>OX941084.1:23994166-24713333 GCA_954870635.1 Arctium minus
TTTGTTGGTCCTGGATCATTATGACTTACACAAGAGGTGTTTGTAGAAGTGGGTTGAATACAAACACCGTAAATTTTCACTTTTTAATTTTATATTGTCTTCAAATATAAAATTACAGATATGTTGCGGAATCTAGGAAGTTAAGACATGTGATCCTAAACTATCTGATTGGTGACAAATTTACTAACACTGGAAAAGAGAAGAAAGAAGGTTCTCTTTCAGATCTGAAAGACTAAGATGGTCTTCAGATTGTGAAACCAAATTTACTTTGAAGCTTTCACAAAGAAGTTCTTTTAAAACGGATGATTTTGCAAACAATGACAATCCAGACATTGTATAGCCCCTATTGCATTAAATGTTTTCCTTCAACTTTAACACGTCTCTTCATCTGATTTGTTGATCCATGCATGCTTGTACTTTTCATTTCAGTTTTTGTAGTTGATGTGGACGTTTGTTAATCCATCTCATCCTTTATATGCATAGGGAACAGATAAGTAAGAATGACACTGATTAAATAATGCTCTAGAACATACTTTGGCTGACATGTTTTTGCATGTTCCCATACTAGGATGAGAGTTTGGGAGAATTGGTAAACCAAACTTGTTGGACAAGTTTTTACTTCGAAATCTGGCTTGCCAGTAGTAGTATTTGTCAGATTACTAGTTGATCATATCTTGTATTGATCTTCTTTCGGCTAGATGAGAATCCAATCCGCTTTGGTGACTATCTTGACCTCTCGTCAACTAATCTTCCACTTTGTTGAAGGATTTTTCACTTTTAATCAATATAGATAGTCACAGGACTTTTACAAGTAAAAATCATATTTTGTCTATTCTGAAATATAAGTTATACAACAGTTTCCAGTTATACACATTTATGAAGTAAAATCTTTCGAATATCAAACACTTAGAATAATTCGAAGGTGTGTTAAGAATCCGAGATAAGACAAAAGTTTCTATCGGATTTCAACCAATGTGATTTATTCACGGTTATCATTTCGATGGCCCTAAATCTAAAAACACTTAATTGTTTCTTTTGAGATCTTCGGATTTAGACGTTGTTTGATCTTGAAATCTGATAAAGAGAGTGTATCAGATATGATCCTTTCGCGGCAAAGAACAATAATATATTTCTCAGTGTTTTATTGCCGGATGTCTATTTGTGTTATTTACAAATCCGATGGTTGAGAATAACACAATCTAAATTCTAACATGGTGTAAGAAAAGTTGTAACATAATCAACAGAAAGTATTTCTCATACATCATAATGGAAAAAGATTAAAAACAAGGAGGAACTGAATAAACACTTAACTGATAAAAAAACCAATGTGATTTATTCACGGTTATCATTCTGATGGCCCTAATTCTAAAAACACTTAATTGTTTCTTTTGAGATCTTCGGATTTAGACGTTGTTTGATCTTGAAATCTGATAAAGAGAGTGTATCGGATATGATCCTTTCGCGGCAAAGAACAATAATATATTTCTCAGTGTTTTATTGTCGGATGTCTATTTGTGTTATTTACAAATCCGATGGTTGAGAATAACACAATCTAAATTCTAACATGGTGTAAGAAAAGTTGTAACATAATCAACAGAAAGTATTTCTCATACATCATAATGGAAAAAGATTAAAAACAAGGAGGAACTGAATAAACACTTAACTGATAAAAAAGATCACAATTTTTCAAAAAAGAAAAAAAAAACTCAACCTGAGGCAGATGTAGAACCGTTGATGGAGAGTAACTAGTAAGAAGTGAAGAGCATCAAGCTTCACAAAAACTAAAATAGAACCCAAAATTGAGAAGGGTGTACGACGCTTTGAGTCTTGATGGAGGGTGTAAACAGGGGAGAGAGATCAAAAGACCTTCCAGAATTCCAAGTTCTAGCAACGATGGTTAGTCGGCGTGGAAGGGATTGGGCTTGGAGTCGTCGGTCACCGGTCTGGTAGACACAGCCACACAGAGGTGTGTATCCGGTGGTAGGGGTGTTCGCGTTCCGATTTGGGCGGTTTAACCCCTCAAACCACAAACCAAACCGCTATATCGATTTAGAAAATTTCTAAACCTAGCGGTTTGCTAGCAAGTGAGCAATCCGGTCAAACCGGACCACAAAATGGCGGTCTGACTGATCGGTTTAGGCGGTTTAGGCCTATTATTGGCTTTAAGTAAAAGAAAACTTGATATCTATACCAAAAATGAAATTTCTATCAATACAGTACTATTAAAAAAATTGTATACCGAATTAGAAAAAAAACATTTATATCTAGAATTAGAAAAAGGCATTAAGCAAATGAAAAAAAGTTAAACAAATCTACCCACAATAGTTGGAATTTTGGACAAACATTGAGCAAGGTGAATGACGATTTGGAATTTTGAATTTGATTTTAGACGGATTTCGGAATTTTGCCAATTTATAAACGAAACTAAAAAACATAATGTCTTTGACGAACTTTTTTTAACTATGCCATAAAAGTAAATCCTACAACATGAAAAATAAATATACTTAATACATGTGTATTTTTGGCTGTCGGTTCGGTCCAGACTGCCCAAAGAAATGTTCAAACCGCAGACTAGACCGGACCGAGCGGTTTGACTATTTTTTAAACCGAACCAGACCGCCAGACCGCTCAAACTGCCAAAAACGATCCGATTTGACTTGGTTCTACTGGTTTGAACAGTCCAACAGTTTTCTTGAACACCCTTGTTCGGTGGAAAAGGGGTGGGTTGAGCGATCGTTCTTCGAGAGCAATAGAGGATCCAGTGTCTTGTTTTGTTTTTGTGAAAGCGTACTTGGTTAATCGATAGGAGAGGCGGGATAAATTTAAATCGAGCATATGCAAGGCCTCTAAGTTAGTGGGGAGAAGGTGCCCAACCATTACACTTCAAACAATAGGTATAATAATTGATAGGTATATACATCAACGTATAATATCTGAAGCAATTTAGTTCTGATTAAACTTGATAACGTACCAGTTAAAATGTACTTAACGGTATCCCTACCCAACATGTAGGCATAATAATTAATAGGTATATACATCAATTTATTTCATAAATCATACTAATTACTAGATAACAACAAACAAATCATAATTGGCAACAAATATTAATGTTTAAAATAAAAACGTGAATGCTTTTAATTTACTCGATTAGTGTTTCGTTTTCTTCATCGGGGATCAGCACACATCACAATGGATTACATCTTCAGTTCTAGTTTGAGGTTTTTAGTTCTCAGTTTTAGTGGATTCTCGATGAGATTTGTATCCTCGTGGCTCATTTGATTGTATCTATAGATTAGGGGTGTGCATCGGGTGGGTTCGGGCGGGTTTGGGTGGGCAAACCAAAAACCCGATCGGATTTCGGAGATGGAAATCAAGACCCGAATTTTAGGTTTCGGGTTCAGGTTGATGTCGGGTTTTGGGTTGTTGTCGGTCGGGTTCGGGTATTATTATAATGCAAAAAATATTTATAAATTCAACTAGTTTTGAGGATGAATTTAATCGGCCGAGAGATTGATGAAATCAATAGTAAGTTTATAAATTAGAAAACATTTCGGCCGATTAGAATTTACGATTTTCAAAAGATAATTAGGCAAATAAATATATTTATGTAATATATAAAATATATATGTCTATTATTCGGGTTTTTGGACGGGTCGGGTGGCCAAAGATCAAACCCAATCCGAACCCAAATATCCCCACAAAAGTCGGGTTTCGGATTTTCGAATTTCAGGGTATTCGGATTTTGCAAAAACACCTTGTTTTCCGTTCGGGTTCAGATTTCGGACTATTCGGGTTTTGCACACCCCTATTACAGACAAGCTTCAATAAAACCTTGTTGTCTATATGTATTATTTAGATTTAGTTTTTCTTTGTTCTGTGTTTTTTGGTTTACATAAAAACTTTGTTAACTTTTATTTTATTTAATTTGTTCTCGATAAAGTTTTGTTGCCTTAAAATAATCGATCAAAAATTATTAGATGGCGGATTAAAATCCCATCATTCGGGCTTAAAGGTGGCCAAAAACCGGATTCGGACCGGGTCGGGCGGCGCCCAGTCGGTCACGGGCCGAAACAGTGTGGGCCGGTAACCGGTTAATGCGTAACTGGTCCCAGGTCGGTCACGGTTCAAGGGGTTTAGGTGGTTAACCGAATAAGGTTAAGATTATCCGGTTAAGGGTAACCGGTCCCAGTTTCGGTTACGGGTCGGGCCCAAAATCGGTTAAGGGTTATTTTTAAATAAAAATTTTAAAATACTTAATTAAACTTTAAAAATTAAATTTGGGTCACTCAAATACACTGTAAGAGTACGTTTTATTATACTTTCGAGTTAATTAAATCAATTATAAAACAAAAACACTTATTAAATATTCGTATTCCCCGTATCCTATATATTTGTATCACCATTGAAGAGTCTCATACTTTATAGTGTTTTTGGGGGTTTAGGAGGCAAAAAAACCGGTCAAAAACACACAAAAAAAACGGCTAGAAAACGGTAATAAATTTTGAAAAAAAAAACGAATCGGGTCGGGCCCTTAACCAGCTACATAACCGGTCCTGGGCCGGATCAGTCCGGACCTTCGAATCCATCCAAAACCTTAACCGGTTATAGTTTCCGGGCCCTAGTCCCAGG
Source organism: Arctium minus (assembly GCA_954870635.1). Classification (NCBI taxonomy): domain Eukaryota; kingdom Viridiplantae; phylum Streptophyta; class Magnoliopsida; order Asterales; family Asteraceae; genus Arctium; species Arctium minus. The sequence continues at coordinate 23,998,796 of OX941084.1, forward strand.
CCGAATCGGTCAAGAATCGTACCGATTACCGGTTAACCGTCGATTACGGATCCGGCCAGGCCCAAAATGGCCACCTCTTCGGGCTCAACTAGTGTTGGGACTTGGGATTCAATATAAGCAAGGTCATGGCCCAACATAAACTTTTTTAAAACAAAAAAAAACATATTTAATAAAAAAAATATTCATTTATTCGAATTTGTAATAATTTATTCACGATAATGGTATACAGAATTCGAATTTTGGACTGGGGGCTGATTGAGGTTAATGGGGTAGGAAAAAAAGTAATTGAAGTGTTGCAAGAAAAAAATCTAAGTTAAATTCCTATAATGCCATCAATTAAATTCAAATGCCCCAACTTTTAAGGACTCAACTTATTTGAAGTTATTTGATTTTTTTTATTTGGTTTATTACAATGCTATTGATTTAATAGACGTTTATTTTCTTTTCTTGCAATTTTTACTTTATATGTAATCTATTATTATTTGTTAATTATTAGTTTTTATTTGTTAATTGTTTTTTATTTAAGATTCTTGAATTTGTTACTTAATTTGGGTTTTTGCTTTATGATTTCTTTCTAATTGAATCTAATTTTTTGGTTTAATGTTCTCTGATTTCTTGCTACTAACTATTAACTTATATGTTTATTGACTATTACATATTATGTGATTAGTTTTTCACTAGGTTTGTTACAAATTGGTTTAGTGCAAAGTGCCAAAGGTTGTTTTATTACAAATTGATTTAATTGTTCGTTCCTCTAGCAATCTGGTTCATTATGAATCAGTCGAATTTTGTATTAATGTGTAATGTGTTCATTTGCTTTAACTCTAAACGACATAGAAAAATATATAAATAGTATATAATGTCTCGGTTTTACCAAAATAGTAAAAATTTAACTGCAAACCAAACCGAATAAGTTATTTTTATTCGGTTAACCGAACCGTTTAAGACAAAGAATTAATAATCCAAAACCGTTTTGGTTCGAAAGAATTATTTGGTTCTAGAAAAAAAAAATAACACCCCTAAGTGTGCCCGAATCTGCCAATTGGACTCCTGTATTATAATAAAACTATACAAGTTAAGATATAAAAAGAAAAACCAGTTCGTTTGTAAGATGTAACACCTGGACTTAACCACTTGACCATAGGCGGAATGGCCATAGGAGCATTTGGGCGATATGGCTCATGTGCTTTTGTGAATGCTTAATTAATTTACATAGTTTACTCTAATAATGTAGTTTAATTTTTATTTTATTTTTTGAAATGACCCCTCCACTCAAAGATGTTGGACTCCTTATTAAACCAAGAAAAGTAATAAATTAGCTAAAATAAAATAAAAATTAATTGTGGTCCACAGATTATATGTCTTATGTGAAAGCGTTGCAATAAGTTAATAAGATGTTTTTGGACATCTTTAACAATTTTGTTTATGACACTTTTGATAAGCCATGTTTGACATTTTCATATCTAATATTTAATGTCTTTTTTTGGAGTTTCAGTATGTATTAATTATATGTTATAATTTTGGATAGTGTAATTTTTGTGTATTTGATATTATTTAAAAGTTTACGTTCGGCCACTGCGGTTAAAAAGCTTGTGTTCCAGCACTGCACTTGACGTTATTTAATTGCTACGTTATGTCATATGTGATTTTGAATACACATATGAATACGTTATTATAACTATTCATCATTTTTGTTACGTCTAATCGACAAAAAGCAATTAATTTTCAAGCAAATTATAGTGTTCAATGATGTCGTGTCTAATCCAACATCTCACCCAAATTATGTGCACAATATGTGTTTATAATTGAAGTTCAGATATCAATACTTCTTTTATAACACATAATGATTTAGACTCATAACATACGAAAAGATCCGACAATCATGCTCCTCTCATAAAACAAACACACGACACCTTTACAGAAAGTGTGTATGGTGTTAGCTCGTTTTTAGTTAGTAATGACGACCATCAACGTGATATACCTATCTCAAAGATGCCTCTTGTCACATGATTAGCATGCTAGATGCTATATTTTCAGAGGCTACGACATTCTAATACTGAAAAACCTAAACACGATAGTAAAAACAAGACTTTTATAGTTTTATTTTCTGTTTCAATAAATATGGACTTTAAGTAATTTATTCCGATTGTAAAGAATTTTATTATAATATTCATTAAATAAAAAGGGAAAAACAGACCGAATTATACGTGCAATAAAACATAAGTATACCTAAAAAGAAAAAGAAAATGATGGTAGATTTGTTTGTGTTCCCTTATTTATGATTATTAAGAATCAATCAACATCAGAAATGTTTCTTTTTTGGGTTATGAAAACCCCCATCACCTCCTCCTTTGTCTAGGTTTTTTAGGCAAAAATTTATGTAATAATTATTTTTTAATTTACAAAATTTATAGAAGAACGATATTTTGATAATTAAGTTTTTAAAGTTTCGATTTTGTTATATATGGTCATGATGATATCAATCGTAATCTAATTCAATACATTTTGTTTGAGGGGCGGAATACAAACCTTCAAATTCAAGGGTCGAACCTAATCTCTTTATAAAAATGTATCATATAAACAAGTCTAATTTGTTTAGATGTAATAGATCTGTATTTTAAAAACACAAAAGATATATTATCCAACATATATCATATTAAAACTCTAAAACATGACAAAAAAGTATAAAATTTTCAAACATTATTCATCAAAGTGGAGCTTGCCGATCTTTTGCGGCTTTGAAATCTTGCATAATTTTTTTGAAACTAAAAATTTTCAGCTATATATATATACACTAGGCATATATCCGCGCGATGCAGCGGAATTAAGTAAAAAACGACCAATTAATGCTACTTCCTTATATACATGTCATCAACAATCAACCATGACCTAAGAATCACAACTTATGAAACCTAAACGGCTAAACCCATAAAGATATTCAATAATTAGTTTATATTACAATTATTGACGGAAAAAATTATAATGATATAATTTATAATAAGAATGAAACGTATTTTACGATTATGTATTTTTAACGTGCTAACGGTGGAAAAAAAAATAAAACGTATGGATAGAAAACAAATTATTTCATAGATATTCATGATATTTAATAGTACGGTTAAATTAAAAAATATTCAATATTTGGCTCGTTTTGTAGGTATTGACGAGACGATTATAATGGTATAATTTGTAGAAAAATGAACGTATTTTTTCATTGCATTTTTGTTAATATATGATTATTTGTGTTAATATGATAATGGTGTAAAATGAAAAGGTAAGAGTTATAAAGTAAATTAAATAAGTAATTATAAGGGTGATAAATGTAACATTGTAAGGGTGGTAAATATAATTGTACAAAAGTTTGTACAATAACCGTTTTAGTTTTTTCATTATATAGTATATATATATATATATATATATATATATATATATATATATATAGAGAGAGAGAGAGAGGGTGGGGGGGGGGGGGGGGGGAGGTTCAGAAGAAAAACCTCAAAAAGGGAAAACTGAAGAACATTCTGGTAGATTTTTATTTGGATGATATGCATTTGTACATACAGGTAAATTATGTTTTTTTTTGTTTTCATGCACAAGTGCATTATGCACGTGTGCATGTTACAAATTACTTGTATGCACAAGTGCATACCATCCAGATGAAGGGCTACGAGGGCGTTCTTCAATTTTCCCTTTTTTTGAGGTTTTTCTCTGAACCTGTATATTATATATATAAGGGAGGTTCAAGGGAATACCTCAAAAAAATGGAAAACTGAAAAACACTCTGGTAGCCCTTGATCTGGACGGTGTGGTTTGCAACTTATAACATCCCATACTTAATTACAACAAGATAGCAACTTAAACTTAAATAATATAGCCAAATGGTTCAAATATACATCTAAAATACAAAGTTTGCGGAAAGACGACCTAGTACACAACTGAGAATACACCGCCTCAAAAGAATCTACAATGAAGGTCCTCTAAATCAGCTCCAGCTCGCAACAACTCTTAAAACTCAACCGCTCCTTCTTATGCCACTCTTTACCTAAAAAAGGTTTTAGATTTGAAAAGAGCGAGGGTTAGACCGTAAGGTCTAGTGAGTCCCCTCTTATACAATATTTAACTCATCAAACAAACAATCAATAATTTATCACAAAATAACCATTTTCAGCTTCGAGGAAAAACCTTTATCTTTCAGTAAACTTCTTCGCGCACACTACCGCCACCCTAAGGTGACGGCGTGTCTGCCTTAGATAGGACACCCCCCCCCCCATATAGCATAAACGGGACACACCCCCCGGTATGAGCACAGGCGGGCCACACCCCCCGACTTTGAGCCTTCTCACTTAGGTCCATGTATGCATACATTTCCACTTGGACAATAATAATAACAAAAGAAAATATCATCTTTAGCATTTAAATAAATCTCGCGTGTAAGTGCTAAAGCAACATAATATCAAAGCTTGCATATAACTTCTATAAAACTCATGCCATCATGTAAAAATCAAAGTTTAGAATAAACTTCCGCATGCCATCGCAAATAAATCAAAGTTTAAGGTAATTTAACTTTACTCGCTTTTGCTATCAAAAGGTTTAGTTAGAAAAAACTCACCTGTCGTCCTCAACTTAAACCTTGCGTCTACCCGAATAAACCGATTTGAAACCTATAAAGAAACATAAACGGGTGAACCCTCCGATCAATTATTTTTATAAGAGTTGACCTATCTCGCAATACTAACGACTCCTATTCTCGCAACTTTTCCCCACTAAATTACTACTAAAACTGATAAATAGATAACTTACTAACATTAAGGCCCAACTATCTTAATTGGAACCAAGTATGGGAGAGTGGGCTTCGTCCCACAAAAAGAATCCAAAGACTGGACTCGATTCACAGCAGCCGACCGGGACAACCAAGCGCTGCCCGGAACTGTTCCAGGCGCCGACCGATGCCGCACAGGCGCCGACCGAGGCTGCTCCAGGCGCCGACCGATGCCGCACAGGCGCTGACCGAGGCGCCGACCGATATTCTCAGGCGCCGACCGGAACTTCTTATACCGGTCATTCATTCTTCGACCGGGCCTACTCATACCGGTCATTCACATCGACCGGGGTATATCAAGTTGCTACCGAATCACCCATCGACCGGGGCCTTTGGTCGACCGGTATCCCCATCGACCGGGGGCGATTCTGGGTTATCGAAACCCTCCCCTTCCAATGCTTCGATACCAAAAATAACAACGACAGCAGCTCGATCCAAAACCCAACTAATTTAATCACTACATTAACTAATCCAAAACCAATACTAATAATCAACACAGATAAATTTTAAAGAGGCTATATGTTAATAAACACCCCCAAAACCCAAATCTTACAAACAGCCCCAAATAAAACTTAGATTCAAATGGTAGTAAGAAGAAGAGAATCAGATTTGAATCTTACCTTGGAAGAACAATCGAACACTCTCGAGCTTTTTGATCTGTTTCTCTTCTCCACAACGATCTATCTCTTCCTCCTCTATCTCTCAAATTCTTCGGCCGATAAAAGACAATGCCTCAACCCTAGGCTAAAACCTTATTAAGCTAATATTTACACTTAACCCCCTTTAAAATTAAGTTTTGCCTAACTTCCACCCAACTTAGCTAAATTAACGTTGAATCGGTCATTACAATATCCTCCCCTCAAAGGAATTCCGTCCCCGGAATTCTATTGTCGAAAAGATGAGGGTACCGAGACTTCATGTCCGAATCCACTTCCCAAGTCGATTCCTGCCCTTTATGGAACCTCTACTGAACTCTTACCAGTCTGATCTCTTTATTTCTTAACTTCTTTACCTTATAATCTATAATTTCGATCGATTCTTCGACGTAAGATAACTTTTCATCCACTTGGATATCCTCTAACGGCACCACCACATCGGTCTCCGCCAAACATTTCTTCAAATTTGACACGTGGAAAGTGGGATGAACTCTTCGCAACTCCTCAGGCAAAGCAAGCTTGTAAACTACCTCTCCCAAGCGTTTAATGTAGCAAATGGCCCAACAAATCTAGGTCTGAATTTCCATTTCTTTCTGAATATGATCGCACCCTTTCCAATGCGAGTCTGGTAACTTTATAATTGTCCCCATTTGCCTAACGTCTCAAATTCCCAGTATAACCGAAAATGGTACCGTTCAATTATCCAAACCATTCTGAACAAAACATTGTTGTACTCAACCTTCAACTTACCCCTCGATTACTACACTTCCTTAATTGATAGAATTTTGCCGAAGTCACATCACGACCACAAGCCTTACTGACTAAATTCTCACTCAACTCTCCGACATAACCCAACAGCAACAGCATACATCACCCAGAACTCACAAACACGAGTTTCTTCATCATGTAACTTGCTCTCGCAAGCAACCCCTCTTAGCAAGTCATAACTAGAACGTAGCAGCACTTCATTTTTCGAACCACATGATCTTAACTCCTTGGCAATATCAAATTCTTACACGCTGAATATATATATATATATATCACCCCAGCGTCATATTTTCAACTTTTCACATTTAGGTAGAAACTTCCATAAATCAAAACCTTCGCAATCTACCGGTTCCAACTGACCAAAAATTCGTCGCATACCTCCCTTTTCAATGCATACACAATCACTTAACCAGAAACGCAATAAAACCCAACCTCACCCACTCATTTTAGTGTAGACAAGCTCATACGACTATTCCAAATAGTTTAACACTGGACAACTGACTCACTTGGGATCCCCTTTTTATGCATTACCAATACTGACATTATGGTCCTTCGTTCCGAGCACTATATTCCACCACCTCTACCTTCCTCCTTAAAGACTTCAACCCACTTCTGACGCCCGACATACTGATTAGAGGCGTGAACTTTTGGGCCAACCGCACGATCTTTATTCATTAACACACACACCGCACCGAGTCGCCATCTTCTCTCTCTCATACCCGCGCTAGGGATTTATAAACTTGCTAATAGCAGAATCTGAAAACGTACCTCCACATTTTGTGTCTCTTTCCGATCTTCTTACTCTCAGATTTTCCACCTTTTCGACATGATATCTTCACTCTCTCCGAGCCGCAAGATACACTGCTCACCCATAATTGCTTACTCTATTCCTTGATGATTCCCAAACGTATCGACTCACCTTTACATTAATTGTTTGATCACCAAACTATCCACAAATCTCACGCGAGATAATCACCCAAATCTTCCAAAGCATTACCCACTACTCGAAAGTGCCGCATAATTCTCGCTCGTTAAACAGGATTACCCAATCTGTTAGAATCCCTTCACTCCTAAAGAATACTTCAACATGCCCACAGATTTTCTATTTACCACACAACCCCTTGAATTAAGCAGTTCGGCACTTTCAACAATTATTCTAGGGATATAAGATACTTCGCCCAAAACTTGCCGGAACTCAGAACATACAGTTCCTCTCTTTGATAACCGCCAACCAACATTTGTAAATTATTCTTAACTTAGCAATACTCAATAATGAGACATTCACACATCCTCAACCACATACTTACCACTTACAAATCACTCTCCATCGATCTTCAGATGAGGACGCTTCTCCTATAACAATCACTATAGCCTTAAACATATTCTCAAGGAAACTCCTTACTCCTTTAATGATTTGCACCCCCAAATATGTCATAAAGACATCACTAACCCATGGTTACAACCATCACTCTACTACTTCATCTCGGAACAACTGCAAATCTCTACGACCACTTGTCACACATACCAATACCGTCATTTTCTCACTGGCCATAATATTAAAATTTGACTTCAAGGCAGTTCATGACCTTGTCTTTTTCCCGAATCCTGAATAAATCGCAAAACTATGATCCTCAAACCCCAACAAGATATTGCTCCTTGTCTGCTCATCTTGACCTGTTGTAATCAAACTCCAGTAACCTGAAAGATTAAGCATACTTCCTCTAAGACTTAAATGCGCAAAGCACAATCCCTCCCAATTGTGCTATACTTGAACTTCGCTCCCACATGACCATCAAAGTTTCTTCGGTAAGGAACCACCTGACCGAACTAAAGATCTTCCGTTTTAGTAAGATCCAAACAATGTTATCCAACTTCGCATTAGATATACACCTTTTCTGAATAACTATGCACTTCCTCACAAAACTCCTCAAAACTATCCATAACTACTTCCTCATTTCTAGCATTCCACCATTCACCACGAAATGATTTCTGACTTCCACAGAAACAGTCGATGATGAAATATTATCGCTATGTCCCCAACTACCAAGGATCCCCCACTGAACTCTACCTCTTCCACTACGGCAGTTAACTGCTAAATTTTCTTTACTACTTCAGACTCTGTTCCCGACACAACCAGTTGCCGACATTCACATCTCCCCTCTCGGAACCAGCGTATACCACTATAATACCATCATCCTTAACCTCGTATGCCAGTGCATCATTAAACACATCCGCTACTCACCACCCTTACTTAGAAGGATACCAACATCAAGTACCTTTTACCCTCTGATCGAGCTACACACTTCCATTCTCAAAGCTTTCATCATTCCTAATTGCAACCTTCTCTACGACCTAAAGAGTTCATAGCCTTCATGCATGACACACAATATATAAAAGTATTTAAACTCTTAACCCATTTGGAAATTTAAAAGATATCTACATTTTAAAACAAACGTGAATGTACACAGCACAACTCTGACTTAGCTATGCACAATGATTTCAAGAATCGTTCAATCCTCAACTTTACGACAGTTCCTCTTCATCACACCCCACATCGGTGTTGACACAATTGAAATCATTTTCGATGAACTTTACCCACACGGTGTACAAACTACTACAGAATTGCTTACACTAAGTGTGTCTTACGACTTTCATCATTATTAATATAGCAACCCAAATCTGTACCAATCTCGCTTATAAAATCACGCGATCAAATATTGTTTTGATTTTTATAACAAAAGTTAACTCAGTTACAAAAGAAAATTCGAAATTTATCACTCAACGCCATAAACTTGTCTTTTCAATCCAAACACACATTTGTACGCGTTGACTCGTTTTCAAAGCAAATACTTCATAAGACACACACTCGCCAAAACGTCTGATTTGAATGACATGAAAAACTCCCACAATTTGTTTGACACACAATGCATGAGACTCAATGACATTGAAGGCTATTTACTCTGACAAGGTCAACTGCTTCCGCTCACCACAGCTCATCTCAGACTTTCTACTTCCGACCAACCCATCATGATCCTCACAGATACCACTACTACCCACACCAATGCTTCCCAACATCCTTGAATGACCAAGTGCTAGTTACAATTGCAACTAAAATTTTGCAAAATGCGCATCCTCACTTTTACCCTCAACAACTTACCAACCATGTCTTGGTTCTATTGACCCTCACTAACTACACATCATCAGTCAACACCGATATCGTCTCTCAACCACCATTCAATTAACTATAGCTTTAGAAACCTCATTTCTATCCTTCGATTCTTGGATTAACATTGACATGCTTCTTACTAATCAACATACTACCTTACCAAACCGAAAGCTCTCTTGGAGCGAAAAACTCACCTCTTATCCTCATTCTCTTCCTTATGGACACAGGAGGTCCTTTCTCACCAAAATATCTACATCCCGCATGATACTCATCCTAAACGGTATATAATCTTACCACCAAAACGAATTTCCACCACACGCTAGGCTAACACTATCAATCTATGGATAGAACTCTCTACCCTGACCCCCCTCAACAATAGCAATTGAGTATGCCCCTGTACCTGTAAATTCATAATAGCATTGGCCAGATGCGATTCTGAATTTACCGTACATGAGAGTACTCACTATTGTTATCACGCCTCACAATGAACAAGGTCATTCTTAAAGGCTTCCTATTTCTCAGTTGTGTCCATCTACTCCACAGTTTAAGTTTAGGCCCATCCGGTCACCTAAATCCCTTAAATTATGTGTTAAGACACAGTCTCATTGGATTCAAGATCATCCAATCTGAAGATTGCAATCTGAAGCTAAAGCCGGAACGTCGACTCTCGATATTAAAGTCTATGTCTATTTGTAATAAATGTCAAAGTAATCAATGTATTTGTTTAGTATTGTAAAAGTTAACTTAATATCTAGTATGTTAGATATTAGTTAACTTAGTTAGTATAGTTAGTTATAATATTAGTTAGATAGATATAATATCTAATATTTAGATATTATTTAGTTTTATTGTTTTATATTACAACTTGTTGTTGCAAGTTGTAGAAAGTGTGTTCAACACACTAAGTTAGATATTAGTGTATCTCTAGTAAATCTCTCATAGATCAGATCAAGAATACACACACAAACACACACTTAAAGGTGTAATAGAGAGAAAACAGAGAACACATTCAAACCTTGAATCTGATCAACCTTGTAACCGTTGTTATATATCAATACAGGTTGGTAATCGATTAATGTGTTGTTTCTAAGAACTTGATATTAGTATTGTTGGACCGACAATTGGTATCAGAGCCTGATAAAGATCAAAATCAAGTTTTTGTGAAAAACGTCTCTGTGTTCTGTGTTCAAAATCGATTTCGAGATTTAAACTATTTTAGGTGTTAGAATCGATCAGGTTGTGATAGAAATACATGCTAGATCGAGTTGTGTGTGATTAATTTCAGTATTAAGCTTAAATCGAGTTCCTTTTTGGTGATTTAGTGAGAAAACAGTCGAAGTGGGTAAGTTACTGTACGATCAATTTATTTTCGAAAAAGTGTGTTTTATTGAGATCAAGTGCTTACATTAAGTTCTAGAAGTGTTTCTAGACATATTGGTAGTGTTTTGGTACTGCTAATCGTTTCAGGATCAAGTTCTAGTCGATTTTCGAAGTTTAAGGACGAACATACGCAAAGCAGAAGAAGAACACACGCAAAGTCCCACTTTGCGCGTCCCAAGTGAAACGCAAAGTCCCACTTTGCGCGTCTCAAGTGAAACGCAAAGCCCACTTTGCGCTCCTCAAAGCAAACGCAAAGCATCTCAAAACTCCACTTCTCGGATCCAAAGGCAAACGCAAACCTCAGAAACGCAAACCTTAAGCCATTGTGTTCATCTCTTCAAAAGACAAGTCTACTTTGCGCATCCCATTAGAAACGCAAACCATACTTTGCGCTTCCAACTAGACCCCCAAACCTCAACTTTGCGCGTCCCATTAGAAACGCAAACCTCACTTTGTGCGTCCCATTAGAAACGCAAACCTCACTTTGCGCACTGTGCTTGACACGCATACCTTGATACGCAATCCAGACTTAGAATATTTTTTCCTGAGAATTTTTCGAAACTGTAATAGGGTCTTTAATTGTCATAAATTTTTTCTCTAGGGGCGCTGCCCCCATACCCCCGCAAGGGCGTTGCCCCTTGACCCCCGTGCTAAGTCTGCCTAGGGGGACAAAAATTTCTTGTGTGATCAAATTTTATCTGGATTAACGATTATATCAATACAGTTTTTCTCTTAATCAATACAGAATGACATCCAGAGAAGCTCTTGCAATAGGAACTGACACCAAGTCACCAGTTCTCTTTAAAGGAGAATACGAATAGTGGAAGGATCGGTTTCTGAACTTCATTGACAGACATGAGCTGGGTGATTTCATCAGAACATCTATTGAAGAAGGGGTTATGAAACCAGTCATAACGACTCGTGTAGTTGGAAATGTGCCGACTGAAGTTGAACTTAAGTTTCATGAGCTACAAGATGATAACCTTAGAAGATCCAAAGGCGACAGATTAGCTAAGTCATACATCTTACAAGGAATCCCAAATGAAATATACGTAAAGATTGACAGCTACAAGGCCTCCGGCAAAGAAATGTGGGATCAGCTTGAAAAGATGATGCTGGGTTCAAAAGTTGGAAATCATCTGAAAATCTCCAACTGCCTAAATAACTATGAAGAATTTAGAGGCAGAGTGGGAGAAACTTTAGAAGAAACCTATGACAGGTTTGTGACTTTGCTGAACGAACTTAGCAAGAACAAAGTCCACAAATCTCAAATTGAGTTGAACGTCAAGTTCCTGAGCATTCTTCAACCAGAATGGAAAAGATTTGCAAGACAGATGAAGCAGATCAAAGACTTGAATGAGATTCCACTTCACGAGGTGTATGAAACTCTCCGTCAGAATGAAGAAGAGGTGGATGAAATTCTAGCTGAGAATAGACAGAGAGGAAAGACAGTTGATGACACAGTCGCTCTTGTTGTTAGGAAGAAGAAGAATAAGACGATTGTGTACGAATCAGATGAAGATGAAGCTTATGCAAACTCTGACACAGATGAAAATGATCAGCTGAAGCAAGCAATGATGATGCTGACAAATGCTTTTCAGAAAAGCTTCTACAAAAAGCCAACATCAAACAGTCAGAGGTACTCATCTGGTCCGAACAACTACATCCACAAGGAAAGGGTTGAAGGAAGCAGATATGAAGGAAAGAGATTTGAAAGGAAGAGAACAGAGGAAAGGAAGCCTGAAGAAAGAAGGTATCAGCCTGAAGGGAAGAGATTAGAGGAGAGGAAACCAGAAGAGAGAAAGTTCAAAGCTGAAGGATCCAGTCAAACAGAGCCACCAATGTGCTACAACTGTGGCAAAAAACAGGTCATTATGCCAGAGACTGCCGAAGGCCAAAAGTCAGAAACTCCGACTACTACAAGAACAAGATGCTTCTTGCAAAGCAACAGGAGGCTGGCAAAGCACTGATGGCTGAAGATGAATACTGGCTTGATCACTCAGATGATGAAGAAGAGGATGAAGAAAAGGATGAAGTCGTCAACATGTGCTTGATGGGCCAGATAGAATCAGATGCTGAAGCTGATTCAGACAATGAAGAAGAGGAGGTATGTAATCTATCAGATTTAGATTTCATGAATAAAATGCATGCCATGAGTTTAAAACAAAAAGAGTTAGAATCTAATCTTAAGCAAGAAAATTGTGTCATAACTGACAAAAACCAATTGATACAGAAACTTAGCAATGAAATTGCTGAGCAGAAAGTATTAGTTGAGATTCTTCATAGAGATAATGACACCAACGCTAAGGAAAAGACAATAATTCTTAAAGAGAATTCTGATCTTAAGTCTAAACTGCTAAAAAGTGAGATAGATATTTATGAGCTTACAAAATTGCATGCTTCTTGTACCAAAGAAAACTTTTCTTTACTGGGAAAATTAAAAAGTTTGGAAGAGAAGTTATATAAAATGGGTCAAACTGAACAGACTATTTTTCTAAACAAACCCAAAGAGGAAATAGAGAGATGGGGAATCAGTTATAAGAATCCTCACTGTCTACAAAAGGGGATGTCTGAAGTGCCAGGACTTTATGATCATCTTAATATGCAATTAGCTCGCAGAATCCCCGCGTTTAAAACCTTCTGGACTAAACTGTCAAAAGAGGATGAAGCCAATGAAACGGAAAAACGGATGAAATCAGCTAAAGTTCATCTTCCATTTTATTATGCGAAATTGAATAATAGTTATGATGAAAACCCAATATATCAAAAGAAGAAAACTCTTTCAAGTGATTTCTTTCCAAGTTATTCTGAAAAAGAAATGGAGGCGAAGCCTATTAAAGGTAAACTATATGTCCCTCCTCTCGTTTTAGAACGTAAAATTTCTGAACTCGAGAATTCTTTATCAGATGCAAGACTTTTGATAAATATTGAGCAAAACGTTTTTTCAACCGTGTTTTCAAATTCTGTTCTTTCAAAAGCTTCAAACTCTAAGGATTTGTTTGGTTCATCAAATAAAGGATTTGAATTTTTGAACTCTAACGGTGGTTTAGATGATGGTTCTAATCTTTTTGACTTTAATGCAAAACTTCCCAACCTTTCAACTTTTATTAAGAAAACGTTGAGAAAAAACAGTAAGCCTGTGAACAGTGCAAAATCAACGAAAGCTTTCGTTGATAAATCAGTCTCTGTGAACGCTAAGAGTGCTAAAGGTAAGAATTTATCTCAGCATTCACAGAAACCGACCACTACTGGTAATTCCAAAAAGAAGCATTCGTTTGTTGCTCCAAGGTCTAACTCACCAGCTTTACATGTTTCAGATCTGAGCAATCAAAGGCCAGAAGCAAATTCTCTGTGGCAACCAAAACGGAACCTTGACAAGACCGTTTTATCGTCTAGTAGTGTTAATTGTAATAAGACTTCGCTTAGTAAAGATGTTGTAATTGTTGATATTGTTGTTTTGAACCCAAAACTTGCTGTTTCTCGTAAACAATATACAATGAAGCAATTATTTCAGTTATCTTTATCTGCTGGAAAGTCTTCTTTTTATGATAAACATATTCCTATCTCTTGTCAAGATTCTGGAGATTGGTTTGGAAATTACCATGTGCATTCATCTCATACCAATTCTTCACATGCATTTCAAAAGAAAATAGGACCCAATTTGAAATGGGTACCAAAATCTTGTGCTAACACAGAAGGACCCAAATTCCAATGGGTACCTAAAGCTAAATCTGTGTTGCAGGCACACAAAGCTTAGAGAAAACGCGACTTCTGATTATGTACAGATCAGGACTCTTTCTTCAATGTCAAAATAGGTTTTTGGATAATACAGTTCAAAACCCGAACATCAAAGTCAAAATAGGGTTTTGAACAAATCAGTTCAAGACCCGCACTTCGATAATCAAAGTGAATATTCCAAAGTTGTCGTATAAATATCTAAATTTGTTATTTCTCTTATGCAGACTAGTCATACATGGTTCTTGGACAACGGATGTTCCAAGCACATGACAGGGCAAAAAGAGATACTGTCCAATTTTAAAGACAAATATTGCGGAACAGTCAGATTTGGCAACGACCAGTTATCTCCATTCATGGGATATGGTGATGTACAACATGACAATGTCACTATCAAGAAGGTGAGCTATGTAGAAGGCTTATGACACAACTTGTTCAGTATAGGCCAGTTCTGTGACAAAGACTTAGAGGTCAACTTCAAAGCCAAGAGATGTTCAGTTCGCAATGAAGAAGGCGAAGAACTCTTGGTCGGTACTCGAAAATCAGACCTCTACACAATCAATCTATCAAATGTCCAGACTGACAAGCAAGTTTATCTACTATCGAAAGCTTCGATGCAACAAAGTTGGTTATGGCATCGACGTCTTTCTCACCTCAACTTTCGGTACATCAACAATCTGGTCAGTGGAAAGCTCGTCAAGGGACTTCCAGAGCTGAAATATGAAAGAGAACATCTTTGTGCAGCTTGTGAAAAGGGCAAGATGAAGAGGGCACCTCATAAACCGAAGCCTGAACCAAGTACCAATGCTCCGTTAGAGTTATTGCATATGGACTTATGCGGTCCGATGCGAACTCAAAGCTTAGGCGGCAAGAAGTACATACTAGTGATCATGGACGATTACTCGCGATACACATCGGTCAAGTTTCTACGTTCAAAGGATGAGACACCTGATGTTCTCATTACATTCCTAAAGACGACCCAGGTGAATCTGCAGAAACCGGTCAAGTTTCTAAGAACAGACAACGGCACAGAGTTCAAGAACCAAAAGGTTGAAGAATATCTCGAATCTGTCAGGATTTCACATCAATACTCTGCTGCTCGAACGCCTCAACAAAATGGAGTGGTTGAAAGAAGAAATCGAACGCTAGTCGAGGCTGCTCGTACTATGCTAAGTCAATCTGACTTACCTCTATTCTTGTGGGCAGAAGTTGTTTCGACCGTGTGCTACACACAGAATCGATCCATGGTACATCGAAGGTTGAAGAAGACTGCTTATGCGTTAATCAACAACCGAACACCGACAATCAAATATTTCCATATATTTGGATGTAAGTGTTTCGTGCTAAACGATAGGGAGAATCTCAATAAGTTCAGTGCTAAGGCGGACGAAGGAATCTTCATTGGTTATTCCTCGACATCAACTGCATATCGTGTCTATCTGAAGAAGTCAAAGACGGTTATTGAAAGCATCAATGTCACCTTTGATGAAGAAATGGCTTCCGAACAACAACGTTCAGAACCCGTTATAACCGGAGTACTAGCTTCTGGGCAACTCAGTCCAGAACCTGCGTCTCAACAGAATAAATCAGATGAAGCATCAACTTCTACTAACCACTTATCTGATTTAGATTTATTATTTGAATTGTTTTATGATGAATTTCTTGGATCTAATGTAAAGAAATCTGTTGTGGTTGACAGGATGGAAGACTCAACAACTACTCATCCAACCAGTTCAGATGTTCCTATTGAATCAAACGCCCCGATTCAACAAGAAATTACAATTCAAATGCCGACTCCAACAGTTGAAGAAGTGACAATTGATAAACAGACAGAAGTAGCTGAAACAGTAGGAGATTCTGTACAGATCAATCTACAGCCAGATCAAGTTGTACCTGCTGAGCTTTCTGAACCTGCCACTTCAACTGAAATCATCAATCCTCCTGCACAAACAGAAGAAGGTACAAGTGGATTCGTAGATGACACAATAAACATACAATCATCTAATCCACTGCCTCATGAACATAAATGGACCAAAGAGCACCCGCTAAGCCAGATTATTGGCGATCCATCAAAACCGGTGCAAACTAGGTCAGCATCAATGAACATGTGCATGCATAACTCCTTTCTGAGCAAGTTTGAGCCAACACGCGTATCAGAGGCACTTGCTGATCCAGAATGGGTGATCTCTATGCAAGAAGAGCTAAATCAGTTCGATGCACTTCAAGTCTGGAGACTCGTACCAAAGCCTAAAGGTAAAACTATTATAGGTACGAAATGGGTTTTCAAGATAAAGAAAGACGAAGATGGTACCGTTATCCGAAACAAGGCAAGACTAGTAGCCAAAGGATACAGGCAAGAGGAAGGAATAGACTATGACGAAACATATGCTCCTGTGGCGCGATTAGAGGCAATCAGAATGTTTCTAGCCTACGCAGCCCACAATAACTTCACAGTCTTTCAAATGGACGTGAAGACAGCATTCCTGAATGGAATTCTGAAAGAGGAAGTCTACGTCTCTCAGCCAGAAGGTTTTGTCAATCAAGAGAAGCCGAATCACGTATACATTCTCGACAAAGCACTCTACGGTCTGAAACAAGCACCTCGAGCCTGGTATGATGTCCTTTCCACTTTTCTAGTCAAGTCTGGGTTTTCAAAAGGTACGGTGGATACCACTTTGTTTATCAAAAAGGAAAAAGGCGATATCATTTTAATTCAAATCTATATAGATGATATTATCTTTGGCTCTACAAATCCGAAGTACTGTAAGAATTTTGCAAACCTTATGGTGTCTAGATTTCAGATGAATTTGATGGGAGAGATGAATTTCTTTCTTGGTTTACAAGTAAAACAATTTTCATCGGGTATTTTTATCAATCAATCAAAATACATTAGAGATATTCTTCGGAAGTTCCAAATGGAAAATTCAAAACCGATTGGTACCCCAATGGCACCAGGTACTAAGATTGGCACCGATCCTTCGGGAAAGGCTGTTGATGTTAGGACTTATCGAGGGATGATAGGTTCTTTAATGTATCTTACTTCTAGTAGGCCAGATATAATGTTTTCAACATGCTTATGTGCACGATATCAGGCCAATCCTAAAGAAATCCATTTGTCTACTGTGAAGCGCATTTTTAGGTATCTGAAGGGCACTGCAGATCTTGGTTTGTGGTATCCTAAAGATACTAGTTTTGAACTAACAGCCTACACAGATGCAGATCATGCAGGTTTTATGTTAGACAGGAAGAGCACGTCAGGACACGTACAGTTCCTCGGTGACAAACTAGTAAGTTGGGCATTGAAGAAACAACTTTTGTTTCAACGTCCACGGCCGAAGCAGAATATGTAGCTGCTGCTAGATGCTGTTCTCAGGTCTTATGGATGCGAACTCAATTACGCGACTACGGTTTCCACTTCAACAAAATCCCGATATACTGTGACTCCAAGAGCGCCATCGCAATATCAGCAAATCCTGTTCAACACACTAAGACAAAGCACATAGATGTCGGGTATCATTTTATTAAAGATCATGTTGAAAAAGGAACAATTGAACTTTTCTTTGTAAAAACTGATTATCAACTTGCCGATTTGTTCACCAAACCCTTAGACGAAAAGAGGTTCAACTTTCTTATCTCTAAGCTTGGTATGCTAAATCTTAAAATCTTATCAGTAGTTACCTATAAAGGTTTTCTAAATTCCTAACTCTGATTGATATCTGCAATTCTATATTCTGTTCATAATCCAAGGGGGAGAATGAGAAGAAATTGACATCCGGTCAATATTACTTCGAGGGGGAGCTCATAAAATTTTGCATGTACCTTTTAATGCCAAATTTTTTTTGTAATGCAAGAATTTAGGGGGAGATCTTCAAGATAAAAGGGGAGTATGGATATGATTTCTGATTACTTCTGATCAGAACTCGTACTGTAAAAAGTTTTACTGTTTTTTGTCTTTTCAATTTCAGTGAATAAATTTTACTTTGACTTGACATAAGACTTTTGCAGAATTTTTGAGAGAAGCTTACAAGTTCATATGTTTATGACTTAAAGCTTAGCTTCATGAGATGTAAGATCGCACGTAAGGTATAATTTTTTATCTTAAATCTCACATATGGTTGAAAGAAGGACAACTTTCAATCATTGGAAAACATTGTTTTTACTGTTCAAACCACTTCCTGGTTTTTCAACAGATTTTATATTTTGGGAGTGTATTTTAAATGTTTTCATGATCTAAATTGTGCTTTAACTGAAATAGTTAAACCAATATGAGCATCACATGCATCATAGGAAAACAAGAATCTTTGTGCTAGGAATTAACACAACTTCTATGGAATCACCTTAACCAGTGATTTCTACCCAAGAAGTTAATCCTTAGTGATTAAGTGTGAGAAGCGAAAAGAAATGAGTGTGATTAGAGTAAGTTAAATGTTTAAAAGAAAGAGCGTGTGAGAACAGAGTTAAAAGAATATCACAACTCTGCACCAACTTTTTCTGAGTCGGGTAGCCACCATTCTAGTGATTCACAATTCTTTGGTGATCATTATTGAAACAGGCAACTAACCCATGCCAACTCTTGATCAAACCTCACTATCTACTCATTTTCTTCTCAAAAAGAAAGTGTTTCACATTTTCTAAAGGGGATGCAACACATATACTATCTGATTTTCATTTGGAAAATCTGGATATTGAAAAAAAGGAAGTTTGCCCCACCTTCGCACTTCAATCATGCACATTGAGTATGTGTTTAACTTACTGTTGTCTCAGTGGTTTACACATTTTTGAGCCAATAAACAATCATCAAGTGCTTAATTCTTTCTATCACAAGCACGAACACACAAGTAATTTGTTTCTTTGTCATAACGTTTATAGAAATTTACCTTTGTGGTGTTTCGATGATTAAATGGAAGCCCTGGGGGAGTCAACATCAAACAACTCCTTTCCAATGTGTATTTGTTACACACAGTGACTTAGTGTTACTGACAGGCATGTTAACTGATTCATTAGTTGATTCAGGTGTTACATGACTAATTTGTCTGGATTTGAAAAAGATCTGGATGACTATCTTTTGAATTGACGGATCAGGGGCTCTAACCGCAAGATTGACATTTCTTACATCTAATTTTGATGAAGTCGTTGCACTCAACATCAAAAAGGGGGAGAATGACTACACAAGAAATGGCAAAGATCACATGTTTCAAGAATCACGTCAAAGACTGAATTCTTCTAAAGAAAGTAGAAAAAAACATGCTGATTTAAGAGCTAGAGAAAGAGATTGCATCTTCTGAGTTGAACAACAAGACTGAATTGCTAAAATCATTTTCGTAATGATCTTGATCCAAAGGGGGAGATTGTTAAGACACAGTCTCATTGGATTCAAGATCATCCAATCTGAAGATTGCAATCTGAAGCTAAAGCCGGAACGTCGACTCTCGATATTAAAGTCTATGTCTATTTGTAATAAATGTCAAAGTAATCAATGTATTTGTTTAGTATTGTAAAAGTTAACTTAATATCTAGTATGTTAGATATTAGTTAACTTAGTTAACTTAGTTAGTATAGTTAGTTATAATATTAGTTAGATAGATATAATATCTAATATTTAGATATTATTTAGTTTTATTGTTTTATATTACAACTTGTTGTTGCAAGTTGTAGAAAGTGTGTTCAACACACTAAGTTAGATATTAGTGTATCTCTAGTAAATCTCTCATAGATCAGATCAAGAATACACACACTTAAAGGTGTAATAGAGAGAAAACAGAGAACACATTCAAACCTTGAATCTGATCAACCTTGTAACCGTTGTTATATATCAATACAGGTTGGTAATCGATTAATGTGTTGTTTCTAAGAACTTGATATTAGTATTGTTGGACCGACACTATGGCTCTGATACCAACTATAACATCCCATACTTAATTACAACAAGATAGCAACTTAAACTTAAATAATATAGCCAAATGGTTCAAATATACATCTAAAATACAAAGTTTGCGGAAAGACGACCTAGTACACAACTGAGAATACATCGCCTCAAAAGAATCTACAATGAAGGTCCTCTAAATCAGCTCCAGCTCGCAACAACTCTTAAAACTCAACCGCTCCTTCTTATGCCACTCTTTACCTGAAAAAGGTTTTAGATTTGAAAAGAGCGAGGGTTAGACCGTAAGGTCTAGTGAGTCCCCTCTTATACAATATTTAACTCATCAAACAAACAATCAATAATTTATCACAAAATAACCATTTTCAGCTTCGAGGAAAAACCTTTATCTTTCAGTAAACTTCTTCGCGCACACTACCGCCACCCTAAGGTGACGGCGTGTCTGCCTTAGATAGGACACCCCCCCATATAGCATAAACGGGACACACCCCCCGGTATGAGCACAGGCGGGCCACACCCCCCGACTTTGAGCCTTCTCACTTAGGTCCATGTATGCATACATTTCCACTTGGACAATAATAATAACAAAAGAAAATATCATCTTTAGCATTTAAATAAATCTCGCGTGTAAGTGCTAAAGCAACATAATATCAAAGCTTGCATATAACTTCTATAAAACTCATGCCATCATGTAAAAATCAAAGTTTAGAATAAACTTCCGCATGCCATCGCAAATAAATCAAAGTTTAAGGTAATTTAACTTTACTCGCTTTTGCTATCAAAAGGTTTAGTTAGAAAAAACTCACCTGTCGTCCTCAACTTAAACCTTGCGTCTACCCGAATAAACCGATTTGAAACCTATAAAGAAACATAAACTGGTGAACCCTCCGATCAATTATTTTTATAAGAGTTGACCTATCTCGCAATACTAACGACTCCTATTCTCGCAACTTTTCCCCACTAAATTACTAACATTAAGGCCCAACTATCTTAATTGGAACCAAGTATGGGAGAGTGGGCTTCGTCCCACAAAAAGAATCCAAAGACTGGACTCGATTCACAGCAGCCGACCGGGACAACCAAGCGCTGCCCGGAACTGTTCCAGGCGCCGACCGATGCCGCACAGGCGCCGACCGAGGCTGCTCCAGGCGCCGACCGATGCCGCACAGGCGCTGACCGAGGCGCCGACCGATATTCCCAGGCGCCGACCGGAACTTCTTATACCGGTCATTCATTCTTCGACCGGGCCTACTCATACCGGTCATTCACATTCAAGACACGTTCCTCTCGGACTCTCACCATCCCATTATTCCAGTAGCTACAAACAATCCCATCTCTGAGCAATGTTCAAGATAAGGGAACGATGGGAGTGGAGTTCTTAAAATATATGGCAAAACAAATTCTCTTTGTTAAAAGTTACTCTTTCGAAATAACCCCCATACCTCCCAAGTTGGTGTAATCCAAATAGCTTATCTCTAAGTCTATTCCATTTTAACCCTTTGAAAAAGTGACAACTTATCAAGAATGGATCATTTCAAATAACACAAGTAACAACTCTCGTTGCAAGTAACTCTTTCGATATTACCTCCCATGTCATTCAAATTGACGTGCTATTCAATGGTCTATCTCTAGGTCCATGACACTATGACACTATCAAAATGATCAATTTGTCAAAGATTTTGTTATCTTGATAAAACTTGAGTTGGAATAATAAAACTTTTTTAAAATCACAAAAGTCCACTTTGTTTATGTTAACACCATCACCATTTGCCTCACACCCAAGCTAATATGCATAAAATAAAACAACTACTAAGAACAACAAAAGTAGACATAATGTAAATTGTTCTTGAAATGTAATTGACTTGAAATTATATATATATATATATATATATATATATATGACTTGAAATGTAGACTTGAACCATATGCTAGCCTAACATTCTTTTTGTTATAATCAACACTTTCCACATCACAGATTACTAAGGCTTTAGGTGAATGAGTTTCTCTCTTGTGGCACATTTTGTTCCTCACCTTGCCTTTTCTCACCCCATGCATCAACATTGATTTTTTTTTTCAATTTTGTGCTTTTTTTTCTGTTGACTACATACACCTTCCCCTATGGGACATTTTTGGTGTTTAGACCACTATTCTTTGGCACTTTTCTGTTTGTGTAGAGCTTTGCTCTTGTTGCCATTTTTAGACACCCCTACCCCAAACTAAGAAATTTACAATGTCCTTATTGTTTTAGAGGAAAGGATGTTTTGTCCATGGTTTCAAATGGCTAAAAATTTGAGAAAAGAATAAAGGCCTAGATCATTTTTGTGATATGTGTGGAATGTGGATCAAATTGTTTCCCAAGCAATTGTGCTGCTAGTTCTAGCATGCATCACTCCTAGAAATGAGATTGGAATTATGGAATTATTTGGGATATGCAAGTAAATCAACACATCTAATCATGATCCAAATGCAAGAAAATAAACCTAAAAAGTATAAAAACTAATCCCAAACTCAAGAAAACAAAAACAAACAGAAAATGGAGCCAAAAGACACACTACAAAACAGAGGCTTATCACCGACGGAAAAATCCGTCGGTGATCCGTCGGTAAAATCGAAATCCGTCGGTGATCCGTCGGTATAAAGGTGGTCGGCGTTCAGATCACCGACGGATCACCGACGGATCACCGATGGATATTACCGACGGATTACCGACAGTTCTATTTTCCGATGGATCTCCGACGGTTACCGACGGCGTGGTTATTTCCGACGGATCACCGACGGTCGACATTTAGCGACGGATTACCGACGGTTATTTTCCGATGGATTATTTCCGACGGATTTAGCGACGGAATTCCGACGGGTATTTATTTAATAAAAATTAAATTAAAAATTAGTTTCCGACGGATTACCGACGGATAATCCGTCGGTAATTTAATTTTTTTTTTTAAATAATTAAAATTTTAAATTTTCCAGTTTTTTATCTTGTACAAAACCTGTCAATTTTTAAATATTACTAATTCTTAAAGTGTACAAAATATCTATAAATACATAAACATAATCCTACGGAGGGGGAAAGGGTGCTGACTGTTAAACTTGATCATGAACGCGTCAAATTGAGTCATTCGTTCCCGCATCTGCCTCTCTCTACTTCATCTTTATCCATTCGCTCCTGAATCCGGATCCTCTCTGCTTCTTCTCTCTGTAGTCTCTCCTGCAACTGGATCCTCTCTGCTTCCTCTCTCTCTAACCTCTGCCTCAGCTCCTCCAACTGAAATTCAACATTTGACAAACATATATAGAACAATGTCAGACAACATTTAACAAACATATGATTAACAATGTTAAACAAAATTTGACAAGTATACCTCCTCATCGCGACGGCCGCGCGTGCTCCCGCTCGAACTGGCACCTGAATCACCAGTCATAGCATAATAGGGATCCTGACTGGTCCCCCATCCAAAAAGACGGCCCTTACGCCGTCCTCCGACACTACGCTCCCACAACTCGGCGTCATTGGGAGGTACAGTGTCGGGAGCTAAGTCCGGGTACTCCTCCCTAACCCGATGGTAGGCATCCTACAGTTTACCAAATTAGACATTGTCAAGTCAACTAACCTATAGAAAATTCAGCAACATTTCAACTGTGATTTGAACATATATCCATGACCTGCTTTTATCAAAACAATCCTATCGTCTGCCCAACAATTGGCAGCCCAAACTAAGTTTGCTATGATTTCTATCTATCTTATAAAACAAACAAATATCTAGTCATGCATAATTGAACTTACAATCATATGAGATGCCTTTGGATAAACGTAGATCGGAGGATCCGTGGTCGGACCAGTCGCACCCGGAACAAGCTTCCTGTTGGTGCAGTGTGTAGCCTCCCAAACCTCGTCGCTGGTAGGCTCACGGCCCCATGCATCTCTCTACAATACACAACTTAAATTGTTAGTAGGTAATAAAATCATGTATATAGTACATATATTCATCAATTATATACATTTAGTCTAGTGTATGATAAATTACCATGCGGTCCCGATGCATAGGGATACTAATAGATCCAGTACAGTGTCTGGATGTCATCCCCTCATACTCGGTGGCCCGATTGGCTGTATTGGCCGCAACTACACGCCGGAATGCGTCGGTTTTCCATACCTGTATAAAAAGAAGACATAAATCAATATAACTCCTAGTACAACCAGATACAAGTATTCAAAATAAAACAAACCTGCTCAATCATCTGGACCCAAAACTCACTCCTGATCCACTCTGGAGGGTGTGGCGCAAGAATCCTGTAGTCACGTCTGTCATACTGGACACCATCAATGGCTAAAGCCCTTTCCTCGGCGAAGCGACGTGCATCTCTCATCATGTCGGCGTACCTATTATTTAGGTGACGCCGAAATGCAGCTAATACGTCGACGTCCATCTCAGGAGGCCAACTATAATACAACTGCAAACACATTGTTTGGATTAAGTAAAAATAAATCAAATCAATAAGTTAAATAGAGTAAAATATCTACCCGAAATCGATCTAGCAACCGTGGATAGTGCTCATTAGGGACATCCCTAAAATGAGCCCAAGGACCATCAAACATGGACTTAAAGACGACAATGGCCCTCCGGACTGCCGACTTGTCCTTAAGCCTTCACAATTGTAAAATATACAACATAAAAAACATTAGGATCGGTTTATTATGTACTAGAATAAATAATAGATCACATCTACTTACCCGCCCGCTTCAGACAACAAAAGTGGCGGTCGCTAACTCGGTTGGGGCATCTGTGATGCCACATTTGGGCCTCTAACCCATCGAGCCCGCTGCTCTGTCATTGGACTGGATCTGATCTAGTCCGTCATCGGTGAACTCATCGGCGTGGGGGTCACCACGCCCGGCGGAGCTGCTACTGCCCCTACCCCTATTACCCCTACTACCTCTACTACCCCTAGAAGGGTGTCCCGACATCTAGATCATAGAGAATGGTTAACACAAAATGATATAAGTGTACATAAATCATAAGACCCAAAAATGTCTACATAAGAACAACAAAATAGAAAATGTTTAACACAAAAAATGTCTACATAAGAACGGAAAAATAGAGAATGTTTAACACGGAAATGTCTACATAAGAAAGACACACTAGTTATCAGAAGAGTGATCAGATAACATAAGTTCGTCTTCGTTATTTTCATCATCATCCATATCTTCAAATTCTTCTTCCTCGTCGCTAGCTTCGTGATCTGATGCATCTTCCTTTCTAGTTTCGTCATTTGTGGCGACTACGTTGAGCTCCCTAGTGACAAGAGGGACGGAATCGAGGTCCTCATTTACCCAGGTGTTTGTATTATGAGTTACCCGTAGGTTTAGAAAAGTCACACCGTAGGTTTAGATGAGCTTTGGATGACTTTAAAACCCTACGTGTAATGGTTTGACTATTTAAAAGTCAAACCGTAGGTGTCAATGAAGTTAGAAGTCTATTGAACAATACATGTAATGGTTTGCCTTCTTGAAAGTTAAACCATTGGTTTAGAGGAGTTTTGGATGACTCTAAAACTCTAAATGTAATGGTTTGACTATTGGAAAGTCAAACCGTAGGTTACAATCAAAGAAAGGTGTTTTGGAAAGTTTAAAAACCCTACGTGTAATGGTTTGACTATTTAAAAGTCAAACCGTAGGTGTCAACGAAGTTAAAAGTCTATTGAACACTACATGTAATGGTTTGCCTTCTTGAAAGTCAAACCATAGGTTTAGAGGAGTTTTGGATGACTCTAAAACTCTAAGTGTAATGGTTTGACTATTGGAAAGTCAAAACCGTAAGTTACAATCAAAGAAAGGTGTTTTGGAAAGTTTAAAACCCTACGTGTAATGGTTTGACTACTTAAAAGTCAAACCGTAGGTGTCAACGAAGCTAGAAGTCTATTGAACACTACATGTAATGGTTTGCCTTCTTGAAAGTCAAACCATAGGTGTAGATGAGTTTTGGATGACTCTAAAACTCTAAGTGTAATGGTTTGACTATTGGAAAGTCAAAACCGTATGTTTTTTAAAATTTCGGCAGCATAACGAATATAAAATAAATATTTCCATATATCAACCTAATGTTTGCCCAACAATTGGCAACTCAACTAAAATAAATAAATAAAATCAAGTATAATCAAATCCTAAATCATACCAAATGTTTCCATTTATCAACCTAATGTTTGTCCAATAATTGACAACCCAACTAATTAATATCACAAGTTTATCAAACCAAATCATACCAAAACATTTTCACAAAAATCAAATCATAAGTTAAACTCATACAAAAACATTATCACACAGATTTATACACACACAAAGATTATTAACAAACATAATCCCAAACATAAAGAAATATATATCCTAACAATATATATAACTAATCTTTAGTTTTAACAAAATAAATGTTATTATTTTAATGCTATGAAAGATACATATTTGTGATTCCTACCGATCGATAATATCATATACACCAAACACATACAAAGAGCACATTTTTAACAATTGCACATTTTTAACAAAGAGCACATTTTTAACAAAGAGCACATTTTTAACAATTGCATATATATGTTTTCTTCTTTTTTTGGCTCTAACAATTGCACATTTTTAATTAATAAGCCACCAAACACATACAAAGAGCACATCCGAAATAGTCATGTTGCAAGATGGAAAACCCAAAGACAAGAGGCCGAATCCCAAATAAACATACACACACGCATATTTATACACACACAGATTATTAATCAGATACACACACATATTTATACACAAACAGATTATTAATCAAATTATGTGAAGTACAGGAACATAGATATATGGTAGGTTATTCATATTTGACCTGAACTATGGCTGTGAGGTCGTCGGTGGAGGTCGCCGCCAGTGGAGGGAGGTGAGTTCGCTAGCTGTGGAAGTCGTCGCCAATGTGGAGGTCATCCCCGGTGTAGGTGAGGTCGACAGATGGAGAGATTGAGCGTGGGTGAGGGAGAGGTGGTCGTCGTCGCCGGTGTGGAGGGAGGTTGTGGAGGTCGACGCCGGTGTGGAGGTCAACGTCGGTCGACAGTGAAACTGAGAGCGAGAGTGAGAGGGATCGAGATTGAGAGGGAGACGAGAGTGAGAATGAGCGAGAGATCGAGATTGAGAGGGAGACGAGAGGGAGAGACGAGAGACTGAGAGAGGGAGACGAGAGACTGAGAGAGGGAAACTGAAATCGATAGATTAGGGCTTTCAGCCCGCTATTTTTTTTAAGAATTTTCGGAAATTCACCGACGGATTTCCGACGGAAAGTCCGTCGGTATTTACCGACGAATATTACCGACGGATAATTGTTTTTTATTAAATAAATTACTTTTAAATTAAAATTATATTTAAAATTATAATTATTAAATAAATTATTAATTAATATTAAAATTAATAAATAAATTATTAATTAATTAATTTATCAAATTATATTTAAAATTATTAATTAATTTATCAAATTGTATTAAATTGACTAAAATACCCTTGAAGTAACTGGTTGGGCTTTAAACGAATGGATTCAGTGGGATTTTAATGGATATGGTTGGGCTTTAATGGATATGGTTGGGCTTTAATGGATTTAGTTGGGCTTTAACGTTACCAGTGGGGCTTTAACGTTCCCAGTTGGGATTTAACGTATCCAATTGGGCTTTAACGTACACAGTTGGGCTTTAATGAATCCAGTTGGGCTTTAATATACCCAGTTGCTTTTAATGGATCCAGTTAGGCTTTAACGTACCCAGTTGGGCTTTAAACGAATCCGGTTGGGCTTTAATGGATTTAGTTGGGCTTTAACGTTACCAGTTGGGTTTTAATGGATTCAGTGGGGCTTTAACGTTCCTAGTTGGGCTTTAACGTATCTAATTGGGCTTTAACGTACACAGTGGGCTTTAATGAATCCAATTGGGCTTTAATATACCCAGTTGCTTTTAATGGATCCAGTTAGGCTTTAACGTACCCAATTGGGCTTTAAACGAATCCGGTTGGGCTTTAATGGATTTAGTTGGGCTTTAAACGAATCCGGTTGGGCTTTAATCCGGTTGATCACATATGTACATACATACATATTACATACATGATCACATACATACTATACATGGTGTACATACATTCATGATCACATACATACATGTGTATATACATACATGAACACATATGTACATGTACATACATACGTGATCACATATGTACTATACATGTACATGATGTACATACATACTATACATGGTGTACATACATTTATGATCACATACGTACATGTGTATATACATACATGATCACATACATACATGTGTATATACATACATGAATACATATGTACATATACATACATACATGATCACATACATACTATACATGATCACATACGTACTTGTATATACATACATGATCACATATGTACTATACATGTACATGATGTACATACATACTATACATGGTGTACATACATTCATGATCACATACGTACATGTGTATATACATACATGAACACATATGTACATGTACATACATACATAATCACATACATATATATATATATATATCTACACATACATGATCAAAGAAAAAATAAATATTTATTAGGTTATTAAATTTACCGACGGATTACCGACGAATTCTTAAATGTCGTCCGTAATTCGTCGGTAATTACCGACGGACGTTAGAAAAAAATAAATATTTATTAAATTATATAAATTACCGACGGATTTAAAAATAAAAATAAAATAAAATAAAATAAAATAAAATAATTTAATATCCGTCGGTAATCCGTCGGTAACTGTCTACATTTACCGACGGATAGTCTATCCGTCGCAAAGTTTTCATTTCCGTCGGTGATCCGTCGGTAATTACCGACGGATATAATCCGTCGATAATCTTGGTCGGAAATAAGCAATTATCTAGTAGTGACATGATTTAAACATGTCCTACTCAGATGTAGTAGGTTATTGGTGTTAAGTCTGTGTTGTTGTTGAAGTGGATGCTGCAACACCAGACTCTGGATTTCTTTCTTTTAGCACAGTGTTCTCTTTTTTCAGCTCATGGATTTATTGTTGACAACTTTGTGAGGAATGGTGGAATTTGTTGAAGCACAACAGTATGCTCCCCAGCCCTAACGGTCCTCACCAACTCATCTTGGTGTTTCTCCTTCCACTTATGCTTATATACTTTCCTAATCACCTCCTTCACTCCTTAATCATGGCACAAGATTTTAATGGCACAAATGAGGGAACATTTAATCCCATAAAGATTTTTCCACATCACCTCACCAACAGTAGAACATGATTTTCTGAATCTTCCCAAATCCTTGGATTGATCGTCACGTCCCTTTCTGAAAACAACTTGGATATTTTCTGCACAGATTTGCTGCAGGGATGCTGCAGTATCTGCAACAGAATGTTCTTTCTGCACAAATTTAAAGAAAGGAGTAATGACAATTTTGGCATTTTGTTGCACCTCTTCACTATTTTGAAGTGAAGAGGGGTTGCTCAAATGCTCAGATGTTTCCTCGGGATTCTCTATCTCTTGACTACTCACCAAAGTATTAGCCTTACCCTCATCCTTACCAACAAACTCAGATTTTTCAATATCACTTGGTATTGAGATTTGGCTTTGTCTTTTACTCTCACTAATGATCTCTCCAACACAAGTTGTTATGTTAATAACAGCTCCATTTATGTTCTGTAAGAAATAATTCATCAAAGCTTTAAGAGATTCGAGGTTTTCAGTTTGTTCTAAAGAGGGTTTAGGGGGGTAAAAATGAGTTGTTAAAATCATCCCCTTGAAAACTCCCAGAAAAATCAACTTGTTCCTCCCAAGATTGGTCAAAAGTATTTGAATAAGTGTTACTCCAATCTTGGTAGAGAGATGTTGGTGATGTGAAAGTGCCATGATCTTGACCATTTAAAAACAAATTAGGATGGGCCTCCCATGATTGAGTGTATCCATTGAAGTGTGAGGTATCCCAATTATTATCTCCCATGAAATAACGAGATTCGGGGTTCGAATGAAAACTGTACGATAAATGATTTCCGCCACAATAGTCACAAAAAACAGTTTCATACGGTTCAAACGAATGTCCCATTGAATCCATATTCACAGAAAGATAAACTCAAAATGTTGTTACTTGCACACACATGGAAACGTATGACAAACAACAAAGATGGTAGAAAAATTAGCTTAACAAGACTCAATCTCTCAACAAGCATAGATTTACGCCTATCCCCGGCAACGGTGCCAAAAACTTGACAGGCCCTTTTGTGTTCCTTAGGGAAATGAGAAATAATACCAAAAAGCAAGTATACAAATTGGTACTATGTCGCCTTTCAAGTAATAAAATGGTAAGAACCAAGTATCGTATTCCACAGGGATAGGTATCTTAGGTTGCAAGATCTCGAGATGAAAAACTAACTTCAGATGACGATGTTGAAGACATATTTTTGGTTGGTTGGTGAACACAGGTTTACTTGAACAAGATTAAAAGAGAAGCAAGGGTGTAAGACTTGTGGTGATATGTTAACCCAAATTCCAGTGGACCAATGTTGCAGGGATGCTGCAGCATGCTTGTGACAGAAACTGATTTTATTATCTATTTCAAGACACGTTCCTCTCGGACTCTCACCATCCCATTATTCCAGTAGCTACAAACAATCCCATCTCTGAGCAATGTTCAAGATAAGGGAACGATGGGAGTGGAGTTCTTAAAATATATGGCAAAACAAATTCTCTTTGTTAAAAGTTACTCTTTCGAAATAACTCCCATACCTCCCAAGTTGGTGTAATCCAAATAGCTTATCTCTAAGTCTATTCCATTTTAACCCTTTGAAAAAGTGACAACTTATCAAGAATGGATCATTTCAAATAACACAAGTAACAACTCTCGTTGCAAGTAACTCTTTTGATATTACCTCCCATGTCATTCAAATTGACGTGCTATTCAATGGCCTATCTCTAGGTCCATGACACTATGACACTATCAAAATGATCAATTTGTCAAAGAGTTTTGTTATCTTGATAAAACTTGAGTTGGAATAATAAAACTTTGTTAAAATCACAAAAGTCCACTTTGTTTAAGTTAACACCATCACCATTTGCCTCACACCCAAGCTAATATGCTTAGCTACTCATTACAATAAATAAAATAAAACAACTACTAAAAACAACAAAAGTAGACATAATGTAAATTGCTCTTGAAATGTAATTGACTTGAAATTATATATATATATATATATATATATATATATATATATATATATATGACTTGAAATGTAGATGACAAGAAAATAAAATGAAAGTAAAGACAAGGAATTTAACTACTGAACACTAAAGACAAGAAAGTAAAGGAAAGACTACAGATGCAAGATGAAAATAAAGAAAATACAAGAATGTAAACTGCAGGTGGATGTTGTTCCAATACTGTAAGCATTCATGTGCTGGGATGAAGATTTGAAGATGTTATGAAGAACATGAAGAACAAGATGAAGATCGTAAGAAGATTAATATGAACTATTGGAAATCAAACAAAAAATAGGACTGATTTAAGATCAAATCCTAAGTAGATGATGATGGTATTCCTAATTAATGAAGAACATAAGAACAATATGAAGAACTTGAAGAAAATTAACTACTAGAAATTAAAGAATAAGTAGGACTGATTTAAGATTAGATCCTAAGTTAACTAATAATAATTAGATGAAGTAGAGAGAGAAAGATGTAGAAGATGTCTCCTTAAATGCAACCAAACCCTCATTTTGTAGACAAAGGGAGTGGCAAACTTGTAATTAAGGAGAATCTTAATGTACTTAGCCTAGTCTAGTGCCAACTAAGGCTACAAAAGCTAATTTAAAAACAAATAAACTATTACAAATCAGATTAAATTAATGTTTAAGGGTTCCAAAAGATCCATTTAATGCCAAAAAGTCGGATTAGCCTCCATCTTCTTTATTTCTTCACTTCAAGACCATCAGTTCCATGTTGTATCAGTGATGAAGCGTGCCCTGTTTCCAAAAAGGTTTTCAAAAGATGACCAAGTTAGCCTACTTTCTTTATAGAACAAGTAAATCACAACATTTCAGCTCCAAAACCAAATAAATGGAAAATAAGGAAGAAAAATACTCAAAGTTGGGATTTAGAAGTGAAAAATCCTATCTAAAAGCTAAAAAAGAAGGGCTTAAGTACTCAAAAATGAGTACTTATCAGCCCTTTAAGGCCTCCGCCACTGTAATTGTTTCCTAACACCGGATGATCAATGGCTAATGTGGATCATAAATCATGTTTAATTAGCGCGCATTTAACATACATGTTCTCAACGACATTCTAATCGTTTTGGAGGTCTATCAAAAACTTTTGATTACACTGGAAAATAACAAAGATGCATATAAAGAAATTACAAAGATGATGATGAAGCGTATTACTTTTGTCTTCTGATAAAGATTAGATAAGTATCGAGAGCAACTTCAGCAGATTCTCTAAAATAGACGAAAATGGAAGTTTTGTTCTCTATTTTGTTCCAACAAATCCTATATCGTTATCTAAAATAGAGAACAAGAAAAAGTTCCATATTTGGAAATTTTTCTAAAACTTGATAGGGGTGAGAGAAATTATTTTTTATTCATTTCCACCAACAAGATTAAACTATTATTATTTATATATAAAATTTATTTAAAAATGCATTGGGATAAAAAAACTATATAATATTTTAATAATATAATTAATGCTTAAATCTCTATAATAGAGAAATCTGTTTGAGTGAAATATGATTTTGTTTATAGATTTTGACTTTTCGTTCTCTATTTTAGAGAAATTATAAAAAAACAGGTTAGAGATGCATTGAGATGGACTATACTTTAATAATCGTTGATGAAAGACCCTAAAATATAAAATTGAACCCCAAAATTTTGGAACACAAATTTAATATACTAAAGAAATCAGTCTAGTAAGAACATTAAAATATGTGAAAATTACTCAAAATGCATATTTAAGCATTTTTATTTATTTTAGGAAAATCTGGTTGATTCAATATAAATGAGATGAATTTTCTTTGTTGACGTAACTCATTCCCATAGGAGAGTTCCTTCCTGAAATTAAAAATTGACAAAATTTGAAATTTCTATTTTGATTTTTGTTAGTTTACATCCTTTTAAAAAGAATTCTTCAATTATTTTATTTCCCGTGTATAATTATTATTGTTTTGAAAGAGAAAAAATTATAATAAAATTATATATATTAATTAATTATTAGTAAATTTATAATCTTTGCTTCTAAAATTTCATAAATTAATTTCATTTGTAAAAGTATATGTAACCGATAATCATTATTTATATTCACTCCAAATTTTTTGAGAATGACAAAAACAAAAATAAAAATGCCACCATTTATTATGTTCTTGTATTTGAAATATTTCTATCGTTTTTTTTAAAGGCAATAATTTTATTAAAACCAAGGAAAAGAAAACAACCCAGGAGAGGGTTAACAGAAAAAAGACTCCAGGCCAATCGAACAGCCTACAACAATCAACCAACAAGAAGAGGCTTATGAGGAGCAAACCTACCTATACCAACCGATCACGAAACAGACCCAAGGAAATTCTAAAGCCAAAAAGAACCGAGTACATATCTGATCGACCAAACCCGTATCACAAAATGAAGACACATCAAAAGAAAAGCAATCAGAAGCGAACCAACAGCAGTTGGTCTTGTTGCAGTCGATCACCAACACTCTCTTCCATCTTCTGTTGCAATCTATCGTCAAATGCTTTCGAGCGCAGGTACCTACATCAGCCCTATTTTCTCGATAACCAACACTTCTACATAGTTGAAAAGCAGTGTATGTCCGAGCTTTCTTTGTCTCTTCGAGATAGTCCGTTGTGTTACGCTCCATAGGGGTTCGAAAGCCACCTAATCCAATCCACAACCAAGTCCTTATCTCTCTTTGTAACCCACTTGAAAGGTTTTCGTTGGAACTCCTGAAAACGATCGATTAGAACTCCACTTACTTTTTCGAATATCATCTTATTACGATTTGCCCATATTAGATACACCGTACTCCACACAACCGTTGTCCATCTTTGTTTTCCTCTTGAATTGTCGTCCTCTAGGTTTCTGGTCTCAAGGATTTCATGCAAAGAATTCACTGAATCCAAGTTGATGTTCCACCATCTTCCAATGAGCCTCCACAACTCTTTTACCTTTTCGCACTTTACAAGAGCATGATCAATCGATTCTAACTCATTGGCGCATCTTGGACACAATGTGGTATATGTATCGATATCCATTTTGTCCAAAATCTCTCTAGTCAGTATTCTTCTAAGCTTAGCCCTCCAAAGGAATATGCAAATCTTCTTGGGAATGGATTTTAACCACTTTGTCGGACCGGCTATTGACTCCCTTACCGCTTGAACCTGTTCCAGCAGCCCCTTTAGAGACTATACCGAATAGCCGTTATGAGGATTGAGGGACCACAGTGCCCGATCCTTGAAACCCTCCTGAGGCCCGACACCCTCAAGTTCTCTTTTTAACTTATCTATCTCTCCAATCTCCCTACCCCTCGGATCTCTCCTCCACCCCATTTCCACCTTCAAACCTCCCCTCTCAAAGGAGCCCAACACTTTGTCCCATTTTACCCAAGCACACGATTTCCTCACGATCTCTCCATCGCCCTTACCTCCCCCCCCCCCCCCTGTGGAATCCCAAATTTACCTTACATGACAGTCCTCACCACCTTATCATGAACGCATCTAGAGTGAACCTACACAGGCATCCTAGCTCTCGGTTGAATTTCCTAAGTTCTCAGTTTAAGTTTAGGCTCATACGATCACCTAAATCCCTTAAACTACGGCTCTAATACCAAATTTAACAACCCAAAAACTCATACCAAACATATTATAAAAATAACCAGAATCCAAGAGTTACAAACGTAAATTCAGGAATTTAAACAGTGGAAGTCTTTACTACAACTGAGAGTTACTAAATGAAAACTAATCTAGTTTGAATATTCTGCATCTTCTAAAACTCTAAACTTTCTCTTTACCCTTCCCCGAAACATTACCCGCACCTTTTCCTGAAAAAGGGTTTTAAGATTTGAAAACGAGGGTTAGACCGTAAGGTCTAGTGAATTTCTGACAAATATCCAGGTAAATAAACAAGCATTTAGATATCACAGATAATAAGCTATGAACGAAGGAGCAACGTTATATTCAATTAATTTAGTCAAACTGCATTCCATTCGGGAATGCCTTAATCAATCGTTCTCCAAGATCCAATCACCAAGTGCACATCTACGGTCGAGGCCCAAGCAGACTCCCCTCCCGTATCGGGGCCCAAGCAGACTCCCCGCTCACACCGGGGCCCAAGCAGACTCCCCATCCACATACGAGGGAAACAAATTCCTCACGCATTGGTGGTGTGAGATTTCTATTCTCGCCAGAAATCCAACCTTTCCCATATCAATGCATAGTAATCCAAATGATCATTTATATAAAGTGATTTTAATCAAACATGTCACAAACAGCATCCTTTCAAAAATATAACTTCAGTCAACCAACAATAAGAGCATGAAAATTCCCAATTTCAGTGTAATATTAATTAAGAAAGATAAGAGGTTGATGAGTCAGAAACTCACCTGATCCCAGCTGCACTTATCTATGAAATCTTCCCTACAATAATGAAAGATAAGGAATCAAGAAATTGGCTGATCAAAATACCTTCAGACTCGGACCAAAAAAATTACAGACCTACCCTACAATTTCCCCAACTCTCTCTCTCTCTCTGACCGACTTTCTCGACCGGACCCTCACCTCGACCGGACTCTCTTGCGACCGGACTCTCTTGCGACCGGACTCCCTCTACGACCGATGCCATGCTCTCGACCGGTGTCAAGAGTTCGACCGGTATCATGAGTGCGACCGGTGTCATGACTGCGACCGATGTCAAAGATTCGACCGGTGTTGTAGATCCCAGTACAGTGCAATCACAGCAAATAATATCAAAGATGAATAAGATTTAAGCCACAACTACTAGTCATATGATTAATATGAACTCAAAGGGTTACAGTTTTACAGAAAGGATTTCTGATCAAAGAGAGTAAACCTATTGACTAGTAATCTGAAATTATGAGACTCATGTAAAACTCTCTAACCTCACAAATGAACTAGAAAAACACATTAAATACCTAGGCGTGCAGGCCTAATGGGCTTGGGCCCAATAACATAATAACTATCGATTAATTACAATATGCACCCTTATAAATACTTTATTCCACTTTCAACACATAGGAATTTCAGTCCTAACAATCTCCCCCTAAAGTTGAATAAAACATTTAACAACTTGAAAAACTTCAGGCCTTTATCTTCTATCCCTCTTGAATCTTTGAAGAACTTTGGTGTTGCTTGACTTCATGTATTTCAACGCTCCCCCTTGAATAAAGTTCTTGGTCTTCATAGTATCAACTTTGTAACCAGATTCAATGTACAATAGCCTCGACTGAATGCACTATCACGCAGCTTTCAACTGTAAAAAGTCAATCACATCGGATCAGCTCACAAGAAAGATAATGTGAGAGTTACGTGACTTTCCACGGTGCAACTTCAGTTTAAAACAAATAATCTGTCTTTGAACCGCGAGTTGAATATGCTTTTAGCTTAAGAACTTGTTGCAATCAGCTTGTAGGAGGAATGATAAACAAATTTGTAGCAGACACCACATGATACGGGATAGAATCAATACAATCTTATAAATCTCTTTGAAAAATGAAACAACATCTTCATCTCTTTGACCTCTAGACTGTCTTTAGAACTAACTTTCTTTCTTTAAAACATTGAAATTGAACTTTGAAAAAGTCTCCCCCTTTTTTGATGATTGTGAGCATTATGATCATCAAAACTTTTTCAATTTCAACACTTTCTTTGATCTCCCCTTTAAGATAATTTGTCATTCTCCCACCTATGATCTGAGTATCCGTCAATTCATGAAATGTATATATCCGAATCTTTTCAAAATTAGACATAATGATCAATGTAACCCTGATTCAACAGATGAAACAGTTAGTAAGCCTGTAATTAGCACGGAGCCACTTTGTACAACAGATGTACTTTGGAAAAGAGCTTTTGTGATGTTCACTCCCCCAGGGCTTCCATTCAATCATCGAAAAACCACAAAGGAATTTTCTATGAATTTTATGACAAGAAAACTCATTCCTTGTGTGTACGTGCAAGTGTAGAATGATTGAAGCTACTTAGCTTCCTCAGGATAAAAAATGTGTAAATTGTTGAGACAGCAACAGATATTACACGGACTCAATGTGCATGAAAGAGGTGCGAAGGTGGGGCAACTTTCCTTCTTTTTCAATATCTAAATCTTCCGAGTGTAGATCAGATAGCATATATGCTGCGTCCCCAAAGAAAAATGAAACATTTCTTTGTTAAGAAAGAAACGAGTGGTTGGTGGGGTTAATGCAAGAGTTGGCATGGGCTAGGTGCCTTTTCAATGATGGTCACCAAAGAGTGTGAACCAATCAGAATATGTGGTTGCCCGACTCAGAAAGTGGTTGGTGCAGAGTTCTGATATTCTTTTAACTCTGTTCTCACACCCTCTTTCTTTTTAACATTAAAGCTCAGATCTAACCAAACTCTCTTTTTCATTTTTCCGATCATCACAATGAGAAAAACTCAACCGGATGAGGTATCTCCCCCACTCTTTGATTTAAGACCCCTCACCCCTCAAATCACTCAAGGATAACTGTCGGGGTAGAAAACACTGGTTAACGTGAATCCATGGAAGTTCTGTTTAAGTTCTCACACAAATCCCATGTAAGTCCTAAAACGAATAGTTGCTCAACAGTTTAACTTGAACAATTAAGCACAAAATGTATGATAACATTGTCAAAATGTATGCTCATGAGATTTGAGCAATTTAACTTTGAAACTCTGACAATGTATCAATCAGATCAAATAAAATGGTTAGGGTATCAAAGAACTGGATATTTTGTTTATATGAACAAATATAAACAATGTAGCAATGAAAGCACATATGATGATTGATGCTCAACAATATTGAATTGCAAACGGGGGTATTACCATCGAAAACTTGGTTCGTTATGAGACATGGTAATAACAATTTCAAATAAGTACTGACCTGGTGTGTGTGAATACTTGACAGTATATAGACAAGATAATACACAAGTATTGATCTTTAGAAACACACGGTCAGTTAAACATTAACGCTCAAAAATTGAAAAACATTTAAAATCACACTTCTAAATTCATGAAATCTTTTGGGAATAGAGAAGTGGTTTGAACATTTGAGAAAACGTTTTTCATGTTCGAAAGTTGTTCTTCTTTCAAACAATCAGAGATCTAGATCAGAAGATATTTACCTTGAAGCTCCCCCTCAAATCATGATATAATGATTTAGGTCTTTTAAGCTCCCCCTGGATATTTGCACAATATCCAAGTCTGAACGTTGAAGAACGGGTCATGATCTGTCATTTGATCAGAAGCCAAACTCCGTTGAAGTATGGATTCTAAGTAGATCCCAGTACAGTGCAATCACAGCAAATAATATCAAAGATGAATAAGATTTAAGCCACAACTACTAGTTATATGATTAATATGAACTCAAAGGGTTACAGTTTTACAGAAAGGATTTCTGATCAGAGAGAGTAAACCTATTGACTAGTAATCTGAAATTATGAGACTCATGTAAAACTCTCTAACCTCATAAATGAACTAGAAAAACATATTAAATACCTAGGCGCGCAGGCCTAATGGGCTTGGGCCCAATAACATAATAACTATCGATTAATTACAATATGCACCCTTATAAATACTTTATTCCACTTTCAACACATAGGACTTCCAGTCCTAACAGGTGTCATGGCCACCCCGATGCCACGACCGGCCTCCCCGGTTGCATGACCAACAAATTGACCGATATCATTCTTCGACAAGCAGTTCACCCGGGTCTATGATTTTGAACTACGAAACCCCCAAGATCTGAGTCGTTCGAAAACCACAGTACCCCAAACAATCTTAAATCATTTGTCCATCTCAGATTAATTTAGAGCTAAGCACATATTAACAATTAACATCACCCAAAAACTATTCCATTAAATAAATTTCAATCTTACCCTACTAAGATCAGTCCTTAAGGATTGAGAAAACTCACACAACCAGGAATCCACCATTCACAACTAATAAGAAGATGAGATATATAAACAATACTTTCTTAATGATGAGAACTAACTTGCGAACTCCAATCTCTTCAAGGATTGCTAAGCTATTCTCCAGGTCTCCCACCTCTCTCTCTGGCGCCGCGATACACAGGAAATGAGGATGAAATGGATCTTTTACCCTATTTGGACTTTCAACAGTAAAAAGACTCCTTTGCCCCTCAACTAAAAATTAAATCTCAAAGCCCAAATTTATAAAAGCCCACAATAAAATAAAATGAACCAAATCATGGGCTTTACAACCTCTCCCCCTTAAAAGGATTCCGTCCCCGGAATTCCCTCTTCGAACAAATGGGGGTATTTGGATCGCATCTCTGATTCCACTTCCCAGGTAGCATCCTGACCTTTATGATAACGCCATTGAACTTTTACCAAGCTAATCTCTTTACTTCTTAACTTTCTGATCTTTCGTTCGGTGATTGCTTCAGGCTCTTCTGTAAAATTCAAGCGTTCATCAATCTGCACATCATGCATTGGCACCGTCAAACTCACGTCTGCTAGACACTTCCTTAAATTTGAGACATGAAGCGTATTGTGAATACTTCTCAATTCTTCGGGAAGCTCGAGCTTATACGCCACCTCCCCGATTCGTTCCAGTATCGCAAACGGTCCAATATAACGTGGACTTAATTTTCCCTTCTTACCGAACCGCATTACCCCTTTTCATGGAGACACCTTGAGCATAACTCGATCTCCAATCTGGAACTCTATATCCTTTCGACGATGGTCTGCATAACTCTTTTGCCTGTCCAGTGCCATTTTTAGATTAACCCGAATTTGCACCACCTTATCCGCTGTGAGTTGCACCAATTCCGGTCCGGCTAACTGTCGTTCACCAACTTCATTCCAACACAAGGGGGTTCTGCATTTTCGACCGTACAAAGCCTCGTAAGGTGTTGCTTTTATACTGGCATGATAACTATTGTTATATGCAAATTCGATCAAAGGAAGATGACTTTCCCACGAACCCCGAAAGTCTAGAACGCAAGCTCTCAACATGTCTTCCAAGGTTTGGATTGTTCGCTCACTCTGCCCATCAGTCTGAGGGTGATAAGCAGTACTCAACTTTATCCGCGACCCCATCTCCCGCTGGAAACTTTTCCAGAATGCTGACGTAAAACGACTGTCTCTATCCGAGATAATTGATAACGGCACCCCATGACGGGATACAATTTCATCTATATATAACTTTGCTAATCTTTCTAAGGTATACGCCTCTTTTATGGGTAAGAAGTGTGCTGATTTCTTCAACCGATCTATAATTACCCAGATAGCATCATAACCCTTCGGAGTCCTAGGTAATTTAGTCACGAAATCCATGGTAATTTGATCCCATTTCCAGACTGGAATTTCTAATGATTGCAACTTTCTGTATGGCCGCTGGTGTTCCACCTTCACTTGCAGACAAGTAAGACAACGCTCCACAAAGTGAGCTATATCCTTCTTCATACCCGACCACCAAAAATTTGGTTTTAAGTCTCCATACATTTTATTCGTTCCAGGATGGATCGAATATTTCGACTTATGAGCTTCCTCCAAAATTTCGCGCCTAAGCTCCCCCAACTTCGGGACCCAAACTCTGCCCTTGAAACATTTCAAACCTCGGCTATCTTCAGCTAACGCAGTTACCATACCGAGCATTCGCTCATGCTTTAAATTTTCAGTCATCACTGCTTTCAACTGCGACTTCATTATTTCCTCCATCAGATTGGATGTTACTTTAGTTCGTATGGCCACCACCTTGGTAGTTTCACTTCTCTCTTTACGGTTCAGGGCATCTGCCACCACGTTGGCCTTTCCCGGGTGACAATCTATTTTGCAGTCGTAATCTAGCAATAACTCCATCCATCTCCTTTGGCGCATGTTCAACTCTTTTTTATCAAAGAGATGACATAGGCTTTTGTGATCTGTGAAGATCTGACACTTCGTCCCATACAGATAATGCCGCCAAATCTTCAGTGTGAACACCACTGCCGCTAGCTCCAGATCGTGAGTAGGATAACGCGACTCATGGTCCTTCAATTGACGAGAAGCATAAGCTATCACTTTACCTCGCTGCATTAGAACACATCCCAATCCTAGCCTCGATGCATCACTATACACCATGAAATCATCGTTACCTTCGGGTAGGGCTAAGACGGGTGCAGAACTCAACATGACCTTCAACTTCTGAAATGCTTCCTCTTGTGCTTCCGACCACAAAAACTTCACGCCTTTCTTTGTGAGGGATGTCAATGGCGTTGCGATGCGCGAGAAATCCTTAATGAATTTCCTATAGTATCCCGCCAACCCCAAGAAACTTCTCACTTCCGACGGATTCTTCGGTTGATCCCAATCTCGAATAGCTTCTATTTTGGATGGATCCACTTTAATTCCTTCCCAGGATACCACATGTCCAAGGAATTGTACTTCTTTCAGCTAAAATTCGCATTTAGAAAATTTGGCAAAAAGTTTCTCTCACTTCAGCAATTCCAAAATGACGCGTAAGTGCTCCTCATGCTCTTCCTCAGACTTGGAGTAAATTAGGATATCGTCTATGAATACAATCACAAACTTATCCAGGTAGGGTTGACATACTCTGTTCATTAATTCCATAAATGATGACGGCGCATTGGTTAGGCCGAAAGGCATCACCAAAAATTCATAATGCCCGTACCTTGTTCGGAATGCCGTTTTCGGAATATCTTCCTCTCTCACTTTAAGCTGATGGTAGCCCGACCGCAGATCGATCTTAGAAAAGAAACTAGCTCCTTCTAGTTGATCAAACAAATCATCTATCCTCGGAAGCGGATACTTATTTTTAACCGTTACCTTATTGAGTTCACGGTAATCAATGCACATTCGCATTGTACCGTCTTTCTTTTTCACAAACAATACCGGCGCACCCCAAGGTGAGGTACTCGGTCTCACAAACCCCTTGTCTAACAGTTCTTGCACCTGAGACATCATTTCCTTCATCTCCGAAGGCGCTAACCAATAAGGGGCTCGCGCGATTGATGTCGCCCCCGGCACCAAATCTATGCGAAATTCCACTTGACGGTCTGGGGGTACGGTAATCAAGTCCTCCGGAAATACCTCCGGGTACTCACTTACCACCTTTACATCCCCAATCTCCCGCTTCTCCTTTTTGGCATCAATAACATAAGCCAAAAACCTCGTACACCCTTTCTTTAGACACCTAGCGGTCTTAATCATTGACATCAGACTAACCCTTTTATTCCTACGACTCCCATACAAGATTACCATTCCCTTGCCCAGTATATGTACTCGAATTAGCTTCTTATTGCAAACTATGTTGGCATTATTCTCAGCCAACCAGTCCATCCCCAGCACTATGTCAAACTCTCCCATTGCCATAGGATATAACCGCAAAGACACCAAACTCCCTTCTATATCTATGACACAACCCTCGACAACTTCCTTGATAAACACCCGGTTATCATCGGCCGTTTCTACTTCTAACGCCCTCTCTAGGCATTTTGGTTTCACAGACAGACCTTTCAAAAACCCAAGATATACAAAGGAACGATCCGCCCCCGAATCGAATAACACATTGGCAGGTATAGAATTCACCATAAATGTACCTGACACAACTTCGGGTATCTCCTCTGCCTCTGCGGCTGTCATATGAAAAGCACGCCCCCTCGCACGTGTTGGCTCCGACCTTTTCTCCTCTCCTTTGAATCCCTGCTTCCCGCCAAACTGGGTCGCCCCGCCCTTTTTCAGTTGTGGACAATCTGGCCTTAAATGGTCAGGCGACCCACATTGAAAACACGAGTGATTCTTCGGACAGTCCTTAGCAACATGATCGGACACCCCGCAACGATAGCAAGACCTCGGATCAGTAGCACATTCACCCCGATGAACTCGGTGGCACTTACCACATGGCTGGGGCGTTACCCCACGATTCCCACGGTTCTCAGATCTGAACACTTTCCCTTTCTTTTCGTCCGTTCCCAATCCGTCCCACCACATAACCGCTTCATCCCTAAGCATAGACAAGGCATAAACCACCTTATCTGTATCCGCACATTTGCTGGTATCGAACGCCAGCTCCATACCCTTAACCCATTTCAGTGCCAGAACCGGATCACATTCACCCTTAAAGGTAGGAGGCTTACAGGTAGCAAATTCTTTGTAACTGCACCCTTTAACTGCCGACTCATTCACTATCAAAGTAGTCGATTGACGATGACTACCCTCTACTGAGACCGGTGGACTAGATATTTTGGTTCCCTCCTTGCCTTCAGACTTATCTTTGTTCCCCGATGCCGACCCCTCCCGCTGCACCAGAATAGCGTTCAGTGTCTCCTGCAATTTGGCCATTTCCGCAGCAAAGGCCGCATGAGTAACAAAAGCTTGATTCCGACCACGACCTCGACCTCGCTGCTGACCTCTTCCCCGAACAGAAATAGAACTCTCTTGCTGCGATACTTCTCTATTCTCAGGAATTTCTACACTCCTGGTCCGACGACCCGACTGAGACGCCCCGCGCCCTCTACTCGCAACATTTGGTTCTACCTAAGTAGCATCCTTTCGAGTCGGCCTTACCGTTTTCTTTGCCCGACCTCTGGCCCTTCCACGAGCAACAGGTTGCCTTAAAGGTGCTGCTCGCTCGATGACCTGGGTCTCGTTGACTGGATTAGTCTCCTCAGCTGGCACTGATCTACTTCTCAATGACCTTCCAGACATGATGAAACTGCTAAACCACAAAAGAACCAAAACTTAGAAACCTAGTATGACAAGGTTATTTAAGCACATACATGTACCTGTAAATTCGTGATTACACTGTCCAGGTGGAATGTAACACCCGGGAATTTATAAGGTAAATATTTGTCCTCTAATACTTTAATTGTGTTTATCTGAAATTGTGAGTTTTTATATATGCGTATGATCTTGATTTCGGGACTAAGATGCTATCTGAGTAATATAATAATTGCATGTGTTTAGACCTCGCGTCCATTTTCGAAATTTGCTAAGTTTTCAGGCTGGGATGAGCTTGGCGCGATAGTGCCATCGCGATAGTGACATTGTCACTATCGCCGGGCATAATCGTCAGGATTGTACCGAGAGGGGGGGAGTCTCGCGATAGTGACACGCGATAGTGAAAATTGTCACTATCGCCGGGCATACTCACGGAAGATGTACCGTGAGTGTGTGTGTGTGTGTGTTCGCGATTGTGACTCGCGATAGTGCCATG
This sequence comes from Arctium minus, assembly GCA_954870635.1. Classification (NCBI taxonomy): domain Eukaryota; kingdom Viridiplantae; phylum Streptophyta; class Magnoliopsida; order Asterales; family Asteraceae; genus Arctium; species Arctium minus. Next base: position 24,043,656 of record OX941084.1, read on the forward strand.
GGCACTATCGCCGGGCACTATCGCCCGCGTGGTCTGGTTGATTTAAAACACTTTGGCAGCCTCATTTCTCACATTAACACTTTGCAAAAACGGGAGAGCTCTTCTTGGAGGCGATTTTTAGGGTTTCATCACCTATCACATTCATTTCTAGGGTTTTGGGTTGTTGGGAGCATTAAGTGGTTCATCCAAGTGTTCCCATTGAAGTGTTCTTCAAGATTCTCATTTCTCACCTTCAAGTCTCATCTTCTCCAACTTCTAGGGTTTCCATATTTTCTAGGTTTTGGGTTCAAAACCTAGATTGTGAGTTTACTAAACCTTTGTTAAAACTAGATACACATCATAATCTCCTAATTGTTACTTCATCTCTATATGTTCAAATGTTTGGAGATTTCTTCATGAAAATAGTTGGAAGATGTATATATATGGGTGATTTGCCATGATTATTGTTATATGTATCATGATTTGGGATTTGTCTCATAGCTACATAATGTGGGTGCCTTGATATGTTAAATGTATGCATAAATGGGTATTATGATGATTCTAGTTGGAACACCATTTTGGTGATATGTTTATATGTATGATGAGCATGATTTACATTGGGTCTTTTGTTAGACATCATGAGGATAAGGTGGTAATATTATACCCGTAGTTGGTATTGAATTATGCGGATTGAAATATATCTAAAGGAACCCTTATAAATGTTATGTGGACGAACTAAGTCAGTACATTAGGAGGATATAGTCTTGGGCGCCACTGTGATGGTATGTGCCTAGACCTCCGCCACTCGGGGAATTTTCTTAGCGATAGTCTTCGGGTGGGCCGGGCCTTTGGGGTGTTCCTTGTTAAGGGCATCAAGGTATATCGACTCTTGGGTGGGACTTGATTGGTGCTTTGGGTCTCCCCTAATGACTCCACATATATTGAACACTGGTTAACTGCTGATAAGAATTGTATCTGTTCATGCATGCTTATTATTGTTCAACTCACTAGGCTTTTTGGCCTAACACTTGTTTGGTGTCGATGTGTATCTCAGGTTCTAGCGGCGGCGGTCTTAAGCAGGTTTAGTTGCTTTGGGGTGAGAGCTTGGGGAATTGCACATGGACGCGTTATACTTTTGGATATAGACCGTTTGGGTCTATAGATGACAACCCTTTTTGTAATCTCTTTTCTAGATGTAGAAATTAGATTAGTTGGTTGTTGTTTATTGTCCGTTAAATTATAATTGTGATTAAACAGGTTATTCAATTATATATTCCCCATTTTTGGGAGGCTCTTGCTATGGCAATTTTAGCATACCTCATGTCCGTTTTCCGGATTTTTGTTACCCCTATTTTTAGGGTGTTACATGGAATCCCGAATTTACCTTACATGACAGTCATCACCACCTTATCATGAACGCATCTAGAGTGAACCTACACAGGCATCCTAGCTCTCGGTTGAATTTCCTAAGTTCTCAGTTTAAGTTTAGGCTCATACGATCACCTAAATCCCTTAAACTACGACTTTGATACCAAATGTAACAACCCAAAAACTCATACCAAACATATTATAAAAATAACCATAATCCAAGAGTTACAAACGTAAATTCAGGAATTTAAACAACGGAAGTCTTTACTACAACCGAGAGTTACTAAATGAAAACTAATCTAGTTTGAATCTTCTGCATCTTCTAAAACTCTAAACTTTCTCTTTACCCTTCCCCGAAGCATTACCCGCACCTTTTCCTGAAAAAGGGTTTTACGATTTGAAAACGAGGGTTAGACCGTAAGGTCTAGTGAATTTCTGACAAATATCCAGGTAAATAAACAAACATTTAGATATCATAGATAATAAGCTATGAACAAAGGAGCAACGTTATATTCAATTAATTTAGTCAAACTGCATTCCATTCGGGAACGCCTTAATCAATCGTGCTCCAAGATCCAATCACCAAGCGCACATCTACGGTCGGGGCCCAAGCAGATTCCCCATCCACATACGAGGGAAACAAATTCCTCACGCATTGGTGGTGTGAGATTTCTATTCTCGCCAGAAATCCAACCTTTCCCATATCAATGCATAGTAATCCAAATGATCATTTATATAAAGTGATTTTAATCAAACATGTCACAAACAGCATCCTTTCAAAAATATAACTTCAGTCAACCAACAATACGAGCATGAAAATTCCCAATTTCAGTGTAATATTAATTAAGAAAGATAAGAGGTTGATGAGTCAGAAACTCACCTGATCCCAGCTGCACTTATCTATGAAATCTTCCCTACAATAATGAAAGATAAGGAATCAAGAAATTGGCTGATCAAAATACCTTCAGACTCGGACCAAAAAAATTACAGACCTACCCTACAATTTCCCCAACTCTCTCTCTCTCTCTCTCTCTGACCGACTTTCTCGACCGGAACCTCACCTCGACCGGACTCTCTTACGACCGGACTCCCTCTACGACCGGACTCCCTCTACGACCGATGCCATGCTCTCGACCGGTGTTAAGAGTTCGACCGGTATCATGAGTGCGACCGGTGTCATGACTGCGACCGGTGTCATGACTGCGACCGGTGTCAAGTATTCGACTGGTGTCATGGCCACCCCGATCCCCGGTGCCACGACCGGCCTCCCCGGTTGCATGACCAACAAATTGACCGGTATCATTCTTCGACAAGAAGTTCGCCCGGGTCTATGATTTCGAACTACGAAACCCCCAAGATCTGAGTCGTTCGAAAACCACAGTACCCCAAACAATCTTTAACTCATTTGTCCATCTCAGATTAATTTAGAGCTAAGCACATATTAACATTTAACATCACCCAAAAACTATTCCATTAAATAAATTTCAATCTTACCCTACTAAGATCAGTCCTTAAGGATTGAGAAAACTCACACAACCAGGAATCCACCATTCACAACTAATAAGAAGATGAGATATATAAACAATACTTTCTTAATGATGAGAACTAACCTGCGAACTCCAATCTCTTCAAGGATTGCTAAGCTATTCTCCAGGTCTCCCACCTCTCTCTCTGGTGCCGCGATACACAGGAAATGAGGAAGAAATGGATCTTTTACCCTATTTGGACTTTCAACAGTAAAAAGACTCCTTTGCCCCTCAACTAAAAATTAAATCTCAAAGCCCAAATTTATAAAAGCCCACAATAAAATAAAATGAACCAAATCATGGGCTTTACACCCCCCCCCCTCCCCAAAAGAAGTGACATCTCAAACTTTCCAATAATTTTAGCACACACATCGGGGTTCAGAATAACGAAAAATAGTATAAAGATATGCTACCAAGAATCGATTTGACCAAAGTCAATCGCCCTCCAATGGAGAATATCTTTGCCTTCCAACTCGCAAGCTTGTTTCTAATTTTTTTCAATTACCGGTTTCCAATGCGAAAGATTCCTCATTGACAACCCAACCGGAAGGCCGAGATACATGAACGGTAGTGAACCGCTACCACATCCCAACCTCCGTGCCCAAGAATGGACTTCCTCCTCTGGGATCCCAACACCATATAGTTTGCTTTTACCCAAATTTATTTTAAGACCCGAAACCGCATGAAAGCACTTTAGGATCTTCACAAGTTTCTTAATGTTCGATGGATTCCAATCGCCAAAAAAGATAGCATCATCCGCGTATTCTAAATGGGTTATTTTAACTTCATCCTTTCCCACTTTGACGCCTTCAAAAAAAAATTCTCTCACGGCTTCCTCCATTATACAATGTAGACTTTCGGCTACTACCAAGAAAAGAAAAGGGGCAAGAGGGTCTCCTTGCCTCAAACCTCTTTTCATAGGAAACTCACTCGTTGGAGCCCCATTCACGAGTATAGAAATCCTTGCCGACTTTAAACACGTATCTATCCATTTCCTCTACTTTGCACCAAATCCTATATCCCTCAACCTGTCCAAAAGGAACTCCCAATCCACCATATCATATGCCTTTTCGAAATCAACTTTAAAGACCATGCCTTTCTTCTTTCTTCTTTTCAAAAATTCTACCGTTTCATTGGCAATAAGAATACCATCCAAGATAGACCTCCCTTTTAAAAATGCACTTTACTCCTTTCCAATTAGTTTCCCCATAACTGATTTCATTATTTCCGCCAATATCTTTGAAATCACTTTATAAATTATTCCAATAAGACTTATTGGTCTAAATTCGTTTAGACCAATAGGATTAGGTGACTTCGGGATTAAGGTCACAAAAGAGGAGTTGCAACCCTCGCTTATCTCTCCCCTTTCCCAAAACCATTCTATTGCTTGCATCCAATCTACTTTAACAATATGCCTTTTCATCCAATTTATCGTTTTTGTGTTGTGTCCCAACTCATTCCTTGTCTTTGCTCCGATAAAATATTTTTAAAGTGTTAAAAGTATATTCGTGTGATGCAGTGTGGTATATCTTGATTTTAATGTTTACTTTTATTCTTTGTTTTTATTGATTTTATAATACTGTTTTGTATGGTTTTGAAAAACAAATAATGTTTTTATGTTTAAATAAATATAAATTTGAAGGCCCATAAATTTTTTTAAAAAAATATATCAATATTATTATCAAATTAACAATTTAAAAGTTTTCATTTTTTGGTATAATTTTTTTTATTCTAATTTATTTTAGGTTTAATAGTGCAATGTTTTTGTATAAAGTAAATAAAAAACTCAATGATTATCCTAATTATATTTTAGATTCTTTATATTTAAAATGAGATATTTACCTTGTTTTTGATAATGTTTATTAGTTAGTCATATGAATTTAAACATACAGTTTTAAAAAGTTATACATATGTACAATTTACTTGTAATTTTCAATTTTAAATAATACGCATCAATAAACAATACTTGATATATAAAAATGTTTTTAAGAGTTTGTCTCAAAAAATACTTTATAACATAATATAAATTTTTTAAACAAATCGTTACTTTTTAAGTTATATTTTATATCAAAATAACAACCAGTTTATATATATCTAATAAAAAATTTGTATATACCACATTAGTATTTCTAATAATTGTATTGTATTTTATCTTTCAAAAATATTATTATATTTATTTAATTCATGTTTTATAAATACATAATTTTTTCATGTATTCTAAATACGATAATTATATTGATGTATATATAATGATTGAAAAATAACTCACACCGCCTTAAAAAATATTAAAAGTGTAACTTTAACAATTTGTTTATAATTTTTTAAAATAGGAAATAAAAAAAGTGTTTAAAGAAAATTGGATTTAACTTTCTTAGTCAGTTAATTATTTTTCATATGAAGTATTAGAGTATTAATTATATTACTAAAATATTAAATGTATTTAATATTTATAACAAACTTTTTTTTTATAAAATAATAGTTTTCAAAATAAACTTATAAATATATTCATTAATGTATTTTATTTTTTTCCAAAAATGTAAAAAACAATTAATTCATATTCTGGCTGTTTCAAAATATATTGTACAGATTTCTTTAATATAAGAATTCTTTATCATTTATTCAAAAGAATGTTTTGGTGATCCTATTAGAGTCAACTTTGAAAAGAAAAAAAAAACTGTTTTCTTTAATTTAGAGTAAATATTAGAACATTTCCAACAAAACCCCAAAATGAAAAGAAAAACTTTTGGGGTTTTATTTTGAAATTTTTGTTACCTTTTCTTCTTCAATACAATAATCAAAACAGTCTACAAACCGGAGAAAATATGAGATAATAAGATGTTATTAGGTGCTGAAGTATGAAAGCATAACTAATAATATTGTTCTATCTCTCTCTTTTTTGTAAATTGATAAATGTATGAAAGCAAAATCAAAGTTAACAATATTAAGAAACTATTACCAGCAAACAAAAAAACATAAATGCTAATTAAAACTTGTCAAAAATACATTTTTTAATCAAAATAAAAAGTATTGGTATCTTTTTAAGAGTACTAAATTTTGTGCTATAAACTTGTACATCTTAGATATTCTTAATTCTCAAATGTCCCATTTGTCATGATACAAACCGTAACGCTCGAGTTTGTTACCTCTTTTTTAGGGTTCATTTTTTTTTTTGTATCAGGTAAAAAATGTAAGTAATTAATAAGCTGATAAGACATGAGTTTACCTCTTATCGTTTCAAGCTTTTATCATAATAAAAACAACAATCTTTTTTTTAACAAAATAAAAAGAACTATCTTATAAATCTAACGCTTTGTTCTCGAAACTTTTTTCACGAAAGAAAGGAAAGGGAGGGGGAGGGAAAGGAGAGGAAAGTAAAAAAAATTGTGTTCTAAATGAAAGAAACGGAAGGAAAATTATGATAAGTTTTTCCAAAACTTTCCTCCCAAATGTGGGAGGAAATGGAAGGAAAGAAAATGAAATAAATTAAAATCATTTAAAAAAATTACTAAATTTATTAAAATTACAAAACTACTTAATCTTTATTATAAAGAATGTACTTTTATAATGGTATATTTGTAAAAATGACATATTTCATTTCTTTTATCTCCTGTTTAAGAACATGAAAAACTATTTTGTTTCTTTTCATTTCCTTTATTTTCCTTCATTTCAAGAACACAAATGAAAAAAATATTTTATTTTCCTTTCTTTTCCATCAATTTATTTTCTTTTCTTTTCTTTTCTCTCCAGATTAGAGAACACATCATAACTTCTTATCTAATCTATATCTATACTGTATTATAAAGCAGGGATAAAAAACTCTTAAATACAAATTATTAGGCACAAGATACCATCATTTTATGCAAAATTTTAAAAGTCTCTTAATTTACAAGTATCAAAGCACAAGATACATATTACTACTGCAGACTTCTAACACCCACCAATTTGGTATATGCAGGGTCTTCCTTTTATGCAGACGTTTTCATGTATCACTATTAATTAATATATTATTAAATATGTAATTGGTTATTTTTTTAGACGTCATTAAAATATATAAGATAATAATTGAATTCTAACAAAATACTTCTAATTTGGTATGTGCAGAGTCTTCCTTTTATGCAGACATTTACATGTATCACTATTAATTAATATATTATATTACTATAAATTTGTTTTAATTATATTATTAAATATGTAATTGGTTATTTTTTATATACGTCATTAAAATATATAAGATAACCATTGAATTCTAACAAAATACTTAGTTTTTTTTATATAAAAAACATTATATTATTAAGCCTAAATTAAACAAACTTATAAAAAAATTATCATTTTCTCAAAATCATCCAAAATCGTACTGTAAATCGACAAAAAATCAAAAAATAAAATGAAACATTAAAATCGTGATGTATTTCGCTGAATTATGCAAGTACGCTTCTAGTATGACATAAATGATGAATAAATTATTTTCTAATCTCATAAGAAATAAGTAACAAATAAGATTATTCTTTTTAAATTATCTGATGAAACGCAAATTCGATTTTTTTTTCTTATTTTACTATTATACACCTAACATTGAAAGTTACCATTTATAAAAAATTTGTTAAAAATCGTCATTTTATAATAAAAAATTATTAAAAATTACCATTTAATAAAAAAATTATTAAAATATTAAATACATCAAATATTTCAATAATATAATTAATATCGAAAACATTAAAATAGAAAACCGTTAAATTTGGGATGTCTATGAATGAAATGACCTTTTGACTTTTTTTAATCTCTATCCCAATTTTAAAAAAAAAAAAAAACACGTTTTTTTATAATAAATAAATTATTATACAAAAGCATTTATTACGATAATGCTTGCAGTAACCCAAAAGAGATCTTTTTTTATAGAAGTTGTTATTTGGCAGAGACAAAAAGCAGAGCCAGTGGCTGGCTGACGGAGACCACCGGTCGTATAATTCCCATGCGCTCCGCCGTCCTCCTCCGCCATCCTCCGCTGCGGTCCTCCGTCTCTTCTTCTCTATCTCTATCTCTATCTCCCGCCAATTAAAAACTCTTCAATTCACCACTCAATACACCATAATCACACACACAAACACATTCTAGAATCTCATACGTAACACCTGCTTGAAAACCCACAAACAAAATCCTTCAACATTTTCCGAATCAATTTCCAATTCTGTTTGTAACTTTCGTTGTTTCATTACAACTACAAGTTTCAATGGATTGCTGGTCTCCTTCTTTGAATGTTGATCTTGAATTTGCAAAGCTTGTCAACCGTATGCATCCACCCAGGTAAAAATATAAAATCCACTTGTTTTCCTTCTTCAATTGGATTTAGGGTTTATCTGTTTTTTCGAAATTAACTAGGATAGATGATTTATCGGGTTACAAAATGTGAATTTGAACGATTTAGCAATTCGTTTCTTTTCTTATCTTCTTTTGCATTGTGTGAATTGGAAATTTGGAATGGTTAAAATCTGTTTAATTTTCATGAATCGTCTGTTTCGATTCAGGTTATGAGATAACTGAATTGGGTGATTCTTAACTGACAAAATTATCGGCTGAAATTGGTGAATTTTCAAGAATTTATAACTCTGTTCTCCATGTGTTTCTTGATGAGTTTTATATATTGTTTTTGTAGGGTTACTGTTGATAACATCACAGACAGAAATGCAACTTTGATTAAGGTATAATAACTACAACTTTTTTAACCTTTTTTTTCCCTTTTTAGTTATCATTAAAATCTGCTAAACTGAATTCATATATACATATATATATATACATATATATTCAATGTTGGTGTCTCGAATTCTATGTGAATTGTTTCGGATTCTTTTCGTAGGTTGATAGCGCGAACAAGCGAGGGAGCTTGTTAGAAGTGGTTCAAGTTCTTACTGATCTGAATATACTTATTAAACGAGCTTATATTTCTTCAGATGGACAATGGTTCATGGATGGTATTATATACAAGTTAAAACAGCTTAAGTTGTGTTAGTTTCAATGATTTTAATCGATTTGTGGCTGAAAATATGTCTTTGTTGCAGTATTTCATGTTACTGATCAGTATGGGAATAAGCTTTCTGAGGATAATGTCGCTGATCGGATTCAACAGGTAGAGATTTACCGAAATCCCTTGAATCTTTTGTTTATAATTCAAGACACCCATCATGCTCTTTTGTTGATTTGTTTTGTGGATTGATTCAAGGGTTTAACGCTGTTTCATATTTGGGAATGAGAATTTCGTTTGGGTCATGTTAAAAGACACTTGTGTGTTCTATCTATAAGCGTGTGGCTAGGGCTTCTTGACCATCTTATCTTGTGTTTGGGTACACGAGTCACATGCGCTTTTGTATTTAAGAGCGTAAAGGTTTCTTGTTTTCGCGTTTAGAAATCTAGAAAGGATGAGTCTTGGAGTAACATGTATTTTTGTGACAAAATTGACCAAACTAGTCTATAAGGTTCATGCAATCTGACTCGAATACCCACGGTTATAAATAATAATAATAATAATAATAATAATAATAATAATAATAATAATAATAATAATAAAAGTTCATGCAAAAAATCTGTGTACTCAACCTCAAAAAGTTGTTTGGTCCTTTTCTTAGGTTTGTTGTTTTCTAGTACTCCCTCCATCCAAAATCTCTGTCTATATTTCTATTTTAATTTGTTTCGAATAATTAATTAAAAAGTGTAATAATTATACATTTCTAAAACTGTGTGTTCGTTTTTGTTCTGTTTTGTAGTCGCTTGGGCCAAGAGGATGCAGTTTCAGAAGCTTGAGGGGTTCGGTCGGGTTCCAATCGGCTATCGAACACACCACCATTGAGTTAACCGGGCGTGATCGCCCCGGCTTGCTTTCTGAGGTCTTTGCGGTTCTTTCCGACCTCAAATGCAATGTTGTTGCTGCAGAAATTTGGACTCATAATTCAAGAATGGCTTCAATTGTTTACATTACCGATGAAGAGAGCGGATCTCCGATCGAAGATGCCGACCAACTCGCTAAGATTAAACAGCTGCTTCTTTTCATTCTGAAAGGAGATAGAGATCGGCGGGGTGCCCAAACTGCGGTTTCCGTGGGGTCTACGCATACGCAAAGAAGGCTGCACCAGTTGATGTATGCAGATCGGGATTACGATACAGAACTAACAGAAGAATATGCTCGATCTGAGAGCTCTCGTGGCGTGAAACGACTTGTGACGGTGGAGAACTGCTCTGAGAAAGAGTATACCGTCGTCAATTTAAGGTGTCCTGATCGGCCTAAACTACTATTTGATACCGTTTGTACACTAACCGATATGCAATATGTCGTCTTTCATGCCACCATCATTGTGGAAGGATCCGAGGCTTCTCAGGTATTCTTTGAAACGTTTTCGTGTTTTCAGATGATTGTTAGGCAAGCATTAATCCGATCAGAGTCAAGATCTTGTAAGAAATTTTCATTTTCGTGAAAAGGGTGGGAAAAGGTGAATGTTACGTTATTGTGTGAAAGTTGTACCTTACGATATAAAGGTACATTCGTCCTTTTTCACATTCTTACGAAAAGGGACTGTTTTCACCAGAATCCAACTCATTTCGATCTTGGAATCTGATTTTGTATTATGTTTGATTTAAGGAATTCTACATCCGGCATACGGATGGATGCCCCATTAGTTCAGAAGCCGAGAGGCAGCGTGTGATTGATTGCCTGGAAGCAGCTATCAAGAGACGGACTTCAGAGGTAAAAACGTATTTGTGATTTGTAAGCGAAAGCTAGTAGTTTCCGATCCAAAATCAAGATTAAAATACATGGTTTTGGTTACGATACACAGGGCTTAAGGCTAGAGCTATGCGGTGAAGACAGGACCGGACTTTTATCAGATGTGACTCGAATCTTTAGAGAAAACGGGCTTTCGGTGACGAGGGCAGAGGTGACAACAAGAGGATCGAAGGTCGTAAACACGTTTTACGTGACGGATTCATCCGGGGATCAGGTTAAAAGTGAAACAATCGAAGCAATTAGAACTGCGATGGGTGAAAGCAAGCTTAAAGTGACGGAAGACGATACGGTAAAGCCGAAACCGAAGCCGAATTCACAGCAGACGGGGAGGTTTTCGTTGAGTCATCTGTTTCGATCAAGATCAGAGAAGTTTCTGTACAATTTGGGATTAATCAGCTCTTGTTCTGAAGTAGCTTAAAACAAAAGAGAATTTGACAGTATATAACATGGTAGCAAAATCTTACATGTTATTCAAGTATTAATCAAGACAGAAGGGTTTATTTGGTATTTTTAGTTGAATTATGCATCACATTCATATGAAGAATGTTAGGTGGGAGCAGGAGTTAAGCCACCATGATCCGTCGCTTTCCGCCACTGTAAAAGGTGGTGGCAGCACCCTGAACGATGGGGACGTAGTCAAGACTTTATGGCTGGCTACTGCTGCCATGTTATGGCAGGCCCGTGAAGAGATGAAGTCACATGAATAGTATCCTGCACCATATATTACTCGATAAACGTGTACCCATTCAACAAAAATCTTGAAAAAAATATTCTAATTTTAGGGGCTATTTACAAAATGATTATTGGATAAGCATCTACAAGGTGTCACTTACCTTACTTGGTGAGAGATTTTTACCGATAATCGTTTACCATGTTAAAAGACACGTATAAAGTACCCATTTTATCGCTAAGAATGCTATCCGACAAGGTAAATGAAAGTGGCAACTCTTGCCGGTAAGTGCTTGCTTACCTGGTAAACATTTGAAAAACACACCAAAACACTCATTGGGTGCTATTTGTTTTCTTTGAAAATACTTCTTTTTCACCACTTATAGTATAGACCATGGTTGTTTACTCCGGGTTTGGTCATACTGAAGAGGTAGAAATTAGTTTGTATAAGTCGGTCATGAGAAGGCAATGCACATAGTAAGACTGAAATTGAAAAAAGGCCACTCGTTATTTCGATGAAACGGGTTTTTGGAAGTGTGGGCGTTTTCCGAGCCAATTCCTTAGAAAATACAAGTTTAATCGACGATGTCAAAGGGAAAGAGCCTCATTGTCGAACCACCTCTTCATATCTGCCTGAAAAAACAAGCTACAACAACTGGTACACACGCAAACTCCTCAGACAAGTGGAAGCTCGCCACAATCGCTGATAACAACTCGCTTTAGTGGGCGATCACCTCTATCCGTCTGTTGTCCCTCGATCTCCCTAACTATTTCCATGCCCTCAATAACTTGCCCGAACACAACATGCTTCGAATCCAACCATGGTGTCTACCAACCACAAAACAAAAACCAAAAGAACAAGATTCTGTTAAAAGATAATTCTGATAAGCTTCCTGCCTTTAAATAAAGGGTTATGATCTATTAATTGGTTGTTTAGTGATGATTTGATAAAGCTAAAGCAGTGATTATAGGTTCAGCTCTGCCTGTTTTTCAATAAAACTAACTAAGTTTTCGGATATAAACGCAAGGTTAACTATACATCCCCCTTAGGTTTCTGGAACAAGTCCTGTAGATGTACCTTTTGCTTTTCAAATTACGATCAAGGAACGCTCAATAAAATACCAACCTCAAACGAATATCGAGTAACCAAAACAAGCATACCTTGGCTGTGCATATGAAGAATTGACTTCCATTAGTATTGGGTCCTGCATTTGCCATGCTAACAAGTCCTGGTGCAGTGTGTTTTACTGCAATGTTTTAAAATAAATTGGGATGTGTCAATATAGAATAAATGGTGGATGGAATATAAGTTCAGTTTATTTGCTCCCTAACAGATACTGTTAGTTGACTCCATTGGATAATAGGATCCCTTTGTAAAGGATTGGCTAACTCACATTTGAAGTTCTCATCCTTAAATGTGCGGCCATATATGCTCTTGCCACCAGTGCCCTGCAAAATATAAAAGAAAAGCAGAAGAATTACTTGACATGTCATAACAGAGAGATCGTTACAAATTCTGCAGCATAGTTGGTGTATGAAACATCTCAACAAAATCAAGTAGCAACAGGGCAGAAACCAAAGCTGTAATTCTTGTGCAAAGTTTACTCGTACCATAAAAAGATGGGTCCAAATGAATGCCTGAAACTTTTAACACATCCATACGTCTATAATGCCCCTAATACAAGCACTAATCATCCACAACCCTGGATAACTATAACATTTAAAAATAAAATAGTATATCTTGTTATTGATAACAAAAGAAATGTCTAGTTTATTACTCTTAAAGGATGCTGCAAATGATCAGCAAAGACCACCCTTGCACCCTCTGAGAACCTGAGACAAAATACATAATACAAGCAATATCTAAAGGACCACTCACTAGACCCATGGAGAAATCTAGGAATGATGGTTAACGGTAAAAAGAATCATCCACCATTCACTTATAAAAACCTTTTTTTAAGTATATAATATTTATATGCGGCAAATACCCACGCACATCACTCACCTTTGGTGACGTTTGAACCCTTGACCTCCCGGAAGGTTGGGCTCTACCAGTATCCCAAATACCGTTGGGTCAATAACCCTTTGGTCACTTACAAAAACCTTATGATCATCAAAACTAACAGATTCATGAAGATTCCATTGATACGAGTCAAAATTCTTTTCCTTAAGCGCTTTCACTAAGGATCCTTGGATAGCATAAACACAATGGGATTCACAGAGTTTCATAGGATACAGACTTGCATCTAATACTATTAGATGCACGTGCAATAAGAAAAAGATCCATCCAAGAGTGATAATATTACAAACAGAACAGCTTAGAAACAGATAAAAAGTGCAAAGAGAAGTAAATAAATAGAGATGCTACCCAACAGAAGAAACTGAAATTTATATAATCATGTCTGGTTGCATCAGCATGTCGGGGAAAACAACGAGTCCTTTACCATAACAGGAGACCGAAAGATAAGGATTTCCAAAGGCAATGGCAAGTCAGTCTTACATTACAAAGCCAAATCCCAGGCTTGTAGAATAGCAAAAGAAGCTTGTGCGTAGAATCATGCCTATGTTGTAAACATCACTGTATTGGATCACAAGTTCGGGGATAGTGTGGATTGTGGAACAATCATGCACATGGATACCATTCCAATTCCCAAAAGAAGAATGCATAAAAGATCATTGCCAAATACACAAAACTATCACGTATGTATATATCAATGCTTAAAATGTGTGGATGATATATAAATTGGGACATTCCAGTTCCAGTTAACGTAATGTATAATTGCTTCTAACTCAAACAACACTCCCACACTTTGCAATCTTTTGGGGAAGAATAATAGCATCAGCAGAGTATGAAATAACATTATAGTTTTATGTTTCTAAAATAAACATCTAATCACAGACTTCACACAGAAAGATGGAAAGAATATACGAAAAAGGATCAGAAAAACCTACATTTCCCTTGTCAAAATCCCCTCCTTGAATCATGAAGTCCCTGATGACACGATGAAATGCAGAACCCTTATAACCAAAACCTTTCTCTCCTGAAATAAGAGAACGCCAAATTACCAATAAGTTCACTCCAAACGCCTACTAACACTACAGGAAAATCAATCAACAAAATATATGATTGTAATATTAACCTGTGCACAGAGCACGGAAATTTTCAGCCGTCTTGGGCACATCATCACCAAAGAGTCCAATCACAATTTTTCCTACGGATTTTCCCACTGGATTCCCAATGCTTATCTCAAAAAATACTTTGTTCGTTACTTTTGCCTGTACAGGGATCTCCTGAATGTGGAAGATATACAAATATACGCAAATATAAATCTCAGTAATCCTCAGATCTGACAGAAGTTACATACATAAAGCTCCCTAGGACCCATACACGAATACACATAGAAGCAATAGCCTCTGTATGTTTCACCAACTCAATTAGGTTTTTGTTCTCAATGTTCATGAATTTCAAATCTACAAATCACTATCTACAACCGTCAGGTACCTGTAAATATTTCGATATCATTTAACATAGTGCAATTCACATTTTACGACTTTGCTATTTTTCATTCTAATACATATTTAGTTCTAACTTCTAACCTCTCCGGATAGGTCCGAGTTAAAATAATAGACATATCGATGCTGTAACAGATAGGATTCTAATCAGACAAATGCATAAAAACGGAGCATATACCTCAGCGCTAGCCTTAACGGAGCCAGACAAACCACCGGATTTTCTCTGAAATGAGAGGTTCGTTGAAGACGAAAGCCGCAGCGAGCCTGATACAAAGTTCGATGATGCTAATAACGTAGATTTACCAAGCTTCTGAGCACTTAAGCACGAAGTATTCGCGGTTTTCACCGGCGAAAAACTTCGAGGAGCTGAGAGCGAGCCAATGTTTGACTGAAATAACAAGTTCAAGCAAATTAAAGCACCAGAAACACATAAACATGAGCGTAGAACACAGATTCGAAGCTTACCAGAGATGTAAAGGAGAGAGCCATTGCTTATCGGTTTTGTGGATAAAACCTGAAAGAGATGCCTTCAAAAGGGTTTTTTAGGGGACTGAGAGAAGACGGATGACGGAAATGACGAGTCAATATATCATTGGTATATTCGTCCTCTCAATTTACAAAAAAGGTGTTGTATTTTATGCTATTTACTTATGAGACCCTTGTTATTTGATAAATAACAGATCAGTCCTTATGAGGATTGGAATTATTGCGTGGTTCTTAACAGAAAATTATTGATCTCCAATAAATAAATTATTTAAATAGTAAAAAATGGAAATTGTGTTTCTATACTATTTTAAGCATATTTTACTGTAAACTGAATAATATAATATTAATATAATTTCTTAGAAATCCATAATTTATTTTTGAGCATAAATTACTAAATATAGTAAAGGGAAAAGTCTGAAAAAACTCAACAAACTATCTGATTTTGAATGGTTAAGTCCTTAAACTATTTTTTTGAATAATTAAACCCTTAAACTTTCTAAAACCGGTTAAATACATCCTTGTAACCTGTAAAAACAGGTTAGTATGATAAAAAATTAGGAAAAGTCTATAAAAATCCAACAAACTATTTGATTTTGAATGATTAAGTCCCTGAATTTTTTTTAGCAAATAAATCTCTAAATTTTTTTCTAAATCTTATTACCAAATAAATCATTGAACTTTTTTTGAAGAAATAAATTCCAAACCTTTTTTAAAAAACAAAACCATGAACTTATTTTTAAACCAATAAATTCAATTTTTTTTCCTGCATGAACAGAAAAATATATACAAATCGACTCACTGACAATAAAGTCATGAACAATTAAAGAGAGAAAACGTATATCATTTTTATTACTAATTCCGAATAATTCAAAAGTTATGCTTAAAATATAAATAGATACATACAAAAATTATATTCATCCTTTCACTAAATATACCAAAAAACCGTCAATCATTTCATAAAATTAATGTACCAAAAAATACATCTTTTCACGAAATATACCAAAAAACGCTCATCCCTTCACAAATATATAAAAAAAATGTCTTATATGTTTATCCTTCTAACAGGAATATATTAAAAGTTATCTCATTTGTAATAACAAAGTAATGTTTAATTTAAATTAAATTAAGAGTTTAATCAACCGTTTAACTTTAATGTATACCATTAACTAAGGGGTCGTTTACCCAAACATTTACCCGATAAATGCTTACCGGTAAAAATCAACACCCTAATTTATTTTACCGGGTAAAGTTGTAGTCTATCAAAAAGCTATCGCGTGCAACAACTTACCCGGTAAGCACTTACCGGGTAAGAGTCGTTACCTCCACTTACTGGATAAGACTCTCCATCCTTATATCGTTCTTACCGGGTATGATTCTCGGCCTTTGCGATGTTCATCCGGTAAGGTAAACGAGCCAGTAAGCAGAGTTTTTTTTTTGGGTATATCTGTGTACAAATTGACTTTTTTTGGTATATTTTGTGAAAAGATTGACGTTTTTTTGTTATATATTTTGTGAAAGGATGAGAATAATTTTTGTACAATTATACGTATCTATTTATGTTTTAGACTTTTAGGCATAAATTTTGAATGATTCGAAATTAGTAATAAAAATATATTTTTTTTTTCTCTTTAATTGGTTAATTTTGTTATATTGTCGGTGAGAGGAATTATATATATTATTTGTGTTCATGCAAAAAAAAAATAGATTTATTTGTTCAAATTTAAGTTCATAATTTTGTTTCTTTAAAAAAAGTTTTGGATTTATTTGTTTAAAAAAGTTCAATAATTTATTTGGTAAAAAATTTAGAAAAAGGTTTAGAGATTTATTTGTTAAAAAAAATTCAGGGACTTAAATATTCAAAATTTGATAGTTTGTTGGGTTTCTTTAGACTTTTTCCAAATTTTTATTACATTAACTTGTTTTTACAGGTTATAAGGATGTATTTAACCGGTTTTAGAAAGTTTAAGGGTTTTATCATTCAAAAAAATAGTTTAGGGACTTAATCATTTAAAATCAGATAGTTTATTGGGTTTTTTCAGATTTTTCCCTATATTAAATTGTTTTGTTCGTTTAATTATCTTTTTTTTTTACAAACACGAACCTTCAGGGATAAATTCCACTATATAAAAGAATTATATAATCATGCATACTAATCTCTCAAGCCACCTTCGATTAAACTCACAATTTTCAAATATTTAACCTATCTTTCTACATTCTATAACAAGATAATAAGAAAAAAAACATCAAATACTTAAAATGCATTTGATTCCTCTAAACAATTGATTTAATTGAAATTTTGAAACTAAGATATTTGACTCGTTATATATGCATAAAGCTTGCTCGACATTTTATTGCTCCACCTATATCGAATTTGTTAACGCTATGGCTAAAAGTTAATAATTAGGGAATTTAATTAAAATGCCCTAAGTTAAAAAATCAGTACTCAATATACCCCAAATCTTGTTATTTTTGCCAAAATACCCCTTATGTCCGCGTTTTTTGCTTGAAACGAGGCCTTGGTCCGCGTTTTGTCCTCGTTTCACTGTTACACGCGGCCTTGGTCCGCGTTTCATTGTTACACGAGGGTCTCGTCCGCGTTTTTGGCTTGACACGAGGGTTGGGGCCGCGTTTTTGCTTAAAAACGAGGGTTAGGCCGCGTTGAATAGTGTAAAACGTATTAGGGTTCCAAAACTAGGGTTTCAGGGCTATTATTTCATGTGTTGTCAACTGCTTCTGACATATTTTTTGAATGATTTCACTGGTTTTTTTTCCACATTTTGGTCTGATTGTCATACAATAAGTGTACCATTGTCATTGAATTTGTGGTTCACATTCATCTTCTCCATTCAATTTTTTCTATAAAGATCAGTAAGATTACCTGCAAAATCGTTCATCACACCCACTTGAATTGCTTCATTTTTCATACTACTGAAAAAATGAGTTCATCTGTTCAAAAAGCTAGGCTCTTATTATGTTTCGATGGTCAATGGGTGCAAAACAACAATGGGTGGGATTATACTGGCTACACAAAGCGTGGTGTAAATATTCCAGTAATTGTTTCGTATAAGACGTTTATCGATTACGTCGTGGGAAAGTGTGGAATCGGAGATTTTGCTGCTTGCAAGTTGGTGTTCAGACGTGCAGATGGCTCACTGATGGAGATAACCAACGATGACGAAATCCTTGGTTTTATGCTACTTGTAGCCGATTCAGAAAGACCTCCATGACTTTTTATGTATGTCGTACCATTGATGTGCGATGACGAAGGTGATGACGAAGATGATGACGAAATCCATGTCGGTGGTAGTCAACTGGAGCCTGACTCTCAATTTCAGGCATCCTACGACACCACACTTTATTCTGATCATTCATATCGTCCTAACGATTCTTATCCCGATGTTGTTCCGGAGACGCAACTAGAAGAAGAAGAAGAAGAAGCAGAAGACCCAAAAAGATGGTTTGTTGGAGTTGCTGATGACGAAACACATGTTTTCACAACTGGTATATCTGATCTGGACAGATCAGATATCGATAATGACAAGGACGAAGAAGAAGAAACATATACCCCTAGCAATAAATCATTTGGTGCGTTAAACGATTATTTTGATATGCCCCATTCCCTTCCTAACCCGGAGACCCATATACCAGCCTACCAACCCGCACCTTACAATCGCAGTACAACTATACATGAAGGTCAAATATTTCATACGAAGGAGGAAATGACCGTACAGTTGGGAATGAAGTTCTTGCGAGAGGGTTTCGTGTTTAGAGCGAAGATATCCGACAAAAGCAGATACAAGGTTGTCTGTGACCAACAAAATTGTGAATGGAGTATGTCCGCGAAGTCCGTGGGCCCTAAAGGAGGGCTGTTTGTCGTTAGAAAGTTGAACGACGTACACACATGTTCGAGGACACAACTAAATGCCAGCCACCGGCAGGCCAACAAAAGGACTTTGGGCCACATACTGAAAGACAAGTTTCTTGACGCTAGCAGGTCATTTCGGCCGAAGGACATCGTCAACGATATAAATCAGCAGTACGGGATCAACATTGGTTACCACCAAGGATGGCGTGCGCGATGCAAAGCACTACTAATGGTGAGAGGCACTCCCGATGAGTCGTACGAACGACTCCCTGCGTATTTATATAACTTGGAGCTGAAGAATCCGGGTACACGCACCAGAATAAGGACGGATTCAAACGGACGTTTCGAATTGTGTTTCGCTGCACTTGGATGTGCGGTAAGTATATTAAATCGTCGTAGCTTTACATATTATGAATTTTAACATTTACAAATAATAACCACGTACGTTTATTGCAGATCCGGACGTTTTTGACAAATATGCGTCCTGTCCTTGTAATAAACGCTGCCCATTTAAAGGGGCATTACCTGGGTATGATGTTCTTGGCGGTTGCCATGGACGGAAATAACAACATTGTGCCCTTGGCTTTCGAAGTAGGTAAGTCTGAGACGGGGGAGGAGTGGGGTTGGTTTCTGAACATGTTGCGGGAATGTATCGGAGCCCCGGAAGGGTTGGTGTTTATGTCCGACAGGGCTCCTTCCATAAGCGCGGCAATTTCTGCCGTGTACCCCTCCACCCCTCACGCCCTATGTTGTCGACATTTGGAGATGAACGTGAAAAGCACGGACAAGCGTATCACAACAAACAAGACCACCTACTGGAAGGTGTGCAAATCATATACGATTAGGGAGTTCGAGACCTACATGAATGCACTATGATATGAAGTACCTCGTGGAGCACAAGTTATGGACGAGGCTGGTAAAGATAGGTGGTCAAGGGCCCATTTCCCTGCACAACGGTATAACATAATGACCTCTAATAGTGTAGAGTCGGTGAATGCATTGTCCCGTTTTACACGCAGGTTACCCATTGTCGACCTTATAGAGTACTTTCGAGATTTTCAACAAGAGTGGTACCAACTTCTACGACGAAAGGGAGGTTGATAAACTCTAAAATCTTTAACTTATATGTTAGTTGCTTTTTTCGTCTTCCGTATAAATCGTAACACAATTAACACATATTTGTAGATGAAATGCGTAATCATCTCACACAAATGGCGGAGGAGATAATTAGCAGAAGGTCGAGAAAGTCTGCGACATGGAGGGTAAGTCAGATTGGACATGGTAAGTTCAACGTTCGGGATATCCATTATCACGCGACTGTCGATATGGCCAACAGTGTTTGTGAATGTAACTAATGGCAATATTATGGTTTACCGTGCGGTCATGCCATCGCTGCTGCAAGGTCAATGAATCGTAGAGATTGCAGCGATCTGGATATATCTTACTACACGTCCAGTACTTACCGGTCAACATATCATGAGTTGATCTATCCTGTTGGACCCCCTCAATAATGGGTTTTGCCACACGTCCCCCTTCCGCCATGCTATCCACCGTTAATAACCAAGAGACGTGCGGGGAGACCAAGAAAGAACGATCGACGTCCATCTCGTGGTGAGGATCCGATACAGAGAACGTGTACTAGGTGTGGAGCAGTAGGACATACTCGTGGTGAATGTCCAACTCCTGTCCCTTCAACCGTGCCCAGGAGAGCTTCCACTAGCCAAAGATTTCGCTCTCAAGGTCCATCGAACCTAGAACCACATGGAACTTTAAGGCATGAACTTTCAAGAAAGGTGACGCTCCGTTGAAACCAACTCGACTGCTGCTTAGTCTGAGTAGGCCTCAGTTCCGCATATGGCGCATTTCCAACCTAATAAAATTATAAGACATATAAATCACAAATAGTTTTTTAATTACTACAATTAAAAATATAGTAAGAGGGCGTACGCTCAAAGCTGAGTTGAAGATCCCAATGCATGCAGACTTAGTAAGGACAGCATCTCGATCCCAATTGGTTCCCCTAATCAACCTGTCGGAGCGCTTGGTGAAATTTTGCCGGCAGGCAGGAAACATCTCCAAGATCCATACCTGGAATTACATAAATTGAACAAGTACGTTAAAAGAAATCCAAAATTAGCAAAATCAGTTAATGAATTGATATTTATGTTATTGTACTTATCTAACCTTTAGGGCGTGTGCAAACCCATTCAACGTCATCTTGTTGTTTTGCTGGTTCTTCTGCTTGCGTCTGGCGATGACACCGTGGAGTCCTTTGTATGAGTGACTCCAGATGTAGCTACCCCACGGATAGTGGTTAAACCTCTCAAAGTCATCGACGGCGATAAGTACAGTAGAGGAAACCGGCAACCTTGGATCACGACCCATGAACATCAACTCCGCCATCACCACCAAGCAAACACGCACAACATCCTCATCGGATATCGCACCCAGGCCAGTTCTCGTCGTCTGGACGACGGTTTTCAGCGTCAAGATACCTAGTGCAAGGCCGGGCCAAACCCTACTAACAAAGGACTCATCTGTCAAGGTAGGAAAGTCGGGTATTGGTCCGAAAAGGAGTCCTGTTACAATACAGAAATCACGACGACCAAAGTGCATGCGAGTCCCACACACGTGGAAATACAATTCCTCCGGATGTGGTCTCGCAACCTCGACCTCCATCTGTAAAAACATGTGGACTAGAAGGGGGTCCTGTCCAATATTGGTAAGCTCGAGCCATGGCCCGAAAGATGTGCGGCTAAACATTTCGTGTAAACGTTGTGCCCGTTCAGGTGGACACGCTTCAAAAGCATCTCTAATTTCCTTTACCATGGCGATGCGGCATTTGAACGAAAGATCGGCGTTATTAAAATCATCCTACATAGTAATGCAAAGATGTTGTCAACGCACCTAACTTATAACTAAGGGTGTACATTTTGTTGATTTCGTCTATTCCTTAATTTTAGAAAAAATAAACCACTCAATCTATTGGATTTCCAGGTAGTAGGGGAATCACGTTGATTTCTTAAATCCCTACAAACCGTAAGGCTATTTACACTCGTTTGACAAAATCCAAATCGATATGTCGCGGTTTTTATTATTTTGGTTTTTTTTATTATTTTGGTTTTTTGGTAAACCTAAGGGTGTACATTTTGTTGATTTTGTCTATAATATTTTTATAAAATTAACGCAATCTCTACAGTTTTTTTATACAAAAAAACGCAATCTCTAAAATTAACACAATCTCTACAATATTTTTATAAAATTAACGCAATCTCTAAAATTAACGCAATCTCTACAATAATTTTATAAAATTAACGCAATCTCTACAGTTTTTTTATACAAAAATAAACACAATCTCTACAATATTTTTATAAAATTAACGCAATCTCTAAGATTAACGCAATCTCTACAATATTTTTATAAAAAAACCCAATCTCTAAAATTGACGCATAATCTACAATTTTTTTATAAAAAAAACGCAATCTCTAAAAAAACATAATCTCTACAATATTTTTATAAAATTAACGCAATCTCTAAAATTAACGCAATCTCTACAACAATTATTTTATAAGATTAACGCAATTCTAAAATTAATGCAATCTCTACAGTTTTTTATACAAAAATAAACACAATCTCTAAAATTAACGCAATCTCTAAGATTAACGCAATCTCTACAATATTTTTATAAAAAAAAACCCAATCTCTAAAATTGACGCATAATCTACAATTTTTTTATAAAAAAAACGCAATCTCTAAAATTAACACAATCTCTACAATATTTTTATAAAATTAATGCAATCTCTAAAATTAACGCAATCTCTACAACAATAATTTTATAAAATTAACGCAATCCTAAAATTAACGCAATCTCTACAGTTTTTTATAAAAAAATAAACACAATCTCTAAAATTAACGCAATCTCTAAGATTAACGCAATCTCTACAATATTTTTATAAAAAAAACCCAATCTCTAAAATTGACGCATAATCTACAATTTTTTATATAAAAAAACGCAATCTCTAAAATTAACACAATCTCTACAATATTTTTATAAAATTAACGCAATCTCTAAAATTAACGCAATCTCTACAACAATAATTTTATAAAATTAACGCAATCCTAAAATTAACGCAATCTCTACATTTTTTTTATACAAAAATAAACACAATCTCTAAAATTAACACAATCTCTAAGATTAACGCAATCTCTACAATGTTTTTATAAAAAAAAACAATCTCTAAAATTGACGCATAATCTACAATTTTTTTTATAAAAAAACGTAATCTCTAAAATTAACACAATCTCTACAATATTTTTATAAAATTAACGCA
The DNA here is from genome assembly GCA_954870635.1 of Arctium minus. Classification (NCBI taxonomy): domain Eukaryota; kingdom Viridiplantae; phylum Streptophyta; class Magnoliopsida; order Asterales; family Asteraceae; genus Arctium; species Arctium minus. The sequence continues at coordinate 24,067,161 of OX941084.1, forward strand.
ATCTCTAAAATTAACGCAATCTCTACAATAATTTTATAAAATTAACGCAATCCTAAAAAAAACGCAATCTTTACAGTTTTTTTATACAAAAAAAAACACAATCTTTAAAATTAACGCAATCTCTACAATAATTTTATAAAAAAAACGCAATCTCTACAATTTTTTTATAAAAAAACGCAATCTCTAAAATTAACGCAATCTCTACAATATTTTTATAAAATTAACGCAATCTCTAAAATTAACGCAATCTCTACAACAATAATTTTATAAAATTAACGCAATCCTAAAATTAACGCAATCTCTACAATATTTTTATAAAAAAACCCATCTCTAAAATTAACGCAATCTCTACAATATTTTTATAAAATTAACGCAATCTCTACAACAATAATTTTATAAAATTAACGCAATCCTAAAATTAACGCAATCTCTACAGTTTTTTTATACAAAAATAAACACAATCTCTAAAATTAACGCAATCTCTAAGATTAACGCAATCTCTACAATATTTTTATAAAAAAAACGCAATCTCTAAAATTAACACAATCTCTACAATATTTTTATAAAATTAACGCAATCTCTACAATAATTTTATAAAATTAACGCAATCCTAAAATTAACGCAATCTGTACAGTTTTTTATACAAAAAAAAAACACAATCTCTAAAATTAACGCAATCTCTACAATAATTTTATAAAAAAAACGCAATCCCTAAAAAAACGCAATCTCTACAATATTTTTATAAAAAAAACGCAATCTCTAAAATTAATGCAATCTCTAAAATTAACGCAATAAAAAAAATGCAATCTCTAAAATCAACGTAATCTGTAAAACTAAAATTAACGCAACCTCTAACATATTATCAACATAAAAGCAACACTCTAAAATTAACACATAATCACTAAAATAAATATAAAATTAAAACGCGGTTAAAGGAAACTTACCGAAGAAAGTGGTCGACCCATATCCGACTTTTAAAAATGCTAACCAACCGAACCGAGATCCGAGCGTGTGTAATACACGGTATATTTGAGAGAGTGAAAGAGATGGGAATCCCTTTGAGAGTGATGGTGGTGGGGTTATGGGGGGACCTCACTTATTTATAGGGAGGGTGTCATCTAAACCCTAATCAAATACTCAATCCCCACTGTTGATTTTTGAAGGAACATCAAACTAGGATAAAACGCGGCCCCCAAGTCCGCGTGTAACAGTAAAAAACGCGGACCAAATCCGCGTGTAATAGTGCAAAGCGCGGCCCCAACCCGTGTCGATGTGTTTCCCGGAGCATTGAAGCCAAAAGTCGACAATTTCTCGGTGAAATGAAAAAAACGCGGACCAAGGCCGCGTGTAACAGTGAAATGAGGATAAAACACGGACCAAGGCCGCGTGTAACAGTGAAACGAGGACAAAACGCGGACCAATGCCTCGTTTCAAGCAAAAAACGCGGACATAAGGGTTATTTTGGCAAAAATAACAAGATTTGAGACATATTGTATTGGGTACTGATTTTTCAACTTAGGGCATTTTAATTAAATTCCCTAATAATTATATGACAATAAATATTGGGTCATAATTTATAAGGAGCATTGTCTAATTATTAGATTTATGTAATGATTATGTGATCAAATTTAAATATAACAATAATTTTAGAATAATATACTTTAAATGCTTATAGCCAAACTTTAACTTAGGCTTAAGATTGAAATAATGTGATTGTACTTATACGTGGATTTTATATCTTTATATAAACCCTTATATACTATATATTGTATCTCTATTTCTTAATATAGAAAATATATTATATCATGCTAAAATATACAAAGATTATATTATATGGTATATTTTTTAATAGGACAAAGATTAAAAAGAAAAAGAAAAAAAAACAAGTATAAGAAGACTAAAATGACTCATGAGTTAAATAGGTTAAAAATAGGGACCAAGGCCATAAAAAAATAAATAACACAAGGACCATATCTATAATAGCAAATTACATTTTTGGTTCATGTAGTTGTTCTCACTATTAACTCGAATTCTTTTTTTTTAACTAATTACAATTTTGGTGACTGTAGTCATCAAGTTGTTTCACTTTTGGTCTCTCTATCTAACTTTTGTTTAAAAACAAGTAAACCCAAATTTGGTCCCCATGATTTGTCAAAAATAACATTTTTTTATGCCTACAGTTTTGAAATATAAGATGGTCATCATGGTTTGCAAAAACGTTCGGATTTGGTCCCTCTCTCTCACGACCATTAAAAATTCTCATTAAAGGAGAGACATTTTAATATTATATTATATTTTATATATATATATATATATAGAGAGAGAGAGAGAGGGGGGAGGATCATTTGTTAACCTTGTATTTCTTGCTAACTATGTGAACCTTTATCAACCAATAGGATTGCAAGGTTAGTTGATGTTTTATTCATTTATTTATTTAATACAAAAGGGTATTAACGTCATTTTGATATGTAATCTTTTTAATTAATTGTATGGGAGTTACAAAAAAGAAGATTCCAAAATTGTTGTGTAGGTTACGATTTCACAATTTTATCATTTTTCATAATTTTTTGAATCATTTCAATATTGTTTAAGTAAAAATGTCAACAGAACCGTTCATATGTACTTATGATAACGTATGAGTTCATGTTATTCATATCTGTTCATAGTTAACCATGCTTACATATATATGTTCAAGTTTGTTCATGATGAAAAAAATGAGGTTAACGTAAGTGTTTGTTTGCAACTATAGTATCATCACAAAAGATGTGATTCACATAAATTTCTTTAGATAACATATACGATATATGATTTGGAATTACGTTCAATTTAAATATCAATTTTAGATCACATCTGTTCATCTTATTTAAACTTCAATTTAACTACGCACATTAGAAGGTGATAATTGTTCATAATATGTGAAATTAAGTACGTTAACTGTAATAACCCAAAAACCCAAACCAAACATAGCATAAAAATAAACCAAGATCCAAGAGTTACAAACACAAATTCAGGAATTTAAACAGCGGAAGTCTTTGCTACAACCGAGAGTAACTAAATGAATACTAATCTAAATTGAATCTTCTGCATCTTCTAAAACTCTAGACTTTCTCTTTCCCCGAAGCATTACCCGCACCTTTTCCTGAAAATGGTTTTGAGATTTGAAAACGAGGGTTAGACCGTAAGGTCTAGTGAATTTCTGACAAATATCCGGGTAAATAAACAAACATTGATATATCATAAATAATAAGCTATGAACAAAGGAGCAACATTATATTCAATTAATTTAACAAACTCAAACTCAAACTCAAACTACATTCCATTCGGGAACGCCATGATCAATCGTGTTCCAAGATCCAGTCACCACGCGCACATCTACGATCGGGGTCCAAGCAGACTCCCCTCTCGTATCGGGGCCCAAGCAGACTCCCCATCCACATGCGAGGGAAACAAATTCCTCACGCATTGGTGGTGTGAGATTTCTATTTTCGCCACGAATCCAACCTTTCCCACATCAATGCATTGTAATCCAAATAATCATTTATATAAATTGATATTAATCAAACATGTCGCAAACATCATTCTTTTAAAAAAAATATAACTTCAGTCAACCAACAATAAGATCATGAAAATTCCCCATTTCAGTGCAACATTAGTTAAGAAAGATAAGAGGTTGATGAGTCAGAAACTCACCTGATAGTCTCTTAATTAACACCGCTTCCCTTGCTATTAATTTCTTCAAGAGTTCCGCAGCTTTTTCTCCAAATCCTCGCTCGACTTTACTGGCGCCGCTCGATATCCCAAAATGAAGAGAAATGATGGGTACTGCCCTAATTGAAAATTACTATCCAGGTTACCTTCTAGTTCCTCAACTCTAAGATTAAGCCACAAAGCCCAAGATTTACAAAAGCCCACAATAAATAAAATGAACAAAACATGGACCTTACATTAACAGTAGTGTTCATATGCATCCATGTGTTCATGTTATGCATATATGTTCACATTTGTTAACATATAATTCAAATTTCAATTTGGACATCATCTTTAGCAGTCAATGATTGTTCATATCGTGAGAAATTGAATATGTTAACATAAGCATTATAGTTGCATAATATGATAACATATATGTTCATGGTATAAATGTGTATTAGTTGCATAATATGTCGGTTACAGAATCAATGTTGGTACTCGTCGGTTTCTAATTTAGTGTAATAAATGTGTTTAAAGCATTTCCAAGGGTTTAATGTTTTGAATGTTTTTCCCCAAAATACCCTTTTCCTTTCATGTTCACTTACAATTGTATTTAATGAAACGTTTTTATTAAAAAAAATTACATTTAATCTCAACCATCCGATCTATAAATGGATTGTTGGATTAGTTCGCATAGTTAACAAGAAATACAAGGTTAACAAAAAATCTCAACCCTATATATATAACCACACACAATGTTATACATATATATATATTGAGAGTGAGACAGATAAAATCTTTGTTAAATATTAATATTTTTAAATAAAATTATTTATATACTTATCTATTTTTATTGACAACTATATTTATTATTATACATAATTTTTTTGTTTTGTTTGACTAAATAGTAGTTTTTATAAGAAATTGAATTACAATAAAAAAAAATATTCCGATTTCTAGTTTGATTTTATTTAGAAAATATTGTTTGATTTTATCAGTTAGCAACCGTTATTAGGGACTAGTAAGTCTTTGGATAAAATATATAAACCAAAGTATGATTAACTCTAAAACTTAATATGACCCAAGTCTTTTTAATAAAAAAAATATTTAATATATCCATCGTAAATCAAATTTCTTAATTTAAAGTACATATTAAATAAAAATCTTTTTATTTAAAGTAAACTACAATTTTGGTCCCTGAGTTTACACGTTGCTTCGAAAATGATCCCAAGATTTCCATAACTACAATTAGTGTCCCTATTGTTTACATTTTGCTTTTTGAAAATCGTCCCTGATCACTAACTCTGTAACAATTGTCCGTTAAGTAAGGGGTATGTTGGTCTTTTCACTCTTTCTTACTTTTTTTTGTTAAACATTTAAAATTATATTATATTATTTATAATATACGTATATATAATATGAAAACATATATATATATAAGCTCACATCATCCTTCCGGCCATCCCCCGACGTCCCTTCCGACCTTTCCCCATCGTCCCCCCCCTCCCGTGAAACTTCATAAAACCACCACCACCACCTCCATCGTCCCTCCACCCCCTCAATCCGGTGAAACTCCACAGAACTACCACCACCTCCACCGATCTGATTCAAAGAGAACCGATCGTCCCCTTCCATTTCACCGTGAAACTTCTAACGAATTTCGTCGTTTGCCAGAGAGATGATACGAAATCGTCAAACGATGGAAAACGAAGCTTCTTGTGAGGCGATAAAAGGTCTGCTTGAGTTTTATCTCTTCTCGGTTGACTTATTTTCTTTGTTGGCTTCGTCTAACTTCTCTTTCAAGAATATGATCTCGGAGTCTTTGAGCTTGCTCTGACTGTCCAGCTTTTTCCTGGTGATTTCGTACATTTGTAAGAGATTCTTATGTTCTCGAATTTCAGCCAACAGGTGAGTAGTTTCAAAGGAGTCATCGTCAATATGTTTCTTCAAGAACGGTTGCTTGAACTCGGATAAAATCTTGAGTTCAGAGACCATGATCTGATCAGCCGACTGGATACCTTCGGCATCATAAGGAGATTGAGCATACTACAACTGGGCATATGCAGCTTTCACCGACCATATCTGATTTGAAAAATGGGAGATAAGTGGGGAGGAGGTGGTGCCGGGAAAAAGAGGAGGGGGGAGGGGATGGTGATCACTGTCGTGGTCGGAGATGCCATTAGGGTGGGGGTTTGGCCGGCGATGGGGTTGGACGGATGTCATCGGCCATATATATATATATATATATATATATATATATATATATATATATACGGAGGTTCAGGGGAAAACCTCAAAAAAACGGAAAACTGAAAAACACTCTGGTAGCCTTTCATCTGGATGGTATGCACTTGTGCATACAGGTAAATGCATGTTACAAATTATCTGTATGCACAAGTGCATACCGTCCAAATAAAGGGCTACCAGAGTGTTTCTCAATTTTTCGTTTTTTTGAGGTTTTCCCCTGAACCGGACCATATATATATATATATATATATATATATATATATATATATATATATATATATATACCGTTAATCTTTTTTAATCTCAAGCCCTTCCATGAATTGCGGGTTAGAAGGGAATCGAGCTAGTGCATATCAGTGCATCTCATCCTAATATGCGTCCCTTTCTCATCCAACGATTGATAACCACTTCTCACCATTAACTCACTTCTCATCGGAATCCAACCACATATATATATATATATATATATATATATATATATATATATATATATATAGGGGTTGGTTCATTTGTTATTTGTTAACCACATTTTGTGTTAACTTTATTAACCATTCCAAGTCCTTGATCTTGGAAATCAATGGTTGAGATTGAATATATTTTAAAAGCTTTAATAAATGTACAATTGATGCAAAATTATGAGTGAACTATGGTGATGAGGGTATTATGGGAAAAAAAATCAATTAAATAGTATGTCTTTATTCTCTCAATTAATGATCATTATAAAAGAATCGTAACCCCAATAAAAATTAACTCACAAATAATCATAACCCCAAAATGATCCTTCTATAGAACCGAAATTTTTAACATATGTATGTTCAATCATGTTGCGTCCATAAAAATTAACCCTTAAGGAAACCAAGTGTGTATGTCTGCACACAGAAATTAACCATCAATGTTCAGTGTGTATGCATGCACATAGAATGCAAATCTGAGTTCATCCACATTTATCATGAGTGTATGTAAGAATGACTGCACAGCATGAACACATTAATCATGATGTGCATATAAGAATGAGTGTATGAAAGAATGACTGCACACAATGAACACATTAATCGTGTTCAAATGTTTTCATCTAAAGTCTGTTATGATAGTTTTCATCTGAAATCAGTGTTCACATAGTTTCATCTGAAGTCTGTTATGTTAACATACATTATACTTCATACATAATGTTCATGTTGAGTCCACAGACAACATGTTCAATCATGTTCAGGTCCCACATTTTGTTCAATTTCCCACACCCAGGTTGTTCATGATTGTTCATAAACAAAGAGACCCCACATCCCCCATATAAATAAACCAAACATCTCTTACATAATGAACTTCAGCGATTATATATGATTTTGACAAAAGATTGAAATCAACTTTGAAATTGTTCATATGATTTTAACATGAAATTGAAAATGGAAAAAGTTTTGAAATCAAAACATAAGCTAGAATAATTGGATATTTATTCTTGTATCTCCCAAATAAATAAATGAAATATTGACAATTTTGAATTTACCTTTATACCCTTTAGCATTAAAATGCATTTCTATTGGTTAGACTAGGTTCACAAAATTAACAACATTTTGTTGGTTAGCAAATGATCCTCTCTCTCTCTCTCTCTCTCTCTCTCTCTCTATATATATATATATATATATATATATATATAAATGAGAGTAAATTACAATTAGGTCCCTAATGTTTTATGGTTTAAACGAAAATAAGAAAAAACAATGAAAAATTGCAAAAAGAGAGATAAAAAATATGGTTGAACGAAAATACCCCTGACGTTAGTTTTAGGGACCCAAGGTGTTATAAAATGCAAACCACCAGGATGCAATTCATAGATATTTCAAAGCACGGATCTAGAGTGTTAAAATAGAAGACCAAATATGCAATTTACTCTACAAATAATTAAAAAATAATAACAAAATAAAAAGAAATTTTTTAAATTAAGATTAAAAAAACACTTATTGAAACAATTAAGAAAAACTATAGTCAAATCCTACAAAAATAATGGGTAATTATATGAACAACTATAAACCAAACATTTGTTGTCCAAAAACATGGAAAGTTGCAATACATTATCTTTTTCTTGTTATTTCTTTTTTATATAAGAATCATACATAATATTTCAAGTAGTTACGTTTTTATTGATATATTAATTATTATATCAATTTAATTGTTGTACTTTATTCACAATCGTTGGATAATTCAAGTTAATAATTTTTCACAACATTTTTAACTTGTAAAATATGATTATTATTTTTTATAATAAAAAATTAATTATCTTAACGAACAAATTTGAAATTTAACAATCACACGTTAACCATAATGAATTTTCGGTACTTTGTTTTCATATTTCATTATCCAACCCAAAATATACATCAACTTCTTTTAATTTTTTACACTTGATGATTTTTAATGCAAAAGTCATTTGTCAATTTAATAGTTTTTAAAAACAAATATAATTTTTTTATTTGGTATGTACTTTATTTTAATAAATTTGATTTGTTATTAGACATTAATCATATACCCGTGTGATGCAGCGGAATGTAAATAAAGAATAAACAATTAATGTTACTTCCTTATAAACATGTCATCAATAATCAACCATGACACAAGATTCACAACTTATGAAACCCTAAACCCTAAACCCATACAGATATTCAATAATTAGTTTATATTAAAATTATTGACGAAAAAAATTATAATTATATAATTTATAATAAGAATGAAACATATTTTTAATATATTTTACGATTATGTATTTTTAATGTGCTAACGGTAGAAAAAAATAAAATGTATGGATAGAAAACAAATTAATTCGTAGATATTCATGATATTTAATAGTACGGTTAAATTAAAAAATATTCAATATTTGGTTCGTTTTGAAAGTATTGACGAGACAATTATAATGGTATAATTTGTAAAAAAATAAACGTATTTTTTCATTGCATTTTTGTTCATATACAATTATTTGTGTTGATATGATAATGGTGTAAAATGAAAAATGAAAAAACAATGGATGTAAAGTAAATTAAATAAGTAATTGTAAGGGTGATAAATGTAACATTGTAAATATTGTAAATAACCGTTTTAGAATCTTTATAATATAGTAGAGATATAAAATATTCTTTTAATATATTTTTTATTAAAAAAAATGTGAATCACATTAAATTTTAGAGTGAATTACACTTTTGGTCCCTATAGTTCGTCCAAAGATTGATTCCCTCGTAACGGTTGCTAAGAGCATCCACATTGTACGTGTTTTTCACCGAATTTTTTCATAGCTTTTTTCTTACATATTATTGCCACATCAACAACTTAAAAACCTTCACTATGTGAAAAACCTCACCCAAGCTTTATCATTACTTTTTTAAACTATTCAGGGTCCCACTATTTTAACTTTATATCATTTTTATTCTTATTTATAAAAATAAATACATTAAAATTCATACAAATACATATTTATTTAAATCAAGAAAATATTATTAATTTAATTATGTATTTATTTTACATAATTTTTTTAAATATATAAAAGTTGTATAAAAAGTATGTAAAATAAAAATTAAAAAATGTTAAATTTAGAAGTATGTATAACCGAAAATGAAAAATTGGTCATTAAGAAATCTGTTAGAATTGTATAAATATGTCAAATTTGAGATATTATTTTAAAAATATAAAATATAATTACTTTCATTATGTATTTATTTATATTATTTATTTAATAATTATATTTAAATAATATTACTTTAAATATATTAATTAATAAAACTGATTAAATACGAAACTTTTATAAAATTCTATAAAGTTAAAACTGATTAAATACGAAAAAGCTACGAAAAAGCAGGTCGTGCAGTTACGAGCTATGACGAAAAACCTCAATTGAAAAACCTCTCCACTATGTGAAAAACCTCAAAAGGAGGTTTTTGCTTTTTGAAAAACCTCACCAAAAACCTCCCTACGAGTACATTGTGGATGCTCTAACTAACGGTGTTAACTATAGGGACTAGGGGTGTACAAAACACCGTCAACCCGTGAAACCCGTCCAACCCAAACCGCTAGCAACCCAATTAAACTCAACACATCAAACTGCCAAACCGCCTACCTGCCAAACCGCAAATTAAGAGGGTTGAAATTGGGTTACGCCTAGTTCAACCCGCCCAACCCGCTGCTAATATATAATTTTTATAAAATTTTATTTATATATAATATAAGAATAAAAAAAGTAGTTTATTTAGACAAATTTATAGCCAAAGTGTATATATATACTAGGCATATACCCGTGCGATGCAGCGGAATGTAAGTAAAGAACAAACAATTAATGTTACTTCCTTATAGACATGTCATCAACAATCAAGCATGACCTAAGAATCATAATTTATGAAACTCTAAACCCATAAAGATATTCAATAATTAGTTTATATTACAATTATTGACGGAAAAAAGTATAATGATATAATTTATAACAAGAATGAAACGTATTTTACGATTATGTATTTTTAATGTGCTAACGGTGGAAAAAAATAAAACGTATGGATAGAAAACAAATTAATTCGTAGATATTCATGATATTTAATAGTACGGTTAAATTAAAAAATATTTAATATTGGACTCGTTTTGAAGGTATTGACGAGAAGATTATAATGGTATAATTTGTAAAAAACGTAATTTTTCATTACATTTTTGTTCATATACGATTATTTGTATTAATATGATAATGATGTAAAATGAAAAATAAAAAAACAAGAGATATAAAGAAAATTAAATAAGTAAGTGTAAGGGTGGTAAATGAAACATTGTACAGGAAACACTTTGTATAAATAACCGTTTTAAAATCTTTATAATATATATATATATATATATATATATATGAGAGAGAGAGAGAGATATATCAAATGAAAATCACTCTAATTTTGTAAACCGTGTAAACCATCGATTTCATTGGTAAAGTTAATGAAATTGGTTCATGAAATAGTTTAATTTGATGAAATTGTGTTATATAATTCTTTTGTTGATGAAATTGTTTCATATATTTGTGTTTTTTATGTAAAAATGAAATTGTTTCATGTATTTTCTCATTCTGATGAAACCTTTTCATTTTGACATAAAAAACACAAATATATGAAACAAATTTATCAAAAAAAAATATATAAAACAATTTATCAAGTTCAACAAATTTATATATATAGTTATATGCCCGCACAATGCGGCGGGTGTAAAAGTTTATTTTTATTTTCCAAATTTATTTAAAAAGTTAAATAAAGGGCAAAAGTGCAGTTGAAGACATGCATAAATTCCAATAATTTCATGCTTATAGTATAATCAAATCAAGGATAACAAATATCACTTCGCTATACGGAATTCGCTAGTTGGTGATTTATGTGAACTATTTCAATAATTTGTTATGTGTGTTACAATATAACTTTTTCAAAATAAAATGAATTGATAAAACGTGTTTTTAATATATTTTAGTTGGTTTACGTATTTTTAATATGCGAAAGATGAAAATAAAATAAAGTGTAAGGATATAAAACAATTTTATTTGTAGATATTCATGATATTTAATAGTACGGTTAAATAAAAAATATTCAATATTGAGTTTGTTCGTATACGATTATTTATATTAACATGATAAGGGTATAAAATGAAAAATAAGAAAACAAGAGATATAAAATAAATTAAATAACTAATTGTAAGGGTGATAAACGTAACATTTAATTGAATTAGGAAGTGGAACACGGGGGAGAAAATTTGGCTTTCAAAGGTTTGTAAAAAACTGTATTAGAATTTTTATAATATAGTAGAGGTTATAGTGATGTAATTTATAATAAGAATGAAATGTATTTTTAATATATTTTACGATTATGTATTTTTAATGTGCTAACGATGAAAAGAAAAATAAAACGTATGAATATAAAACAATTTAATTCGTAGATATTCATGATATATAATAGTACGGTTAAATTAAAAAATATTCAATATTGAGCTCGTTTTGAAGACATTGACGAGACGATTATAATGGTATAATTTGTAAAAAAAAGAATGTATTTTTTCATTGCATTTTTATTCATATACGATTATTTGTGTTAATATGATAATGGTGTAAAATGAAAAATGAAAAAGTAAGAGATATAATAAGGGTGGTAAATGTTATTGTACAAAAGATTGTACAATAACCGTTTTATAATTTTTATATAAAACAATTTAATTCGTAGATATTCATGATATTTAATGGTACGGTTAAATTAAAAAATATTCAATATTGGGCTCGTTTTGAAGGTATTGACGAGACGATTATAATGGTATAGTTTGTAGAAAAAGGAACGTATTTTTTCATTGCATTTTTGTTCATATATGATTATTTGTGTTAATATGATAATGATGTAAAATGAAAAATGAAAAAGTAAGGGATATAAAGTAAATTAAATAAGTAATTGTAAGGGTGGTAAATGTAACACCCCGATTTTTGAAAGATATCGATCCAAGTTAATACAGAAACCGAGATATTAAGGAAAAATAAGATTTTTGATTTTGGACTTGAATCATTGATTTTATAGTCTAGATGGATGAAGGATTCAACGGAGCCAAAACGGAGCTATAACGAAGAAGTTATGGCCAAAACAGTATCGAGAAGAAAACCAGGGAAGCGGGCGACTTATGCCGCGACTTAAGGTCGCGACACAAGTCGCGAAATCCACTGGATCGAGCTTAAATCGCGATTTTCAGCCCCAAACTTCATTCCTTCATATCTCCTTCATCCTAGCTCCGATTCGGGTGATTCAAAGTGCTACGGTTTCGTTTTTGAGAGCTTTTCAAGGATCTAGCAAGATATTGGAAGTCTATTGAAGTATGCTAGAGTATTTTGTGGTGGTAAGCTCCTCATCTCTCCCATTTCATCTTCTTCACCGAGTTTTCTAGGGTTTCACCCACCCTTTGTGCTTCCTTTCATAGATTGGAGATTTGTGGACATTTTGGTGAACTAGAAGTGTTTTGGTTGGTGGATTCAAGCTTGGGTTAAGGTAATCCTCTATTCTTTTAAGTTATGGGAGTTAGGGTTTCGGTTTTAGTTGAGGTATTCATGCACATGGTTTGGGAAACGATTCTTTGGTTGATTATGTTTATGTATGGTTGAATATGTATGGATCTAGGTTTTGGAGGTTCTCGGCTTGAGGATTAAAGTGGCCTTCAAAAGAGCTCGTTGGGGGAAACCTAGATTTAGCCTAAATCTAGCAAGGTGAGTTCAAGTTGATTTGTGAAAACGGTGTACATGCCAAAATGTTTATTTTAAAGTGTTTTACATGAAATGGTTAACTGCTGATAAGTTTTGGGTATTTCGAAGTAAAATATGATTTACTTGGTTATTCGTCAAAGTGTGAGTATTTTGATAAGTTTTCATATTTGGTAAATTTGGGTTGTGTTAACCTCTTAAAATGCTTATATTTGGTTTGAACATTTTAGCAACTAAATAGCATGATTTACGTATTCTTGGTGACTTTGTACAAGTAAGATCTATTTCATGATTCATGCATCTTTGATGATTTTGTACAAAGGGAGTCTATTTCATGTTATATGCATTTTGGTGTATTTGCATTCATAAACCCTTTGGTAAATCTTTAGTCCCATCTCGTGTGGAGTTTTGGGTTCATCTCGTCTTTGGGACATGGGTCTTCATAAACGTTGTTTAAAGACATTTCATTATTTGGAGGACCATTGATTATTGGTCAAATGGATTTTGAGCATTTTAGCTCGGTCTTGGCTTGAAAGAGTTTTATGGACAATTGTCCGGGTTTAATGGCTCGATGTAGAGTCCCATTTCATGGTTTACGTCTTAATGCATTTTATTCATATTTATAATTACTGGCTCGAGTGCTGTTGTCATTCAGGTATAGTCGGGTAATTTTAGACTGTAATGCATTGGATCCATAGGCATATGAGCCAGTCAGATGGTGGGGACTTTATCCCCGTTTCGGGACTGGATATCGTTATGGTCAGCGGGAGGACTCGAGGTAGATATCGTGGGTGGTTGAACTCGACGACCGCATAACCTTTATTGAGGGCTCGAGGTAGATATCGTGGGTGGTTGAACTCGATGCCCGTTTGTAATCTAGTCCGGTTACTCATCGTGAAATTTAGTGTCCGCGTTTGAATTCTAGTGAGTGGTCCCCAAGTCATGTTGATTATGTAAGCCTGCGGTGGTAGCTCTGCAGAGCCGGATACAGAGCTAAGTCTTGCGGTGGTGCCCATTGTGAGCCGGATACGGGGACTTGTGGCTTTGGTTGTGACACTCATTAGAGGTCGAGTAGACACTAGGATCAGTGGTGTCTTGCGGTGGTAGCTCAGAGGAGCCGTATACGGGGAACCATGGTCTTATGTGAAGCTCGAGAACATTGATAAGTGGCTTAACATTGTGTGCCCGCCACTTTCAATGGAATTCGGGTATCCCCCGTCACCGAAAGGTGTTGTTTTTGGGTATTGAGTTTTATTATCCAAGTCTTCGGTGGCGTTGTGTATATCTGGGTTATCCTAGATTTTATGGGTTGAGTATTAAGTCCCACCCGAGTTTTGGGTGTTTTGGGACATGAAGTGTTATTTACATTTTTATAAATTTAAGTATCGAACTATGACCCCGTTTTGGGTGAGTTTTGTGTTGCATCGTTTTATAAGAAATGTGTGTTTGGGAGCATTGTCTTTAAAAGTGCATATTATGGAAAGTGTGTCGTTTCCATTTTAAAGTATATTATTTCGAAGGAATCTCGCTTTAAACTGGTTTCCCTGTTTTTAAAGATATAGTTGTTCATGTTAAAACTCTTGAGCTCACTAGGCGTTAAGCCTATCCTTTTTATTTGTCGGCATGTGCATCAGGTCCCTAGCGGGGGTTTAGTTCTAGCGGTGCTATGAAGAGTTGAGCCTTAGCCTTACACAAGAGTAAGTAGTTGGTGAAGTCTTCCGCAAGTTGGAGTTAGTAACTGTTGTTGGGTTTAGTAGCACCCGTTCTTGTCATAGATTGTATGTATGGAATGAATGTATGTATTGAGGTTAATTTTTAAATTGTGGTTGTAGACGAATCAATTATTGATGTATTTAGAAAATTTTTAATAAGTTGCTATCTTCAGAATTAAGGGTGTTACAAGTTGGTATCAGAGCTTAAGTTTGAGAGATTTAGGTATTGATTTTTGGATACCTAGACTCAAGCTAGCGTTCTTATAAGCGAAGATAAGTGAAGTTGCACATTAGGTACCTTAAGATAAGAAAATTTGAGGTTGACCAAGTAGTTAGAAACGGGAAACTTGTCGAGGGTCGCAAGGATGAGCATGTACGGCACGTTCATAATGGCACCTGGCCAGTGTTATGGTGAATCTACCTACTACATGTGTATACTTAAACTACCTTGGTATGATTACCGTTGGGGTAGTGAGAAGGTTTCTAAGTGAGTAATCTAAGGAAACGTTAATGTCTATAGAAATGTCACGTTGAAGTGATAGTTAAGTGCGTTGAATGCATTAAGTTGATCGTCTTGAGTAAGAATAATTGGTTGGAGTAGAACCTTGAGCTTATGGAATTGACGTTATACGAGGAGAGATTGTAAGGTGAACTGACGAAAAATCCGAGTGTTGCTTTAAGATGTTTGATGCATCCGGATGACAATAGTATGTCGGGTTTTTGGGAAGTGTAGTCCTATGATGCCAAGTGCCGATCAAACTCATGCACTATATTTATTTCCGAAATAAATTTGCATAAATTGTTTCTTATGTTCGTAAAACAAAATGTGGTTTATATTATAAAGTTTTGATAGAGTATTAAACACGCACCAGATTTGAAACTGTGAGCTTAAGCATTCGTGAAAATGTTTTGTTGCACGTAATTGCAAATTGTTATCAAAATATCTTTATTCACGTCTCCTGTTTAACGCTATTTGCGGATATTGTAATATCCATGTTTTAATGTCATTTGAGTATTGGGCAAGTAGCTATGAGATTTTAACCTAGGCATTGGATCTCCTCCACATATGTCAATGGTTTTAAAGGAAAAGTTATCCCCACGCGTTGAGTCGGAATTTCTTGAGAATTTCAGTTTGTGTGAGTTTTGTTGAAATTTCATGGAGTATTGTTTTATGCGATGTCTTTTTATGCGTGAGTTTTAATTTTGCTTCTTTTAAGCTTGCGAATTATTTAGCGTCGTGTCCCATGTAAATTTTGTAAAGCGCTATTTCACCTTTCATTTCAGTAAAAGGAGGAAACTCCTAAAAGTTTAATATCTTAAAAGTATTGTCATTTTACACTTTTGTCGAGTAACGAAAGTTTGACGCCAATTGGTTTTCACGTTAGTAAGTCTTACGAAAATTTAGTTGGGTCCTTGGTGTCTCATCGTACGATGTTTTGCGTTACGTAAATAAGGTTGGAGCATGTGTTCATACATTTTTGCATGCGTCTAATTGTAGATTTACTAATCGGTGTCATCCCACATGTTGTTTTGGGGAAATTCCGTTATCATGTAATTTATCTTTGGGCTTTATACAAATGTCAATCGTTGCATACTATTTGCATTTGGATTTAATTATAACGTTGGTATGAGTAAATATATAAAAGATTTACATCTTTTCAAACAGGACTTTTGTTCTGTTCATATTTCAATCAGTTACTTTTACCGTTAGAAATTTCCGCAATGCATTTATTGAGTTAGCAATGTTTATATCATTGCAGTTACTTTTTGGTCAAAGATGTTTATCTGTACGATCTGAAGCTTTAAACTCGATTTGAAACTTTATTTGTATTCCCACTATTTTACCAAGCCTTGAGGATTAAACTAATGCGTTTGGGATTGTTGATAATTTTAGGCCACAACGTCTTTTGGTACTAGTCATATACCCGCACACGATGTGGCGTGAAATATCTAATCGAAACCGAGAACTTGAAATGACAATCATGTTTCATTTTTTGTTCTATTTTCCTCCTTCTCGATGGTAATTTGATGGATCTAGTTATTTACCCACTGCATTGTAGCGGAATGTAAAGTTGACGTAAAGTGAGACTGAAAAAGAAATGAAAATTTTATAAGTAAAACAGGGTTTAAAAACATTAAGGCATAAATCAATAATGTTAAATATAATAAATGTATGAACATTGGACATATCCATTTATCTAAAGTGTAAACCAACTGAACGGAAAACCCATCATCGTCTCGTTGATGGATGATTCAATGTTGTCAAACTCTCTGAAAAAAGGGAGAACAGAGAAGTATCAAAACCCAACTGCAGAATCTAAAGAACCAGCAACAAACATATACTTGTATCAGCCTCAACCTCCAGCCCCTTCATTTTCTTTCAATATATTGGTTTATGTATTACCTCACATGCAGAAGAGAATTGGAATAATAATGGTTTAGATTTAAAGATTGACACAAAAATGAAATGGTTGGGCCTTAATGAGAAATACACCCCAATGTTCAAATGTCGCATGAAATCTACATATACATCATGTAATAACCCCAAACTTAAAGGTTTCAATAATAAGACAATGTATAAAAATGAAAATAATGATTAGGTCTCAACCAAATATCTTAAAAACTAACGTCATTTTACATTCCCTTTTGAGTATCTAGCTACGGTAGTTGCATCATCCAAATAGTTTGGATGATCATTCTGGTAAGATCGTGATCAAAACCGGCAATGACACCCCGTGAAACAAATTTGTTAGAAGATGAATATGATTGAAGGAGACGATGAATATGCTGAAGGTTTGATACTTCGATATATTGAATGAGAGAATAAACGTACAATAGGAAAAGTAAGTAATGAGATAGTTAACCTAGACTATAAGATACAAGGAATTTATACAGAGACTATATGGGCTTGGGCCTTATACTGACATGGGTCTGGGCCCTCTACACATATACATTAACATCCCCCCTCAAACTCAATTGGGAGAAGAATGAGCCAGATGGAGTTTGGAAACTAGATCACGAAACCGTCCTGGTAGATGAGCTTTAGTGAAAATGTCGGCCGGTTGATGAAGAGTTGAAATAGGTAGAAGCTGAATAGTCTTACGAGTCACGTGTTGACGAACAAAGTGACAGTCAATTTCAATATGCTTCGTTCGCTCGTGAAAGACATCATTGTGAGCAATCTGAATCGCACTGTTGTTGTCACACCACAATGGAGTTGGCGACTGTTGAGGAGCCCCCATGTCAGAGAGTAGCCAACGTAACCACACAAGTTCTTGAGTCGTGTCAGATAGTGCTCGATACTCAGCTTCAGTACTGGATCGAGCTGTGAGAGATTGTTTCTTGCTCCGCCAAGATATGAGAGAGTCTCCAAGAAAAAAACAGTAGCCGGTAGTGGAGCGACGATCAGTCATGTCACTGTCCCAATCAGCATCAGAAAAACCTCGCAAAGTCAATGATGATGTGGATGAAAAATGAAGACCATGAAACATGGTCCCTTTTAAATATCGAAGAATACGCAGGACAACAACATAGTGATCATGTTGGATCCCAGATCTAATCTCGTAACAATGATATAAACAATAAGAGTAATGACAGCGGAAGCAATACAGTTTAATATCAAAGGAGATTCAAATATCACAGTTCATAAAGCAGATAAAGATAAACAAGATATTCTTGGAATAAAGTATTCAACTTATATTCTCAGATCTATAACTTCTCAAGCACACTTGAACAATAAGGTGATGGTCCTATTTATAGGACCATAAAGTAAGTAGTGTACTTGTATGACGAAAGGAAGCATGCTGAACAGTGACCTATTCTAGAAAGTAAATCTTATGACATAAGTGACGTGTCATCTGTTCTTCTGTTCAATCGTAAACTTCGTGAACATCTTCAGAGAGAATGTCTTCAGAGCTCTGACGTTGTCTTCAGAGCCTCTGATGAAGCCATCTCTGATGTCTTCTCTGAAAGTTGCAATCTCTGATAAGTACTTCAGAGGCAGGTTTTTCCTCTGAAGTCTTCGTCCTCTGAAGTCTTCTTCCTCTGACGTCTTCGTCCTCTGAAGTGTATCTTTTGGAAGTCCTCTGAAATAGGACTGGTATTTTCAACACTTTAACAGATGATTTGGAGCTAACAATCTCCCCCTAAGTGTCGAAAATAAAAGATACAAAAATAACAGAGAATTGAATTTTAAACTAGAAAGCATAGAGGAGAAAATCATCCTCTTAAGTATTACTTCTTAAACATTTGGAAGTTTAATACAAAGAAAGTAATATAAAAAAAAATAAAGAAACAGACTACAATTTGTCACTTGAACAGATTCCATGGAATTTCATGATCAGAGCTCTGAAGTTGATCATCGAGTCAATCTCTAAGTCAAGCTTTGCCAGTAAATCTGCTCTGTGCCTTTCTTCCTTTGCATGGATCAATTTCTTTATACCTCTCAAGGTTTCATCAGAGTACTTCGACACTTCCGAAGCTAGAAAGATCTTCTTTTCTTGATTTACTCTGAAGACGAAACCCAGAGGTTCTGCAACGATTGATCCAGTCTTCTGTTCTTTAAGTTTGTCGAATGACTCCACAGGTTCAGTTACCTCCAGCTTCTCTTCCCCTAGGTTCAGAGCTATTTGAAAGTCACGTTTTGCTCGGTGTTTGACATAGGCCTCCATTGCCCGTCGGACTTCAACCATGCCCATCCTGATTTCCCTTCTTCCATGATCATACCTGGCAGAGCAATAGGCATATAAATGTGGTAAATCATATGGATTTAGATTTACGAGATCATTGTCATTGAACTCGTAAATCTTCTGATCAGATCGAGTTACCACATAATTCCTATAGATAATCTTGTTGTAAGCAAAGGTCTTTTCTGAGATTTTGTTGATTTTGATGATTGGATCATCAGAGAGGACCTGTGCTCTTGGTTTGGTTTTATCTCTGATAAATCTTCGCTCATAGTCTGGCATGTCCTCTCTGATTCTTGGATTCAGAGGAATGACTAGTGTGTCTGCCATGTTGAACTCACAGTAGATGTATCTGAAGTGGTCTTCTATGGAAGCTTCGGGATTTGATTCGAGGAATGTGGGAGGTTTATTGAACACTTTTGCTGGAAGACCGATGCTTGCTTTCTGAACAGGATTCTCTGAAGGAGCCTGTTCATCAACAACCATGGTTTCTGGTTCCTTCGTCTGTGGAGGATCTTCTTTTGAGGGTTCAGAGATGTAGCTATCTATCTCTGGTGATTCCCTCAGCTCTGACGTTGTTGAAGTATGATGTGGTTGAGCATTCTTGAAGACATACTCTTCGACATCAACTACTTCAACTTCTTCTTCAACCTCTTTTCCAAAATCTGATTTTTCTTCTTTTTCAGATTCTGATTCGTAAGCATCTCTCATCACATAAGTTGGTCTTTCTGGTGATGAGAATACATCTTCTGATGTTGAGAAGTCTACGAGCTGTTCATCTTCTTCTTCGTCCAGAGCTCCAATAGTTTCTGCAGCTGTGATTTGTTCAGCTGTGATTGGAACTATTGGAGCACCTGAAGTGGATGGTGCTAGAAAGATGACAGGTACTGGCGACTTTAGAGTGGCCTGAATATCTTCAGCAGAGGTGGAGGTTGATTGTCTCTCTGTTCCTTTCTCCTTGTGTTGGTTTGATTCAGAGGGAGTGGACTCCTTTTGTGTTTCAACAGTTTTAGGATTAGGAGTCTTCTCCCCCTTATGAAGATCGGATGACCCCTGAGGTTGGTCATCTTCGTCATCAGAATCTTCATATCTAGCCTTCTTCCGCGCTTCCTCAGAGCATGCGACCTCTGGTTCCTTTCTCTTCAATACTCCCTCTGAAGATTTGACATTCTTCAGAAGGTCTTCAATCTTCTTGTTCTGCTGAGTGGTCTTGGAGACGAACTTGCTGGAGATAGTCATTACATTGCTGGTGATCTTCTTGGAGAAGTTGGTCAGGTCAGCCTTTGTAATGAACTCTGTTGTAGCAGGAGCAGCAGTAGAGGTAGGGATCTTTGCAAGTACCTCTGCCAAAGAACGCAAGACTTCCTCTTTGAATTGATAAAAGTCTGCATGTGTTGGAGTTGGGGCAGAGGTAGGTGGAATCGCCTGGAGGAGCTCTGTTTTTGAGTTCTGAATTTCTATGGACAATACGGAGTCATTTTTTATGACCAAGCTTTCCAGAGCATCCAGTTTTTCGTTCTGATTGAGAACCGTCGTGCGCAGCTCAGAGACCTCTGAAGTGAGCTTTTCAACTTCAGAGTTAGAGGCAGAGGCCTCTGAGGTCTTTTCCATTTGAAGTTTTATCTCCTTCAGAGATTCTCTGATTTCATCACCAAAGATTTTGAACTCCTCTTTGGTAACATAATCAGAGGGGGTAACCTTAGGATTAACACATGATTCTAAGTTTCCCTCGAGTTCAGAGGGGCCTTCTTTCGGAGGTGGTTTGATGTTTTCACCGGAAGGACTTCCCATTAATCCTTGGGGACCCTTTTTCAAGGATTTCCCTATAATGGTTCCGATTGGTCTCTGATCATCAGAGTCAGAATCTGATGATGAGAAACGAATGTGAGTGGAAACCTTGCTGTCCAGGCTAAGGAGTCCATGTGCAAGAAGGTCGTGCCATTCTTTTTCTGACAGGCAATCCTTACGTTCTAAGGGACGGTCCAACTTAGTTTGAGCCACAAAGGCATCATGTGTGGGTGGAGGTGACATACTCTGGGGTGATTGAGTATTTTTATCTTAGTCTAAATCCTTTTGGGAGGACTTAGCCGTATCAGAGGTTTCCCCTCTGGTGCATGCTTCAGAGGCAGAAACAGATGCCTCTGAGCGGTTAGGATGGGTAGGGTTCGAGGTGTGCACCTCTGTTTCAATGTCCATTGATGCTGGACCACCTTGGACAGTAAATTTGTTTGCACTGGGATTTGGGCTGTGGATTCTCTCATTTGTGTCGTTAAGGACATCTTTTTCTACCTCACCGTCCTCAGATTCTAGGTTTAGAAACTCACCCTCTGGAATTCTCTCTTCCCCACTTTCCTCTGCTCTGACAGAGTTATTCTCTTCGTCAGAGGGAGGGTTCTCATGTTCTCTCTTCCTCACTCTCTCAGAGCCACCCTCTGGTTGCGCTCTGTTAATGTTTTGAGCAGTATCAGAGATATCACTCTCTGATTCAGGCTCAGGCTCAGAACCTAAGTGTGTTGGGGATCCCATCATCGGTTCTGATGATTGGGCAACACGACTAAGTAGGATATGGGTAGGAGAGTCAACAGGAATTACCTCAATCATGGTGTGTGGGAATCGTCGGTCATGTGGATAAGGAGGAACCTCTGTTGCTTTGAATGAGTTCATCATAAACAGAGGTGTCATTGGGCCCTCCTCAGTGATGGAGAATTTCTCCATTGCTCGTTGAATGACCACAGAGATGAATCGTGGAAACAATACCGATATTGGTTGTTTTTTTTGGCCAAGTCCTTGTTCTTCTTGTCCACCGCCGTCAGCATCTCACAGAAGAGAATGTGAGCCATATTGATTCTTCTGTTGAAAAAGAGAGCACACATTATGGCTATTATCGCTGGATGAGTCTGATCCTGACTTCCAATCTTGCAGGTTATTGTTCGGTTTAGAACACTGAACATAAAGTTCCATTTGGGAGGCAGGTACTGACGTCTGAATTGACTTAGGCGTGTTATTTCTTTGTTGTAGCCCAAGTGGTGGAGGAACTGAAGAAGGACTTCTTGACTTGGTAGTTTCTCAAAAGCATCTATTTGAAGATCAGTTTTCGTGAGGAGGTTGAATCGACGAGTCAGGGTTTGTGGGGTGATTCTTATGGTCAGGCTTTGTTCTCCTAGGTCAATGTGCCCAACCAGTCCTTCCTTTTCATCGTCGTATTCACTTGAATACCACCATTGTTGGACAAAGCGAAGGGGAATATCTGAGGCATGTTTGGTTAGAACATCATTGAGTTCGCAGTTGGTGAAAAAGTCAAGGATTGGGCGAAACTGTTCATCGTATTTTGATGGGATGACGTCCAGAAAGTAGTTGTTTCCTTTGACTGGAACATCGAACTGTACCATATTCAAGCTTGGAACAAGTTTGCTTGAGTTATCTGAAGTTTGGGAATGAGCCGCCATTGTTGCAGGTTGAGAAAGATGAAAGCTTAGAAAGAGAGATTTGGGATTTTGGATTTTGAGAGCGTAAAGGATAATAAAAGGGAAACAGGGTTTTTATAGACAAAGGGTAGAGGGAGAGGTTATGGAAGCGGCGAATGAGAGTCCTAATGTCAGAAAGGACGTTCCATCATCCCCTAATTAATAGGTGACACGTTTAGGTATGTAGGGGAGAGCCGCTTTGTGTCAGAAAACCGTCAGTTGGATTTAAAAAGAAACGAATGGTTATCCAAAAAGATTTATTATTAAACGAATTTCCTGGAATATTCGTTTAATGAGAAAAGATCAGAGGCTCTGATATAAATATCAGAGACAAGATCAGAGGCTCTGATAAAAATATCAGAGACAAGATCAGAGGCTCTGATAAAAATATCAGAGACAAGATCAGAGGCTCTGATATAAATATCAGAGACAAGATCAGAAACTCTGATAAAAATATCAGAGAAGATCAGAGGCTCTGATATAAATATCAGAGACATCAGAAGCTCTGATAAAAATATTAGAGACTTTTCTTTCCCTTGAAAGCTGAAAGGGTCTTTGTCTCCCCCTTGACCAAAGAATGAAGTCTTTGATGTTCTCCCCCTTGACACATGCTTGGAGAAAACAAGTGATTTTTACCATTGGTGAAAAAGTCCAGAGGCTCTGATGAATGGATCAGAGACTCTGATGTTTTCTTGTGTTAAGCACATTTGACATATGCTACTTGGTTCAGAGTCTTTGATAATTGATCAGAGACTGAGTTTACCATTTTAGGTAGACATATTCAACATTCCCAACTTGCTAATTAAAAAATTGAACCTTCGTTCATCTAAAGCTTTTGTGAAAATATCAGCAAGTTGTAGTTCAGTTGGTACAAAATACATTTCTATTGTTCCCTTTTCAACATGATCTTGTAGAAAGTGGTACCTTACATCGATGTGCTTGGTTTTGGAGTGTTGTACTGGATTGGCAGAGATGGCTATGGCACTTTTTGAATCACAGAGAATTGGAATTCTTTCAATTTGTTGGCCATAATCTCTGAGCTGAGTTTTCATCCATATTACTTGTGAGCAGCAACTAGCAGCAGCAACATATTCTGCCTCTGCAGTTGAAGTTGAAACACAGTTTTGCTTCTTGGATGACCAACTTACTAGCTTATTGCCCAATAACTGACAGCATCCTGAGGTACTTTTTCTGTCAAGCTTACATCCGGCATGATCTGCATCAGTGTAAGCTGTTAGATCAAAACTAGAAAGTTTTGGATACCAGAGGCCTAATGAGTGTGACCCTCTGAGGTATCTGAAAATTCTCTTGACAGCAGATAAATGAGATTCTTTTGGATTTTCTTGATATCTAGCACAAAGACATGTTGCAAACATTATGTCAGGCCTACTTGCAGTTAAGTATAATAGTGAACCTATCATGCCTCTGTAGGTTTTTATATCCACAGATTCTCCTGAAGGATCAGAGTCAAGTTTGACTCCGGTGGATAGAGGTGTTCTCATTGAAGTTGAATCATTGAGTTTGTACTTTTGCAAAATTTCAGAGACATACTTAGATTGACTTATGAATGTACCTTCTGAAGTTTGTTTTACTTGTAAGCCCAGAAAGAAAGTTAATTCTCCCATGAGGCTCATCTCAAATTCACTCTTCATCAACTCTGAGAACTTGTCACAATACTTTTGATTTGTAGAGCCAAATATAATGTCATCAACATAAATTTGTACTAAAAGCATCTCATTTTTGTACCTTTTGATGAATAAGGTAGTATCAATTGTGCCCTTTTCAAATCCATTTTGAGTTAGAAAGGTGGACAGAGTTTCATACCAAGCTCTTGGGGCTTGTTTAAGTCCATACAGAGCTTTATCCAAATAATAAACATGATTAGGATACTCTGTACTTTCAAATCCAGGTGGTTGCTGGACATAAACTTCTTCATTTAATTTACCATGAAGAAAGGCAGATTTAACATCCATTTGATAAACTTTGAATCCTTTGTGTGCAGCATAGGCCAAGAAGATTCTGATTGCTTCTAGCCTAGCTACAGGTGCAAAGGTTTCATCATAATCAATGCCTTCTTCCTGGAAATATCCTTTTGCAACCAACCTGGCTTTGTTTCTGATTATTATTCCATCCTCATCCTTTTTGTTTCTGAAAACCCATTTCGTTCCAATTGCAAATTTTCCTTTGGGAAGGGGAACTAGGGTCCAGACTTTGTTTCTTACAAACTCTTGAAGTTCACCCTGCATTGCAAAAATCCAATGAGGATCTTCAAGAGCTTCTTTTACCTTCTTTGGTTCAATAATGCTCAAAAAGTTTACATAGAAGCATTCATTGATGGTGGCAGATCTTGTTTTAACTCCTTCGGATGAGGATCCAATGATTTGATCAATTGGATGATCTTTTGTCCATCTGGTAATTGGAGCATAAATTTGGGGTGGAGTTTGAGCTTCAGAGTCTCTGACAGTTGGTGACACCTCTGTTGTATTGTTCAGAGGCTCTGTAGGTGATATCTCTGTTGTACTGTTCAGAGGCTCTGTTGGTGACACCTCTGTTGTACTGTTCAGAGGCTCTGTTGTACTGTTCAGAGGCTCTTAGCATTTCTTGACCTGATTCTGAGTGAAGAAGTGAACAATATTTTCTTTGAAATTTCACATCAAAACCATGATCACAAAATTGACTTATGCTTATCAGATTGTGTTTTAATCCATCCACATAAGCAACCTTTGATACTGAAACATTTCCTCTTGATAACTCACCATATCCTCTAATCTGTCCTTGCTTGTTGTCTCCAAAAGTAACTGCTCCTCCAGATTTTGCTTTAAGTGAGGATAACAGTTCTTTATCTCCAGTCATATGCCTTGAACATCCAGAATCTAGGTACCAGATTGGCATTGACTGTTTCTGCAAGACAGATTATTGTTTCTTAGGTACCCACCTCATTATGGGTCCTTTTGTGTTAGACTTTGGTGGATTTGAATGACTTTTTGGCATCTCATCTTTTGATGTCTTGCCTTTACGTGTATTCTTTTGAGATTTTGTCTCTGAGATATTTTTCAGAGATTGATTCAAAAGGCAGTGTGATCCTTTAAAATGATTCTTCAGTTTCATCAGGAGATAAATGCAGTTACAATTAATAGAACAAGAAGAAGTAGGAGCAAAGTTTTTCTTTTTATTAAAAGCATTTGTTACATTTTGACTTCTTTTGAAACTAGCACTAGGAATATTACATTTATCCCTAACTACTTCTTTTCTTTTTGCTTGAAAGACAGTCTTCTTTTCAAGTTGCTTTTTCTTGTTCAAAAACATCTTCTTTTCTTTGCTGCTTACTGCACAGACAGGATCAATATGGTTAGTTTTTGTCCATTTGCCCTTTTGTTCAGGAGAGAATTTTATTGTTTTATAGGTGTAAGAGCCAGAAGTGTTTGTTTTATTCTTTGCCTTTTCTTGCAACTCTTTTTCAAGTTCCAGAGATGTTTTTGCTTGTAAACACATATTTGCAAAATCAGGACTTATTGGTATTCTGGTTTTGGTTTTCAATACTGAAATTGGAACATTCAAAATACCAGAGCCAACAGTTTCTATCTTTTTGTGAATTACATTCCCTGGTTTACAAAAAATCTGTTCATCAATCTCTAAATCAGATTCTGAATCAAAGTCAAGAAAGTCTCTCTTAGATTTAATAGAGATATCTACCTCTATTGGTTTTTTAATTTCTTTTGATCTAGAGACTTTGATGATCCGTTTCATGCCTTTTTTTTTTAAGTCCTCCATGACATTTTCTTTCCATATCCTTTGAACATCATCTTCAAACGTGGTTCTGATGTTTTCATCTGACTTTGGTGAATACAGAGGAGCATTTGGATTAAGTGAACTCTGAGATTCATTTTCAGAAGTACTTGTATCAGAGGTACTTGGTTCAAATGTCTCTGATTCACTTGAGATGAAGGCATCAAATCTGAAAATTTCTTTGGGATCATAGCTCTGAGGTTTTGTAAAGAGTACTTCTGAAGTTTCTTCTTTTATCTGTAACACAGACTCTTGAATGTCTTTTACTTCAGAGTACTTAGTATTTTTGAAATTCAAAGCTCTTGCTTTTGATCCCTCTGATGTTTTCATTCTTTTGAAATTATTCAGAGATGGACTTTCAAATCTTTGGACCTTTCCCATACAGAAAGTGGAAGAAAGTGAAGTTTTCTCCAATCCATTGAATGAATTCAACTCATTGAATCCTAGCCCTTGAGAGTCCATTTGATATTTTATTTTGTCGAAGACACTTTGTGCATTATCATAGCTTTTGATTCGAAGATTTTTTCTATCTAGAGATTGATGTAAGATTTCTCTTTCCTTTTGAAAAAATTTGGTTAAGGCAATAGAATTGAGCCTTTCATACTCAGATTTCTTTACTTCTTCTTCTTTTCCTTTTAAAACTTTCTCTATTTCTCTTATTTCTTCTGAAAATGATTTTTCTTTTTGCTTGAAGGTTTCTTCAAGTTTAGCTTTTTCAAGAAAAATATCTTTCTTTTCTGATTCCAGAAGATTCTTTTCTCTTTTGTAAAAAAATGAGCTCTTTTGTTACTTGCTCTCTTTTCTGTTTTTCTTCAACAAACTTTTGCTCTAAATCCTGAAGTTCATTAATTAGTTTAAAAGCATCTATTTCAGGATCACTGTCAGAGGTGTAAAGAGAGTTTACCTTTTCAGAGTTGTCTTCGGATGCTTCATCAGTTTGATTTCCATCTGAAAAAGCCATACCACAGAGATTGGTAGGCTCTTCCTCACCATCACTTGTCGAGTCAGATAGCCAGTCTTCCATTTCTGCTACAAGAACTCTTTCTTTTACATTGTATTTGTATTTGTTCTTGTAGTAATCTTGATCTTTGACAAGTTTTCCTCTGCAGTTTGCAGAGAAGTGGCCTGGTTTTCCACATCTGAAGCATCTTCCATCATTTTGATTTGTTGGAAGAGTGGCAGTACTTGTCCCTGGCTTCTGTTCTTGAGGTTTGAAGTATCTCTGTGGTTGTGGATACCTTGGTTGGAATGGTTGTTGTGGTCTTGTTTGTTGTGTTGCATCATCATGATTAAAGTTTGCACCCTTTTGATCACTATATGGAGTGAATCTGGGTTCTTGTTGAAATCTTCTTTCCGGATTTCTTCTTTCTTCATTCTCTCTCTTTCCTTCAAATACCTTCTTACCAAATTTCTTGTTAAATTGATGAGTGATTAATGCAAGAGATTTGGCAAAGGCATTGATATCTTCATCAGAGTCTGAATCTGTATGAGTTTCTTCTGCCATCAAGACCTTTTTGGATCTTCTTTTTGTTTCCAAACATTTTTGTGACTCTTCACAGTTGTTTTCTTTCAATATTTGTTTTGAAACAAGCGCAAGGGGTCCACCCAAAGAGGTTTTTGATTTTTGCTTCATAACTTCTTTTTCATGTGCAACAAGAGTACCATAAATGTCAGTTAATGACCATGACTCAAGATCTTGATTAGCCTGTATAGACATGGACAGTTGTGACCATTCTTCATTCAAGCTTTTCAAAAAAAGAACATTGTTTTCCTCTTTTGTTCTCATTACTTCAAACTTACTGCATTTGTTTATTAGAATGTTGAATCTTGAGTAAGTTTGGTGTAATGTTTCTTCTGGTAGAGCATGAAAATCATGATATTCATTGATGCATAGTTTTCTTCTATTTTTCTGGGTTTGTAGGCCACCTTCAAGTTGATTTAACAACTGATCCCATATCTCTTTTGCAGTTTTACAAGAATCAAGTTCTTGAAAGATATCATTGGGAATGACCATTATGAGTGATCTAACAGCTTTTGAGTCATTATCCATCATATTATTTTCTTCATCAGTGAAGTTTGTGGTTTTCTTTTCATAATATGCAGGTATTTCGGCAGTATCTGCTGTTGCAGGAACTCTTGGCACCAACACCATTGGAATGTGAGGTCCAATGTTCACAGATCTAAAAAGATCCCTGTCCATACCTTCTAGGAAATTTACCATCCTTATTTTCCATTGGGGATATTCATCCCTTAAAAGTGTAGGAGGTTTTGTTAATGACCCAGCTGTATAAATGGCACTTATGCTTGAGTTTGCCATTTAAAAAAAATGAAGATTTGAAGAACTGATGCTTTTTGTAATGAACTGAGATTTACTATCAAATCTAGAGCATATGATATTCTTTAATAAACTGGGTTTATATGAACATGCACAGATAATGAAAGTTTAGAATCAATGAGATGTAAATCTATCCGAGTATGCAGATATGATCTTTCTTTGTTTAGAAACAAAGGAGGCTCTGATACCAATTGTTGGATCCCAGATCTAATCTCGTAACAATGATATAAACAATAAGAGTAATGACAGCGGAAGCAATACAGTTTAATATCAAAGGAGATTCAAATATCACAGTTCATAAAGCAGATAAAGATAAACAAGATATTCTTGGAATAAAGTATTCAACTTATATTCTCAGATCTATAACTTCTCAAGCACACTTGAACAATAAGGTGATGGTCCTATTTATAGGACCATAAAGTAAGTAGTGTACTTGTATGACGAAAGGAAGCATGCTGAACAGTGACCTATTCTAGAAAGTAAATCTTATGACATAAGTGACGTGTCATCTGTTCTTCTGTTCAATCGTAAACTTCGTGAACATCTTCAGAGAGAATGTCTTCAGAGCTCTGACGTTGTCTTCAGAGCCTCTGATGAAGCCATCTCTGATGTCTTCTCTGAAAGTTGCAATCTCTGATAAGTACTTCAGAGGCAGGTTTTTCCTCTGAAGTCTTCGTCCTCTGAAGTCTTCTTCCTCTGACGTCTTCGTCCTCTGAAGTGTATCTTTTGGAAGTCCTCTGAAATAGGACTGGTATTTTCAACACTTTAACAGATGATTTGGAGCTAACAGATCAGAACAGGGTGCAGACATGAACTGACTGACGGTATGAACAACATAGGCAATGTCAGGTCGAGTCACTGTCAGGTAGACAAGTGACCCCACTAACTGTCGATATAAAGTAGGATCACGCAGAGGAGGTCCAACATTCGGAGCCAAATGAAGGTTGTGCTCAAGAGGAGTAGATGTAGTTTTGTTGTCAGTAATCCCAGCTTTTGACAAGAGATCTCAGGTGTATTTGGTTTGACAAAGATAAATTCCCGATGGATCTGAGGGCACTTCAAGACCAAGAAAATAGTGTAAAGAGCCAAGATCCTTCATCTCAAAATAGTAGCTGAGAGATGTCTTGAGATTAGCTATGCCTGTAGAGTCATTGCCAGTAATAATCATATCATCCACATACAAGAGAAGTAAAATTGTGCCAGCCTCAGTTGTCCGAGTAAACAGTCCTGAATCATAGTTGCTGGGTGAGAAACCCAGAGAGGTGACTGTGGAACTGAACTTCTCAAACCAAGCTCGCGGAGCTTGCTTGAGTCCATAAAGAGCCTTCCGAAGACGACAAACATGACCTTGTGGAAGTCGAACGCCTAGAGGAGGTGTCATGTAGACTTCCTCAGATAAGTCACCGTTCAAGAAGGCATTCTTAACATCCATCTGAAAAAGAGGCCATTGTTTTGTAGCTGCGATGACTAGGAGACTGCGAACAGAAGTGACGCGAGCAACAGGTGCAAATGTCTCATCATAATCAATGTCGTACTCTTGATTGAATCCCTTTGCCACCAGGCGAGATTTGTACCTATCAATAGAGCCATCGGATTTTGTCTTGATTTTGAACACCCATTTGGAACCAATGGGTGACTTACCCGGTGGAAGAGGAACAGAGTCCCATGTCTGAGCTTTGTCAAGAGCCTGAAGTTCCTCATCCATAGCTTTCTGCCAATCAAGATTAGAGGAGGCTTCCTTGTAGGAAGTAGGTTCGTGATTGGACAACAGAGTAGCATAAACATGATAATCATGGAGATGAGAAGGAACTTGTCTTACTCTTTCTGATCGTCTAACATTCGGAGATTGAGATGTTCCAGGAGCCAAAGACTCAGCAGGCAGCTCAGATGTTGGCGGTACGGATGGAGCAGATGATTGATGTTGATCAGGAAAACTCTGAGATGCAGGTGGTGGAGGGGCAGGAGACTCTGAAGGAGAGGCAGAGTCAAGAGATGTTGGAACAATAGGTGGAGATGGTATAGATTCAGATTGGAGTGAGTCCAATGAGACGAAAGCATTAGTAAAGAACGGAGCGGTGAAGGTAGGGGACTCACGAAACTTGGATATAGAAGAAAAAGGAACATGTTCCCAGAAGGTAACATGACGAGATATACGAAGACGCTGGGAGATAGGATCCCAGCAGCGATAACCCTTGTGCTCAATGCCATATCCAAGAAAACAGCAAAGTCTGTAACAACCCAACCAAAAATAGCAACTTATAAAAATAAGCTTCTTCATGATCGAATAAAAATCCATGCCATAACGGTCCCAAACTTACAATGGTTAATTCAAGGTTTGTCAAATCAACAACCGATACACAACTGAGATAAAAAAAAACTAAAAGCTACATGACGGTCTTCTATCCGCACCCGCTAGACCTTCTCCTTACCTTTAGCCGCACAACCTAATTCACGCCGGCCTGAAAAGGTTTTTAGTTTTGAAAGAGCAAGGGTTAGACCATAGGTCTAGTGAGTCCCCTCTAACAGTTCAGCAACAAAATATACTTTCCAGAATTGAAATATCATTTAATAATGGCATTTAAATAAAACACGTTACGGACCACACGACCGTCCAAGATGATGTGTCTAACTTACACTGCCTTAATGTTGGGACACACCCCCAACGACATGAACGGGCCACACTCCCCGGCACGAGTAGGCGGGCCACACTCCCCGACTTAGGTCACATAACCCACAATTAATGTATGCATACATATAATCAACAACAATTTTATAACACACTTGAACAGTTAATAAAATCATGACATCATAATAAATCAAAGTTTAAAATAAACTTCACATGCTTTCATCTTCGCAAGGATTAATTTAGAAAAACTCACCTGGCGTTCTTTGCTTTACTCTTTACTTCTACCTTAAAACCCGAACTGAACCTATAAAACAGGACATCGTCCGGTAAATTTCTAATACAATCTATTTTGCGAAAATTGACTTTAACCCTATCACTCAACATCACAAGCTCGCTGACTTAACTCGATAATACTAGATTTGGAAATAAATCGCCCCCCCATTCCTGGTTAATTACATAAATAAGAATAAGAGAATGTGGGCCAACTAATGAAGGTCCAACACCACTCTCGTTAAAACCCAATGGACCGAAATTAAAACTTGTTTTCACATGGGCTTCGGCCCACCAGCCCCAACTCGACGACCGGGAAAACCTTTGGGCCATTCGACTGGGACTGGGCCATTCGACCGGAACTGGCCATTCGACCGGAACTGGATAGTTAGACCGGGGGTATCCATTCAACCGATACCCACAATGATCTCGACCGGAGTCTTCGACTGCCGAACAGACGAACGATTGCAAACAGATTAAACAAGACTTCCCAAAATCAGAGTAATAATCGAGATTAAATAATAAACCGCTACCCAAATCAATTCCTGCAATTTCTACATAATTTCAGTTCCCCAACACAAACCAGGAACAACAGACTTAAGAATCCAAGCTTTCTCTTTAAAAAATTTAGAATAAATACTAGACCCTTAAGGTTAGAGATTAGGATTTGGATGCTTACCTTACAAAACTGGAAGAATCCGGCTTCAGCTCCTTGATCTCTCTCTTCCTCTCTAATGAATAGCTATTTTCAAGAATCCCTCTCCCTTAAGAAAAATCTTTTCCAGCCGCCTCCACCCCAAAATTGTAGGGTTTTATTCCTAAATTTCCAAATTTCCAAAATTATCCCCCAAAGCTCCTTTTTAACATTCTCACCCCCAAAACTTTAAGATTTCCACTTTTAAACCGGTTATTACAATATCCCCCCGTCAGAAGAATTCCGTCCCCAGAATTCCTTCAATAAATAAACTGGGATATTGACTCTTCATAATCGACTCTAATTCCCAAGTCGCTTCCTGTCCTTTATGGAATTGCCACTGAACCTTTACCAAGGATATTTCTTTATTCCTTAACTTTTTCACTTTTCGATCCAAAATCGCTACTGGTTCCTCTACAAAGCTTATCCTTTCATCTACTTGGACCTCCTCTAATGGTATCACAACGTCACTCTCTGCTAAACACTTTTTCAAGTTGGACACATGGAAGACAGGATGAACCCCTTGCAAGCCCGCCGGTAGATCCAATTTATAAGCTACCTCTCCAACACGCTTCGTTATGGGAAACGGTCCTACGTATCTTGGTCTCAACTTGCCCTTCTTGCCGAAACGAACGACTCCCTTCCATGGTGAAACCTTTAGCATCACCCTGTCTCCTAAATGAAATTCTATCGGCTTCCTTCGCTTATTGGCATACATTTTCTGGCGATCCTGAGCCATCTTCAACCGTTCTCGAATTTGATTAACCTTGTCGGCCGTCACTTGCACGATTTCTGGTCCTGCTAACTGCTTCTCACCCACTTCATTCCAACATAAAGGAGTTCTACACTTTCGTCCATATAACGCTTCAAATGGGGCGGCTTGAATACTAGAGTGATAACTATTGTTATACGAAAACTCTATCAGCGGTAGATGAGTCTCCCATGAGCCTTTGAAATCGATTACGCACGCTCGAAGCATATCTTCTAAAGTCTGAATAGTCCTTTCACTCTGGCCATCCGTCCGAGGGTGATACGATGTACTCAAACTAAGTTGCGATCCCAACTCTCTTTGAAAGCTTTTCCAAAACCTCTATGTGAAGCGGGCATCCCGATCTGACACAATAGAAGTCGGCACTCCATGCCTGGATACGATCTCATCAATATACAGCTTAACCAGCTTCTCTAGCGGATAAGTCTCCTTGATCGGTAGAAAATGAGCCGATTTGGTGAGTCGATCCACTATCACTCAAATAGTATCGTGCCCCTTAGGTGATCGCGGCAGTCCCTTCACGAAGTCCATTGATATATCATCCCACCTCCAAACCGGTATCTCCAACGGCTGCAGTTCCCCGTACGGTCTTTGATGTTCCGCCTTCACCTTCAGACACGTTAGACATCTCTCCACGAAAAATGCTATATCCTTCTTCAAGCCTGGCCACCAATAACTCCGCTTCAAATCCCGATACATCTTATTGGTTCCCGGATGTATCGAGTATCGCGACTTGTGAGCTTCTTCCAATACTTTCTTCCGTAGATCTCCCCGCCTCGGAATCCACACTCTTTGCTCAAAACATCTGACACCGCGATTGTCCACAGATAAGAAGTCAACAATTCCCACTATTCTCTCGCTTTTCAAATTTTCACTCGATACGGCTTCCTCTTGATATTGCTTGACTTCCTCTAGAAAGCTTGAAATCACCTCCACTCGATATGCCACTACTTTGGACACCGAACTATGCTCTTTCCGACTTAAAGCGTCCGCTACCACATTAGCCTTACCTGGGTGATATAAAATCTCGCAGTCATAATCACTCAGCAATTCCATCCACATTCGCTGCCTCATATTTAATTCTTTTTGATTGAATAGATACTGAAGGCTCTTATGATCGGTATAAATTTTGCATTTAACTCCATACAAGTAATGTCTCCAGATCTTCAAGGCGAAAAATACGGCTGCCAGTTCCAGATCGTGTGTTGGATAATTCCTTTCGTGCTCTTTCAATTGTCGAGACGCATAGGCTATTACCTTCCCATCTTGCATTAGCACACATCCCAGTCCAAACTTTGAAGCGTCGCTGAAAATCACAAATCCATATGTACCTTTGGGTAACGACAGGATCGGCGCACTACTCAACCTTTTCTTCAATTCGCTGAACGCATCCTCCTGAGTTTCCATCCATGCGAACTTAACATTCTTCCTTGTTAAAGTAGTCAAGGGTGTGGCTATTCTCGAGAAGTCCTGAATGAACCTCCGATAGTAGCCTGCCAAACCGAGGAAACTTCTTACTTCAGACGGTGTTTTTGGCGCCTCCCACTCCTCTATTGCCTTAATCTTCGCTGGGTCCACCTTGATCCCGTCCTCCGACACCACGTGTCCTAGGAACTGCACTTCTCTTAGCCAAAACTCACATTTCGAAAATTTAGCATACAACTTCTCCCGCTTGAGTAACTCTAGCACAACTCTTAGATGAACTTCATGATCTTTCATGGACTGTGAATAGATCAGTATGTCATCGATGAATACAATGACACACTTGTCTAAGAAAGGACTGCATACTCTATTCATCAGATCCATAAATGCTGCCGGTGCATTTGTCAACCCAAATGGCATGAATAAGAATTCGAAGTGTCCGTACCTCGTACGAAAAGCAGTCTTGGGTACATCCTCCTCCCTCACTTTCAGCTGATGATATCCCAAGCGCAGATCTATCTTTGAGAAGTAACTCGCTCCTTGCAATTGATCGAAGAGATCATCAATCCTAGGGAGCGGATACTTATTCTTAACTGTTAACTTGTTGAGCTCTCGATAATCTATATACCTTCTCATCGACCCGTCCTTCTTCTTGATGAAAAGTACCGGTGCTCCCCACGGCGACGTACTGGGTCGGATAAAACCCTTATCCAACAATTCCTTCAGTTGAGTCATCATCTCCTTCATCTCGGCTGGAGCCAAACGATAAGGAGACCTTGCTATTGGTGCCGCTCCCAGCATCAAATCTATCCTGAACTCCACTTGCCTATCCGGTGGCAGAGTGGTTAAATCTTTCGGAAACACTTCCGGGTACTCAGACACTATTAGAACAGATTCTAATCCCTTCTTCTCTTTCTTAGCGTCCATCACATACGCTAAAAACCCCACACACCCTTTCACTAAGCAACGCCTCTAGCCCTCTTAGTTGGCTCATCAACTTGCGTGGTCGCTTTCTTTGTCGTTTTCCCTTTGGGTCGCCCGCGACACTTTCCTCGGTTAGCCGCTGCATGAGGAGGAGCAACAGGTCCATCCTCAACCACTCATTAATAGGTGCCACCTCAACTGCTGGCACCGATCTGCTCCTAGTTACTCTTTCAGACATAACTAGAGATAAAACACCAACAAAATTCCATTAAGGTAACCCCCAAAGCAATAAAGCAAGTTAAGCACGTACATGTACCTATAAATTTACAATTACACTGGCCAGATGTAATTCTAAATTTACCTTACATGTTAGTCCTCACTACTTTATTACCCGACTTCCTATGGCCATCCTATAATCTCAGTTGTGATACACCCCCCTTAAGTTTAAGTCTAAGCCCAACTGGTCGCCTAGTTCCCTTAAACTATGGCTTTGATACCAACTGTAACAACCCAACCAAAAATAGCAACTTATAAAAATAAGCTTCTTCACGATCGAATAAAAATCCATGCCATAACGGTCCCAAACTTACAATGGTTAATTCAAGGTTTGTCAAATCAACAACCGATACACAACTGAGATAAAAAAAAACTAAAAGCTACATGACGGTCTTCTATCCGCCCCCGCTAGACCTTCTCCTTGCCTTTAGCCGCACAACCTAATTCACGTCGGCCTGAAAAGGTTTTTAGTTTTGAAAGAGCGAGGGTTAGACCATAGGTCTAGTGAGTCCCATCTAACAGTTTAGCAACAAAATATACTTTCCAGAATTGAAACATCATTTAATAATGGCATTTAAATAAAACACGTTACGGACCACACGACCGTCCAAGACGATGTGTCTAACTCGCGTTGCCTTAATGTTGGGATACACCCCCAATGACATGAACGGGCCACACTCCCCGGCACGAGTAGGCGGGCCACACTCCCCGACTTAGGTCACATAACCCACAATTAATGTATGCATACATATAATCAACAACAATTTTATAACACACTTGAACAGTTAATAAAATCATGACATCATAATAAATCAAAGTTTAAAATAAACTTCACATGCTTTCATCTTCGCAAGGATTAATTTAGAAAAACTCACTTGGCGTTCTTTGCTTTACTCTTTACTTCTACCTTAAAACCCGAACCGAACCTATAAAACAGGACATCGTCCGGTAAATTTCTAATACAATCCATTTTGCGAAAATTGACTTTAACCCTATCACTCAACATCACAAGCTCGTTGACTTAACTTGATAATACTAGATTTGGAAACAAATCGCCCCCCCCATTCCTGGTTAATTACATAAATAAGAATAAGAGAATGTGGGCCAACTAATGAAGGTCCAACACCACTCTCGTTAAAACCCAATGGACCGAAACTAAAACTTGTTTTCACATGGGCTTCGGCCCACCAGCCCCAACTCGACGACCGGGAAAACCTTTGGGCCATTCGACCGGGACTGGGC
Organism: Arctium minus; assembly: GCA_954870635.1. Classification (NCBI taxonomy): domain Eukaryota; kingdom Viridiplantae; phylum Streptophyta; class Magnoliopsida; order Asterales; family Asteraceae; genus Arctium; species Arctium minus. The sequence goes on from OX941084.1 coordinate 24,104,516, forward strand.
CATTCGACCGGAACTGGGCCATTCGACCGGAACTGGCCATTCGACCGGAACTGGATAGTTAGACCGGGGGTATCCATTCAACCGATACCCACAATGATCTCGACCGGAGTCTTCGACTGCCGAACAGACGAACGATTGCAAACAGATTAAACAAGACTTCCCAAAATCAGAGTAATAATCGAGATTAAATAATAAACCGCTACCCAAATCAATTCCTGCGATTTCTACATAATTTCAGTTCCCCAACACAAACCAGGAACAACAGACTTAAGAATCCAAGCTTTCTCTTTAACAAATTTAGAATAAATACTAGACCCTTAAGGTTAGAGATTAGGATTTGGTTGCTTACCTTACAAAACTGGAAGAATCCGACTTCAGCTCCTTGATCTCTCTCTTCCTCTCTAATGAATAGCTATTTTCAAGAATCCCTCTTCCTTAAGAAAAATCTTTTCCAGCCGCCTCCACCCCAAAATTGTAGGGTTTTATTCCTAAATTTCCAAAGTTAACCCCCAAAGCTCCTTTTTAACATTCTCACCCCAAAACTTTAAGATTTCCATTTTTAAACCGGTTATTACAAAGTCTGGAGCGAGGTTCAAGTTTGGTATGTTCATGAGATTGTAACTGAACAAAACAAGCACTACCACAAACTTTTAGAAGTTCATAGGCAGGGGTGATCTTATGAAGAGCCTCATTAGGAGACTTATTATTAAGGATGGGAGTAGGGTGACGATTGGTAGTATAAACTGCAGTGAAAGCAACTTCACCCCAAAAACGTTCTGGACATTTAGCAAAAATGAGAAGAGTGCGAACCGTATCAAGAATATGACGGTGTTTTCGTTCGGCACGACCATTTTGAGGAGATGTGCCGGGACAAGAGTACTGAGAGAGAGTCCCCTGAGATTGAAGAAAGGAGAGAAGAGAGTACTCTTTGTATTCCATAGTATTATCAACTCTAAGAATCTTTATAGATTTTGAGAATTGGGTTTGAATAATCCGAGCAAACATAATATAAATTTGAGGTAGCTCCGAACGATGTTTCATGAGATATATATCCATGTGAAACGAGTATGATCATCAATAAAAATAACAAAATATCGAGCACCCCCCATGGATGGATGTGGTGCTGGTCCCCATACATCAGAATGAACAAGATCAAAAGAAGAAGTAGAATTAAACTCATTCATTTCAAAAGGTAAAGCATGATGTTTGCCAAGTTTGCATGATAAACAAGAAATATTGTCAGTTGATACACAATTTCCTAACACCCCTAAATTAGCTAATGATTTTATTCTGGCTAGAGATAAATGACCTAGCCGGGCATGCCACAAATCAAAATAAGAAGTGCTAGAAACTGAGGGAACAAGACTTGAAGATGGTAATGGAAGACGAAGGTAGACCACTTCAATCATCCGTCCAACTTTACGGCCGAGTCCAAGGATCTGCTTGGTCTTTGGATCCTGTACAACACAACCAGAAGAATGAAATAAAATGATCAAATTAGATTCAAGAAGCTGCACAATCTAAACTAAGCTCAGAGATAGTTTCGGAACATGTAGAACATCCGGTAATTGTATATGAGGAGTGGAGACACGTCCACTAAAAGATACCGGTAGGCCAGTGTTGTCAGCAGTTCGTACTGACATAAAATGTTGAGGTGGTTTCTTAGAAACAAAACCATCAGTGCAGGGTGTCATATGATTGCAACACCCATAGTCAAAAAGCCATAAGTTACCTGATGCAGCTGAGTGTGGAGAATTCATACCCATAGCACCAGACATGATCTGCTCCATGAGTTCCTGATTGCGACGCATCAGTTCCATTAGGTCAGGTGAGGAGACTGGAGAAACCTCGTTATCAGCGATAGTAGACCCAACAACAACGTGAGTCCGGTTCTGAGGGCCAGTGTGCTTTGAGTTCTTTGGTCAGTCAGACTCATAATGGCGCGGATGAGTGATGTCGTACCTACGACACTTGCGAATAGGACAATCAAGGAGAAGATGAACAGTAGAATGGCAAAAGGCACACTCAGATGTGTTCGTCTTTCCCACATATTTGGAATGGTTGCTGTTGGTACATTTACCTTTGGAATTGGGATGAGACGTGTAGAGAACTCTATCAGTAGCGGACACCGGTGAGCGCATGTAAAGACGAGTTTCTTCACTTAATAATTCAGATATGGCTTCTTCAAAAGTGGGTAGAGGCTGCCTATGAAGAAGAGAAGCACGAACATTCTCAAATTTATCTGTAAGGCCCATCAGAATGGTGATCAAATGCAGCTGGTTGAAGTAGGTTGTGAACTGTTGAGTCATGTCATCAAAAATTTGTGGTGCTCCAAGGCTTATATGATCTCTGAGAGACTGCATTTAAGAGATATAAGAGTTTACAGATTGATCAGGAAGCTGACGTTTGTTCTGAAATGTAGTCCACAGTTGATACTGATGAGATAGGCCTGATGACGTGTACCGCTTGGCTAGAAAATCCCAGAGACTTTTGGCGGTGACATAGCCAAGAAACTGTTGGTTGATCTCAGGAGTAGTGGAGGCATTAATGAAACCCAGAATACGAGCATTATTGATGTCCCACTCATTCATGCGTTTTGCAAAATCAACAACATTCTCAACATTCTCAGTTGCTGCCTGAACTGGAATTTTGGACGCACCAGTAATATAGGTGTAAAGCCCATGAGATTTTAGCAGAATTGTCATATGATGATGCCACAGTATGTAGTTGCTACCATTGAAAACAACCGAGATGGGATTTGAGTGACTGAGATTGGTAGCCATGGATGGGACGAGAAACAGTTCACTGAGAGTGACCGGTAGGATGTGAACCGGTATTAGGACCGGTAGTAGGAGACCGGTAAGATGCGGCCGATATGAACCGGTATTGGCGACCGGTAGAGTGTGCGACCGGTAGTATCGACCGGTAGGGTGTTGCGACCGGTAGTATCGACCGGTAGGGTGTTGCGACCGGTAGTATCGACCGGTAGGGTGTGTGACCGGTAGGGTGTTGTGACCGGTAGGGTGTTGTGACCGGTAGGGTGTTGTGACCGGTAGTATCTACCGATAGGGTGATGCGACCGGTAGTACTTCCGGTCTGCGGCTAGGGTTTTGGTGTGCGATTTGAAGGCGGCGACAACAACTATCGACTTTGAAGACGGCGACGATGAACAGGAAATCGATGAACAGGGTGACTTTGAAGACGGTGAACAGTAAATCGATGAACAGTAACGATGATGATGATGAGAGTGCAAGAAAACCTACAGCTCTGATACCATGTTAGAAGATGAATATGATTGAAGGAGACGATGAATATGCTGAAGGTTTGATACTTCGATATATTGAATGAGAGAATAAACGTACAATAGGAAAAGTAAGTAATGAGATAGTTAACCTAGACTATAAGATACAAGGAATTTATACAGAGACTATATGGGCCTGGGCCTTATACTGACATGGGCCTGGGCCCTCTACACATATACATTAACAAAATTCATGGTTAACTTTCCCAATTTCGTGTGGACTATTATTGTCTCACACCCGTCACTCCTACCGTGTGTAAGATACCCATTCCAGAATCAATAACATGTCAACCCTCATATGCATTGAACTTTTGACTCGAAGCATGGAACCATCATCGTAATAAAATAGACATTTAATCACTCTCAATTGCATTTCATAAAATACATGTATAGAAATCAACGATATTCGATGAATCCTTTTATTATCGTGAGAAGTAGTAATTCTATACAACAATTCAAGAAAAATCACCTTAGTCCTGTCTTATGCTAAAGCAAACTTAAGGCAGCAAAGTGATTATTTAACCTGAATAAGTCGACATTGAGCGAAATACGAGTGTATACACACCAACGCAAGTACCCTAATCAAACTCTTAGATAATTAAAGTCTTAATCGGGTCCCTTCACTAATGGAAGAAGTCGATCGAAGTCGACTCTTGAAATAACAACTTAACGTGTGCAATGAGTTGGGTTAAAACCCAAATAGTCCCTATAGGATCAGTCGACAACATCCCAAAACAGTCCCTAATGGACTTGCAGATTAGCTAAACATGGATGCCAACAACATTTTCTTTCAATAATTTAATCTCCACTACAAAGACTAAATTCCATATCATGCTACCAATCACAAATTCATGACACAAGCATATTCTAATTTATCAAGTATGGATGCCATCATCATTTTCATAATATTTTAATTTCCACTAACTAATAAAGATACCAATCACAAATCAAATATACACACAACAACCTACGATTTGTTATGAGGTTTTTCTTCAAAATGTTAATAGGTAAATGACATAAACCGATTGGATTTAATACCCATTTTCCTCGTCCATAAACTGAAAAAAATATGAAAATTGAAACATTTCCAAAAGGTCATTTAACCAAATGACCCAATAAAGATGCCCTTTGGCAAAGTAATTTTCCATTATTTGTGACTTTATTAGGGAAGAAAGTAAATACAGCCAAAACACTGATCTGGTGCCAAAAAATTGGGCTTGAATGTAAGCCAGAAACCTTGTAACATAATGAAATGCATGAACATTTTCCATGCCACATCAGAAAGACTTGAAAATTTAAACTACATTTTCATTTCAACTCAAATCCCAAATTTTTGTCCTTCAATGTTATGAGTAAATAACTTGATTGTTGTCTAACTTTTACATCATTTTAGTAAAAGTAAACTTTATATTTGCATGTATATCACATTTTAGATATTGAAGTAAAAAATCTATTGTGCTAAGTGTTTCAATTCAAATATTGAAATGAAGAAGGAAGCAAGAACTAATTTGAATGCTTCCAAAGACCTTCACCATGAAATCATACCTGGTGATGTCATAAACCAGAAGTGCACCAATAACACCTGTGTAGTATGACCTTGTTATAGATCTAAACGATTCATGCCCCGCCTGACATGACAAAAAGAAAAGAGGAATTGACAAAACTGAATAGAAATTTAATGACAGGTTAGAAGAGTGCCTAAAAAGAGTTGATTAAGTGCGAAAACAAGAAAAAATTGACACCTATAGAACATGAGGGAAAAAAAGAGAGGCAATAACAAACCGTGTCCCATTTCTGCAGCTTTATTGGTTTGTTGTCAATTGTTGTCATTCTCGCACCAAATTCAACACCAATGGTTAAATCATGAACTGGCTGAAAACGCTTGTCTGTGAATTGCAGAAGAAGGCATGATTTTCTAACCCCTGCATAGTAAAGATCATTGATGTCAGTTGGTGTTTCCCCCTTCGATGATGGCAGTACATGTTACATTTTTTAAATACGAAGAAACTTATTTGAACATATGCTACAATCTTAGTTAACATTCATCTACAAACATAACATCAAAAATACATGTTCTCATGTCCATCCCATATCCGCTATAAGAAATTCAACACAATCCATACTCCTTGCATACATGAGTTTTACCTCTCGACTGAGTGAAATTTTCATCTTTAACGGTTTTGCTTTTATTTTTCCAACTGAGTTTGTTATAACTAATACAATATGTATGCATTTAAGTGCTTTCACTGTTGATCTTCATCAATTGGAACCGTAAGAATCACAAAGATTGGCAGGAAGAAGATAAGAAAAATAAAATTAAGAGCTTATTTTGTAATATTTCACATTCTTAAAGTTTAAAAAAAAATCAAGCCTCCTGCACTTCAAGTTAAATCTTACAGAGATGGATGGTTGGGAGAGGACAAAGAAAGAATCAAGTAGAAAAAATTCAAGCATAAACACACATACACATTGTAACAATATATGTAACCCTTATTGAGCATCACCAACCTACTTGAATTAATATACAAATGTATAATGTATGTCAACTTTGTGAAAAAGATAATTAGACAATGTTGCCACTACCATTTGAGCACAGAGATGCCAAAACTTCAGGATTCAATATTCATACATAATATAAAATTTATTGTTGCTAAAATGCCACCGACTTGATCTATTATGCTTGATCTTAATATAAAATATATGTTGCATATATAATGCTTGGTCCAATTGGGAAATAAAGACCAAATGATTTTTGTAAACAAATTGACACGTTTGAAAAAAATCTGGAATATTGGGATGGGGCAAATGCTTGAACTTCCATAAAGGCAAGCATGCCCTGGTACCTACCGACTATGGAGTTGGTTGAAATTTCAACTCAATCCTCAAGATTGTTTGATTACATCCATACCAGTCAACTACATCACCATCATTTTCTAGCTTTACATAAAAGAGTATGGTGGCTCTTGCTCGCCCAATTTTTACTTCATTGGAACATTTAACTTGCAAAGATTTTAAAAATCCACAAATTTAGACGGTGATCACAGTATGTAGTGTCTTTACTTCATAAAAATAGTGAGGATGAAGGTTTGCTAATCAGCGACAGACATTGAATACCAAAAAGGACTATGAATACACTACTTATAAGGTATGTGATCAGCATAACTCATATAGAAATCATTAGCAAAAATACAAATGGTAAAGTTAGGGCAAAACAGTTCTCGATGGACAACTTGACCACGCCAACACTTTCCATTTACATTAAAATAGAATCTTGTTGATTTTATTCGCCTCCTTATGGATACTAATCCGGTTTGTAAATCACTTTGCATGATCATGATGACGATTTGAACATAACTAAAATTGTGCTTAACAATTAGAAAAACATCTTAAGTCATATTCTAGACAAAATTGGATGTCAGACATTTGAATTTTCACTTTGAATAATTACTCACCAGTAGTTCTGAACGAATACTATTGACAACTTCTCATGTCATTCTGTCAAAAAACGAGAATTCCTTGTAGAAATATGAAATACATGCTAGATATCATCAGTGTGGAAAAAAAAACAATACGAAAATTTTCAGCCACGTGCACCAAGCTAGTTGTGTGTTAATGTTAAACACAATTTATTTGGAAGTGATCAAACTTATCTAAATCCAACGTCTGGAGTTTCGCAGACAAATAATTCCTATAGCTAATTTATCACAGTTCATTATCGGATTACTTTAACAAAGAGGTTCTAGGGATGATTTTTCTTACAGGTATGAGATGACATATTGGCATTCATATTTTAAGATAAGTTCAACAACTAAATTTGTAAAATGTCATTCATATAATAATCATAAAGTGACAAAGATCAAAATCATTGGTTGTAATCCAACAAATAGTGGATATTGATTAACTTGCCTCCAAATAATCAAATTCATGTTGGAAAACCTGTGAGAGGAGGCGTGACAAGCTAACTTAAACTTTGCACCAATATGTCTTGCGCATCAACTTGACAGCTTCTGGCCTCTGCAAGGTAACGATTGATATCACATGAAAGAATTTTCATATGGGATTTCACCTGCAATAAGGATTAAAATATTGTCAGTGTCTTATTTTTCTAGAGTACTCTAAAAAGAATACTCCCTCCATCCCATAGATGCTATTAAAATAGGTATCTTCCGTTTTGACAACCAAAATGCACATATAAAATAAGTTCAAGGCTCAAAGCTACTACCACCAGTTTATTCACCAAAAAAACTCAACAAAAATAACTGTAGACTTAATAATTTGCTCATAATTCAGTAAAGTTTGTCAAAATATATACTGTGGAAGGAATGGGTCCCTCCATTGACGTTCCTTGCAAGTCACTACACAATAAATTATACATGATCAAAATTTTAGAAGTTAAACCGCCAACAAAGTAAAAGATCACTCACAGTCTCTTGTGTCTTGTCCAGTTCCCAATAAAATAAAATCAGGTATTCTCCCGGATAATGTATTCCCATTTATCCTACTGTAAGAAGTGTACAAAAGGAATAGTGGCAAGAGTCTCTCCGGCAGATCGAAAGTTATTCAAATACAAAAAACCATTTTTTGAAGGGGGGGGGGGGGGGCTTACATTTGTTGAAGTTTTTCATGGGAGATATCGAGTAAGGTATATATTGCCTTAAATTGTTGCATGCCAAATTTCTGCATCCACAGAGAATTTTACACATTGTCAAAGAATAACCAACAGGTAGAAAAAAACATTGTCAAAGATCATATATCAATTAGAAGCATTTGTTGGATACTCATCTGATAAATTTCCAAAACATCCCAGAACCAAAAACAAAAACCAAAATATAGATCATAAGCATGATCCTTCCCAATATAATACCAAAGATAAGTTCTGATTATTTGATTACCATGACAGATCCACAGTTTTCTAACACAAATCCAAATGCATTCACTCCTTTTATACCAAATCAAATGCATAGATATAACAACCCCCAATGAGACATTTGATAAAAATAAAATCATAATAATATATCATGCCAAACGACCCCAAGCTTACAATTTAATTCAAGGTTTGCACCGGCAACCTATTACACAACTGAGATAATATAAAGGATAACCTAAAGTGACAGTCTTCTATCCACTCCTGCTACACCTTCTCTTTACCCTTATCGGCTCTTCCTAGCTCACGCCTGCCTGAAAAAGTTTTTAAAATTTGAAAGAGCGAGGGTTAGACCGAAGGTCTAGTGAGTCCCCTCTAACGATTATGCAACAATACAAACATCAACTTTAAATCAAAATAGATTTATAAGCAACATATGAGTAATTCACACTACTGACCACACTACCGTCGAAGATGGTGTGTCTGACTCGCACTGCCTTAATTTGGGACACACCCCAATGGCATAAATGAGCCACACTCCCCGGTACGAGCAGACAGGACACACTCCCCGACTTAGGTCACAACATCCGAATATAATGCATTCATTACATTTAATCATCGACAATTTATAAAACACACTTAAATGAATCCAACATGAATATGCCAACATAATTAAATAAAAGCTTTAAATAATCATTCATAAACTTTTGATAATAAAATCATTTAACTCAGAAAACTCACCTGGTGTCCCTTGCTTAAGTCTTTGCGTCTACTCTTATGGTCTGAAACGAAACCTATAAGAAAAGACATTGGCCGGTAAACTCTCGATACTTTCTAATTTATAACGGAAGCTGACCTTAACACACTATAATCTCGAGCGGTTGGACCTAATTAATACTGCTAAACTAGGCTCATAGAGTAATTAATACCGAGCTTACTCCACTGGTCAACTATACTCTTTAAGAAACCCGACCCACTAAATAAACATCAACCCAAACAAGATATAATAAATCTTAACATTGAAATGCCAACTGGGCCTGCCAACGAACTACCGAAGCCCAACTACAATTTTAAGTAGGAATTCAATTCTTGGGCTGCGACCCACATAACAAACGCCCGGGATCAAAGATCGACCGGGTCTTCTGACCAAGTGGTCGACCGGGGTCTGACCATGTGGTCGCCCGGATGTCAGCCTACGACCGGGGCCTAAGCCCCCGGTGTCAATTAAAACTCAAATCCCCGGGGTCGCCCGGTGGCCTACCGCCCGGGGTCGCCCGGTGGCCTACCGCCCGGGGTCTCCCGGTGGTACCCGGGCCCCCACACCTCGGGGTCGCCCGACTGTAACAAGCTCAGGGTCGCCCGGTTCGGTCGCTCGACTTAACAAGAACGATTTATCGACACACAGATCCCAAACGCTAACGGAGACCGATTAACAACATAAATCCAAAACCCCTTCCCCTGATTGGTTACTTAAACATCAAGGCTAGCTTAAACCTTCATCCCCAATCGATACAAGATGATAAAAATCCCAACTCCCAATCATGAAAACATCAGATTAATACTCCATTTCCCATTAATCAAACTTAAAAGGAAAAAATATTAGATTATAACTCCCTAGACCCAAAATACTTCAGAGTGGGATAACTTACCTTGAAGAAGATCAAAATATGCTTGAATCAGCTGAATCGACCTCTCTTTGGCTTTTTCCCCGAAATCGCCTAAACCTCCCTCTTCTAACAATCGGCCGCCAAAATACCCTAGCAAATGAGCCTTTAGGTTAAAATCCCTTCTTTTCCCAACTTTTTACTTTGGACCCCCAAACTTTGACCTTTTTACACTTTCACCCGACTTCTTAAATCTTACTTCTAGCCCGGTTATTACAATATCCCCTCCTCAAAAGAACTTCGTCCCCAGAATTCCTTCGTTGAACAAACTAGGATATTGGGCCCTCATAACCGACTCTAATTCCCAAGTCGCTTCCTGTCCTCTGTGGAACCTCCACTGTACCTTTACCAAACGGATTTCCTTGTTCCTTAATTTCTTCACCTTGTGGTCTACAATGGCCACTGGCTCTTCTATGTAACTTAGCTTTTCTTCCACACGAATATCATCCAAAGGCACCACCACATCCGTTTCCGCCAAATACTTCTTCAAATTAGACACATGGAAAGTGGGGTGAATTCCTCGTAGGTCCATGGATAATTCCAGTTTGTACGCTACCTCCTCAACACGCTCCATGATAGTAAACGGTCCAACAAACCTCGGTCTTAACTTGCCTTTCTTGCCAAAACGAACTACTCCCTTCCACGGCGAGACTTTTAACATCACCTTGTCCCCTAATTGAAACTCTATCGACTTCCTTCGCTTATTTGCGTACATCTTTTGACGATCTTGAGCTACCTTTAACCTTTCTCGGATCTGGTTGACCTTATCGGCCGTCACTTGCACAATTTCTGGTCCGGCCAGCTGTCTTTCACCCACCTCATTCCAACATAAAGGTGTTCTACACTTACGTCCGTACAACGCTTCTAACAGAGCTGCTTGTATACTAGCATGGTAACTATTATTATAAGAAAACTCTATCAATGGCAGATGAGTTTCCCACGAACCTTTGAAATCAATAACACACGCTCGAAGCATGTCTTCCAATGTTTGGATAGTCCTCTCACTCTGGCCATCTGTCTGTGGGTGGTACGCTATACTCAACTTAAGTTATGAGCCCAACTCCCTTTGTAGATTTCTCCAAAATGATGACGTGAAATGAGAATCCCGATCCGACAAAATAGTTGACAATACTCCATGCCTGGATACAATTTCATCAATGTACAACCTAGCCAATTTCTCCAATGGGTACGTCTCCTTGATCGGTAGAAAGTGAGCAGATTTCGTGAGTCGATCCACTATCACCCATATGGCGTCGTGCCCCTTAGGTGACCGTGGAAAACCAGTAACAAAGTTCATTGCGATCTCATCCCACTTCCACACCGGTATTTCCAGAGGTTGCAATTCCCCATACAATCTTTGATGCTCCGCTTTCACCTTCAGACACGTTAGGAATCGCTCAACGAAGTAAGCTATATCTTTCTTTAAACCCGACCACCAGTAACTTTGCTTCAGGTCTCGATACATCTTGTTGGTTTCTGGATGTACTGAGTAACGTGACTTACGGGCTTCTTTCAACACCCTCTTTCGAAGGTCTCCCAACTTTGGAATCCACACTCTAGTCTCGAAGCATTTCACTCTGTGACTGTCAGCGATCAACGAGCCGACAAGTCCGACGATCCTCTCGTTCTTCAAGTTTTCTTCCAACACCGCTTCCTCTTGATACTTCTTGACTTCTTCCAAGAAATTAGAAGTTGCCTCAACCCGAAACGCCACCACCTAAGTTGCATCACTGTGCTCTTTCCGACTCAATGCGTCGGCCACTACGTTGGCTTTACCCGGGTGGTAAAGAATCTCACAATCATAATCACTTAGAAATTCCATCCATCTTCGCTGCCTCATATTCAGCTCTTTCTGATTGAATAGGTGCTGAAGACTCTTATGATCGGTATATATTTGACACTTAACTCCGTACAAATAATGCCTCCAAATCTTTAACGCGAATACCATAGCTGCCAACTCTAGGTCGTGCGTCGGATAATTCTTCTCATGTTCTTTCAACTGACGAGACGCGTAAGAGATCACCTTTCCATCTTGCATCAACACGCGCTCCAGTCCCAACTTAGAAGCATCACTATAGATCACGAACCCTTCTGAACCGTTGGGTAAGGACAAGATAGGTGCATTACTCAGTCTTTCCTTCAACTTACTTAACGCATCCTCCCGAGCTTCCTTCCATACAAACTTGACGTTTTCCTCGTTAGAGCTGTTAATGGCGTGGCTATCCTCGAGAAGTCCTGAATGACCCTTCGATAGTAACCCGCCAAGCCAAGGAAACTCCTCACTTCTGACGGTGATTTCGGCACTTCCCACTCTTTGATCTCCCTGATGTTTACTGGATCCACCTTGATCCCGTCTTCTAACACCACGTGTCCTAAGAGTTGTACTTCTCTTAGCCAAAACTCACATTTCGAGAATTTGGAGTACAACTTCTCCCGCTAGAGCAACTCCAACACGGATCGTAGGTGCGCCTCATGGTCGCTCATGGACTGTGAATAAATTAGTATGTCATCAACGAAGACAATGACACACTTGTGCAAAAATGGACTGCACACCCTATTCATTAGGTCCATGAATACTGCCAGTGTGTTAGTCAAACCAAAAGGCATGACTAAGAAATCGAAGTGGCCGTATCTCGAGCGAAAAACAGTCTTAGGTACATCCTCCTCCCTCACCTTCAGCTGATGATAGCCTGAACGCAGATCTATCTTCGAGAAGTAACTCGCTCCTTGTAACTGATCAAAAAGATCACCAATCCTTGGGAGCGGGTACTTATTCTTGACTGTTACCTTATTGAGCTCTCGATAATCTATACACGTTCTCATAGACCCGTCCTTCTTCTTGACGAATAGCACCGGGGATCCCCACGGTGACGTGCTGGGACGAATAAACCCCTTGTCGAGTAGTTCTTGCAGTTGAGTAATCATCTCCTTCATTTCGGCCGGTGCCAAACGATAGGGTGCTCTTGCGATTAGTGCCGCCCCGACTCTAAATCTATTCGGAACTCCACTTGCCGATCAGGAGGCAAGGTGGTTAAGTCTTCCGAAAACACTTCCAGGTATTCACTTACTACCAAAACTGACTCCAGCCTCTTCTTCTCTTTCTTAGCATCTACTACATACGCTAAGAACCCCACACACCCTTTCACTAAGCACCGTCTAGCCTTGATCATGGAGATCAAACATGACTTCCTATCCCGACGATCCCCATACACTACAACTTCCTTTTGATCCAACAAAGCTATACGAATTAGCTTCTTGTTACAGACAATGTTGGCATCGTTAGACGCCAATCAATCCATCCCCACAATGAAGTCAAATTCTCCCATGCCCATCGGGTATAACCGTAATGGAAAGGAATGACCGTCAATGTCTATACTACACCCGTCATATACTTCTCCTACTAAGACTCGACTATCATCGGCTACTTCTACCTCAAACCCATGTCTAAGCTTCTTGGGTTTCACATGCAATTTATGCATGAAATTCGGAGACACAAACGAACGGTTTGCGCCTGAATCAAACAACACTTTAGCAAAGATCGAGTCTATAGGAAAAGTACCTGTCACCACATCTGGCGTCTCCACCGCCTCCTCCACCGTCATATTAAAAGCCCTAGCCCTCGCCCGAGCTGGCTCCACCTTCTTCTCACCTCCTTTATCTCCATACCCGTCGACCGCTCCCTTCTTCAACTGTGGACAATCAGTCCTGATATGATCAGGGGACCCACATTGGTAGCACGACCTTGGCCCATGACAATCCCGAGCCATATGCCCAGTCTTTCCACACTTGAAGCAACCTTCCCGCTCCAACAGACACTCCCCCTTATGCATTCTGTTACACTTGCTGCACGACCTATTCTCAATCTTAGGAATAACTCGCTGATCGGATTTTGCAGATTTAAACATCTTGGAGTCTGGCGGTTCTTTTCCTTCTCCCTCATCTCGGTTGCGTTCACCGCCGCTTGAAACGTAGTTGGTTCTTTGTTCGAAATGAATTCCCTAATATTGCTTCTCAATCCAAAGATGAAACGCTCCACTCACCTTTCCTCATTAGGCACGTAAACTTCTGTAAACCGTGACTTCTCAATGATCTTTGTCGTATACTCTCGAACCGACATATCTTTTTGCCAGACAGATGAAGCAGATCAAGGATCCGAATGAGATTCCACTTCATGAGGTGTATGAAACCCTCAGACAAAATGAAGAAGAGGTGGATGAAATTCTAGATGAGAAGAGGCAGAAAGGAAAGACAGTTGAAGACACAGTTGCTCTTGTTGTCAGGAAGAAAAAGAACAAGACAATTGTGTATGAATCAGAAGAAGATGAAGGTTATGCAAACTCTGACATGGATGAAAATGAACAACTGAAGCAAGCAATGATTCTGCTGTCAAATGCTTTTCAGAAAAAGTTCTACACAAAGCCAAGTTCAAATAGTCAGAGATATTCTTCTGGTCTGAACAACTACATCCACAAGGAAATGGTTGAAGGAAGTAGATATGAAGGAAAGAGATTTGAAGGGAAAAGAACAGAGAAGAGGAAACCTGAAGAGAGAAGATATCAGTCTGAAGGAAAGAGAATAGAGGAGAGGAAACCAGAAGAGAGAAAGTTTAAAGCTGAAGGATCCAGTCAGACAGAACCACCAACGTGCTACAACTGTGGCAAAACAGGTCACTATGCCAGAGACTGCCGAAGACCAAAAGTTAGAAACTCCGATTATTACAAGAACAAGATGCTTCTTGCAAAGCAACAGGAGGCTGGTAAGGCACTGATGGCTGAAGATGAATAATGGCTTGATCATTCAGACGAGGAGGAATAGGAAGAAGAAAAAGATGAAGCCGTCAACATGTGCTTGATGGGAAAGCAAGAATCAGATGCTGAAGCTGATTCAGATAATGAAGAAGAGGAGGTATGTAATTTATCATATTCAGGCTTCATGAATAAAATGAATGCCATGATTTTAAAACAACAAGAGTTAGAGTCGAATCTTGAGCAAGAAAATGGTGTCATAACTGACAAAAACCAATTGATACAGAAACTTAGCAATGAAATTGCTGAGAAGAAAGTATTGGTTGAGGTTTTACATAAAGATAATGACTCCAACGCTAAGGAAAAGACAATAATTCTAAAAGAGAATTATGAACTCAAGTCTGAACTGCTAAAAAGTGGGATTGATTTATATGAGCTTAAAGAATTGCATTCTTCATGTATCAAAGAAAACTTTTCTTTACTTGGAAAATTAAAAAGTTTGGAAGAGAAGTTATATAAAATGGGTCAAACTGAACAAACTATTCATCTGAACAAACCCAAAGATGAAATAGAGAGATGGGGAATCGGTTATAAGAATCCTCACTGTCTACAAAAAGGGATGTCTGAAGTGCCAACACTTTATGACCATCTTTCTATGAAACTAGCTCGAAGAATCCCTGAGTTTAAAACTTTCTGGACTAAACTGTCGGAAGAGGATGAAGCCAACGAAACTGAAAAACGTTTGAAATCATCTAAAGTTCATCTTCCATTTTATTATGCGAAGATGAATAATAGTTATAATGAAAATCCAATATATCAAAAGAAGAAATCTCTTTCAAGTGATTTCTTTCAAAGTTATTCTGAAAAAGAAATGGAGGCGAAGCCTAGTCAAGGTAAACTATATGTCCCTCCTCTCATTTTAGAAAGTAAAATTTCTGAACTTGAGAATTCTTTATCAGATGAAAGATTTTTGATGAATATTGAACAAAAGGTTTTTTCAATAGTGTTCAAAAATGTTATAATTTCTAAGGCTTCAAAGTCTGAGGATATGTTTGGTTCATCAAATAAAGGATTTGATTTTTTGAACTCTAACGATGGTTTAGATGATTGTTCTGAACAATTTGATTTTAATGAAAAACTTCCTAACCATTCATATTTTGTTAAGAAATCTTTGAACAAAACCAGTATGCCTGTTAATAGTGCAAAATCAACGAAAGTTGATAACTCAGTCTCTGTGAAAGCTAAAACTGCTAAAGGTAAGAATATATCTCAGCATTCACAGAAACCGAACACTACTGGTAATCCAAAGAAGAAGCAATCGCTTGTTGCTCAAAGGTCTAACTCACCAGTTTCACATGTTTCAGATCTGAGCAAGCAAAGGCCATAAGTAAATTCTCAATGGCAACCCAAACGGAAGCTTGACAAGACTGTTAAATCGTTTAGTAGTGTTAATTGTAGTAAGACTTCGCCTAGTAAAGATGTCTTAATTGCTGATGTTGCTCTTTTGAACTCAAAACTTGCTGTTTCTCGTAAACAATATACAATGAATCAATTATTTCAGTTATCTTTATCTGCTAGAAAGTCTTCTATTTATGATAAACATGTTTCTATCTCTTGTCAAGATTCTAGAGATTGATTTGGCAATTTTCATGTGCATTCATCTCATACTAATTCTTCCAATGCATTTCACAAGAAAAGAGAACCCAATTTGAAATGGGTACCAAAATCTTGTGCTAACACAGCAGGACCCAAATTCCAGTAGGTACCTAAGGCTAAATCTGTGTTGCAAGCACACAAAGCTTGAAGAGAATTCGACTTCTGATTATGTACAGATCAGGACTCATTCTTCAATGTCAAAATAGGTTTTTGGATAATGCAGTTCAAAACCCGAACATCAAAGTCAAAATAGGCTTTTGAACAAATCAGTTCAAGACCCGCACTTCGATAATCAAAGTGAATATTCCAATGTTGTCGTATAAAGATCTAAATTTGTAATTTCTCTTATGCAGACTAGTCATAAATGGTTCTTGGACAGCGGATGTTCCAAGCACATGACAGGGCAAAAAGAGATGTTGTCCAATTTTAAAGACAAATATTGCGGAACAGTCAGATTCGACAACGACCAGTTTTCTCCAATCATGGGATATGGTGATGTAAAACATGACAATGTCACGATCAAGAAGGTGAGTTATGTAGAAGGCTTACGACACAACTTGTTCAGTATAGGCCAATTCTGTGACAAAGACTTAGAGGTCAACTTCAAAGCCAAGAGATGTTCAGTTCGCAATGAAGAAGGCGATGAACTCTTGGTCGGTACTCGAGAATCAGACCTCTACACAATCAATTTATCAAATGTCCAGACTGACAAGCAGGTTTGTCTACTGACGAAAGCCTCGATGCAACAAAGCTGGTTATGGCATCGAAGGCTCTCTCACCTCAACTTCAGGTACATCAACAATCTGGTCAGTCGAAAGCTCGTCAAAGGACTTCAAGAGCTCAAATATGAAAGAGAACATCTTTGTGCAGCATGTGAAAAGGGAAAGATGAAGAGGGCTCCACATAAACCAGAACCTGAACCAAGTACAAGCGCTCCGTTAGAGTTATTGCATATGGACTTATGCGGTCCGATGCGAACTCAGAGTCTAGGCGGAAAGAAGTACATACTCGTGATCGTGGACGATTACTCGCGATACACATGGGTCAAGTTTCTACGTTCAAAGGATGAGACACCAGATGTCCTCATCACATTCCTAAATACGACCCAGGTGAATCTGCAGAAACCGGTCAAGTTTCTAAGAACAGACAACGACACAGAGTTCAAGAACAACAAAGTTGAAGAATATCTCGAATCTATCGGGATTTCACATCAATACTCTGTTGCTCGTACGCCTCAACAAAATGGAGTGGTCGAAAGAAGAAATCGTACGCTAGTCGAGGTTGCTCGTACTATGCTAAGTCAATCAGACTTACCTCTATTCTTGTGGGCTGAAGCTGTATCGACCACGTGTTATACACAGAATCGCTCCATGATACATCGCAGATTCAAGAAGACTCCTTATGCTTTAATCAACAACCGAACACCGACAATCAAATATTTTCATATATTTGGGTGTAAGTGTTTCGTTCTAAACGATAGGGAGAGTCTCAACAAGTTCAGTGCTAAGGCGGACGAAGGAATCTTCATTGGTTATTCCTCGACATCAACTGCATTCCGTGTTTATCTAAAGAAGTCAAAAACGGCGATTGAAAGCATCAACGTCTCGTTTGATGAAGAAATGGCTTCCGAACAACAACGTTCAGAACCCGTTATAACCGGAGTACTAGCTTCTGGGCAACTCAGTCCAGAACCTGCGTCTCAACAGAATAAATCAGATGAAGCATCAACGTCAACTAATCATATATCTGATTTAGATTTATTATTTGAATTGTTTTATGATGAATTTCTTGGATCTAATGTAAAGAAATCTGTTGTGGTTGACAGGATGGAAGACTTAGAGACTACTCATCCAACCAGTTCAGATGTTCCTATTGAATCCAACGCCCCGATTCAACAAGAAGTTCCAATTCAAATGTCAACTCCAACAGTTGAAGAAGTGACAAATGATAAAGAGACAGAAGTAGCTGAAACAGTAGAAGATACTATTCAGATCAATCTACATCCAGATCAAGTTGTACCTGCTGAGCCTTCTGAACCTGCACCTTCAACTGAAATCATAATTCCTCCTGAACAAACAGAAGAAGGTACAAGTGGATTTGTAGATGATACAACTGACATACATTCATATAATCCACTACCTCATGAACATAAATGGACCAAAGAGCACCTGATAAGCCAGATCATTGGCGATCCATTAAAACCGGTGCAAACTAGGTCAACATCTATGAATATGTGCATGCATGACTCCTTTCTGAGCAAGTTCGAGCCAACTCGCGTATCAGAGGCACTTGCTGATCCAGAATGGGTGATCTCAATGCAAGAAGAGCTGAATAAGTTCGATGCACTTCAAGTCTGGAGACTCGTACCAAAGCCTAAAGGTAAAACAATTATAGGTACGAAGTGGGTTTTCAAGATAAAGAAAGACGAAGATGGTACCATTATCCGAAACAAGGCAAGACTAGTAGCCAAAGGATACAGACAAGAGGAAGGAATCGACTATGACGAGACATATGCTCTTGTGGCACGATTAGAGGCAATCAGAATGTTTCTAGCCTACGCAGCCTACAAGAACTTCACGGTCTTTCAAATGGACGTGAAGACAGCTTTCCTGAATGGAATTCTGAAGGAGGAAGTCTACGTCTCTCAGCCAGAGGGTTTTGTCAATCAAGAGAAGCCGAATCACGTTTACATTCTCGACAAAGCACTCTACGGTCTGAAACAAGCACCTCGAGCCTGGTATGATGTCCTTTCCACTTTTCTAGTCAAGTCTGGGTTTTCAAAAGGAACGGTGGATACCACTTTGTTTATCAAAAAGGAAAAAGCCGATATCATTTTAATTCAAATCTATGTAGATGATATTATCTTTGGCTCTACAAATCCGAAGTACTGTAAGAATTTTGCAAACCTTATGGTGTCTAGATTTCAGATGAATTTGATTGGAGAGATGAATTTATTTCTCGGTTTACAAGTCAAACAATTTTCATCGGGTATTTTTATCAATCAATCAAAATACATTATGGATATTCTTCGGAAGTTCCAAATGGAAAATTCAAAACCGATTGGTACCCCAATGGCACCAGGTACTAAGATTGGCACCGATCCTTCGGGAAAGGCTGTTGATGTTAGGACTTATCGAGGGATGATAGGTTCTTTAATGTATCTTACTTCTAGTAGGCCAGATATAATGTTCTCAACATGCTTATGTGCAAGATATCAGGCCAATCCTAAAGAAATCCATATGTCTGCTATTAAGCGCATATTTAGGTATCTAAAGGGCACTGCAGATCTTGGTCTGTG
Source organism: Arctium minus (assembly GCA_954870635.1). NCBI lineage: Eukaryota > Viridiplantae > Streptophyta > Magnoliopsida > Asterales > Asteraceae > Arctium > Arctium minus. The sequence goes on from OX941084.1 coordinate 24,124,044, forward strand.
GTATCCTAAAGATACTAGTTTTGAACTAACAACCTACACAGATGCAGATCATGCAGGTTGTATGTTAGACAGGAAGGGCACGTCGGGACATGCACAGTTCCTCGGTGACAAGCTCGTCAGTTGGGCATCAAAGAAGCAACTTTGTGTTTCAACCTCCACGGCCGAAGTAGAATATGTAGCTGCTGCTAGCTGTTTTTCTCAGGTCTTATGGATGAGAACTCAATTGCGCGACTACGGTTTCCACTTCAACAAGATCCCGATATACTGTGACTCCAAGAGCGCCATCGCAATATCAGCAAATCCTGTTCAACACACCAAGACTAAGCACATAGACGTCAGGTATCATTTTATTAAAGATCATGTTGAAAAGGAACAATTGAACTTTTCTTTGTAAAAACTGATTATCAGCTTGCCGATTTGTTTACCAAACCTTTAGACGATAAGAGGTTTAACTTTCTTGTCTCTAAGCTTGGTATGCTAAATCTAAAGATTTAATCAGTAGTTACCGATCAAAGTTTTCTAATTGTATACTTTTTCATCATTTCTTCATTTCCGCAAGATATCTGCACTTCTATATATTGTTCATGATCCAAGGGGGAGTATGAGAAGAAATTGACAAGTGGTCAATATTACTTCGAGGGGGAGCTCATAAAATTTTGCATGTACCTTTTAATGCCAATTTTTTTTTGTAATGCAAGAATTTAGGGAGAGATCTTCAAGACAAACGGGAGTACGGATATGACTTCTGATTATTTCTGATCCGAACTCGTACTTTAAAAGTTTTACTGCTTTTTGTCTTTTCAATTTAAGTGAATAATTTTTACTTTGACTTGACATAAGACTTTTGCAGAATTTTTTAGAGATGCTTACAAGTTCATATGTTTATGACTTTAAGCTTAGCTTCATGAGATGTAAGATCGCACGTAAAGGTACAATCCTTTATCTTAATCTCATATATGGTTGAAAGAAGGACAACTTTCAATCATCGGAAAACATCGTTCTTAAAAGTTCAAACCACTTCCCGATTTTTTCAACATATTTTATATTTTGGGAGTGTATTTTAAATGTTTTCATGATCTAAATTGTGCTTTAACTGTAATAGTTAAACCAATCTGAGCATCACGTGCATCATAGGAAAACAAGAATCATTGTGCTAGGAATTAACACAACTTCTATGGAATCACATTAACCAGTGATTTCTACCCATGAAGTTAAATCCTTAGTGTTTGAGTGTGAAAAGCGAAAAGAAATGACTGTGATTAGAGAAAGCAAAACGTTTAAAAGAAAGAGCGTGGGAGAACAGAGTTAAAAGAATATCACAACTCTGCACCAACTTTTTCTGAGCCGGGCAGCCACATTACTAGTGTTTCACAATTCTTTGGTGAACATTATTGAATCAGGCAACTAGCCCATGCTAACTCTTGATCAAACCTCACTATCTACTCATTTTCTTCTCAACAAGAAAGTGTTTCACATTTTCAAAGGGGATGCAGCACATTTGCTATCTGATTTTCATTTGGAAAATCTGGATATTGAAAAGAAGGAAGTCTGCCCCACCTTCGCACTTCAATCATGCACATTGAGTCTGTGTTTAACTTAATGTTGTCTCAGTGGTTTACACAATATTGAGCCTTATAAGTAATCATCAGTGCTTAATTCTTTCTATCACAAGCACGAACACACAAGTAATTTGTTTCTTTGTCATAATGTTTATAGAAATAACCTTTGTGGTGTTTCGATGATTAAATGGAAGCCCTGGGGGAGTCAACATCACACAGCTCCTTTCCAATGTGTATTCGTTACACACAGTGACTTAGTGTTACTGACATGCATGTTAACTGATTCATTAGTTGATTCAGGTGTTACACAACTACTTTGTCTGGATTTGCAAAGATCTAGATAAATATCTTTTGAATTGACGAATCAGAGGCTCTAAGTGGTTGACATTTCTTACAAATAGTTTTGATTAAGTCGTTGCACTTAACATCAAAAAGGGGGAGAATGTCTACACAAGAAATGGCAAAGATCACATGTTTCAAGAATCACGTCCAAGATTGAAATCTTCAAAAGCAAGTATTCTGAAGACATGCTGATTTAAGAGATAGAGAAAGAGATTGCATCTTTTGAGCTGAACAAGAAGACTGAATTGCTAAAATCATTTTCGTAATGATCTTGATCCAAAGGGGGAGATTGTTAAGACACAGTCTCATTGGATTCAAGATCATCCAAACTGAAGATTGCAATCTGAAGTTAAAGCCGAAACGTCGACTCTCGATATTAAAGTCTATGTCGTTTGTAATAAATGTCAATGTAATTGTTTGTTATTGTAATAGTTAAGTTAATATCTAGTTAGTTAGTTATTAGTTTGGTTAGTTTATTATAGTTAGTTATTAGTTAGATATAATATCTATTTGTTAGATATTATTTAGATATAATAGTTTTATATTGCAACTTGTTGTTGCAAGTTGTTGGTTGATAGAGTGTCTTAGAAGCTAGAGATATTATCTGATATCTCAACAACTCTCTCAGATTAGACAAGAACAGATCACATACAAACACACACTAAAAGGTGTAAAAGAGAGAAAACACAGAGAACACAAATAGCTTGAATCGATCAACCTTGTAACCTTTTGTTATAATCAATACAGGTTGGTAATCTTTATGTGTTGTTTAATCTAAGAACTTGATATAGTATTGTGGGACGCACAAAATTCGATTTACATAAGACTCGAAACCAATGCCGAAATTGGGAGAAAAGTTGGATCTGCTAGAAAAAAGAATAAAAGAATTAAGTTAGCTATTATAAACAAAAAAAGGAATCGATGGCAGGTTGGCAAAGGCGTGACATGTATATGTTGTAGGTCTAGAGGTCGAATCTTGGTTACCACTTTCTCTTGATTTTCATTTTTAATATAAGTAACAATTTTGGCCCAGTTGATGATCAAGCCCATCGAGATTTGAAGGCTATTCATGGCCCAAGACCTTCCTTATCATTAAAATAAAATAGGGCACCAATATTTTTATAAAAAGAAACTAGGGAAGTGAACCCTTTTCAAAAAGGGGGGCTTATAGTGGGGTTTGAAGAGAGCAGTAGCCATCTTCGGCTACTGTGTTTCTCCTATTTTTCTTTTTGAAGAAATATAAATATATTTGATTTGGTGGATTGGTAATGATGATTGAAGATCCAAGTTGAGAATTTTAATGAAGATGTAAGCTAACTTTTCAAGGAAAGATTGAAGAACATTAAGTTTCCTTTATGAAAGGTATAAATTCTCTAACCCATATTTTAAGTTTTTTTAGTTATTGGGTGACAATTTAGAGTTTTTGGGATATTATGATTTTGTTGTTATTAAAGTTATTTATTGGAAGAAATACCTCTTATGCTAAATAGTGGGGTTGTTAGTGTTTTGCAAATGAATAAAATATAAGAAATTGTTTTTGGTGATAAGTTCGTTTGAGGTTTAAGGATTTCAAATTTGAAAGTTTAGATTTTATAGCCTTTAAATGAGTTTTGATGAATTAATCTATAGGACATATGGATTAAATGGTTTTATATAATTTAAAGTTGATATGGTTTATTTAGGTAACGAGAAGTTTGGACGAGTTGGATAAAAACTAGGTTTAACATAACCTAGCAATGTGAGTTCAAGTTGATTTGTGAAAACGGTGTACATGCTAAAATGTTTATTTTAAAATGTTTGTGTTTTACCTCAAATTGTTAACTGCTGATAAGTTTTAGTTATTTTGAAATGTTTAGTTTTATAAGCATGTTGAGACACCCATTTTGGGATCTTTGGGTATTTTGGTAAATAAATCATGTTGAAATGTTTATTTAATGATTTTACATATATAATTGGAGTTCAATTGACGTAAGTGTCATTTTGTGTATTTGATCTTATAAACCTTTTCAGAAAATGCATATTATTGTGTTATGAGGCATTTTGAAAACATAAGGGTATGAGTTCATTTGGGAAAATGGTTTGTCTCAACCAACGATGAGATTTTATTTATTTATACTTTTGGTCGTGTTTGCATATTAGATGGTCAAACGGGTTCCAATATTTATATCGGTTTTTATTTGGGTATTTACGTAAACTGTTGGGTCGTTGGCTCGATTTTGACTAAATGGAGTCCTGAGGACATTTGTCCGGTCTTAAAAACAGTTGTGGAATTTTTGGAGTATGATGGCGATTATTTCATGCCATTGGGAGTTACATGTTTTGGGAGCTTTGGTCTTTCAATTGGAGTCATGTAATTTTAGACAGTGTTGTATTGGATCCATAGGCACGTAAGTCTGTCTGTTTTGGAAAGCCTAAGTTTTTGGTTACTGTGGTGACCGCTTGGGTTTGCTAGCGAGTAGGCAATAGGTGGCTCAAGCCGCTGAGTTGAAACTCGTTTAGATTGGATAGGCACCCATGTTCGTAAGACCCTGGAGTGGAACTCGACAGAGTATGGCAAGGGGCTTAGGTATGAGGATTGTGATGTCTTGTATGGCATGGGAACTAGGACCGGTATGTGTGGTGAAATCCAATAACATCACGGGTGGCCCCATTCACGTGTTCTCACCACCCAAGATGGAAACGTTTAGATGACACGCGAGAAAGTTGTATGGGCAGCCTACTTGCGTGTTTCTCTATTCTCATTGTATACGAGTCTCTCCGTCGTAGACCTGTGGTATTTTAACTGTTAATGTCGTATTTTACCAACTTTGGTTTGTGTGGTCGACGATAAATGATGGCCTTAATATTGGGTCTTTCCCACGTATATTAAGGTTTGAATGGAATGCGTCATTTCTATGTTTCGGTATTTGATTTCGTCCATTTTATGGTCGTGTGAGTTGAGTCTAATGTCCGTGTTCGCGGCAGTATTTATTTATATAGATTTTCATCTATAGTTTATGAGTTGTGTATCATGTTCCATCCGTGTTGGATATTTTGAGTTACAACATTTTTACCCGCGTTTTATAAAATTGGGAGTTCTCTCTCTATTCTCATTATGAGCAAGTTTTGGGTTAAATCTAAGTTTACGAAAGAACGTTTTATATTGGGACCTTAGTCTGTAAAACAGTTTGGTTTGATTAACGACTAACTCGGTGTCTATTTCGTTTAAAGTGCATATTTAGCGGTAAACGAGCCGTTTTCATAAGTGGAGCATATCACTTTGAAAGATCATGATTTTAATGGCATTCTTCTTCCTTTAATCAATTCATTTATATATGTTGAAAACTCTTGAGCTCACTAGGCGTTAAGCCTAATATTTTTATTTGTCGGCATGTACATCAGGTTCCAGTTGGGGGATTGGTTCCTAGCAGTTATATGAAGAGTTGAGGCTTAGCTTTGCTCAAGGGTAAGTAGATGGTGAAGTCTTCCGCTGTTGGAGGTAGCGACAGTTATTGGGTTTTTAGTAGCACCCGCCCTTATTATTGACCGTATGTATAGAATGAAATGTGTGTATTGAGGATAAATCTAATTCGTGATTGTAGATGAATCGATTTTCGATGTATTTAGAAAATTTTAATTTAGTTGCTATTTCCAAATTTGAGGGTGTTACAGCTTGCAAGCAGCAAACTCCTTGAAACTGCATCCTTTCTCAACTACTGTTTTAGCTGCCACTATGGGAGTCGATTGCGACTGGCTTCCCACCACAGTCACTGGAGAGTCAGAAATCTCGGTCACCACTCTATCCTCACTCTTTTTCTTTCTTGCCGATACTTCATTAGTTCGCTGGGCCAACAAAGCATTCAGGGTTTTCTGTAATTTTCCCATCTCAGCTGCAAAGGTTTCTTGTGTAACAAAACCTTGAGTTCGACCTCAATCACGGTTTCTTTCCTGTTTCCGACCCCTCACCGAAGCTGAACTCTCTTGAAGAGAGGTTTCTTGCTCTGATCTCACCTCTACACTTCTAGCTCGACGAACAACTCGAGTCATCTTTCCTCCTCAAGTTCCCACAGCTGGTTCATTAACTTGAGTGGTCGCCTTCCGAGTCGTCTTCCCTTTAGGTCGGTCGCGACCTTTTCCTCGGGTGGCAGTCGGGTTAACAACAATGGTTGGTTCCTCAACAATGACTTCATTAACAGGTTTGACCATAGAAATTGGCGCATACCTACTTCTTGTTACTCGCTCAGACATGATTTCTGGTAAGAAGAAACATACGACATTCAATTCAACACACCACACGCAATACGGTAAGTTAAACACATGCACGTACTTGTAAATTTGCAATTACACTGTCCAGATGTAATTCCAAGTTTACCTTACATGCTAGTCCTCACTACCCTATTGTTGTCTTCCTACGGTCTTCCAACTTCTCAGTTGTGTTTCTACTTTTCCTAGTTTAAGTCTAGGCCCGTCCGGTCACCTAGATCCCTTAAACTACGGCTCTGATACCAACTATAACAACCCCCAATGAGATATTTGATAAAAATAAAATCATAATAATATTTCATGCCAAACGGCCCCAAGATTACAATTTAATTCAAGCTTTGCAACGGCAACCTATTACACAACTGAGATACTATAAAGGATAAACTAAAGTGATGGTCTTCTATCCACTCCCGCTACACCTTCTCTTTACCCTTATTGGCTCTTCCTAGCTCACGCCTGCCTGAAAAAGTTTTTAAAATTTGAAAGAGCGAGGGTTAGACCGAAGGTCTAGTGAGTCCCCTCTAACGATTATCCAACAATACAAACATCAACTTTAAATCAAAACAGATTTATAAGCAACATATGAGTAATTCACACTACTGACCACACTACCGTCGAAGACGGCGTTTCTGACTCGCACTGCCTTAATTTGGGACACACCCCCAATGGCATAAACGGGCCACACTCCCCGGTACAAGCAGGCGGGCCACACTCTCCGACTTAGGTAACAACATCCGGATATAATGCATGCATTACATTTAATCATCGACAATTTATAAAACACGCTTAAATGAATCCAACATGAATATGCCAACATAATTAAATCAAAGCTTTAAATAATCATTCATAAACTTTTGATAATAAAATCATTTAATTCAGAAAACTCACCTGGTGTCCCTTGCTTAAGTCTTTGCGTCTACTCTTATGGTCCGAAACGAAACCTATAAGAAAAGACATTGGCCTGTAAACTCTCGATACTTTCTAATTTATAACGGAAGCTGACCTTAACATACTATAATCTCGAACGGTTGGACCTAATTAAAACCGCTAAACTAGGCTTATAGGGTAATTAATACCGAGCTTACTCCAATGGTCAACTATACTCTTTAAGAAACCCGACCCACTAAATAAACATCAGCCCAAACAAGATATAATAAATCTTAACGTTGAAATGCCAACTGGGCCTGCCAACTAACTGTCGAAGCCCAACTACAATTTTAAGTAGGAATTCAATTCTTAGGCTGCGACCCACATAACAAACGCCCGGGATCAAAGATCGACCGAGTCTTCTGACCAAGTGGTCGACCGGGGTCTGACCATGTGGTCGCCCGAATGTCAGCCTATGACTGGGGCCTAAGCCCCTGGTGTCGACCGGAACTCAAATCCCCGGGGTCGCCCGGTGGCCTACCGCCTAGGGTCGCTCGGTGGTACCCGGGCCCCCACACCCCGGGGTTGCCCGACTGTAACAAGCCCGGGGTCGCCCGGTTCGGTCGCTCGACTTAACAAGAACGATTTATCGATACACAGATCCCAAACGCTAACGGAGACCGATTAACAACATAAATCCAAAACCCCTTCCCCTGATTGGTTACTTAAACATCAAGGCTTGCTTAAACCTTCATCCCCAATCGATACAAGATGATGAAAACCCTAACTCCCAATCATGAAAACATCACATTAATACTTCATTTCCCATTAATCAAACTTAAAAGGAAAAAAATATTAGATTATAACTCCCTATACCCAAAATACTTCAGAGTAGGAGAGCTTACCTTGAAGAAGATCAAAATATGCTTGAATCAGCTGAATCGACCTCTCTCTGGCTTTTTCCCCAAAATCGTCTAAACCTCCCTCTTCTAACAATCGGCCGCCAAAATACCCTAGCAAATGAGCCTTTAGGTTAAAATCCCTTCTTTTCCCCAAAATCTTTTACTTTGGACCCCGAAACTTTGACCTTTTTACACTTTCACCTATATCTTACTTCTAGCTCGGTTATTACAATAAAGTTGTAAGCTGAAAACCAAATCAGACATTGCAGGCCATTTTGGCCATTGGAGAATCACATATATGATATCGTAAAAAGGCAAAAGAAGGAAAAAGAAAATACAAATAATACTTTCTTTGACAACTTGTCAATCTATATTAGACTACAAGACAAACGATGGGAACATCCACAAACACTCATTTTTCACTATATTTAGTTATATGTTCCAAAAGGTACCATAACTAAGAGTAAGGTTGCAATCCCATGAGCATCATATCAAGCCGATCCTACCTATGGTGTGTAAGTTTTTAAGTTCCTAACTTTCTTCACCATCTTGCTGGATTCATGATGACATTCATAATCTTTTTTCTCTCACCAGCAAGTTGAAAAACCAATAGGATAAGATCAGACTAATATGATCAGACTAATATGGTAGGTAAAGACAGTGCACATTTTGGGACCTCTGGCAGCCATTGATGATCTTGTAGTAGCATATGCAAGTTTGAAAAAACAAAGAAACCTTTCCATTTCTTGAGCTTGTCAGGATTACAACATTAATGGAGAATTCAGATAGTAATAAGAATCCGGCAAACATTAAATCCCAAGCAAATAATTTTGGGCAAAATTAGAGATGAAAGAAACGATTATCAAAAAGATGAAAAAACGTATATCACCAACTCAAAGGATGTGGAGATGTCCATTGTCAAAAAAAAAAAAAAAGTTAAAGTGGACGCTAGAATCAAAATCGATTCTGTAAATTGGTAACTTCTGTAAAGTGATTGACCAAACAAAATGAAAATCGAATCAAAATTGATTCTGTAAATTGATAATCAATTCTGTAATCGGTTGAGAGGTGCAACCAAAATAAAAATCGATTGAGAGGAAAAAACACAAATGAAAATCGATTGAGATGAGGAAAATCGAAAAACCTTAAATCGAGAGTATGAATGGTATACCTGCAACGATTTGTGTCTTTGTCGACAGATTGAGAGGAGAAGAGTGGAAAGGATTCGATAACCAATGGAAATAGAAAAGCCATATGAGGGGAGAGGGAGACGACGTGGGATGTGGGCTTTCAAACAACTGCTTTTTACAAGAAGCCTGTTTTGTAAAAAAAACTGTTTTGTACAAAAAAACCGTTTTAGAATTTTTATTAGATAGTATATATATATATATATATATATATATATATATACGATACATATTATATATATCTGATACATATTACTTAACCGAACAAACAAACGGAGACTTGTCCGTGTTCGTTCGTTAAACTTAACCAAATAATTGAATGGACACAAACGGTAAAAGAACGGAATTTTTTGTGTTCATGGTCGTTCGTTAAAAAAATGTGTTTGTTCGTGTTCGTTTATGCTTTTTGGTTAAGATGTTAAACGAACGTAAAAGAATGAACACAAATGAACAAAAAACAACCACTGTTAATCATCATTTCGTTCCTAAATAACATAACAAAATAAGTAAATGGGTAAATTTAGGAAGGATAAAAAAGGAATTATAAAAATATAATTTAATTTAATGATTTTACATATTAATATCAGAATATATATATATATATATATATATATATAGAGAGAGAGAGAGAGAGAAAGAGATGTACAAACGAACATAAAGGAACGAAGGAGCTCATTGTTCATGTTCGTTCATTTAACTAAACGAACAAATAAAAGTGTTCATGTTCGATCAATTACTAAATAAACGAATATAAACAAACTTCCCACCGAATGGTTCGTTAAACGTTTGGTTCATTTACAGCCCTAGCGTTGCTAAGGTCTAACCAAATAACTTCTTTGTTCACTAAAAGTTTGTATATTTTTTAGTAGTATTTATCATATTTCATTCAATTATTTTATGTATACTACTAAACCACCCAACCCCCCACAACCCGCAAGGGTTGGGTTGGGTTATATTTTTGAATGAGTTGAGTTGGGTTGAGATTTTTCCAAACAGCCATAATTGGGTTGAGTTGTAAAAATGTCTAAAACCGTGTAACCCAACCCGCATACACCCCTACTAGGGACCGTAAGTGTTATAAAATTAAAAAGAACAAATAACAAAAATATTGTCCACACGGTCATATGGTTTTATAATAATTCTCCATAAAGTATTCATATCAAACAAAAATTTGTTTAGATGTCTTTTTTTGTAATCACATACAACCAAAACAAGATTCTAGACAATAAGAAGTCGCCAAATCAAAATTATAAAACATAAAACCGACTTTTGCTTATAGTAATCGAAAACCAATTAATTTTCAATTATTTTACAGGCTAAGATTCATATTGATATTCCTCGTTGCCAAAGATACATCCTAGAGGATTGAAGATTTCTTAAGAATTATCCATTTCTAATAAAACCTTTAAAAATTCGTTAACATCACATGGAAGCTCGAGTGGGCCTTCGTTTCTATATCCATATTCGCACTCAGCTTCTACAAGAAACGCTTTGAAGAGTGGGTGATTTGCGTACTCTGCTTTAATTGTAAACCTTTGTTTTTGAGGTCCAACGTAGACTGAGAAACAACCTTTTGGAGCAATATTTAGCAATTTCCCTTTGTTTAAATCTAACCGAGGCAACGATATGCTTCTCTTGGTGAGAGCTCGTTTGATCCCAAACGAGGTCTTGATTCCAACACCATGAAATGATTTGCAACGTTCCCAAGTCTTTGAAATCAACCCTTTCTTCTCCTTACCTTTAACCACATCCATACCAACCGATCTTTTCTCTATCTACAAGTAGCTCAAGCTCACACAAACACTTTTGATCACCATCAAACACAAAAAGAAATATATGCGAAAGAAAGAAAGAGATGCATATTAACCTCTATCATAAACCAAACAGAGAACGATCTTCATCATCTCATCTTGTGAGCTATTCATTGTTTTTATTCCTACAACTTCAGCTTTGTATCCAACTTTGAACTTTCAGTTATGAATTCGCAAGCTCACTTATGAGTCGACTACAGAAAGGGGAACATGCCCGAAGGTCTATAGAGAAAAAGGAGATCTCTTAATTCAATCAAAGATTGTTGATAAAAAGGAGGGAGGGACCAAGGGACAGATGCTTTGAGAGATGGATGATGGATGTAGCTCTCAATATTTAAAACCACCTTTTCCATCCCTTTTTTAAAATGCACAATTATTTTAAATATCTTAAATAATATTAACTTTTATTATATTTGACTTAATAACTAGTTAAATTCAAATAAATAAACATAATTTTTTTAAATTTCGATTGTTAATCAAATATCTAAAATGATTTCTAACAACAACGAAACAAATCTTGTTAGTATTTTTTTAATAACTACAAGTTAACAGAGATAATTTTGGATGAATCTCTACTCGAAGAGAAAAGCATCGCAAATTCTTATGAACGAGTTTTTTTTTTCTTTTGTTGATTAAAATTATCATTTTACAAATTACAAATTATTAAAATAAAGATATTGATAATATTTGATTTGCTTAATGAAGTTCTCTTGTTTTGTTTTATCATTATCGATAAGTATCTTATATAATAATGATTAATAAATACAAAATACAAAAGAGATGAGATTATTAAAGTCGTTATCAACTGTAATGTAGAAGTGTTTGAAAGACGACGCCAAATATCATATCAAAGATAATCATATAAGAAAATCATAAGTTCAATCATTTGACAACGTTGGAATTTATGATATCCTTAAGATCCATCATAAACTATTATATTGAGATAATTAATGCAGTTTTTTAGGAAAATTTCAAATTTCTTAAGTATCTCTCTCTCATCTCTCATGTAACATACACGAACATATATTCACAATTAAATATGTACACGATGTAAACATATTGTGAATACAATGAAAACAATTTTAAGAAATGTCGTGCTAAGGTGTACACAAATGGTGGTTTAGATTTAATTTTATTGCTTTAGATGGTGTTCACCATATCAAGCCCAGCAGGCCCTACCGTAAAATGTCCCAGAAAGCTAGCCCTCACTAGTCACCAGGCTGTTATAACTTGGATATAACCCTCTCAAGAAACACGATCGGCCACCTATCAGTGGCAGATGTTCACAAGCTATACAAAATCTCGTAAATTTAGTGTATGTTCATAATGTGTTCATAAATTATAATAGTATTTTTAAAAAATGTTCACTATGTGTTCATGAATTATAATAGTACTTTTTTTAAATGTTCGTAATTTATTTACCTAGTATGTACATTTAATACGTGTCTACGAGTACGTTATGGAAGTTATGGAGAGATGAAATAGAAGAGAGGATAGAGAGTTTTAAAATTAAATTAGTCATTGTTTTTTAACTGAATTTTTGTGGTCTAAATTGGATCTTATGGATTTCACGAATTAGAAAGTTTTTAAAATAAGTATCACATCATATACATACATGATAAGAGCATCCACAATGTTGAGTTTTTTTCACTATGGTTTTTCACAGTTTTTTCCCTACACATTATCGTCATCTCAACAACTTAAAAGTCTCTACATACTTTCACTATATGAAAAACTTCATCCAAGTTTTTTCATAGATTTTCAAACTTTTCAAGGTCCCACCAATTTCATTTTATATCATTTATATTGTTGTTTATAAAAATAAATACATTACAATTCATACAAATACATATTTATTTATATCAAGAAAATTATTGCTTTAGTTATGTATTTATTTTACATAATTTTTAAATGTTTTAATACAATATATATTATATATCAATTTTTTATTATAAAACAATTAACCATTTAAATAAAACTAAATTAAACAATACTTTATATTACAATATTTGAAATTGCATAATCAAGAAATCCGTTGAAATTGTATAAAAATATATACAATAAAAATTAAAAAAAATATGTACAATAAAAAATAAAAATTAGGTTATCAAGAAATCTATACAAATTGTATAAAAAGTATGTTAAATAAAAATTAAAAAAATGTTAAATTTAAAAGTATGTACAATCAACAATAAAAATTTAGGGGAAATTAATTAAAATACCCGTATTTCGATCCCGTATTACCGAAATACCCCAAATCTCTCTTATTTTGCCGAAATACCCCTTTTGGCCGGGATCGTGGCCGGGATTGACACCCATCCCGGGGTTAGCATCATCGGCGGCGTGAATAGTGGTTTTCCCGGCGTTAAGCCGGGATGAATAAGGGAATCCCGGCATTAGTCCGGGATGAATAGTAATTTCCCGGGGTTGGGGGCCGGGATGGAAGAGATGTCTTGATCAAAATAAAATCGACGGTGGGGATTAACTTAAATTAGGTTTAGAAGTGTTCCCCCATTATTATAAAAGCATATGGCCCCCAATTCAAACCCCACCCCACACAACCACTTCCTCTCTTCTACTTCTAACTCTCTCTCTTCTATCTCGTGTATATCATGCTCGGATTTCGACTCGAGTTATTGGAGTTTTAGCAATCTTCGATATGTCTCGTCTACTTACTTTGGTAAGTTTTCTTTTAACCCCATTGTAGTTTTATATTTTATAAAATATTTGTTGTATGTTATTTAGACTATGTGTTTGATTATGCGTTTATTTTAGAGATTATGTGTTATGTTTATGTTGTTAATATGCTAGAGTATTTCGTGTTTTTTAGAGTGTTGCGTTAATTTTAGAGTGTTACGTTAATTTTAGAGATTGCGTTAATTTTAGAGTGTTTCGTTAATTTTAGAGGTTGCGTTAATTTTAGAGTGTTGCGTTAATTTTAGAGAGATTGCGTTAATTTTAGAGTGTTGCTTTAATTTTAGAGTGTTGCGTTAATTTTAGAGAGATTGCGTTAATTTTAGAGTGTTGCTTTAATTTTAGAGAGATTGGGTTAATTTTAGAGTGTTGCGTTAATTTTAGAGTGTTGCGTTAATTTTAGAGTGTTGCGTTAATTTTAAATATTTTGCGTTAATTTTAGAGTGTTGTTTTAATTTTAGAGAAGATTGCGTTAATTTTAGAGTGTTGCGTTAATTTTAGAGTGTTGTTTGATATTATATTGTATGTTTGGGGCCATTTTGGCATTATTATAAGAAGATTAAATTGTTATCTTGCTATTCTTTGGTTGGGTTGTTACATAAAGTTTTTTATTTGGTACATATTTCCAAAAACATTTAATTAAATGAAATAACGATACAGTTTTTAAACCCAACTTAAAATAAGTATTTTTGGAAAGTGTAGACAAAGTTTCATATATAGAGGTTGCGTTAATTTTAGAGTGTTGCTTTAATTTTAGAGTGTTGCGTTAATTTTAGAGTGTTGCGTTAATTTTTGAGATTGCGTTAATTTTAGAGTGTTTCGTTAATTTTAGAGGTTGCGTTAATTTTAGAGTGTTGCTTTAATTTTAGAGTGTTGCATTAATTTTAGAGAGATTGCGTTAATTTTAGAGTGTTGCTTTAATTTTAGAGTGTTGCGTTAATTTTAGAGAGATTGCGTTAATTTTAGAGTGTTGCTTTAATTTTAGAGAGATTGCGTTAATTTTAGAGTGTTGCGTTAATTTTAGAGGTTGCGTTAATTTTAGAGTGTTTCGTTAATTTTAGAGTGTTGCGTTAATTTTAGAGAGATTGCGTTAAATTTAGAGTGTTGCGTTAATTTTAGAGTGTTGCGTCAATTTTAGAGTGTTGTTTTACTTTTAAATATTTTAGAGTGTTGCGTTTATTTTAGAGGTTGCGATAATTTTAGAGATTGCGTTAATTTTAGAGTGTTGCTTTAATTTTAGAGAGATTGCGTTAATTTTAGAGTGTTGCGTTTCATTTAGAGTGTTGCGTTAATTTTAGAGTGTTGCTTGATATTATATTGTATGTTTGGGGCCATTTTGGCATTATTATAAGAAGATTAAATTGTTATCTTGCTATTCTTTGGTTAGGTTGTTACATAAAGTTTTTTATTTGGTACATATTTCCAAAAACATTTAATTAAATGAAATAACGATACAGTTTTTAAACCCAACTTAAAATAAGTATTTTTGGAAAGTGTAGACAAAGTTTCATATATAGAGGTTGCGTTAATTTTAGAGTGTTGCTTTAATTTTAGAGGGTTGCGTTAATTTTAGAGTATTGCTTTACTTTTAGAGTGTTGCTTTAATTTTAGAGTGTTGCGTTAATTTTAAATATTTTAGAGATTGCGTTAATTTTAGAGTGTTGCGTTAATTTTAGAGTGTTGCTTTAATTTTAGAGAGATTGCGTTCATCTCCAAGTGTTGTGTTTTTTTTTAAATAACTATAATCATAAACCTTTTAATCGCAACATATCGATTTGGATTTTGTCAAACGGGTGTAAATAACCCTAAGGTTTGTAGGGATTTAAGCAATCCATGTGATTCCCCTACTACCTGGAAGTCCAATAGATTGAGTGGTTTCTTTTCTAAACTTAATAAATAGACGAAATCAACAAAACGTAGGTCTCCTTAACTTTGCAAAAAAACAGAAATATTAACTATAACCAAAAGTCGTTGTCTTTTATTCGTTACTATGTAGGAGGATTTTCATTACGTCGATCTGTCTTTCGAAACACGCCTTGGGTTCGCCAAGGAAATTAGAGATATTTTTGCAGTGTGTCCACCAGAACGGGCACAAAACTTACATCAAATATTCGGACGGACACCGTTTGGTCCATGGCTAGAGCTTACCAATACTGTGCAGGACCCCCTCCTAGTGTACATGTTTTTACAATTCGAGGTTGACGTAATGAATGCCGATGACGAGGAAATGTATTTCGATGTGCGTGGGAACCACATGCGCTTTGGTTGTCTTGAGTTCTGTCTTATAACAGGACTCCTTTTCGGACAAACACCCGACCTTCCTGTCATATCGGAAGGGTCCTTCGTCAGGAGGCTTTGGCCTAATCACGCCCCCGCTAATTTGAAGATGAAAACCATCGTCCAGACGATGAGAGGCGGCATGCAGGAGCTATCTGATGAGGATGTTGTGCGTGTTTGCTTGGTAGTGATGTTGGAAATCATGTTCATGGGTCGTGAGCTGAGTCAGGTGGTTACCGACACTGTCATTAGGGTCGTCGCCTTTCAAAAAGCTTCCAGATTCTCCTGTAAAAGGGCTTACAGATTCGCCTGTGAAAAAGATTCCAGATTCGCCTGTAAAAAAGCTTATAGATTCGTCTGGAAAAAGGCCTTATAGATTCACATCGTCTTGTACCAGTTGTTTTTTTACTGTATGAATTTATAATTTTGTAGTATAAAAATATAAACGCATCAGACCACAAAATACGTTAGACGATTTTATTAATGAAACAAAAGCATAGAAAGTACAAGTACAAAACACCAACACATAAACTCCGGGTACAAACTACCAACATAGGAAACTCCAAACACGAAACCAAAAACACAAACACCATCTAAGGATATAGTGATTTACATTTATCAATCCAAGTTTGTTTCTCTGTTACCTGCGCTTGCAGTGTTGCGAAGTCTTGCATAATCTTGTTCATTGTCGTAGCGGATTCGGTCTTCTTTCTCCTTCATCTCCCTCTTCAACCTTTTTACCTCCTCCTTGTCCGCGTCGATCCTTCTCAAGTGTCTGTCCTTCTTCGCCATCATTTCCCTCCACTCTTGAGTGAGTTGCTCAATCTCCGCTTCACTTTTCTCTATCGCTTTTTTCAGTCTCGAGGGCATTATTTGTGAAGATGGTGGGTTTGAAGATGATGCATTTCCAGCCATGTGTTTGGTGAAAGGGGAGACTTATGATATGAAAATGGTGTGTGGTTGTTGTGAATTTCACAGTTGCTATAAAACGGGTATTTATAGCCACAAGGAGCATTGTTAAAAAAAAACGAATCGTTTAAGTCTTTGCAGAGACATCTTTCAGGATATGCAGAAGGCATCATTTCAGGCTTTGCAGAAGGTATCATTTCAGTCTTTGCAGAGGCATCTTTCAGTCTTTGCAGAAGGCATCATTGTAGGCTTTGAAGAGGCATCTTTCAGGCTTTGCAGAAGGCATCATTGCAGGCTTTGCAGAAGGCATCATTTCAGGCTTTGCAGAAGGCATCATTTCAGGCTTTGAAGAGGCATCTTTCAGTCTTTGCAGAGGCATCATTTCAGGCTTTGAAGAGGCATCTTTCAGGATTTGCAGAAGGCATCATTGCAGGCTTTGCAGAAGGCATCATTTCAGGCTTTGAAGAGGCATCTTTCAGTCTTTGCAGAGGCATCATTTCAGCTTTGAAGAGGCATCTTTCAGGCTTTGCAGAAGGCATCATTGCAGGCTTTGCAGAAGGCATCATTTCAGTCTTTGCAGAAGGCATCATTTCAGTCTTTGCAGAGGCATCTTTCAGCATCTTTCAGGCTTTGCAGAGGAATCGTTTGACCATGTGCACAAACCTATCTTCGCATGGACTATAAGTAGATGCTCCGGTGAAGTAGTAATTCACAACTTGCTATCTATCATTTCTACTCTCTTCGTCATTTACAAACATTCTCTACATTTTCATAACTTAATGGCTGGAGGTTCACGTGGAAGGGGGAGAAGGTCAGCAAATGGGGCTGACACTTCACGCTCCGCCTACAGCGAACAATTAAATGATGGAGCTACGAGGGTTGACTGGGGAGTACCAGACACAACGGAGGAATGGGCGCAGTTTGGGATAAGTGCTTATGATGAACCAATTACGCCGCAAGAGTGGGAGCAGTATGATTTTGCACGAGAGGCATACTACAATGCTCATGGGGGACAATACCCACCTACGTATCCCACTAACCAGGGACTGAGTCTACCAATGTCTCAAGTACTTCCTACAAAGTTGAAAGACTCATGTGATGAGGCAAATGCGGAGATACGACATATCGGCAGGAACTGGCTACGCAACATGGAATTGCAAAAAGAGAAGGAGGCCATTATTTCGGAGCAGAAGGAGTTCTTGGAGATGATGAAGCGGGATGTTAGGGAGAAGCAAAAGGAGATTAAAAAAATTAGAAGATGAATTGGTAGAAATCAAAGAAAACTACACCGGCATGGAGGAGCAGATGAAGGCAAAGGCTGGTTGGGTCAAGAGCATCCGAGAAATCTATCCGTAGTAGGTTTCTCAAAGGGTGGTTAATCTACCCGTAACGATGGTCTACTGTTTTCTTTTCTTTATTAATGTTTACTTTATCGATGCTTTAATGATTAACTTGTTTTTACACAATATAATTCCACAACCACGAAAAGGTATATTAAATGAACAATGAACATAAATATCATATCACTTCGCATACAAGATGAGGTCGTTACAATCAAGGGAAGTCAATGTTAAGGTCAATGCTATCATGCCTTAGGGTTCCATGTGGTTCTAGGTTCGATGGCCCCTGAGAGCGAAATCTTTGGCTACTTGAAGCTCTACTCCTGGGCACGGTTGAAGGGGCAGGAGTTGGACATTCACCACGAGTATGTCCTACTTCTCCACACCTAGTACAAGTTCTTTGTATCGGATCCTCACCCCGGGATGGACGCCGATCATTCTTTCTTGGCCTCCCCGCACGTCTCTTTGTTATTAACGGTGGATAGCATGGCAGAAGGGGGACGTGTGGCAAAACCCATGATTGAGGGGTCCAACTGGATTGATTACTTCATGATATGTTGACCGGTAAGTATGGGACGTGAAGTAACCTAAAGCTAGATCGCTGCAATCTCTACGGTTCATAGACCTTGCAGCTGTGATGGCATGACCACATGGTAACCCAGAATATTGCCATTGTTTACATTGACAAACACGGTTGAGCATATCGACAATCGCGTGTCCACGGGTATCCCGAACATCGAACTTATCATATCCAATCCCTCTTACCCTCCATTGCGCAGACTTTCCCGCCCTTTTGAGAATCTTCGCCTCCGCCATTGGAGTGAGATGATTACGCATTTCACCTACAAACATGTGTGTGTTAACTATGGTACGAATTATAAATAACACAAGAAGAGAAAATAACATATAAGTTCAAGATTTCAAAGTTTATCAACCTCCCTTTTGTCGTCGAAGTAGGTATCACTCTTGTTGAAAAGATCGGACGTACTCCATAAGCCCGACAATCGGTAACCTACGAGCAAAACGGGACAGTGCATTCACCGACTCTGCACTATTAGAGGTTATTATGTTATATCGATGTGCAGGAAAATGGGCCCTTGACCACCTCTCCTTCCCAGCAGTGTCCATAACTTGTGCTCCACGATCTACTTCATATCGTAGTGCATCCATGTACCGGTCAAACTCCGTAACCGTATATGCTTTGCATGCCTTCCAGTAGGTCAGGCGGTTTGTAGTAATACGCCTGTCCGCGCTTTTCACGTTCATTTCCAAATGTCGACAACATAGGGCATGAGGGGTCGATGGGTACACGGCAGAAATTGCGGCACTTATTGAAGGAGACCTGTCAGACATAAACACCAGCCCTTCTAGGACTCCGATACATTCTCTCAACCTGGACAGAAACCAACCCCACTCCTCCCCCGTCTCGGACTTGCCTACTCCGAAAGCCAAGGGCACGATGTTGTTATTTCCGTCCATGGCAACCGCCAAGAACATCATACCTAGGTAAGGTCCCTTTAAATGGGCAGCGTCTATTACGATGACAGGACGCAGGTTTGCCAAAAAGGTGCGGATCTGCAAATAACGTACAATTATTGTACATATACGTGGAGCAACTTTGTAAATGTTATAATTTATAATATGTAAAGATATGGCGTGTTGATATACGTACCGCACATCCAAGAGCAGCGAAACAAAACTCAAAACGTCCGTGCGAATCCGTCTTTATTCTGATGTGTGTACCCGGATTCTTCAACTCCAAATTATATAAGTACATAGGGAGTCGTTCGTACGACTCCTCGGGAGTGCCTCTCACCATTAGCAGGGCCTTGCATCGCGCACGCCATCCTTGGTGGTAACCAATATTGAGCTCGTACTGCTGGTTGATATCGTCGACGATGTCATTCGGCCGAAATGACCTGCTAGCGTCAATAAACTTCCCTTTCAAAATCTGGCCCAAAG
This sequence comes from Arctium minus, assembly GCA_954870635.1. Classification (NCBI taxonomy): domain Eukaryota; kingdom Viridiplantae; phylum Streptophyta; class Magnoliopsida; order Asterales; family Asteraceae; genus Arctium; species Arctium minus. Next base: position 24,144,136 of record OX941084.1, read on the forward strand.
TCCTTCTATTGGCCTGTCGGTGTCTGGAATTCAGTTGCGTCCTGGAACAAGTGTGCACGTCGTTCAGTTTCCTAACGACAAACATCCCTCCTTTTGGGCCCACGGACTTCGCCGACATACGCCACTTACAATTTTCTTGCTCACAGACAGCCACGTATCTGCTATTGTCGGATTTATCTGTTCTAAACACAAAACCCTCTTCCAAGAACTTAATTCCGAGCTGTATGGCCATTTCCTCCTTAGTATCAAATAGTTGTCCTTCATGTATGCTTGTACCGCAATTGTAAGGTACGGGTTCGTCTTCTTCTTCTTCTTCTTCTTCTTCTTCTTCTTCTTCTTCCTCTGCTTGTTGTTCTTCTTCTAGTTGTGTCTCCGGAACAACATCGGGATAAGAGTCGTAAGGACGATATGAATGATCAGAATAAAGTGTGGTGTCGTAGGATGCCTGAAATTGAGAATCAGGCTCCTGTTGACTACCACCGAGATGGATTTCGTCATCACCTCCGGCATCATCTTCGTCGCACATCAATGTTGCCTCATACACAAAGACTTTTGGAGGTGTTTCTGAATCGGCTGCAATTTGCATAAAACCAAGGATTAGTTCATCGTTGTTTAGCTCCACTAGTGAGCGATCTTCACGTTTGAACACCAACTTGCAAGTAGCAGAATCTTCGATTCCACATTTTCCCATGGCGTAATGAAGAAACCTCTTATATGTATAGATTATTGGAATCTGTACACCACGCTTTGTGTACCCAATATAATCTCACTCATTGTTGTTTTGAACCCACTGACCATCGAAACATAAATAGAGCTTAGCTTTTACAACAGGTGAACTCATATTTCCAATTGTATGAAAAATGAAGCAATTCAAACAATGAAAGTTGAGAGAAAGAAAGAAAAATGCAATGGATGTGATGAATGCCTTGCATTATACTGATCTTTAAAGACAAATTTTATAGCCGATTATTATTAGTTCAAGGACAAATACAATTCAATGACAAGTACAATTATTGTATGACAGAGTAGAAAAAAACAGTAGAAAGAATCAGCAACAAAAACGTGAAAAACACTGGAATCACATGAAATCATAGGACCAAACCCTCTTTTTCTCAAACCCTAACCCTAAATAACCCAATCCCGGCCCCCATCCCGGCCTCCATCTCGGCCCACATCCCGGACTAACGCCGGGATTTCACTATTCACGGCGTCTTTGAATGTAACCCCGGGATTGGTAAGCATCCCGGCCACGGATCCCGGAAAAAAGGGGTATTTTGGCAAAATGAGAGAGATTTGGGGCATATTGGTAATACGGGATTCAAATACGGGTATTTTAATTAATTTCCCAAAATTTAGTCATTAAGAAATCTATAAAAATTATATAAAATTATATCCAATAAAAATAAAATAATTTAAAAGTATGTATACTAAAAAATAAAAATTGGGTTATTAAGAAATTTGTAAAAATAATATAAAAATATGTCAAATTTAAGACATTAATTTAAATATAAAAAAATATAATTACTTTAATGATGTGTTTATTTTATACTATTTATTTAATAATTTTATCTAATCATGACTACTTTAAATATATTAATAAATAAAACTGATTTAATATGCAACTTTTATAAAATTGAAACTGATTAAATATGAAAAAACATCTGAAAAAACAGGTTGTGCTATGACTAAAACCTCATCAAAACTTTAAGTGAAAAATCTTCCCACTATGTAGAAAACCTCAAAATGAGCTTTTTGTTTTTTGAAAACCTCCTAAAAACCAAAACCACATTGTGGATGCTCTATGCCTCTAAACATAACTTGAATAGGGGTCACGCAAGAACAAATATTTTCCTTTAGAATATGAAAATACTTCTGAGTCTTTAGATTGACTTGAAAAGCAGGAGACCAAAGTCCTTTAAACACATGTCGATGATGTTGCTACAATGATAGTTTGAGTAAATTATAGATTGGGTCCATTTGGTTGTTGAATTTTTTTGAATTGATTCTTAAATTTCATTTATTACAAACATCCATGTTTACATTTCATTTTGAAATTGATTTCTTCCCCTTCAATATATTTGTTAAAATCAAGGGCATTTAAGTCTTTTCACCATCTTCTTCCATTTTAATTTTTTCTTAATGTTCATCTTTCTCCCCTCAACAATCTTAGAACATCTTCTAAGTCAAAGTTCATAATCAGAGCCCTAAATTCTTTTTATTTCTTGTTCTCCATACACATTATATAAACAGACTAAGAACATCTCCAACAGCTATGCTAAAATAGAAAAAATTGGGATTTTAGTATTTTTGTTGCTTTAACAGTTATGCTATCCTCTATGCTAAAATAGGAAAAAGAGGAGAGAGATTGTAAAAATCTCCAAATTTCGATAAATTTTTAAATAGATAGTTTTCTCCCAAAACTAATTATTACCCCTAAAAAGCAAAATTTTCCTCTCCCAACTTTTCATATATTGAATATTTATTAAATAAATTGAATATTTTAATAAGATAATTAATACTAGAGTTGCTACAATAGAATAACTGTTGGAGTTGGATGCAAATTTTTTTTTTAGAGATTTTGATTTTTTTACTCTATTTTAGAAAAACTTTAGCATAACTGTTGTAGATGCTCTAAGCAACACATTTGATTCATTAGAGCATCTCCAACATGTTCTTCATTTTGGAGATAATTGGAGAAAATGAGGATTTTTGGTCTAAATTGTGCTCCAACAGCTTCCCTAAAACTATCTCTAAAATGAAGAAAGTAGGAGAGATAAGGGTTTTCTCTCCAAATATGGAGATTACCCCAAAAATGATTACCAAGTGAGATAACCAATAGAAAACCTTGAAAACAAATCTGTAGAGAGAGAAATAATATTTTGATAAATGAATGAAATAAGGAATCTGTTGGAGATGAATGTAAAATTTCTTTAGGCTTAAGATTTGACCTTAATGATATAGCACACCGTATGCCTTTTAGAACCTTTGAAGTTTGTAGTTTGTATACAATGAAAAGTATTTGATTTCTTTGAAACAATAGGGCCCAACAATTTTAGCCCAATTTAGCAAGCCCAAATGGCGTACCGTATAAATATCCAACCCCAAATTGGATCATCAAGATTTATTCTTTCAAGTATTCTAATTTGTAGGTCAAATTTTAATTTAAGTAATATATTTTTTTATGTAATAGTAAAAATAATTGTTCAATTTATACTAATGTACTTTGGTTTCTATGAGTTGACAATGATTACTGTATTTCAATCATAGCGTTGTATCGCAGTCTAATGGTCAAAACAAGTTGTAATTGTTACGTCTTAACAAAAATAAACGAAACTTAAAATGAGTTCCTACAACGTGCATTTAACTCATTGAAATAATATAATTTTATTTGATGACCATTGTATCTGATTATTGATCAATTCACAAGGTTCAAGTCCATCATCACATACATTTGAATCAGACAATGTTCTCCTTTATGGAAAACTGATGTTACCAACACAAGAAGTGATGACACTATTTCTTGAAGCTGGGGTCTCTCACTCTATGGCAGAAGACCACATACTATTTTGCCATCTGGGTCACCCCTCGGGGTTAAGTAACATCTTTTACCAGTTATTTTTAATATCTTTTTAAATAACAATGTGATACAAAAAAATTATATTTAACTCTCATTGTAATAAAAAAATATTTTATAAAAAAAGTAAAAAAAAATAGAGAAGTTATATTTTGTATGTATAAAAGATTAGTAATAGTGATTTTTTTTTGCGTTTAAATTATCAAAATTTGTTTAAAATAATAAATTTTGGTTAATATGACTTTAGTTTATGTATATTTTATATAGTAGATTTTTTAATTTTAGAGTTATTGTATTTCTCTAGTAATAATAATTTTTTTTTACACTTTGTGAGAAACCCTATCAGAATATGATCAAGTTAAACCAAAATTCAATATCACCCACAAAATAATTAATATTTATACAAATATTAACCAAAAAAATATATTCACATTAATATATGAATAGGTTCTATGTTTAAATTGTATATATTTTAATGTCAAAAATAAAATTCAAAATACATTTGGTTTGAGTGAAAAACAACAAATCCTAGCCCATATTGCATACCCATTAAAGATCCAACCCCAAACCTATATCATCTGAATTCATCTATAAATTAAAGTTTTGATAAATTCATCAAAAGGGACAATAATTAGCATGCATGTTTTCGTAAAGCAAAATCTTTGTTACGAATTACGAGCGGGTATTCTCGTATAGTCTGGTTTAAAATTTTTCGTTTATCCCTTAAATACTTACTTCCGACAACATTTGTGCCATAGCGAAAGAGAGGGGAAAGGGGTTGTTGAGTGCTGATGCATCTTGTGAGTTATACGAATTAGATGCTTGTTTTGTTTGACTAACGTGTCGTTTGTTTTTTAAGAGGTCTAAAGTCTAAAATCTTATTTTAGTTATGATTAATAAGAGGTGACGTGTAAAAAGGTCTAAATGATTCAAACTTGAGAGTCATTAAGAAGTTTCTAAAAAAACAAACAACCCTTAAGAGTATCTCCAACAACTTCTCTAGCAAATGAAGAAAATGAGATTTCGAGTCTAAATTGTGCTCTTATCACCTAATCAATGTACATGTTTGGGTAAAATTTCATCAAGCCTGATGGTCAAAGATATTATCCACGACCAATTACACTGGCCTCGGTCGAACGACTGAACTCCCACCACCAAGATGTCCTCCTACGACGTTTCTTTGACAAACTAACAATTATTTTACTATGATATAACCAATGACTGTTTATGTATTTATTGCAGGTATCGCTTTAATAACAAGAGTTATGTCCAATCAATGTCCAAAACATAACCGACAACCAACATAATGACATGATTTCATCATTAACTCACATGATGAAGACAGCGGTTACGAGGCATTTAAAGAGTAGTTACAAAAGACCAACTATAAAAAGGACTCTAGGAATATGAAAAGACACAACAACTACAATCCGAAAGAAGAACACAAGAACTACTGCTGAAATCATTATGTAGTACTTTCAACTGCTCGCACGACGACTACTGATGATTATTTGCGACACATCAGTTTATACTAGTTTATTTGCGTTTATCCACATTATATAATAGCAATCGTTGTTATTAAGGACGACGTCCCTGATTTACGTCCATAGTACATCGACGATTCCTACGACTGTCCACGGTTTTCACCCTCGGTTTTCCGTGTCACCAAAATTCTTGTCTAGATTGTATTTTCTTTATTCTTTTACTTGTTTATTTTGAAGGGTTATCTATAATTGATTATGCTTTGCAATCCAAACCTTAGATCAGTCATTGGTGCCATTTTTGGCATAATACACAACTCATGCTTTTAACCCTGAAGTCCTAATTCAAAATAAAAAATAATAACTTTACCAAAAAATTTCAAGAACAATAAAATACCCTAATGAAGACCCCTGACCCAAAATTAAGAATAATGAAATATCCCCAAGTCAAAAGCAAGAAAACGAAATAAATCAATTTATTTGCCTAGATCTATTAACATCCACATAAATATGCAAAACTCAGAATGGACTTGCCTCCACCAATCTAAATTTATTCACATTTACTCCACCTATCTTGAAACTAAAGACTAATTAATTAAGGGTTGTTGTTTACCTTTTAATAGTTTCATTAAGAGGTAATATCTGAATCGCTAAGAGGTGAATCTTGTTTGGTAAAAAAAAATTCATCTCTTAATGGTTTTAAAACCCTCTGAATGATTTTGTATCTTGGGTCTCCCTTAACCATTCAGCTCCCTAATTTCATTCTGAACAATTACCAAACAACCATATTTCAGTTTTCACTATATCATATAAAACCTCTTAATTTTTTTTTGGAAGGCATAGCGGCATCGAACCAACGAACGACTACCACGAACAAACGCACGCACACCTCCCCGGCGGTATCGGGCATCCACGGGCAGCCCACTAATCCGCCGCTGTCCCGGTTCAGCGTAAACCACAGTACTCCCCTTGGATTCGAACCCGGATAGATTTGGATACCATCCACAACCCCCTCCCCCCCCCCCCCCCCCCCCCCCCGATGTTACCGCCCTTGGGAAAACCAACTGAGCTAGACATGATTTGTGTATTTTGACCACTTAATTATTCTACACCAAACTATTCAGCGACTGCCTAACAACCTTTACCAAAAACTCGAGATGGCCAATCTATATTCAGATATTGTTTTCAAATCGGGATTTAACCCTCATTTCAAATGAGGGGTCTGTATTTCAGATATTGTTTTTTCATAACGGGATTTCACCACCAACTTTTAGGTGTTGCTGTAAATAATGGAGTTGCATTTATGGACTTGGGTTTCAACATATGTAATTTAGGATTTTTTTTTTCCTATTCAAGAAAATAAAAACAAATTTCTAAATATGATTTTTTTTATTGAAATAACTAAAATGAGAGAAAAGAGTAACGATGATCATTTTGTCATGAGATTTAACGGATATAGGAATAGACGTTAGTGCGATTGATAGAGACCGATTCAAGACGGTTAATCTCCAAGAGAATCCGAAGCTTGAGAGAAGAAGTTTGGAACAATTTTCTACTTGATTTCATAATAAACTGAAGTACAATATTTATACTAACTAAGCAACTTCTAAAACTAACCCACTCTCCTACTACATTACCCATGACTTCCTTAAAAGGTTATGGCTTTTACTAACCAAATACTAATTAAGAAATTAAAAAAACTAATAATTAATAATAATAATAATAATAATAACAATAATAAACTGGAAATAGTCAACCACGTATCAGTGATGAACTAATTTCATAAGAAAATAAATGAATTTAAAAACAACTTCATAATTTTCTATAAATCAGAGGGACCGAATTTATAATTTACTTTAATAGTTTTTATAAAATTTAACCGGTTTATAAATTTTGCCATATTTCATCGACTTATTTTCCCTCGCTTCACAACTACTCATACCTTCTAAGACGCACATACATTCTTTAGTAAATTCCATTTTTCTTTCAATGATTGTATCATTTTTATAAGTTTGCAGGTGTCACATTAAACATACAAACATGTATACGATTGCAAGTGCAGAGATAAGGCATTATCCTGTACTCTACACATTATGTATATCTAGCTTATATTGGCGTTAAATTCTTAGAAATTACTATGCAAATAAAACTCAAATCCATTCTATAGGTTTTTAGTTTATTTGCCTTAGTAAAAGTTAAAATTGTGAATTTACTTAGACACATATGTTGTAACAAAATTATTTCTAAATCTTGTTACTTGTAATTATGTAAAAACAGGTCAAAACTCCAAACCTTTCAAGCGTAAACAAATTTCATAAATCTCCACAATCTCTCACTCCTTTTAAGTATGGAGAAACTGACAAGACAACAAAATCAGGTTTATCTGTCACAAAGAGAGTCATAATAAATTTTTTTATTGTAAAATTTGAGTTTATAGAACCAAACAAATATGTTTTCTATGTAAGAGCGTTGCAATAGGTTTATAGAACGTTTTTGAGTGACTTAAATAATTCTTTTACGCAAGTTATAGAATAAAATGTCTTGTTAACTTTTTTATAGGACATTTTTTGAGAAATATCCTATAAGACATCATTTTATATGACGTTTGTGATTATAAGACACTTTTACAAACAAGGTCATATAAAATATTTGTTATGATCTTTTATTTCAAATGTGTCTTAAAAAACTATTTAAGATGTCCCAAAAACGCCCTATAAATTTATTGCATCATTATTAAACATGACACTATAGTTTGACCTTATAAACTTAAGAGTAAACTCCAATTTTGGTCCCTAAGGTTTGTTGGTTTCTTTGAAATCGGGACTTATGGTTTCATAATTCAAGTTTTGGTCCTCATAGTTTGAATTTTACTCTGAAAGAAGAACCTGGTCACCAACTCTGTTAAAAATCTCCATTAGAAGCAGGGGCATTTTCGTCCAACCATGTTTTGTCCTTCTTTTTGCATTCTTTTTTCGTTTTCCTTAATTTTATGAAAACATCAAACTCTAGGGACCAACTTGTAATTAACTCTAACATATTATACATATACATGCATATATATATATATATATACAATCACAAGGACGATATCCCTCTCCAACCAAACTTCATTGCCGGCCAAAACTTCATCGTCGGCCAAACTCGCCCCACCCCATGTTTACTGATCGATATCACCACAAAGATGATGATGGTTCACCACACCACACCCCTCCTTTTTTGTCGGCACAACTACCCCACCCTCTCCTCTCCTTTTTTTTCTCGGCACCACCTTTCATCATCGGTAACAAAACCCCAACACAGGGACCAAATCACAGGACGATGATGATGAAAATTTCCGAATCAATTTCCCAACCGGAATTGACACACGATCAATACGAATCTGGATCATCGGATCCATCCATACCTGGTTATAGTCGGAATCACAGTCATTGTTGCGTTGGCGGTATCGATAGCATTAGTGGTGGCCCTTCGGGGTAAAACCTCCGGATGGTCCGGTCGCAGCCCACCAAAGCCATATTCAGGGTGTGTAGTCGTACCCTTTACCAGAACCTCTGCGTCAATTTGTTTCTTGATTTCCCAGGTTCACGAGGTTTATTTCAAAACCTGTGTGCTTCCATACATGAAAACCTACAAAAATTAAAGTTTATTCTTGAAACTTTTCTCCATCCATGATAGAATAAAGTTTACCCTTTGTAACTTTACACATGAAAACCTGCAAAATTAAAGAAACCCCATTGACATTCGTTACCTAAACAACAAGAAAAAACACAAATCAGTAAGAAATCAGATGCATCTGCATAACTTTAAGGATTAATGTTGAGATTAAAGATATAGATATTGGAGGGGTGGGGGTAGTGGTGCCGGCAAAAAAAGGAGGGGGAAGATCCTGTGGTTGTGGGTTACGGTGGTCATGAGGACGATATATTCTCTCTCTCCCTCCCTCCTTCCCATATATATTATTTCTCAAAGAAATCCACAAACGCCAGTGAGATGCTCGATAGTCGTCGCCGGAGGTGACGATCGTCCCTGTGTGTAATAATCGTTGTCCTAAATTGCAGTCTTCGTGGTAAAGTGTGGTCAAAGTGTGAGAAAAGAAACTTAGGGACTTGAATGCAATATATGAAAGGTATAAAAAGGGGGGAAATCCCTATTTCTTGCAATGTGGTACCTGTAACGTGAAAGAGAGAAGAGAAGAGTTGTGAAGGGTTTTCTTCTGCAAGGATTGTAGAAGTTCATGAGGAATCAATCGACAAGGTATGTTACTAATTTTTTTAACCTCAATCGATTTTATATGCTTGGTGTATTCGAAATGGAGGAAAACCCCCATTCCTTTTTACTGTGTTCTTCTTTAAAGGATTTAGTGGGAGTTTTGGTTTTTCAATTTAATATTGTAATCTTAATGTTGTTTGAGGATGATTAGTAAGTCTAGAGAGGGATTTGTATGTTTTGGGATTGAGAAAAAGGTGGAAAATACATGGGAAAACGAGATTTGGGGAAATTCGTTCGACTACCCGAGAATTGCCCTAAAGAACGAAACCCGGATGGGGTTACCCGCGAAGTGGGGAGCCGGGTTAAATCCCGGGAGTGCATCCACCGGGAAACCGGGGAGGCCCGGGAGCGCATTCTCTGGGAACCCGGGATAGCCGTGTCTACCGGGAACCCGCAATGACATTTACTGGGATTTTGGCAGGGATCGGGTTAACTCCCGGGTGATATCCACTCGGGAATTGGGGTAGGCCACGGATGCATGTCGATCGAGAACCGGGTTTCACCACAGATAAGTCGTGCCCGGGAGTCGGGCAAAAAGCCGGATAGGTCGGGAGTTGGGGGAGGCCCAGATGGGGTAACCGAAACCCATTGGAATTCGGGTGAGTCTAGAGCGGAATCGATTTAGAATTCGGACAAGGTTAACCATGATATGTTTGACAATTTGTAGGAGTTTGGTTCGTTTGGGGGTGAGATTTGTTTGTGTGTCAAGTTCCTCGTAACCAGTGAGTTCCCTTAAACCTATTTGTTTTTACCACTGAATTTGGTATTATGAGGATGATATTTATGATTTGAAAAGAAGCAGGCTATTATGTACCGTGAAAGCACTCTCTTCCATACTCATGATTTACATGTTCTTCATGAATTTGTGCTTGTATGTATGTGGAGTCGGGTTGCACAGTGGGGTTCGTGTACCTCAGATGATTGACAATCCTTGGGAGGTTGGTTGAACAGTGTGCCTTGAATCTATTTCTTGTGCACACAGATTTGGCATCTACTGGGGGGGTCGTGGGGATCTATTGGAGGCCTCAAGTGTGAACATCACGAGGAGGTGATAGGAGTTGAGACCACTGTGCAATACCCTTTTGTGGAGTTGAATATTTAATCTGTTACTTTACTCTTTAATGTGACAGTCTCCTTGTTTTATAGTTGAGAATTGGGCAAACCGTTTTTGAGAGGGAATTCACTAGACCTCATGGTCTAACCCTCGCTTTCCAAAACTAAAACCATTTTTCAGGTGAAAGTTTAGTTAGGTTTTCATTCGAAGAAAGGGAGAATGAAGGATGCTATAGAAGAGGCATGGTTTTGTGGAGGTTTGTAGTTCCTCAGTTGTGAAGGTGTGTTGTCCGTTGTGTACTTTAATTTGAGAATGATGTAAATTAGTATATTTTAGGATCGTTTGAGTTGTAATGTTATATTTTAGTTGTTATTATTTTTATGGTTGTTACACTGTGATCTGGTGATTTGCTCCATGTGTTATATATATATATATATATATATATATATATATACTATATATTAAAGGGCTTAAACGGTTCTTGAAAGTAGTTATTGATACATGTAGTTACAGTTTTGGTCCCTGAACTCTTTTGATAGATTTATTTTATACCTTTTAGTTTTACATTTTACATTTTACATTTTCATTATATTAACACATATAAGCATATATTAACTAAAATACGTTAAAAAAATAATTTTTAATTTTAACAAGTTACATCATTATAATCGTCTCTTCGATACCTTCGAAATGAGTCCAATATTGAATATTTTTTGATTTAATTATTTTATTATATGTTAAAAATATGTTAAAAAATACGTTTTAACATATCACATTAAGATACATAATTACGTTGTATTTTGTGAATATCACATGTGATTAATTGTGGATATCACAAATGTCGATTAATTGTGGATATCACAAATTTCGATTATTTTGGGATATCACATGTCGATCAATGAAAACAGAATCATTCGATATATATATATATATATATATATATATATATATATATATATATATATATATATATATATATATTATTTGAAATAAAGTAAAGTAATTTATTTGAAATAAAGAAAAATATTATTGAAGACCCTTGTAGACGCAGTTATTCTAACGCGCCAACATTTATCAACTCCAAAGATTTTGGTCATAAAGAATCAGCGAGGCATAGCTCCTACTTCCAATGACAACCCCCCCCCCCCCCCCTCCAACTTCATATCTTGATCAAATCCCGAGTTTATTTCATCCATACATCGCACAAGTACAATATGTATTAGGCGATGAAATTTGTGGATTTCGAGTCATATCTACTTGTTTTGGTGGTCATGAAGATGCATGGGGACACTATCCGCGTAGAGTTAATGGATGAACTGGGTATTAAAAGGAGATTACCCAATGCCCACACTCATACACCATTGGACACATCATGCACTTCCAGATGCAATGTCGTGGATTATCCCATACAAACGTATATTAGATGTGAATGAATAATATATAGAGTGTACTCGTACTCGTGAATATGTTGATTTAAATGAATAATCAAAGCTGGAATCTGTTGAAATAAAAAAATACGCAATATATTTATTATGTTTATTATCTTGATGTTAAAACTTACGTTTGATGTAATTCATTTTCTCTTTTTAAAAAAAATCGATTAACCAATGTATAATATATGACATATAATAACATAATTAAATCAAAAAAATATTAAATATTTGGCTCATTTCGAAGGTATCGACGAGACGATTATAATGGTGCAACTTGTTAAAATCAAAAATTATTTTTTAATGTATTTTAGTTAATATATACTTATATGTGTTAATATAATGAAAATGTAAAATATAAAATGTAAAACTAAAAGATATAAAGTAAATTTATCAAAAAAGTTCAGGGATAAAAACTGTAACTATGAATTAAAATAAAATAAAGGAATCCATGAGAGGGAATTGGAAATCTGTTAAAATTAAATGTTACATTTACCACCCTTATAATTAATTATTTAATTTACTTTATATCCCTTGTTTTTTCATTTTTCATTTTACATCCTTATCATGTTAACACAAATAATCGTATATGAACAAAAATGCAATGAAAAATACGTTCATTTTTCTACAAATTATACCATAATAATTGTCTCGTCAATACCTTCAAAACGAACCCAATATTGAATGTTTTTTAATGTAACCGTACTATTAAATATCATGAATATCTACGAATTAATTTGTTTTCTATCCATACGTTTTATTTTTTTCCACCGTTAGCACATTAAAAATATATAATCGTAAAATACCTTTCATTCTTATTATAAATTATATAATTATAATTTTTTTTCGTCAATAATTGTAATATAAACTAATTATTGAATATCTTTATGGGTTTAGGGTTTAGTGTTTCATAAGTTGTGATTCTTAGGTCATGGTTGATTGTTGATGACATGTCTATAAGGAAGTAGCATTAATTGCTCGTTCTTTACTCACATTCCACTGCATCTCGCGGGTATATGCCTAGTATGTATATATATATATATATATATATATGGAGAGATCAAATGGAAACCACTCTAATTTTGCAAATTGCAGAAACCGTCGCTTTCTTTGGTTAAGTTAATGAAATTGGTTCATGAAATTATTTAATTTGATGAAATTGTGTCATATAATTCTTTTGTTGATTAAATTGTTTCATGTATTTTCTCATTCTGATGAAGTTGTGTCGTTTTTACATAAAAAACACAAATATATGAAACGATTTCATCAAGAAAAGAATTATATAAAACAATTTATCAAATTAAACAACTTCATGTAATAGTTTCATTAACTTGACCAATGAAATCGTTGGTTTTCATGGTTTTCAAAATTAAGGTGGTTTCCAAATGAAACTACCCTTATATATATAGAGGGGTGTTCAAATACAACTCATTTACATGGTGCAACCCCTCTATTCACCACTCATTTTATTTTCACATTTTTTAATTAAAAAATATGAAAATAAAATGAGTGGTGGATAGAGGGGTTGCATAATAACCTACCCTTATATATATATATATATATATATATATATATATATATAGGCATGAGATCATGTGAGAAGTGTCATTTTTGGTGAGAAGTGGTTTTAAGTCGATTATTTTTACTCAAATACCCTCCAATAAATTGCGACTTTAAAGGGACTTGATCTGGTGCATCTCATCCTGATGTTCGTTAATTTCTCATCCAGCGGTTGATAACCATTTCTCACGCTTATCACCGAAACCCAACCCTTATATAATATATATATTAGAGCTAATCCTATTTGGTCCCTAAAGTTTGATATGATTTACAAATATAAGAAAAAAAAACATAAGGGAATTGCAAAAAAGGAAGAAAACCATATTGGATGAAAATACCCTTGCCTCTAACGGAGATTTTTTATGGAGTTAGTGACCAGGTCCCACTTTCAAAGCAAAATACAAACTATGATAACTAAAACTTGAATTATGAAACCACAAATCCCGCTTTCAAAGAAATCAACAAACCTCATGAACCAAAATTGAAGTTTACTCTAAACTTAAGTTCGATTTTATTAAAATGTGACTCAACTTTTAAGCTTATTCATATGAACTCTTGTTAACCTACTTCATTGGTATTTATAACACATTTAAGAGCATGAATTTTAATATATTATCATTTACTAGCAGTGTACCCGTGCAATGCACCTGGTGAGCAAGGTATAAATTTTTTATTGTAGATGAAAAATGAGAAACCCTCAAACGTGTAGCTTAGTTGGCAATGGGGTTGAGCAGCTTTGAATCCCCCTGCTACCCTCAGTCGTTAAGTCAATTCTGAAATGCCTCCTCACATGTTGTTCATAGGGTCGGTTCCATATGGCTCATTCGATACAAGAAAATAAAATTAAAAAAGAAAACTCTATGAGGAGGCAGTCCTTAAAATGGAAATCAAAAGCCCTTGAAATTGACTATTCTACATAGGAGCGGCTTGTTCAATTTACGTATTTCAACTATTAGAAACAGTTAAATAATGCATAATTAAAATATTGTACATGTTAAGAATATGATAAAAATTCATGTAGATAATGTTATTGGAAATCAAGTTTGACCTCAAGAGTCAAATTACCTTGGATTGTTGCAAAAAAAAAAGAGGACAGGACAAGGTATATTAATGCCTTTGTGGACATATTCTCTTTTCATTTAGGAAAGGGAATATACGAAAATGTTGATGTTCCTCTGAAAGTTTTGCAATTGCGAAAAAATGTTGTATATTTCAACAGGTAAATGAGAGTAAAGTTTGGTAAAAGATCACCAGGTGGGATGTGTGTTTAGGAGGAAGAGTGAGGGAAGTTTCAACTGTTGATCATAGGCAGCACCATTAACAATGTAAAGAAAACACAAAAAATTACCTCAAAACCCATTTGTTTTGTAGTTTGTAAGAAGGGATTTGAACCTTGATCACTTTTAATCTCAAAATAACCCATGGATTGTGCTTTATAAGGAAATTGATCTGGTGCATTTCATTAGGGTTGAACTTTAATTATGATTGAACCAAAGGTGGAGATCGCTTCAATTCTTACCCTTCTCACCATAACTTTTATTCTCACCAGAACCCAACCCTACATATATGAATATGTACCTATATCTCAATTTGAAATCAATGCCATTAATTAGGTCATCATCAATAATAACCAGAGACACAAAGAAAATGTATGATCACTCGATTAGTTGATACAGATCTATATAACTCATATTCCACAGTAGATAACTCGATTTCGAAGATGGATATAAATATTTTTTTTTTACCTTTTTCGTTTCAGCTATGAATTTAAAGTGCCAAAAGAGATCATTAAGCTCCTTTCCATCAATGTTATGACCAAGCTAGATTAAGAGAAAATAGAACCAATATACACTTAATGCATATATAATAACAAATGTATGGCTTACTTCATCTACAAATAGATGATACTTCAACATTGCATATATACTCAACTCAAAATAAGTTTAGATTTTAAAGCATGGGTCCACTGGGTGCAACAATATTTGAAAAGCATTAGACTACTATATCAATCAACAAAACGTAATATTCTATAAAGAAGTAGATATATATATCAGAGAGTAGGCCATGATAATCAACGGACTACACATAATTCATCACACCTAAGTTTTTCGAGTGTAAGTCCAAATTCATCGGATCGGTGAAGTCCAATATCTTCAGGAGACATGATTTCATGTGTGTTTTTGTTCTTTAGCATTCCGTCCTACGTACAAATAGAAAAGAAAACATGATCAATTGTAAATTAAGTAGTAATACTTAATAAGTAGCCATAATCAATAGTAAATTAACCACATGATATGTGCAGTGTGTTTCTTAATTAAAGACCAACCTGGTAGATTCCACTTTCATGAGAAAAAGCATTGGCACCAACAATAGCCTTGTGTGGTTGCACGTGCATTTGAGTGCACTCTTCCACCTAAATAGTTAACAACAAGAGCAATTAAGGTTGAATTAATTGAAACTTAGGTCACGTTTGTTTTTTAAGTGGTCTAAAGTCTGAAGTCTTATTTTAGTTATGATTAATAAGAGATGGTGTGTAAAAAGTAGGGCTGTCAATGGGTACCCGTTATGTTTCGACCCGTTGAATAAGGGTATGGATAAAGAAAATTTTATCCATTTATCCACTTATGCATTACCCGTTTATCCGAAATTTTAGTGGGTAGGATATGGATAAACGGTTTTTCGTTATCCATTACCCGTTACCCGTTACCCGTTACCCGTTACGATATAATATATATGTATGTATAATTATATAAAATTAAATATTAGTGTATATATACATAATTATATTAAGTTAATTATTAATATTTTTCTAATAATGTTATCATATATTAACGTCTACTTTAATTTATTTTTTAATATTTATCGAGTAAAAGATTTTATTTTGATTAAATGAGAAACAAGTCGGATTTAGAAAAATATACAATGAAAAGTGTTAGTCTTACAATTTTTATATTGTTTTTAAAATATTATATTATGATTATATTTAGAGTAATAAAGTGCTTACTACAACAAAATTAGATATAAAATAATAACTATATTTATGAACTTATGTTTTACTTATATGTTTGAGGTTTAACAATATTAATTATAGTTCAAAATGAATTTTTGTTTACCATTTATCCATTACCCGTTTCGTTACCCGCTATTTTAAATGGATTGGATAACGGATTAACCCTTACCCTACCCATACCCTACCCGTTGCCAGCCCTAGTAAAAAGGTCTGAATGATTCAGACTTAAAAGTCATTAAGAGATTTAAAAAAAAAAACAAACAACCCCTTAATTAATTATTCTTGAAATAGATTAATATATATATATATATATATATATATATCTCAAGGTTCTAAAAATTGTTAGTGAATGCCCAAAAGCTAATCATACGATGATTGTAATTGAGTTTTGTTTCATGAAATTAATAAATAAATAAAAGGCATTGCCCAATTTATTATGTATATGTTATATTCTGTGTTTTAATTATTCATAATAAATAACCTTAGAATAATGTATTCTAAATGTCCCTAGTTAAATATTATTTTGGGTTTTAAGGTTGAAGTAATATGATAATGACTAGCATATGCAGGGATTCATATAGAGATATTGAATCTGCATATGGGTACAAAATGGAGATTTTATGTATCGGACGTGACTCGCTATGAGAACACTTCATTGGATGTCATGTAAGTGTCATAAGTGTTTCTCATGTGGTCAATGTACATGTAATTCTTTGACTTGAGAAATATGGAGTTTGCTATGTGTGAGTAATATATTTTGACATTTGTTCTAATCATTCCGTAACTGGGTGACATAATTATTGTTGGGTATGTTATAAATCACATGGTAGAACTAGCATATATCGAGATAGGATTTGTCCATCCTTTATGACGGGAGTGATGTCTCTGGGCCGCTTGATAAATATATATACTAAGGAAATGCATGCGTGCTCGGATAATTGATATGAAATATCATGATCTGTTTTATTAGTATATTAGGGAATCAAGAAACTAGAGATTGGACATAACGAGAATGACACATTCAATGTCTCGTGTTCAATCTAGACATCAAGGACAAAGAAATTAAATGTGTAAACTAAAATTGACTACAAACCGTTAATTTGTTGTATCACCAATTCTCGTCATTTGGGGGACGATGATGTATTGCTAAATACCGCACATTGTTTATAAATATAAATACGAGATTTATAATTATTAACAACATGTCGAGAACCCATTGGGTCACACGCTTTGGACATATTCGAATAAGGAGTTTAAATAATTAAAATGTTTAATTATTATATCTGATTTGTATTGATTTAATCTGATTAAATAAAACCAGATATTATTTGTGTTGGACATAAATAAAGTTGACTAGGGATGACCTTTGTAAGAGAGTGATGGTGTATGGAAAGTCTTACACTCAAGCATGGATACTTCTACACTCAAGTAAGGTGTAGGGATGCTGGTGCTTTCATGTCATGCCTTTCATATCCATATAAATGTATGACATTTTATACAAGAGTTGTTCTTGCAAATTTCTCTAAAAATCACCTACAACTATATGCTCCCTTTCCTTTCTAAGTTTTGAAACCGTGACTAGTATCACGAGAAGGCAAAGAATTCGGATTGTTCGCGTGGATACCGTGGAGGCATCAAGTTTGCTTTGTTGTTGTGATTCAAAGTCTCGTTAACTGTGAGGTATAATTTCGAAACACCCGATTTATTCCGGTTCGTATGGGTCCTTGGAGGGTTACGGTTTTATTTTCCGCTGTGCTTGAGATCCCGTAACCCAACAAAAAATGCGTCTTGGCACAGCCATGGCACCGAGTTGTGGCCTTGCCGCCACGTTTTACCCCTTGGAGTCGAAATAAGGCGTCAAGCTCGTTATGGCACACCATATCTGTAACACCCTCATTTTAACCATGAGAAATGTTACATAATCTAAAACAAATCCTCCAAAATTATGACTAAATTTAAAATTTTAAAATCGTTCGTAGCGGAAGTCTTCAAAATACATAAACATGTAACTTAAATGCTAACCCGTCCCATACCAGGTTAAGTTACAACTGCTCCATACATAAAAGTCTAAACAAAAGACTGAATCATAATTAATGATAGTAGATAAGTCTCTAAGTGTGTCCTTTGCCCTTATCCAACCTCGAACTACCTGGCCCTGAGATGCATATTATAGTCAACTTATAAAGCTCAGTGAGTTCATGGTTTGCGTGAGTGAAATCATATATTGTCACATATATCAAACATGCAAACTTCGTATAAAAACAATATTCATTTTCTAAAACATGCAACACCAAAAGAAACGAGACCTCATAATTGTCTCCTCAAGTAAGGACTGATAAGTTGCAAGCATTCCATGGGTGTGTACGGCTCACCTATAACCAATAACCCATTACGGGGTCGTGCTGCCATGTCACAGGCATTCCCTGGTGTGTACGGCTCACACAGAGCCAGTAACCCATTTCGGGGCCGTGCCTCCCCTTAAGTGTGACAAACTAAACCGACATCTCATATTCCAAACCATGCACCATTTATACAATATAAACCAACGGAAAATCCAAGCATGCTAAATACGTTTAAAAACCGGAAAACAATTAGCATGCATGCTCCACAAAACTCCACATACATGTAAACATATACCAATGGCATTATTTAAATCATCATCATGCATAACATTCACCATAGAAATCATATAATGCTCAAAATAATTTGTACGTAGGTATGCATCCCAGTGTAAGTCTCATGAAGACTCACCTGATTGCGTAGATCGACTACCGATAGCTCCTGACAGAAGACCCACACATTATATCATAATATCTATAATTAATGACTTAATTCTCCAAAGGTAACCTTATGGTCCAACTCGATCCGACATGAAGTCAAATTCCAAATCTGGGTCTCCAAGTCTGTTCCAAGTAGCTCAACACGGGCCCAACATTAAAATCCATATGGGTCAAACGAGTCAAAAGTCAACACTTAATCAACTCGGTCAACCCCGACAAATTCTAGTCAAAGCTCAAGTGTATCACTAGATGACGTCCCAAAACGTCAAATTAAATATTTCTATAATATATAAATCCCAACTCCGAGTTAAAATGTCCCAATAATTATTTTAATCCGATAACGGCACTTTACTCTCATTATTAAAATAATCAAACCAATTAAATGACTTATTGTAGACATACCTCCTTAGGGAATATATAATTTATATAAATCCTTAAAATCAAAGTGCTTAATAATCATTCTCTTTATTACGCCACTTTAAACCTTTTTTTTTTGTTCATTTAAATAAATAAATGATTTATTGTAACCACCCATTTTAAAATAAATAATTAAAACACCAAACGACTACTTAATTTCGTAAATAATCGAAAATCGAGTCAAGGTTTGTATTTTATAAATTCAAAGATATTTCTAATTGATTTTATATTGTTTCCATAAAACAAGAAAACACAATATGGTTTACTGGTTGGAACCTAAATCCAAAACAAAAATTTCCTTCATCTTCTTGTTTTAAATAAAAATAGATAGAGAAACTAATAAATAATTAAGGTGAAAATGGATAACATAAAAGCCAACCAAATAAGTTGGTTAGAGTGCTACTTCCAAACCTAAGGTATAGGGTTTGAATCTTACACCTTGTAAACCCTTTGAATTATTTTTAGTGGTTAAAAGCACAACCGGGTCAAATCATTGACCCACGACCCGGCCGACCCACGACCCATTAGATGCCTTAACAGCCAGCAACCATGGCTGCACCATTTTTTTTTACGTTTTTGAGCTCTAAAAACTTCATTTTTTGCTCTTTTTTCGTCATTCTTTTTACACCGATTGCTTGGTAATATTTTTACCAACATTTTGACATAAGAAACACGAATTTTCGTCAAGAAATGAGTTCCATTTACCCATTTAAAGTTTAGATTTTTACTTAAAACCAAACAAACTTTAAACTTCAAAATCGACCCTTAAAACACCAAATCTGAAACATAAAGTTACTAGGGTTCGATAAAGCTCTTAAAAACGAAGACATAGAACTAAAAAACATAAGATTTGGTCATGAATCTCACCTGAAATTGAAGAAAAACCGAGAAGTGAACCTCCGAACTTCAAACTCAGATTTCTCCCTCTATAAATGCTTATTTTTCAAACTATCTGAACCAAAATGATCTTCAACCAGTCCCTTACATTTATATGATGAGAGGTTTGGCGTATTAGTTGAAGAAATCGGACAAATCGCGAGTTTTACGCTGTAAGGTTTTTTTCTTCAAACAGACTTGTACTAATGGTAAAACAGGCCCTCAAACTTTCAAAAAGATGATATTTGGTCCCCTTAACTTCCTGATTTTTACATTCGCGCCCCCTGAGCTCACCACTTTGAATAACTTTACACTTTTACCCCCTCTTAACATAATATTTCACATTTTATGTCTAAAGCAACCAAAAATCAATTTCTTTTCTTTTCTTTTTCTTTTTCCGTTTATTATTATTTATTTATTTATTTATTACCAAGATTTTGGGTGTTACAATATCCTGCCATGGCGGCCATGGCGTTACAAATTTTTGTACTTTCGATATATATCCCACCATAACCGAACCGTATATATACATACCACCCAATAACTCTCCTTTGCATTTTGTGGTCATTGCCACCTATACATGCTCAATAAATTGGTTAACTTTATATTAAACCCCTTAAAAGAGCCTGTTGGATATGACATGAACAACGAATTTCTTGTTGTATCCTTTTGCTGTCAGGATATCTTCCTAAGAAGGGGTTGTTCTCTCTATCTCTCTCTGTATATATATATACATATATATATATATAGGGTTAGGTTATGGTGAGAATAAAAGTTATTGTGAGAAGGGTAAGATGGGATCTCCACACTGGATCAATCATAATTGAATAGTTATGTACCCGCACAATGTGACGACATGTAATGATTCCATTAAGATAAATTTGAATTTTAAATGTCCCGTAAAGTTTGAAGCACCATAATGAACTTGATGTTGTAATCCATGAAAATGCAGATTGAAAAGATCACCAAAAAGCCTTTTCATGTATGAATAATTTGGTCCGTCGTCAAGCCTTAATGATCGACAATAACAAAAATACAATATGAACTCAATCGAATAAGACTTGCAAAGCACCTGCAGATTTTTTCATTTAGAAGCTAGTTCATTAAGATGGTATGAATGGACATATTTAAGCTCTCATTGCTTAAATATGTTTGGTCTTTATTATACCTCTATAGGAGTAAACATCTTCTTTTCACTAATTTTGTCACATTTCTGCTTCTTTGCACCGTCTTTCAGCCCTTGCCAAGGAAGGCTTCAACCACATGAATATGAAACCAAATTAGAATAGGGAAGTGAAAGGGTACAAAGGAAAAAAAATAGATCAAGGTTAGAATATATTAAACCTTCCTCTCAATAAAGAGATTAGCACATAAACCGAGAGACTCCGGTTATCCCTCCTCTTTACAACAAATCTTACAACATTTTATATAGATGGTTTGTTACCCATTGGAGATACTTTCACAATATAATCAACATGCTTGATACTCCGCGGCGAAACTATTAAGCCTCAAGTGGAGTCCTGTGCACTCACCGAACTTATTTTCGTAAGTAGAAAAAAGAAGTATGAAAAAGGTACACGTAAATTTTTAAGGATTCTCCAAGATATTAGAAAATACAAAGAGCATGAACTAAGAAAAAAGGAGAAAAGATTGTTCGAAATCAACCGAAAAAAACGAAAAAAAAGATCACTCAAAATCAGAAAAGAAAAAAAGGATCCCTCAAAATCAACCAAAAAAATAAAAATAAAAAATCCTTGAAAGAGACCCAAATGTGCAATGTATTAACAAGCTAAATATAAATACCGTAAAATCAAAATCAAAAGCATATCGAATTGTAAACAACAAATCTCCATGTGTACCAGATTATATCATACCAACAAGCAATGCACGAGAAGAAACATAAAAACACAAAAACATAGCTACAACATCAAGTGAAGAAGACCTTGAGAATATAAGATTGCACTTGCGTCCGTTGGGGAAATAGCAGGTTGATCACAGGCCGAAGAGAGGGAAGAGTCATGGTTGGCGGAGGATTCTCTGATCACTTTAGCAGCTAGTGAAGGACTGAAGGTGTCGCCAACGCGGCAGTAGATGAGGACGAGGTGTCGTCTTCTAGGGAAGTAGGAGAATCGTGACGCCTAGAATTAGGGTTAGAGATTACAAAATCTTTCACATACGTTGATGCCGGTTCAGATAGTCGTATTTGGTCAACAACTCCAGTAGAGAAGCAGAGGTCGAGAGCATATTTGGGTGGGGATGATATATTTTAGGGTTTTGAGAGGTTTAGTGATTTGAATTTGGGACACAAATTCATCATCTCTTTTGAAATTTGATTTTGGTGAAATTTAGGAAAGTCTGATAGCTTGAGATAACTTTGGAAACATAAAGAGTACCTTCAACATATAAACATTATGCATCTAAAACTTGTATATCGTGCATTGTATATGGTAATTAAGAGATTTTAAGAATTCATGCAAAAATTAGTTGTACCTTATGCATAAAATGTTGTCTTTAAGAGTTTTTTATCCGTACTTTATAACATAGTATAGATATACACTTTTAAGCTTGAATTTTTTTTTATGTATTTATGACTTATAAGTATGAATTTATTATATTTACACATCTGCATCAAACATAAATAAATAAGATATATCTTGTTCTAATTCATCCAAAGACAAATGAATTCGAACTTTGGCATCCAACATGAATGGACTCAAATACAATATGATGATCCAAAACCCCACAATTTTTTTTCCTGTAACTTTAGCCAAGTTTCTCTCACAAAATTTACGTATATGTTAAATAAGATTTTTTTTTGAAAGGAATGTTAAATAAGATGTTATAACTATTGAATTATCATAAAAATAAAAAACCATATGATTTCAATTCATACGATATATACATGATTAAGAGTTGGGTTCCGGTAATAAATTAAGGTTAACGTGAAAAGCATGACAATTGTTATCAACCGTTGAATGATAAATGAATGCACATTAAAATGAGATGCATCGAGATATATCGGATCAATTCCATTCTAAGGTGTAATTAATGGGATCGATGACATAAGATTAAAAATGATCAACGCAACGTTTCAGAAACACACGATAACCTCAACTTCTTACACGATGTTTCACCAGAGATTATATATTATCTCTTATAAACAAAAGTTTAAACTTGTGTTTCTTAAATCATTACCATAAATTTAGGACTTTGAAAGTGATTCCATAAACAAAACAAACGGTTTACTTTAAAATTAAAAACTTAAAAATCCATATGCAACCCTTTAAAAGCTCCATTAATTGAATTCCCATTCCATAAAATGAAGTAATTA
The DNA here is from genome assembly GCA_954870635.1 of Arctium minus. Lineage (NCBI taxonomy): Eukaryota > Viridiplantae > Streptophyta > Magnoliopsida > Asterales > Asteraceae > Arctium > Arctium minus. The sequence continues at coordinate 24,167,918 of OX941084.1, forward strand.
AAATCGGTAATCATCTATCTTAATCAACTATCTTAATTATTCAAAGCCAAAGTGCTCCAGCTTCCTTAAGAAGTGGGACCAATGTCCCATTGATATGTGACGCCATCACTCTATCCATCGACCCCACCAGCTTCCCGCCGATAAACACCACCGGCACTGCCGTAGAGTTGCCGCCCATAAGTCTAACCAGCGCCCTCTCGATGTCTCTCCCTCTGATCGGATCCTGGTCGAGCTCGTACACCGTCGGGTTCACACCCATCCCGGAGAAAAGACTCTTGATGGCGTGGCACATGCAGCACGTGCTCAAACTGAATATCACCACCGCACTCTGTGACGCCAGCTTCGCCACCCTCTCCAATGGGTCAACCGCCACCGCCGGAAAGTGCCGTACCGGCATGTAGTTGTAGTAATATCCGGTGGTGGTGGTGGTGGTGGTGCTCCTCCATGACTCCGGCGCCACCGCTGCTGCTGCTTGATATTGCATTGTCGATCTGTTTTAAATTCTTTGATTGATTAATTGCTTAAAGGAGTGACGATGATGAAGTGAAGAAAATAATGATGATATGATGATGATGGTGGTGGTGGTGGTGGAAATGGTGGTGGTGGTGGTGGTGGTGATGGTATATATAGGGATTGAAAATGGGGACACAAATCTCGTAGTTCGATAAAAGTATCGAGCATGATTCTATTTCTTGTATTATTCTGTTTAACATGTAATTGAGGCTTTAATCACATGTGAATCATTCTCTAAAAGATTATATAGTACTTGTGTTTAAAAGAATTACACTTATTTTCTAACGGTTTCTTCTTTTTTTTTTTTAAGATTTTAGCATTAATTAGGAGTTAAAATGTTTGATGTATTTAATGCTATATCAAACTTTTTGTAAGATGATAATTAACGATTAAATATAAACAAATTTTTGGAAAGTGGTAAGTTTCAACAAAATATTATGTTATAAAATAGTGATTTCTGACAATGTTTTATTTTATAGAATAGAAAAAGGGGAGTGCTATTTGCACCAAAAATATATCAAAATCATGTCAAAATTATGCGTTGGGAATGTAAAAAGCAGATGTTAATGTATATGAGTAGAAAAATAATTATGATGGTGCACTTAGCAAATTTATGGGTGCAATTAGTCTCACCCTAGAAAAATTTTAATGGGTAACAGGCAAATAGCTAAATAATTAATGAAATCAAGCAATTCTTGATTTGATTTGTTGAAATCAAAAGAATGGATAAATAATTCGATTATTCTTCTTTTTAGTAACAGTAAAGAAAATGAAAGATAGTGTTTTTGCATATTGTTTTATTGGGAAAAGTAAAGAAACAAAATGTATCTTCTTTTTGTTTTAAACACCAATAATTTTTTTTATGTCCCTCATCTTTTCTCCTATTTAGAAAATATTTTAGATAATTAATTGAAGAAAGGAAAACTATAAATTTTTTGTTTTCTCTATTGGATCTTCATTACACTCATCAAACATTAGGAATTCCTTCTTACAATTTAAATGTATAATTAGCTTCGATTTTGATAATAAAAGGATGCAAATAACAACTCCTTTTAAGAAAAAGTGGTTTAAATAAATGCATAAAATCCAACTATTTCGAAAATTACGTTAAAAAAATGTGGCTATAAAGTGAATTGAAGGTGAAAGATTGGCTATTTTGATCGGGTTTTCTATATCATAAAATAAAATTTTGAAGTATATATAACATTTAATAATAAAAAAACAAAAAGGGTTAATTGGGATTTTACGTACGTAGTGTACAGAAGGGACAAGACAACATTATTATAGGGGTAGGTTTGTATATGAATATTCAACAGATGTTTGATTGTATGATAACAAGGAGGCAAAATAGTTTAGACTGTACAACAGTACAAGGTTGGTGGCTACGTTGCCTCATCAATTCTCACCTTCAAAAAGACATACAATACACACATACAACTACATTAAAAAGTTTGTATTTTAAGGTGCCTCTACATATATATATATATATATATATATATATATATATATATATATATATATATATATATATATATATATAGAAGTAGGTTCATATGAGAACGCCAACTATTTAAGAAAACACGAAAACATCCGAGTACATACAAAATCACATGTGATATCACATGTGATTCACGCAACCATGAGCATGACCTGTGAGTCGCGCTGCACATCGCCCGCGTCCCAAATTTCTCAGGGAGTGCAAAATACATGTGATTTTGTACGTGAACTGCTGTTTTTTATTGTTTTCGTGTTTTCTTAAATAGTTAATACTTTTTTCGTGTTTTCTTTTATATATATATATAGATAGATACATACACATGTCCTTGTTGGTCGGATGATAAACTTTTTATCTTTATCTGTACTATTTTGCATGCAATTGCCATCAAGACGTGCAGCAACCATCCCTTCCCTATGTAAATATATACTTCAATTTCTTTTTTTCTTTTTTTTATTATTTATAAAAAATATGAAATAAATTAAAAAATAAATATCATGTGATGGGAATATAATAAAAGTTTGACTTAATATGTTGACTAAAAAGCAATAGTAAAAAGTGCGGATTGAGTGTATATATATAATCAGGAATAAATGAAAAAGGTAGAGTGTGTGTACACCTAAAGTTACGACATGTGTGCAGGCGGTTGGGCGTGGTGGCCTTTAACGACCAACAGGCGGCGGAGATGCACACCTGCCTCCGCCCTCCTCCGCCCTTTAAGAGACAACCGGAAATTCTAACGGTATTCGAGGAACTTCATCAATGTAACCATAACCAAAAATAAAGCCAAAGGGAAGAGGAAAGTTGATATTTCTGGTTGGTAGATCTTTGAAATAAGAACGGTGTTTGGTATGCAATACAGAACGAGATAATGACAGAACAAAAACTTATTGTTTCATTTTATGGTATGACAGTTACACTGGTCAATGACCGAGTGGAACAAAAATGCACAAAATAGGTTGAACAAATAAAAAATCAAAGAGTAATAAAGAAAAGTGGTAAATTACTCGTGTCAAATTGAAACCCTAAAATCTGCTATAATTCTTTCAACTGACTACTTAGCTTTCGCTCATCCAGACATCCAGTCTTGTCCTCTTCAATTCAGTTTAATCTTGTCCCGTCTAGTATAGTTCGTGTACAAAACGTGCCATCTTGATCGAAGACTTTGGAACAAGTTCCAGTTAGGTCCAATTTGAAACGCGTGTTCAAGTCCGTTTGCACCTTTTTCAAGTCATTGGTCACCTAGCCTATTTCGGCAAAAGAATTTCTTTTGCAAACCACATGATTCAGTTCAAAAGCATTTGAATTGTTTCAAATAACATTGATGAATGTATTGTGCACATCCCACATGTTGATGTAATTAAGTGTAACTATATTAGAATGAGAGAACTTTGATCGTCCTTCAATCAATTTCATATCCTTTGATCAATTCATCTCCTTATGTGTGTTTAACGTAAATATTTACGTGCAAATTTTGTTTGTTCGTTACTAGAGTACGTATACTTCTTTACAATAGGATAAAACATATGATTCTTTGAGCGATAAAGTTTGATATTGTTTGGCTATTTTTTTGTCATAACGCTTTATAATTTTGGGACTTCAAGGGCAATGCCTAGTATAACACCCTCAATCCGAAAATAACAACTAATTTAATTTTTTCTAAATACATCGATAACTGAATCAACTACAACAACAATTTAAGGTTTAACTTCAATACACACAATTCAATGCCTATACACGAACTATAATAGGTACGGATGTTACTAAAACCCAATAACAGTTACTATCTCCAACTGTGGAAGACTTCACCAAAATACTCACCCTCGTGTAAATCTAGTGCTCATCTCTTCATAGCACCGCTATAACCAAACCCCAATTAGAACCTGATGCACATGCCGACAAATAAAAATGTTAGACTTAACGCTTAGTAAGCTCAAAAGTTTTCATTAGATATATATATAAAACAATAACTTTAAGAACGTTAATTAAATCGTGATTTCCAAAATGAAATACGTTAAATCTGGAAACAATATCTTTTTCAACATTCATCCTCTTCGTGATTAAGATCACAAAACAAAACGTTTCTTCGAATATAAATCCAACCCAAAACTAGCGTAATACATAACTGACACTTTAATAAACAAATACTGAAAACGTGGATAAACTCTCTCATCCCAAAATATTCCAAAAGCATGGATAAAGTTTAGTATGCAAAACCCAAAAACATGGATAACAATCCATACCCAAAATATCATCGAAAACATGGATTATAAAACTCCATAACCAAAGCAACACATTTCGGTGACGGGGGAGACCCGATTACATAATATGTGACGGAACACAAAAGTAAGTCACAAAACTATGTAGGAAACCAAAACATATGGGTTATACCCATAAAACATACCGAGCTCAACTCCTCTAAGTTTATTGCTCGAAAACATCATGTCAACCCATCTAGATCTATTCTTGAGAATTCCAAAACGAGAACTCTAGCACAAGGGAATTACACCTTACTGCCCATGGGACGCTGCCCGACCATATAGGTCCACACCTTACTTACCATGGTGACCCGATGCCTATTCCGTGTCAAAGTGGGGAACTTGTCCAAAACGAGATATAAGAACACCGTGCCTATGGATCCATTGCACTAACTAAAACATTACATGACTCAAAATGAATGAACTAACACATTCAAAACATGTAATTCTCAAATAAGATGCAGTAAATGCATATCATGACCAAACGTTCTATATTGAGCTATTAAAATCGGGCAAGTGTCATCAAAACCCAACAAAATCCAAACCAAGCCATAAGCTCAACAAATACAAGGACTCAACGTTGAAAATCATAAAATGAAACCAAACATAAACAATCCGCCTTTATGTAAACCCATGCTCCAAAATTTAGAGATAACTCCCACATAGTGAGTTTTCCAAGTGAGTTTATAACATTTATCCTTTCAAAACGTTCCATAACACAACACCAAACATTTCTTCAAAACACACGATAAAATACTTTTATACTCAAAAATATACTTCCATGAAATAAACCATTAAGATACCAAAATATATGATTTATTTATCAAAATGCCCAAAATCCCAAATGTGAGTATTTTACAAGTTTACAAAGTTAAGACACTTCAAATAACCAAAACTTATCAAATAATCCAATAGTTAATAATTTCATGTAAAACATATAAACATGTAAAGATTGACATTTTGGCATGTACAATTGTACACCGTTTTCACAAATCAACTTGAACTCACCTTGCTAGATTTAGGCTAAATCTAGATTTTTTCCCAAATTGAGCTTCCTTGTAGAAACTTGAATCCACAAGCAAAACCTTCTAAAACCTATATTCACAAGTTTTCAACCACGAATATACTCATTCAACCATTTAGAATCAATCCCCAAACATTTTACATCAAAATCACCTACTTAACCAAAACCCTAACTTTTGATCTAATTTCTCCAAACCATCAAACCCGAAATTTGAGAAATCAAACACTAGGGAATCATTAAGAGAGCATTTATGTAACACCCCGAATTTCGTTTGGCCAAATAAGAAGAAGAAAGGAAGAAAAAAAGGGCAGTTTTCGATGGTCTGTGGGGCGCACGGGCCGTGCGCCATTCTTCACAATTTCGGCACGGGTCGTGCCTAGTCACAAAAGCATTGGCACGGGTCGTGCGCCATTCTTCACAAAATGGGCACGGGCCGTGCGTGGCATCAGAAGGCAGCTCGGGTTAAATGTGATTTTTTCCCAAAATTCAATCACTTCTCATTTCTATCTCCAAGTATTTTTCTCTTAAAACCCTCCCTCTCCATTAACTTCATCTAGGGTTTCTTCAACCACCAAACCTCCACCATTTATTGCTAAAGTTAAGAGCATCATCCAAGGTTTCGGTTTGGAAGCTTCACCACCATCTCCATCTTCATCTTCTCCAAGTGTCAAAAGCTAGATTTTGGGTCTTCATCTCCTACCTCATTATTTTTCTAGGTTTTGGGTTGGTGAGAGCATTAGGTCATCATTGAAGATTCATCCAAGTGGTTACATTGAAGTATTCTTCAAGATCTTCATCTTCTCCAAGTCTCATCTTCTCAAAGCTAGGGTTCCATATTTTCTAGGTTTTAATCAAAAACCTAGATTGTGAGTTTACTTACCCTTTTGATAAAACTAGATACACATCATTATCTTTCACTTGTTATCATTATTATTACTACTCAAATGTTTTTTTATCAAATATGTAAGTATTTGGGGTTTTCTACGAATATGTGTATATGAGTAACTTACCATGATTTAATAAATGTATATCTTGGTATGATGATGATTTCTACTTGGAGGGCCATATGGGCAATATTGTATCCCCATAATGAATATGGATGTTATATGGGTATAGGTTGAGCTTACATGATTAGGATGGTAATATTGTACCCATGGTTGGTATTGAAATATACTTGGTTGAAATATACCTCACAAACCTCCTATATGTTTTATGTTGGACGAACCAAGTCAGTAGACATTAGGAGAATGTAGTATTGGGCACCACCGTGTGGGTATATGCCTAGACCTCCGCCATTCGGGGTAATGTCATGGTTGTAGTCCTCGGGTGTACCGAGCCTTTGGGATGTCACTCATAGTAGTTGGCATCAAGGTACATTGTCTCTTTGGGTGGAACTTGATTGGTGCTATGGGTATCCCCTGTTGACTCCACAGATGTTGAAATTTGGTTAACTGCTGATAAGAATTGTAAATGCTCTAATATGCTATTTCTTGTTCAACTCACTAGGCTTTTTGGCCTAACACCTGTTTTGGTGTCGGTGTGTATCTCAGGTTCTAGCGGCGCCGGTTCTAAGCTGGCATAGTTGCTTGAGTGAGAGCTTGGGGATTACTTGCAATTGGACATACTTTTGGTAGAAGAACATTTGGGTTATGAATGACACCCCTTTTTGTAATCTCTTTTCTAGTTATAGAAATTAGATTAGTTGGTTGTTATTTATTGTCCGTTAAATTACAACTGTAATTAAACAAGTTTGTATATTTCCCCATTTTTGGGAGGCTCTTGCTATGGCAATTGTATGTACCACATGTCCGTTTTTCGGATTTTTGTTATCCCTATTTTTCGGGTGTTACAATTTATATCTTGTATTAAGGTTTAAAATGGAGAGGATAAACTTATCACTTAGGTTTTGGTGAAAACCCTAAGATGAAGCTTGAGATTGAAGATGACAATGGTGAGTTTTTGTCAAAGCTCCCAATCTACCACTTGAGATGGAACACCTTAAGAACTCGAGAAATGGACCCAAAATGAGTTAGGGTTTGAGTCTTGGGGTTTGAGGGTTGATTTGGGAGAGAAAATAGGGAGAAGTTTTGAGATTTGGGTGAAAATGGGGTTTGGGGGCCGGATTTTCCTGTTTTAATGCACACAGCGGCTCCATGCGGAGCACTGCCGCCCGATTTTCTTGCCCGATCACTGTTTTGGTCATAATTTCTTCGTTTTAGCTCTGATTTTGCTCCGGAAAGAACCGTTGGACTCGTAATTGAACCATTCATCCAACATGACTATAAAAACTAGTATTCAAGTCCAGAATACTATTTCTTCTTTTTCCATTAAAATACCCAATTGAATTAACTTGAAATTATACCTTCCTAAAAATCGGGGTGTTACACCTAGGGATGTCAAATTTGTACCAAGATAAGCCAACCAACTTCCCGTATAAATCGTACCAATTTAGTTGGTACCAATCTAATTGGTCGGTAGTACTATACCAACTATCTAAAATTGGTTGGTATATCTGTATATGATATTATAAGTCGTGTACCACGTTAATACTAGGGATGGAAACGGAGCGGGTATTGGCCGAGTAATGCATCCCCCGCCCCGATTAATCCTCGACGGGTTCGGGGGAAGGAATCCCCAGCGGGTTTAGGGAACCCATTGGGTACCCGTTTTAGTAAAAGAAATAAAAATTGTATTTTAAAATTAAAATCATAATAATTTGTCACTATATTAATTACCAACATTGAAAGTAAAAATGTATTTATCATTTAATAATAAATGTATACATATATACATAGATAGAGGATCATACGAGAATGATATCTATTTAAAAGAATAAGAGAATAATTATAAGTCAATCATTTCATTAGATAATACCTTAAATAATTAATTCTAAAAATAAATAAATAAGGGTATAAAAGTAATTTAGTTATATAAAAGTTATTTTAGGTATTTATTTAAAATTCTACTTTTATCATATTTATGAATTTAATATGATTTATTTATTTTTTTAATAAATTTTTTTATTTAATTCATTTAAAATAAATGTATTTAATTTTCATTTAAAGAATTCATTTTTTATTTAGAATAATATTTAAAAAAATTAATTTTTTTATCAAAATTACATGTGATTCACAATGAATTATATATATATTTTTTCAAAATATTTTCTCAATCATATATGATTTAAAGTTTGAAAAACAATAATTTAAATTAAACATTGAAAAGAAAATTAATGAAAACAGAATCATATGTGATGTGTAGTAAAACACATAAAATATGTATAAGATTACATGTATTTCAAAATATAATTCATAACTTTTCATCAAAATCACATGTGATTCATAATGAATTAACTTTGTTTCAAAATGTTTTCCTAGTCATATTTGATTTAAAATTTGAAAAACAATCATATTTGATTTAAAATTTGAAAAACAATAATTTAAATTAAACATTTGTAAAAGAAAATTAGTGAAAACAGAATCATATGTGATGTGTAGCAAAACAAATTTAAAATACATAAGATCACATATGATTTAAAACGTAATTAATAATTTACACATATCATTTGTAATGTTGCAAATAACTTACATTTCTCTTCTACTATGATCAATATCACATATGATACATTGACGAAAATTAGCGAATCTTTTTTAGGAAAAAAATGTCGATTAGTTGTTGTGGATATCACATGTGATTTTTGACGAAAATTGTAGAATTCTTTTAAATAAACTAATTCAATAAAAATAAATATTTAAAATGAAGAATGAAAAACTAAATCACACTTATTTTAATGTTGTAAAAAATAATAGAGTAAACTCCAATTTTGGTCCCTGACGTTTAGTGATTTCTTTGAAAGAGGTCCCTATGGTTTCATAATTTAAGTTTACATCCCCAGGGTTTAGATTTTGCTCTAGAAATAGTCCCTCACCCCTAACGACGTCAAAATGGTCCGTTAGTGCCAGGGGTATTTTGGGTATTAAAAGTTTTCCCTCAAATTTTAACCAAATTAACTCTTCATCTTCAATAAACTGAGTTAAACTCAGTTTACCAATTACACACCATCATCTTCACTTCACTCTTGCACACACTCACAAACCCTCACGAAGATCAAAAATCGCACATGGTAGGAGGTTTGTTTGTTCTCAGGCGTGAGCTACACGAAGGCTGGAGTCCCACAAATATCTACGGTAAGTGTCCATTGAGCTCTGTTTTTTTCCCATTTTCTTATCACCATCTTCAATGGAGTAAGGATGAACCATTGAGCTTTTTTTTTGATGATTTTGGTCACAAAGATTTATGAAACACTGATAACAGTAAGGATGAACCATTGAGGTATTTTACATTACCAGGAAGAAGATACGTGAATGGTAATGTTGATTTTATTGATTTGGTTAACACTAAGGGTTTATCTCTGCATGAGTTCGATAAAATGGTGTTAGCACTAGGGTACGATAGAGATGAAATAAAGTTTTACCATTTCTTGATTCCTCAAAGTGACCTCGATACTGGGTTGAGACCTTTAGTGAATAACCAAAATGTCTTGAACTTTCTAAGATATGCCCCTATGATTAAAGTCATTGATGTATTTGTAGAGCATGTACAGACAAATGTGTTTCCCCCAAATCAACATAATGATGTTATGGAGGAGAATATTGCTTTGAATCAAAGCATGGATCATATAATTCATAACTTTGATCCTTTTATTGGGTTGGACTTAGAGTTACCGTCACATAGAGGTAATGGAATAGACTTGAACCAGGGAGTTGACTTAAACCAGGGAGGGGACTTGAAACAAGGAGGGGACTTGAACCAAGGAGGGGGATTGAATAATGAAGCTGACTTAGGAAGTGGCAACCATGGGGATTTAGAGAGTCATAACAGTAACGGGTTTAATTCATTTGATGAATTTGATATGGAGGATTCTGTGGATAGCTATGGGGAGTGGTTGGGAGTAAATGGGGAAGGAAGCCAAAATGTGGAGGGTGATATTGATCCTTTTGATGTTGATAACTTTGACTCAGAAGATGAAAACAGTTTCTGCAAGAAGGTTAGGCATACCACAGACCATAAGCATATTGACTTTTATGTTGGGCAGACTTTTTGGAATAAAGAAACCATAAGGAATTTGATCAAGCAGCATGCAATTGACACTAGAGGGGATATAGTGGTGGTAAAAAATGACACAATCAGATTTAGGGCCGTTTGTAGGGGTTAAAACCTAACTTAAAGGAGTCCAGTGGGCCTGGTAAAGGAAGAAAGGGTAGATGGAAGAAGTCCAATGGGCCCACTTGTCCATGGGTTTTGTATTTGTCAGCCTCAACAGATGAAGCAACTTGGACTGTGAAAACCTACCTTGACAAACATAAATGCTTCCAAACTAGGGAGGTTGGTATGGCCACTGCACATTTTCTCTCAAAGCATATCACGGAACAGGTCAAGGTAGATCCGAATATTCCATTGAAGGCAATTCAATCCCAATTATCAGGGAAGTTTGAGATCTTGGTGTCACCTGGTAAGGCTATGAGGGCAAAACAGTTGGCCATGAAGAAGATTTGGGGAGACTATGAGTCACAGTACCATCACCTGAGGGATTACCTGAATGAGGTAAAAAGATGCAATCCAGATACAACTGTTAAGATAGAAGTTGAGTCAGAACCCAATCCCAACAGTGATACCAGAAAATTCAAAAGGGTGTACAAATCTTTGGGAGCTTTGAAAAGAGGATTCAGGGCAGGTAAGAGGGATTTGTTAGGTCTAGATGGGACTTTTATGAAAGGTCCTTTTCCAGGGCAAGTGTTAACAGCTGTGGGTATTGACCCAAATCATGGCATATATCCAGTTGCATTTGCAATAGTAGAGGCAGAGACAACAGATTCATGGATGTGGTTCTTAGAGTGCCTTGGAGATGACCTTGATCTTCAATCAAATTCCAATTTCACTTTCATTAGTGTCAGACAAAAGGTATGAACTTACTCTGTTTTGCTATGATCTTACTCTGTTTTGCTATGATCTCACTCTGTTTTGCTTATGAACCTGCTTAATAATTTGCTCTTGTTGCATATAGGGTATTTTTCCAGCAATTGCCAATTTGTTCCCTTCTGCTGAACATAGATTATGTCTTAGGCATATCCATGAGAATATGAAAAAACAATGGAAGGGGAAAGCATACAAAGATCACTTATGGCAATGTGCAACAACTCCTACTGTCCCACAGTTTAAAACAACAATGGACAACTTGAGAAGGTTCAATACAGCTTGCTATGAATGGTTGAACAAGATCCCCCCTCAACACTGGACCAGATCACACTTCACAGGTATAATTGAACATTAGAGTGATGTGCTTTTGAATGATGCATCTTATGATATGATTTTTATTTGAGCTTTTCTTGAATCTTGATTATGTTACATGCTTCTTACACTCAAAGGCATATGTCACAGTGATGTGCTTTTGAATAACATGTGTGAGGTATTCAATAGACAAATTGTTGATGCTAGGGATAAGCCAATTTACTCTTGTCTGGAATACATTAGAGTGTATCTTATGAAGAGGATTGTTAATGTATGCAAAGTAATTGAGACTTATGATGGACCACTAACCCCAGCTGCAAACAAAATGATGGACAAGGCCAAGAGAGAGGCATTCAAATATCATGTGTTGTTTAGTGGTAGAGATAGGTATCAGGTATGTAAACTAAACTTGTGTATGCAAAGTAATATAAACTAGACATGTTTCTGATATGTTTATTTTCACATAGGTATCTGGCCCTTGGAATGACCAGTGCATAGTTGATGTGAGAGCAAGGACCTGTTCTTGTAGGCAGTGGGAGTTAACTGGAATTCCTTGAAAGCATGTTGTGGCTACAAACTGGAACATGGCAACAAATGGCTCTGATGTGGTACCTGAATCATGGGTGGACAATTCATACAGACTGAGCACATGGAAGGAGATGTACAACTTCAAAATTGAGCCAATCAATGGAAGCATGCTATGGGAAAAAGATAATTGCCCAACTACTTTGGTTCCACCAAATCATCATAAACAGGTTGGAAGACCAAAGAAAAAGAGAAGGAAGACAACTGAAGAATTGTCTCAGAGAAGTGGGGACAGTGGTAAAATGTCAAGGAAAGGGAAAGTTGTCACTTGTGATAAGTGTAAGAACAAAGGTCACAATTCAAGAACATGTAAAGGGCAAGGAGGACCTTCACAGGATAGGGCATGATTTGGTTGTATGTTTGGTTAGTGTTAGTGCTCACTTATCTAACTTGGAAAGGTGTTTTGGTAATTGGTAGTATGTTGTGTTATGGACAAAGTATCTTTTGGTTGTATGTTCTATGTTATGGTTTGGTTGTATGGACAAAGTATCTTATGGTTTGGTAATTAGTAGACTGTTTTGTATTAATGGAATGAAACAGGCTTGGTGTTATGTTTTGTGTTAATGGAATGAAACAGGCTTGGTGTTATGTTTTTGGTTCTTTCTTAATGGACAAAAACAGTGTGCTTTCTTAATGGACAAAAACAGAGTTTTCTTTCTTAATGTACAAAAACAATGATTGATCAAAAGAATTGTCATTTGCATTTGCATTGATCAAAAGACTTTCATTTGCAGTTGCAGAGGATAACAAGGATTGATCAAAAGACTTCCATTACAAAGAGTATTACACTTAATCAAAGACTTCCATTACAAAGAGTACAAACAGATGAACAAATTCATCTTAAGCTTTCCAATTACACTTAATTCCTACCAAACAAAAACCAACATTCCAAAAAGCTATCCCAAAAGAGAAGCCAACATTCCTATATTAGTTCAAACAGAAATATATATAAAAACCAAAAAAACCCAACTAATCACTATAATCAAATTCAACTTAAAATTTTCCCTTTCTCTAGCTTTGACACATTGCTCAACTCGATTCTTGGATCTTAGCAGACCAGGGATGACATCCATAGACCTTGCATAAATGGGTGGATTAAACCAACCAAAAAATGAACATTGACCCTGTCAAAATGAAAACAAAGAGTAATTAGGTTGGAATAGAAAAAGGAGATTATTTTGTGAAGGAGATGAAAAAAATCGAGCCTTGGTATGAAGGAAATGTTGAAATTCGAAATTAGCTTACAATTCCTCCACAAGTGTAGAACCTATGGCCAGGATTTGAGTTTGTCCACGAGGTTCTCAGAGTAGCTTGGACACCGCAGTAGCAGAGAACCATTTTGGTTGGAGAAGGAGAAGACTTTCGAATTTGGAGAAGGAGAGGAGCTCTAGATAAGAAGAACACAGTGGATAAGAGAAGGTCGCTAAAATGGAGTTAGGGGAAGAGTTAATTTGGTTAAAAAGGAGGGAAAACTTTTAATACCCAAAATACCCTTGTCCCTAACGGACCATTTTGACGTCGTTAGGGGTCAAGGACCATTTCTAGAGCAAAATCCAAACCCTGGGGATGTAAACTTGAATTATGAAACCACAGGGAACTCTTTCAAAGAAATCACTAAACGTCAGGGACCAAAATTGGAGTTTACTCAAAATAATAAGTAAATAAATAAAATTAATCATGTTTAAATCATGGAAACTAAAAAAAATCAAGAATAAATACCTTAATTAATTTTATTACATAATCTATATAAAATAAACGAGTTTCCATATATAATATGTATACAACAAATGACACATATGCCATTTTAGGCGATTTTTAAAAAAGTTTTATTTAAGGTATTATTTAATAAAATGATTGACCCAAAATTATTCTCTTATTCTTTTACTATACTATATTATAAAGACGGATAAAAAACTTTTAAAAACAATATTTAAAGCATAATGTATTGTTATTTAATTTTAATTACTTAAAATATCTTAAAAACAATCATTAAAGTTTTATATAATACATTTAATGTTATTTATTAACTTTCAATCGTTATCTCTAACCACTTTAACTCCTCTAAAATCACTTCCCATTTTAATCTCCTAAAATCACTCCACTGCATAATTAAATAAAGAATAAAAATCAAATTTTAAATATAAAAAATCTAAAATATAATTAAGAAAATCTAGCAAAATATTCAAAATCATCCAAAATCGTATCGTAAATCGACAAAAAATAAAAAGAAACATTAAAATCATGATGTAGCTCGCCGCATTGCGCGAGTACAATTCTAGTTCTTTTAAATAGTTAATATTCTTGTTTGAACTTGACTCTATATACATATATATTTATTTATACACACACTACATACATATATTAAATAAATCAAAAGGTTTTATCGGGGTCGGGTTAGGGGCAGGTAATGACATCCCCGACCCTGCCCCGACCCCGATTCGGATATAAAAATAAATCCCCAGCCCCGGCCCGTTACCCGCTAAAGCGGGGAATCCCCGTCCCGTTAGGGTGTGGTACCCACGGATACTCTCCCCTTACGGGTAATATTTTACGTACCAACTTAATTTTTTAATTATTTATTAACTAAAATCCAATCAATAATACAACATAATTTGATTTAAATTTTTAATTATCTTATTTTTAATTTTGCTAAATTATAATATGGATGGATATACAAAGTTTGTTTGAATTTATTCGTATAACATTAACAACCTTACTAATTTGCTCATGCCTCCGTCATCCATTGCTACTTCTCAATGACCGTTTGTATTAGACGATTAGTGATTGCTTGTATTGTATGGAAGTTATTTGAGTGCTTCTATTGGTAACAATAAATGGTATAATACATATCAACATGTTATTTGAATCCTCGTTATTTTAGTACATTTAGATCCAGGTGGTAAAGATATCAATATAAATAAATTTATAACTTCAACATTTTGTGATGTTGGTACAAAACCGTACGGTCCGTACCAATATGTACCAACCAAAAAATTTGATATCAAATATAATTGGTTGGTACATGGTATAAATTTTTGCTTACTAATTATAATTGGTTTATATATGGTATATGAAAAAGAAAAAAAAAACATGGTATTGTACCATGTTCACCTCTGATAAACCTTACTCAAAGGTAGGTCTGTTCCTGACATTTTATAGGTCCCGAGAGGGATGTAGAAAAAATGCCCTCTATAATTATGAAAAAAATCTTTGATATATTGGTTTTATCATAAGAAATAAAATTGAATTTAAAAATTACTAATAATTCATATAAATCGTTTTTCCAAATATTTCTAGAAGCAAAATTAATCAATAATTATTTCTAAATTAATATTATTTGCATATCAATTTACATAGCGTCGTTAATTTGTTCCACTGTCATAAACATTCTTATGATGTACATTTAATATATAACATAATTTTGGGTCAAAATGTTGACTAATCATAGTAATAATCTATTTAAATCAATATAAATCCGTTGAGTCTTCATCTCATCTTAGGTTAATGTTTTTCATCACTGTTTTAAACTTTTAGGGATGAAACAAGCTTTTCGCAACCATCAATCTTATAATCAAAATCCATGTTGGTTATAGCTTAAAATTTTATTATTGTTTTAGAGATAGAAGGTGTAACACCCCGAATTTCGAAATGTATCATTTCAAGTCAATGCGGAAATCGGTAATTTTAAGGGAAAAATAATATATAGGATTTTGGACTTGAATCCTAGATTTTATAGTCTTGTTGGATGAAGGATTCAATTACGAGTCCAACGGTTCTTTCTGGAGCAAAATCAGAGCTATAACGAAAAAGTTATGGCCAAAACAGTGATCGGGCATGAGAAATGAAGAAAAACGGACGAACAGTGCACGGGGCGACCTAGGCCGCCCGGTAACCCGCACGGAGCCCTGTTCGAGCTTAAAACCCGATTTTCAGCCACCAAACTTCATTTCTTCATAACTTTTGCATCCCAACTCCGTTTTTGATGATTCAAGTTGCCATGGTTTCTTTTTTGAGAGATCTTCAAGGATATAGCAAGAGATTTGAAGTCTATTGGAATATCCAAGGGTATTTTGTGGTGGTAAGTTTCTCATCTCTCTCAATGTTAAGCTAGGGTTTGATGGTTTCACCCTTTTCCCTTTCATCCTTCAACTTGGGTGTGATTTTGATGACTTTTATGTTGAAGGAGACCTTTTAGATGTGTTGGATCAAAGATCTACGTAGATTGCTTGGAGATTTCAAGACTTCATCGTTGGTGATTCAAGTTTTGGGGGTAAAATCTAGATTTAGCCTAAATCTAGCAAGGTGAGTACAAGTTGATTTGTTAAAACGGTGTACATGCCAAAATGGTTATTTTAAAGTGTTTATGTTTTACATTAAATTGTTAACTGCTGATAAGTTTTGGTTATTTGGAAATGTTTAACTTTATAAACTTATATAATACATATCTTTAGGTTTTTTGGGTATGTTGATAAATAAATCATTTTGATATGTTTCTTGATGACAAAGTATATACATGGAGGTCATTTTATATAATTGCCCATTTGGTGCATACGATTTTATAAACCACTGGAAAATGCATATCATTGTGTTAAGAGTCATTTTGGAAATATAAAGGGAATGAGTCTATTTGGAAAACGTTTTGTTTCAACCAATGAGAAGTTTTGGGTTAATCACTCTTTTTGGTTATGGTGTTTGCATAATCGTTGGTCAAGCGTGTTTTTATGTCTATACTATATTTCATTGGGGATTTACGTAAATTGTTGGGCCTTTAGCTCGGTTTTTGGCTTTGTCGGGTCTTGGGGACTTCTGTCCGGTTTAATAACCTAAGTGGAGCTTTGGGGTGTGAGTTGCATTTATTGCATTTTATTTTGGAGAATACATGTTTTGGGTGTGTGAGTCATTCATTTGGAGTCATGTATTTTAGACTGTATTGCATTAGATCCATAGGCATGTAAGTCAGTCGTATGTATCGGTGAGGACTCTTGGGATCCTCACTTTGGGAAATTATGTCGTGTTGGCATTAACGTCGTCCCGGTTGTTTGACGAAGAGGAGCCCTCATGGGTTGTACTTCGAGACCTTGAGTCTGGTGTTTAGATGTCTAATTCTGGTGCACGAGGTTTAGACATCGAGTATTATCAAGTAAGGAGCCGAGACTCCTATCTTGACTGATAGGGAATAGGCACTAAGGGTCAAGTGGGCACCCTGAGGATGAAACTTCCTAGAGACCGAACAAGCAATAATATCGTGTATCCTTGAGGTGTAGCTCGGCAGAGCAGGCAATAAGGGATACGGTGTTTTTGGGGACTTGAAATATAGTTATGACTGGAGGTGTAGCTCGGCAGAGCAGGCAATACGGTCACGATCTGAGGTGTAGTTCGACAACATAATTATGTGTCTTAACTTTGTGTTCTGCCACGTACAATGGAATCGGGTATCCCCCGTCATCGGAAGGTGCTATTTTGGTATTTTATTGTGTCATTTTATTATCCATGTTTTCGGTGATGTTTTACTTATGGGGAATTGTTTACTCAAGATTTATGGGTTGTGTTTTATGACCCGTCCACGTTTGAAGGATTTCGAGAAGTAAAGTTTTATTTCATATTCTTATAAATTGAGTGCTTTGCTTACTATTCACGTTTTGGTTGAGTTTGGGATTAAAGTGGTTTTTACGAAAGAAGGTTCATGTTGGGTTCCTTGTTCTAAAGATGTACTTTTGAAAAATGGTGTTATTTGATATTTAAAGTAAATCTTTCAGAGGATCTGTGATTTAAACTACTTTCTTTCCCTTTAACAAATATATTTATTTCATGTTGTAAACTCTTGAACTCACTAGGCGTTAGCCTAACCTTTTTATTTGTCGTCATGTGCATCAGGTTCCGGATGGGGGAAGAGGTTCTAGCTTTTTGGTGAAGCGTTGAGTGCTAAGAGTTTGTGCAAGGGTGAGTAGCTTGATGAAGTCTTCCGCGTTAGTCGTTGATAAGAGCAACTGTTTCTTTGGAGTTTTAGTAACACCCGACTTTGATTAGTCTTTATGCGAGACTTGACCTTTTAGTTGTTAAAGTTAAATCTAATATTCTTTTGAGGTGTCTCAAGTGATGATTGTAAAATAGATTATATCCTTTTTGTTGTATAATTTGGAAGTTTTAAATTAGTTGCTCTGTTCATTTTCGAGGGTGTTACAAGTTGGTATCAGAGCTTAAGTTTGAGAGAATTAGTTATTGATTTTTGGATGCCTAGACTCAAACTAGCGTTTTTATAAGTAATTGTAAGTGGATTTGCACACTAGGTATCTTAAGATACGATATTTTGGGGTTGATCGAGTCGCTAGAAACGGGAAACTTGTCGAGGGTCGCAAGGATGATCATGTACAGTACGTTCATAATGACACCTAGTCAGTGTTATGGTGAACCTACATGCTACATGTGTATACTTGAACTACCTTGGTATGATGACCGTTGGGATAGTGAGAAAGTTTCTAAGCGAGTAATTTAAGGAAGGATTGATGTTTATAGCAATGTCACTTTGGAGTGATAGTTAAGCGCGTTGAATGCACTAAGTTGACCACTTTGAGTCGGAGTTATTGGTCGGATTAGAACCATAGGCTTGTTAATTGACTCTATTTCGAGAAGAAATTGAAAGGAGAACCGATGAAATCGTCGATGATCGCCTTAAGATGTTTGAACATCTGGATGATATTGGTATGACGAAAAATTGAGGAACGTGATTTCGGGGTATCGAGTGCCGGCCAAATCCATGCACGACATTTATTTCTAAAATGAGTTTGCATTATTTGTTTCTAACGTTTTCAAAGCATAAAGTGAGCTATATTACGAAGTCTTGGTAAAGTATTTAGCATCCATCAAATTTTAAACCGTGAGTTTAAACATGCACGAAATTGTTTTGTTGTTCGTGGTTACAAATATTTTATTTATTAGAAATCTCTTCATCCTCGTTTTGTGTCTAACACTATTTTTGGATATTATAAGATCCGTATTTTAATGTCATTTTGGGTATTAGACAAGTAACTGTAGAATTTTTAACCTTGACATTAGATCTCCTCCACGTATGTTAAGGTTTTAAAGGAAGAGTTGTCCCCAGTTCTTGAGTCGGAATTTTCTAGAGGATTTGGTTTGTGTGAGTCGTGTTTAATTTTATGAGTATAGTTTTGCGGCGTTTTGGAGTGCGTGAGTGTACTTTGAGATGCGTGGGTTTTAATTTCTTTGCGTGTAAATTTACGTGTTTATTGGGCGTCGTGTCTCATCAAAGTTTTGTTGAAAATGGTCACCTTGTCTTACGTTGTGGTTTTAGAATTTTGACATTTTAAACTTATTGTCGCCTTATACTTTTATGTTGGGAAATGAAAATTTTGACACCGCTTGATTTTAGCGTTAATGAGTTTTACGAGGATCCAGTCGGGTCTTATGGCGTCTTATGTTATGACAGTTTGAGTCGCGTAATAAAAAAAAAATTTGGAAACGTGTAGACTTGCATTATTGTGTGCGTCAATTTGTGAGTTTTGTTCAATACTTTGTCTCATGTGAGTCTTGCACAGGTATTTTTGCAACCGTAAGAGGCATTTTGAAAATCTTAATGTCGCATGACTGCATCTTGAGTTTTACACAAGTATAGGTATACACTGTTTGGGTTGAATTTGATTTACACTCGCGTGAGTAAGTATGTGAAAGATTTATGTTGTCTCGTATTAAACTTTTAATCTATACATGTTCAGTTGTTGATTTTACTGTTATAAATTTATGTTATGCATTAAAGGAGTTATCGGTATGCATGTCATTGTAAATGTTATTTTTGGACGAGTACATTTTATTTGCACGGCCCGAGGTTTGAACTTGATTTAAAAATTTAATTGCGTTTGACCAAATTGTGCACCCCTATCATTTTACTAAGTCTTGAGGAATAAACTGACGTATATGGGCCTTGTTGGGGATTTTATTCTCGGACGTTTTGTGGTCTAAAGGAAAAGATTTTAAAGTTGAAATTGTGAATTTCTCTTTTGGAGTTGTACCAACATTTTGTTGCACAGGTTGTAGTGCAGAAAATTATTTTCACACACCTAGTATATTTTGATGCATGCTAGGACCGTGGTAGTCCGTTTGAAAACTTTGTGGCACATCTTTTGATTACCGTTTTTATTAACGTGGATATTGATCAAATAAATTTTGAAATAGCTTTATACGCGTGGCATTGATGATCACTTTGTACGCCTACCAAGTAACGGTAGTAAATTTTTACACGTACGATTAACTGTGGTAAAGCTGTTGTATTTGTGAATTTTATAAAATGTTAAATTGGCATTTTAGCTTGAAAAACCCTTGAACTCATTAGGACCATAGCTTTAAACCCTTTTTGTGAATGAACTTGTTATTAAGGACTAGAGATGTCCTTAGGAGTTGAAGCGTCGGACGAGTCGACTGGTGACCAGTTTCAAATCTTGGATTCAGATTCACGAACTGGTTCACGCAGAAGCATTTGATGCATTAGATTTATGTTTTTCCAGTTAATTAAGTGATGATCTTTCCGTTTCGATAAATCCTTGGATTAGAAACCTTATGCGGTTGCTTTTGGTTGGTTCCGAAGTTGAGGGTTGGTGGTACGACAACATGCTATGTGTCTGTGGTGTACCACCTTGGTATTTGTGGTTATTGGTGGTGTTATGAGTGGCTAATAGGGACGTATGGCTTGGGTGATTATCTCAGAAAGTAGGTGTCAACTTGGAATCGACGTTGCTATTTGGGAATGGAATGGTTGGTAGTATATCCTCATTGCAGATAGTTGTTTTAAGGGTAGGAGTCGATATTCGATTTGGAGGACTTGGAGAGGATGTCGAGGCAGACCTTAAGTGAAAATCGATTATTAAGGTGACCTTGATTTGTCACAACTAGAAATATCGTCCTTATAACAACAATGGGTGATCGACTCAGTAATTCTATGTACGGATCCCTTATTGCTCGGGTAAAGCCACTTTGGTTGTGAATACCTAGAACCGAAAGGAGTTAGTCAACTGTAATTAGTTTGTTGATGCAAACGTCGTTATGGTTTTGGAAGGCAAGCGAGGGTGTAGCGCGACTCGCTGGGGGTTGATTGGAATATTTAAAGGTAAAAAGTTCGCTTTGGACACCTTGGTGGAAACGGTTGGTTATTGTCGTAAGTCACTCTTGAAGTAGTACGTGCAACCTAAGGTTAGGAGGCAACCGAGACCTTAATATTAAGAAAATGATTTGATAAGGACTCGATGTTCTTTCCGTCATCAGTAAAGTTTATTGAATCTTGAAATCTAGTTCTGACGGCTCGTTATGAAAAATCCAGCGACAATCTCAACCGGGATGTAATCAGGTTCGTATATGAGGTAAGGCTTCGTGGAAGCATTCCTTTTGGATACGGAATCAATTGATCTCGCCAAGTGCGATGTTGGATGCTTGGTTGGTGCTAGATTTCGATGACGAAATCTCTTCTAAGGTTGGGAGGATTGTAACACCCCGAATTTCGAAATGTATCATTTCAAGTCAATGCGGAAATCGGTAATTTTAAGGGAAAAATAAGATATAGGATTTTGGACTTGAATCCTAGATTTTATAGTCTTGTTGGATGAAGGATTCAATTACGAGTCCAACGGTTCAATTACGAGTCCAACGGTTCTTTCTGGAGCAAAATCGGAGCTATAACGAAAAAGTTATGGCCAAAACAGTGATCGGGCATGAGAAATGAAGAAAAACGGACGAACAGTGCACGGGGCGACTTACGAGGCGACCTAGGCCGCCCGGTAACCCGTCCGGAGCCCTGTTCAAGCATAAAACCCATCTGGGCGAGTTGTGGGGCGACTTAGGCCACCCGATAACCCGCGCGGAGCCCTGTTCGAGCTTAAAACCCGATTTTCAGCCACCAAACTTCATTTCTTCATAACTTTTGCATCCCAACTCCGTTTTTGATGATTCAAGTTGCCATGGTTTAGTTTTTTAGAGCTCTTCAAGGATATAGCAAGAGATTTGAATTCTATTGGAAGATCCAAGGGTATTTTGTGGTGGTAAGTTTCTCATCTCTCTCAATGTTAAGCTAGGGCGGTGGTTCAGATCGGCGGTGGTCGGTGGTGGCTGAGAACGGCGATGATCGACGGTGGTTCAGATCGGCGGTTATCGGTGGTTCAAAACGACAATGGTTCATAATGGTGATGGTCGGTGGTCGACGGTTGTCGGTGGTCCGCGGTGGTTCGGGGTCGGTGGTGATTCTGATCAGCAGTGGTCAGCAGTGGTCGACGATGGTTTAGAACGCCGGTGGTCGGCGGTGGTTTAGATCGACGGTGGTTCAGATCAGCGATGGTTCAGATCGGCAGTGGTTCAGAACGACGGTTGTCGGTGGTCGAATGTGGTTAGTGGTGGTCGGCGGTGGTTTAGAAAGGAACCGATGGAGGCATGGTTTAATCAGATATATGATTAGGTTATATTGGATTGAGGGCATATGTGGTATTATGAAAAAAAAAATTCATTCCATAAAAATACCTTGTAGTTGTTAAGGAATGTTAAATTCCCTCATTTGTGGAATTTGATGGAATTTAGAGATTCCTTACATGAAAAAGAATGAACCAAACAAAGGAATTAAATTTGATCAATGGAATTCAACATTCCAATTTCATCATATTCCATCAGAATCTGCGAACCAAATGTCACTTTAGACTTTGATAATAGATAAAAAAAACCCTTAGAGAAACAATAGACAATATTATAAAATGAATGATCAATTAACTTTTTAGATATTTTCTTTTCTAATTTAATTAATTAATACATGTTTGGGCCCTTAATATAATTCAAAATTCATTGGGTACCATTAGAGTTTGGACTTCTAAAAGGACATGTGGGAGATGAATGATGGAGAATATATCAAAGATTTTTAGGCAAATAGTTTTAGACTTTTGTACTAGATAAAAACTTAGAGAAACAATAAACAATACTATAAGACTTACGACCAATTAACTTTTAACATGTTTTCTTTTCCAATGTAATTAATTAAAACATGTTTAGACCATAATATAATACGAATTTTTTTGGGTCCTATTAGATATAAAAAAAATTGTCTCTTTTATTTACCATTCTTTTCACTACTACTATATACTACAAAAAATTGGATCCCTATTTTTCGTGGGCCCTGGTATGCCCTATCCCTATGTTTTTACAGCTCATACGCAAGATAACAAATTTCCGACACATCATTGATATATGCGTATACACATCTTGAAATTGTAGATCCTAAAATGTAATCAATAAACCACCTCAAATGGTTTTGCCAAGGTTTTGAACTATTTCACGCTATACTATTGTTATTTCGCATCATACTACATTCGAAGTTGAAACATTTAAAAAGTAACATAAATTTCGAACATAAAAAGTAGATAAAATAGATTATAAACCAACGTTGCTCGTAAATATACATCAATAGTTATAAGCATGAGATCATGTGAGAAGTGTCATTTGTTGGAAAATTTAGTAAAAATATGGGTTTTTACTAACTTTGGACACAATTAAATACATGTATATGTATTGTATATATCTAATTTTTCATGGGTTTGTGTTCTCCTATATGAGAGCTTCGAAACGATATATTATGTGTCCAAAACGAAATATGTGTGGATGAGATATCGATGCTCAAAGTTGGGTGTTTGGAATGAATTTGGTGGAAACCAAGTGGGTATGGGATTGTGTCCCACATAGGAAGGAGGAGTAAACAATTTGTGGTTTATAACCATGAATGTGGGAAGGCTTACAAACTCTTTGATTGGTTTTACTCTAACACCTACCCACGCGCAGGGGGGTGCCGATTGAGTTTTTCGTAAGCTAAAATCGACGAACTTATGCGTGGGCGCGACCTGCGGACACGAATGTCGCTCCGAAATCTTGTGATTTTGATCTAGTGGCTTGTGCGGCTAACCGCGCTGAGCACTGGAATGTTTTCGAAACAGTGGCCCGCGCGGAGATCTGTTTCAGTTTATTCCGTAACTCCCGAATCAAATATATTGAATACGAAAATTAATATTTTAATTACAGATTAATTAAAATATTAAGTGTGGAGGTTTCGATTTTCAATATAAAATGGAGGGGGCTGGTTGCATTCCAAAGACACACCGAATACCGAAAACTGATATCTCTCTGAAAGCTTCTGCATACACAGATTTCCGGCGACTTTTCAGGCAAGTAGTCATCTCCGGCAGTACTTCTGCTCACGCTGTTGTACCCTGTGAACAGACGACGAATTTGTTTAAGGGAATCATGTCACACACGAGCCTCAGCTTCATTTAGTTCGTTTATGTTAATCATAAGTTGTTTCCTTCTAATTTCCGTGTATTCGTGTTATTATTATTAATAATTCGTTGATTTTGTAGTCTATTACATTCGTTGTAATATTATATGTATTATTAAAAATACATATAGAAGAACCAACATCATTTTTGGTGAGAAGTGGTTTTAAGCCGTTGATTACTTTTAATCAAATACCATTCCATGAATTGTGACTTTAAAGGTAATTGATCCAGTGCATCTAGGTGCATCTCATCATGATGTTCGTCCATTTCTAATCCAACGATTGATAATCACTTCTCACGTTTCTCACCAAATTAGACACTTCTCACCGGAACCCACCCGTAGTTATATAAAGTAATTATGATAATGAAGTTGAATGATTAATAAGGGGGGTATTTGGTTGTAGAATGATTAATAAGGGGGTATTTGGTTCAGGCAGGGGGGTGGCAGATCCATGATTTTTGCCCAATGAGTGCACTCTTAAGGTGGATCAAATGTCAGGAAAGACGTCCGACGTATTTTTTAGCCGAAATCCATCGTTTCGAGGGATTTTTAATTTTTTTTTATTGATTTCGAGAGATTTTTAAAGTTCTTTTTTATTGATGTCGAGAGATTTCTAAGTGTTTTGGTCCATTTCGATAGATTTTTTTGGTTGATGTTTCTTAAATTTTTAATATTCCGAAACACCCTCAAAGTTTAATGGGTGCACCTTTCATAACTTTAATAAAATCCTATTTGCAAAAATAAGTTGAACGGGTGCATGGGAGCCCGCTCAGACATACATAAGTCCACCCCTGGGCAAGGGAATGAAAATGAAAAAGACTGAGAATGAAAATGAGAATACCCCGTTTAACTTGAAATAAAATTTTAGGCTTTTGGGGGGAAGAAGTCCATTATATTATATAACATGCAAATAAGTGAATTTTTGTTCTTCGTCTCCGAGCGACATATAAGTGTATAACTTATACAAATATTTTCATTTTCCAAGTCGATCCAATCATAAAAACTGTCTACCTAAGACTGTCCCTTGACTCGTACGCAAAGAGTTTCTTTATTTTTACTTCCATTAAAAACATGTGTAGTATCTCTAACTAAACACACATGATTCGATTTAGTAGGTCAAATGCCGAACATTACGATTTACTAGAAGCGTACTCGCGTAATGCAGCGAGAAACATCACAATTTTAATGTTTCATTCTTTTTTTTTGTCGATTTACAGTACGGTTTTGGATGGTTTTGAGAAAGCGATAATGTTTTTTTTTATAAATTTGTTTAATTTAGGCTTAATAGTATAATGTTTTTATATAAAAAAATTAAGTATTTTGTTAGAATTCAATAATTATCTTATATATTTTAATGACATCTAGAAAAAATAACCAATTACATATTTAATAATATAATTAAAAGAAATTTATAATAAATATAATATATTAATTAATAGTGATGAATGGAAATGTCTCCATAAAAGGAAGATCCTGCACATACCAAATTAGTGGGTGTTAGAAGTCTGCAATAGTAATATGTATCTTGTGCTTTGATACTTGTAAATTAAGAGATTTTTAAAATCTTGCATAAAATGATGGTACATTATGCCTGATAATTTGTATTTAAGAGTTTTTTATTTGTGCTTTATAATATAGTATCTATACTATATTATAAAGATGACATAAAAAAACTCTTAAAAACAAGTCTTAAAGCTTAATGTACCGCTATTTAATGTTAATTACTTAAAAAACAACCATAAAAGTTGTATGTACTACATTTAATGCTATTCATTAATTTTCAATCATTATCTCTAACTATTTTAACTCTCCTAAAATCATTTCCCACTTTAACTCCCCTAAAATAACTCTCGACATATTTTAGATATAAAAAATCTAAAATATAATTAAAAAATCTAACAGAATATTTTATAAAAAAAATATATTATTAAACCAAAATAAATTACGTTATATTATTAAGTCTAAATTAAACAAATTTATATAAAAAAAATCATTATCACTCTCTCACAACCATCCAAAATCGTAATGTAAATCGACAAAAAACATAAAATAAAATGAAACATTAAAATCGTGATGTATCTAGCTGCATTGCACGAGTACACTTCTAGTATAGATATAGATGATAGATTAAAGTTAAACGGTGTGTTTTTGAGTTTCATGGGCCGTATAAAACCAGCCATCACAAGGCCCAATACACCAATTTGGACCATTTGGACTGAACTAATATCAATAAAATGAAGCCTGTTATACAGTTGACTTTTTATTGTCCAAACAAACTAAGATAAATTAACAATATGCACTAAAAATAGAATAATTTTGTAATATAGTTAATTTAAAATCTTTAAAATAGATAAATTATAGGAGTTAAATGTAATTTTTTTTTGAGATTCTAGCTTTTTTTTCCCTCTATTTAAGAAATGTATAAAGTTGTTGGAGATGCTCTTATATTTTTGTTTTTATTTTATTTTCGTGTGACTGATTGTGAATCGATTTAGTTTAACAATTTTATAAAAATCCTTCCATTATGCAACCGATAAGATGATCGTGATCATGATTTTGTTCGTCCTAGACGTGATATCCTTTTGAATATCCCAAACATCTATCTCCTTGGTTGTCTTCATCACGAGATGAGGATGGTTTACGTACGAAAAACTTATATATAATTCATCGACTTTATTGCTCACGAAGGAGAACTTCAATCTTTTAAAAGAGCACACAAACTTTATTTTCATGAAATAACCTATTGGTCTTATGTCAATTGCAGTTCTAATATTTTCGACAGGAATATATACCGAATATACCAAGTTAAAGAGGTCATATAACTCGATTTTAATTTCTACCAAGTAAGATTATAGTATAAGAGAAGGAGCTCTACATCTGGAGTTATACATCTATACATATAATAAATAAGTAACTAGAAGGACACGTGTCGCCTTCTGGTGAGCCAATTTTTTCATTTTCTCGCCTAAAGATGTATCTGGACGCATTTTACATTATAAGTTCATTTAACACATTCACATTCATTCCTCCATAAATATTTTTTTAATTCAATTTTTTTAATTTATACCTTACATTTACTACCATTATAATTAGGTATGTAGTTTACTTTTAATCCATTACTTTTTTTTATTTTTCATTTTAGATTTTTATCATATAAACATAAATAATGAACTAAAATGCATTAAAAAACATTTTTATTTTTTACAAATTATACCATTGTAATCGTTTCGTCAATACATTCGAAATGAGTCTAATATTGAATATTTTTGGATTTAATTATATTATTAAATATCATAAAAATATATGAATTAAAGTGTCATTATTAGTATGTGATTTGATACAAATAATCACTAAATTATCTTAATTTTCTTTTGGCTATTTCATATCAATTTTTACTTCAAGAGTTTTTTTTATAAAAACCTCATCCTCTTTAATTTTTTATACAAGAATTTTGATTTTTATCATGAAGTTTTATAAAATAACATTTTTAATTTTTAATTTTATTTTGTTGACATTATGATATTTTGATTTTAAAAATATTAATGATAGATGATGAAAGTATAATTAACAATAAAACAAATAATGTTGTATATAAAGAAGAATTTGGTAATATATGATATGTGATTCTTATTTTATTAATATTTTAACTATGCACTTTTCCATAATTTCATTTACGTTCTATTGTAAATTTTGTTTTATAAATTCTTAATATTTATTCATATTTTTTATTAATTTTTTGCAAACATTCTTTTTGAAAACTGCCTAAAACAAGGATATTTTGTAACCAGATGCAAAAAAAAAAAAAAAAAAAAAAACTCTGAAAGGAAAAAAAATTGGAAAAATAGCATCGTACTTTCGATAATCATTCATATATGTAAAAAAAGGTTTTTGACATGATTTAATTTTTTTAAATTATCACGTGTAATACACAGGGCGAATCTAGTGGTACTAATATAAGTGTAGCATATAACAAGTCATGCGCCTGAACTGCACTTTTGAGTTTTGCAGAATGACTTGTTGTACAAAAGATAAGGCAACACTTAATAAACACTTAAATATCTTGTGATGGAAAAGATAAAATAATATAAGAATCCCTCAACTCAACAATTTTTCCGGTTTTAACATCAAACTCACCAAATTTCCCCTGATGACCTGCAACATTATCTTTTTGTTGTGATGTTCCATCACTGCTGTAACAAAAGAAGGAAAAAAAAAACCAATGCTTACAAAAAAGAGCAAGTGGACAAATTTATATCTTATTGTATATATAATTGGTGTTCGTTGAGGTTTGGAATGAGGGAGAGGGTCGCCAAACACATGTTATACTGGTAATACATAGACGTTTAATCATATATAATTAAACACACCTACCGGCCGTGTAATCATATATGATATCACACTTCTCGCCTTCTCGCAAAATGTTTAACTTCTCGTATGATCCTTCCACTCTCTCTCTCTCTATATATATAGGTCAATTAGGTGTAATTAGCAGTTCAAACGTTAACTTTTAAAAAGTTATACAAACATATAAGTTATAAAATTTTCAAAACTTTTAGAGAGATATAATAAATATTTATAATACAATAAGAATATATTATATATATAAGGGAAATTGATCGAAATGGGCCAAACTCGGGGTGGGATTGGCCTCCTAGCCATCCCTCTCCCCGGTTTACCCAAATGGCCCAAACGACGCAAATGGCGTACAGGGGCGCAAATGGAGCCCAAGGACGCATAATATGCGTCCTTGGGCTCCATTTGCGCCCCTGGGCACCATTTGCGTCCCTGGGCACGTGTCAAGCTGATATTGACCCTAATTAGGGTTTCTCCTTATATTTTGGATGGTTTGTTATTTTTTCACGTTTTTAAGCTGGTTTTTCAAGTTGATGTGTACTGTATTTTTCAAAAAGTTGTGATATCAAATCAACTTTAGCAGATGAATTATTTCCCTGTAGTGGTACAAATTTGATTCCCTAAGTTATTGCTATAAATCCAGCAACCATTGAAGATGTAAATCACACTTTTCATCCACAATTTCATACAATTGTTTCTTTGTGTTTCTTCCTTTTCTGTGTGTATTTTTAAAAAATATGACTTCCGGAGAGGATAAAGTGAAGCTACATCTCTTAAGCGGTGGTTCATGGAAACAGACAGATAACGGGTGGGAGGTGGCTTCAAACATTACGCGTCGGAGGTTGGTTAGTTGTATTCACAGAAAATTTCTTATCGATCCTGCTCTTGGTAGGATTAGAATATCATATAAATATGATGGTGCCCTTTATGAGTTATGCAACTCTGACGATGTTTCGTCTTTCATTCAATTTATTGACGGTGAAAATAATCCGCCAACACTCTGTGTGTTTGTCGATTCATCGATGTCCGGTGGAAGCGATCTCGGTGGTACTTCGAACACCGGAGGCGGTGTGGATGAATCTGATGATACCCCAGATGTTGTTCCTGAAACACAACAAGAAGAAAGAGAAGAAGAAGAACAGGAAGAAGATGACGACGACGAAGTTTATAGACATGATGAGGAGTCTCATGTTTACCACTTGGGTTTATCTGATGTTGATACCGATGAAGACGACGATGAACCAGAAAGTAGTCCTATCAAATCATACGGTGGTATAGATGATTTCTTTGATATGCCCCCTCCACTTCCATCAGCGGCCCCAGTCATCACACCCAACCAACCCCCACGTTATCACCGTAGTGGAAGAGTAAGTTTGGGTCAAGTATTCCCGGCCAAAAACGATCTTACACTCGCTCTCGGTTTGAAATTTCTTGAAGAAGGTTTTGAGTTTGGAATTCACCATTCAAATAAAACGAGATACGATGCCAGATGTAGGCAAGCCGGATGTTCTTGGCGTATCTATGCGACCTCTGTCGAAAATACCAATATGTTTCATGTTCGTATATTGGATGACGTACACACTTGCTCGAGGACGCAGCTGCATCCCAACCACCATCAAGCAAACAGTAGAGTATTGGGTAATTTTATTTACCCTAAAGTGAAGGATACCAGCAGTACATACCGTGGATCCGACATTGTCAACGACGTAAGATCGGATTTGAAAATAGATATTTCTTACTGGCAAGCCTGGCGCGCAAAAACTTATGCACTGACGATGGTGCGTGGTACCCCTGAAGAATCGTTTACCCAACTCCCCTGCTTTCTCTATAACCTGGAGCTCCGTAATCCTGGTACCGTTACCTTAATAAGGACAGACGCTCGAGGACGTTTTGAGATGTGTTTCGCTGCCCTCGGTTGCGCGGTACGTTGTTATTTTAGTAACTTTCGTGTCACTATATGGTTTATTTAACTTCTATATTGAATAATGTTATAATATGAAAATTCCTTAAATATCCAGATTCGGTCGTTTACCACACACCTTCGTCCGGTCATTATCATCGATGCTGCTCATTTGGAGGGTACTTACTTAGGCACAATGTTCTTAGCCGTTGCTATGGACGCAAATAACCAGATTGTGCCCATCGGTTTCGGAGTTGGGAGGTCTGAGAGTGGGAATGTGTGGACTTGGTTCTTAACCATGCTGAAGCATTGTATCGGGGAACCCGAGGGGTTGATTTTTGTATCCGACAGGGCTGCTTCAATTCACCAAGCAATTAATACAGTGTACCCGGGCGCCCATCATGCACTTTGTTGTCGCCATCTAATGATGAACGTAAAAACCAGGGACAGCAGGGTCAGATACAGGAAGAAGTTATTTTGGAGGACGTGTAAAGCATATACGGTGGAGGAGTTTGAACTGAACATGACGGGTCTACGAGCTCCGCTTATGGACCAGGTTGGACCGGAGAAATGGTCAATGGCCCATTTCCCAGGAATGCGTTACAACATAATGACATCGAACAGTGCCGAGTCGGTGAATGCATTGTCTCGTTTTGCACGGAGCCTGCCTATTGTGGCCCTTATGGATTATTTCTGTTGTTTTCAACAAGAATGGTATTCGATTCGTCGAAGAAATGGAGGTTATCATCCTTGGATTTATGACTGTTTGAATTTTATGTTTTTATCTTTGCAATACTAACGTAACAAATATGCGCATCGGCCTCATCACATG
Source organism: Arctium minus (assembly GCA_954870635.1). Lineage (NCBI taxonomy): Eukaryota > Viridiplantae > Streptophyta > Magnoliopsida > Asterales > Asteraceae > Arctium > Arctium minus. Next base: position 24,199,472 of record OX941084.1, read on the forward strand.
ACCTTTGAAACCTGTCAGGCAGTACTTGAGACATTGGTAGGCCAGGCCCCTGGTTAGGTTGATACGCAGGTGGGGTTTTTCCCCCATGAGCAGTGTAGTATGCTTCTCATGCATTATTAAACTGCTCCCACTCCTGAGGCGTGATCGGTGCATCGTAAGCAGATATCCCATACTGCGCCCACTCTTCTGTTGTCTCTGGTGGATTCCAATCAATCCTTGAAGCTCCATCATTTAATTGTTCTATGTCGACGGAGCGTGACGTGCCAGCCCCATTTGTTGACCTTTTTCCCCTACCGCGTGAACCTCCAGCCATTAAGTTATGAAAATGTAGAGAATGGTTGTAATCGGTGTGGAGGGCAGAGAGGATAGATAGCAAGTTGTGAATTACTACTTCACCATAGAATCTATTTATATTCGATGCGTATGGGCGCAAATTGCGCACCACTACTCCTCTGCAAAGCCTGCCAAGATTCCCCTGCACAGCCTGACAGGATTCCCCTGCAATAGCCCGCCAGGATTCCCCTGCAAAGCGTGCCATTTGACCCTACATAGCCTGAAACGATTCCCCTGCAAGATTCTCCAGAAAAGCCTATGTGCGCAAATTGCGTCCTGGCGCAAATTGCATCCCTTTTGCACGTGGCAAGCTCCGATTAACCCTATCTAGGGTTTGTACTTAGAATTTGGCTATAAATACTTTGGTTATACCAACGTTATAGTTCACACCATACATACACCATTCATAGCGTACTAGTCTTCTATTTGACCAAACACATGGCTGGAAATGCATCATCCTCAAACCCACCTTCTTCACAAATAATGCCCTCCCGACTAAAAAAGGCGATAGAGATAAGTGAAGCGGAGATCGAACAACTAACCGATGAGTGGAAGGAAATGATGGCCAAGAAAGATGGCCACTTGAGAAGGATCGACGCTGACAAGGAGGAGATAAAAAGGTTGAAGCGGGAGATAAAAGACAAAGAAGACCGTATTCGCCACGACAACGGTCAAGTAAACAAGATTTTGCAAGATTTTGCAGTACTGCAAGAGCAGGTTGCCTAGAAACAAAATTGGATTGATCAATGTAAAGCACTTTATCCTTAGATGTTGTTTGCGTTTCTGGATTTTCCGTGTTACTAGTTTGTACCCGTACTTTCTATCACTTTGTTTAATTTAATGCTTGTGTTGTTGGGTTTGTAATATGGTTTTTTCTTCGTTGCTAGTTGATAGATGTACTTTCTATGGTTTGACGCATTTATATGTTTAAACTACTTCGAAACAAGTATCTGTGAATATTATGCTACCAAACAAAATAGGTACGCCTGTGAAACTTTTCAGGCTAATCTTCAATCTTTTCAGACGAATCTTGAAGCTTTTTACAGGTACGCAATTGTGCCCCCTGTAATTTGTGCACTACCTTTGGCTATAAATAGAGAACGATGGGGATTCCTAAACGAAACAAAACAAAGTTACATGGCATCCCCAAATCTTCATGTATGGAACTTCAGATGTTTATCTCAATCGCTTCCAGCCGGTACCACCGAGTTATACGGTTAGCGTTTATGTTTATTTGGTTTTTTCTTGCGTTGAATATTGTTCCAGGCTAACCTTCTTAACCCCTATCTTGAACAGCTGAGTATCCACAAATGTTCAACATGAAACTCTACCATCAAGGGTACTTCACGGATCCACCTAGAAGGCAGTACTTTCGTGGTCTAGAAGTCTATGTTGACATGTTAGATGTCGACGATCTTTCAATGCGACTGCTTCACCAGATCATGAAAGAGCTAGGTTACGATGAAACGAAATATTATAAGTTGTATTTTAAACGTCCGAATTCAGACCTATTGACTGGACTGAAACCGATGGATACCGATGAAGATGTAGCCCTTATACGTCAGTATGTTGACGGCCATACCGTCATTGAAGTGTACAGCGAGAAAGTGGAGGTGGTCACTACCAAAATCGTATCACCAGAGCACATAAGAAGTCGGTGGGGATTTCAGAAAACCAAAGTGTCGTGTAGCCGTACTTTGACGTTTAAATGACCATATGGTTGATTGTTTAGGTCATATTACATGTATCCGTTCTATGTTATTAAATACGTGCATTGTAATGAAATGATCTTTTAATTAAACTGAACGACTAAATTTTTAATAAATAAATTGATCATGAAACTATATACACGCTACTAAAAGGAAGCTAAATATACACGCTACTAAAAGGAATCATACAAGTCGATCTGTCTGTATCATGGACCAAAAGACATCCGCCATCCGAACCCTCCAGGTTAGCGCTCGTAAAGACTCATCCTCCATTGGTGTTGGGACCTCGTTGTTCGCCAAACATGTCAGGAACATACATGACAAAGGACCACAATCGCCCAATGAACCCTGCTGCTGCGGTACATCATCTGCGTATACCCAAGTGAACTCGTGGCTGTGCTCTGCAAGTGATGTGCACTCAGCTAGGGTAAAAAGTTCATGTAGACTGTTGGCGAACGTGGCCATCATTTTTCTGAAGCTGTCCTTATATGAATCATTCCTAAAGCTATCATATACGGTCATCTCCATGAGCTTTAGGTTGAAGTCGCCAACCACCCAATGCTTCAGGTCGATGCAAATCGGAATGAACACCTGAAATATTTGTTCAAAAACAAACCAACAGTAAATAACATTAAACTATACGTAGTTAGAAATAACAAGTATATTTAAAGTGAAATTCATACATGCTGAACAGACCACCATGGTACAAAGTCCGGAGCCTTCAGCGTTTCGTAGACGGAAGTCGGACCACCACCAACGACCAGGAAATGCATGAACTCAGACGTCATCACCGTCCACCCTGCATTGGGCGAACGACTCTCACGGATGAACTGAACCCATCCGTCGATGTGCTATTTAAAAAAAAGATGTTAGAGATATAAATATAAATTATGATATAGAAACTAAAATGACGTTTTATACTAACATCAGCTTCGAGCCACCCTGAGCCCTTCAACCCGAGTAACAAGCCCCACCAGTCCCTACCCACAGGATAGGTGGATATGCACCTAAGATAATAATCCGGCAATTCATGCCTATGCCATTTTGCGGCAATAGCGGATGAAGTGTAAGAGTTCGTATCGGAACTGGTGGTGGCAGCGGCAGTAGCAGCGGTCTTACGACCAACAGGCATCTTTGATACGCGGCGCTGGACAAGTGGGTCTGTAGTAGGAGGCAAACCGGTGTAAGGAGGGCGCAATTGTTTCCCCGGAATCTTCTGCCGCATCGGCCTTTGGTGTACATCCGCCGGCGGTGCAACCTGAATGTCCTGGGACACTCGAGGCCGGACGTGCGTTGAGATCGAGAGGCCGACGGATGTACTCGCCTGTGGCGTATCCTGGAACAACGCCCCAACAAACCCCGACATACCTGAACCCACCGTAGTCGGTCCGGTCTCATGGAGCAACGACCCAAATGTGCCCTGCAAAATAAGTTGGGTCCTCACAAGTTTCCTATAACAAATAAATATCAAATGTAACAAACGAATCTCCTAACTTACAGGCTGCATATACTGGCCCTGTGTATACTGGCCAGTGGACTTACCGCTAAACTCCCAGAATGATAACCCTGTGCCCTGTAATATAAGATTGAGGTTATTCAGTTTATATTCTGAATGTAAAAATCAAAGTACCCACCATATTAAATAACTTACATGTGCCATGTGGTGGGTCGGTGTAACGAACGACGAAGGTCCGAATATGTCATCAAGGAAGGATGATGAACTCTGCATATTAATCTAAGCCATTGTTTTTATGTCTTATTGAAAACAAATAATGATACAACATAAAGATTGAAGTGACTAACATTATCCGTGTACTGGGACGGGCCTCCGAAGATCGAAGATCCAAACCCGTGCTGCGTATTGGCGGGTTGGGAGGGCTGTCCACCCTGCTGCTGGCCTGGAATCTGTCATCAAGCATAACAAACCACATAAAGTTCCAAAAGATAAAAATTAAAACCATGTCCAATAAATTAAGTTAAAAACTTACCTGGAAAGAGCTAAACTGCCTAGTAAGCCTCTCCAGCTCAGCAAGGCGTCTCTCAGTAGCTTCACGCTCTGAGCGTTCAGTTGCCCATTTCTCGGCAAGGCGTCTCTCAAGATCATCATGCTCTGTGCGATGAGAAGTCCGATAGTCATAGAAATCATCCTTCCACCTTGTAAACTCAGCCCACCGATCAGCATAGGGGTCAACATGTGGACTATGCTGATAGTGGCCTGCTGGACTATGCTCACGGTGAAAGGATGGACTATGCCCAGCATGAAATGGTGGCTCCTCGACCGAGGTGGCCTCGTGTGCCCTGCTGACGCCTGCATGGGACGGGGGGCCCGTGTCATGATCAGGCTGGTCGTCTCCCTCTGACTCGGATCCTTCGTCTATACAAACAATTAACAACATTATTATAAATATCATAAACACTAGAACGACTTCTCGTTATAAAAAATTATAAATATCGGATAACCTAGAATGACTTCTCACCCGCGTCAACAGCCTGCATAACTCTCGACCTCTTCGACGGTCGACGCCCCTCCAAACTACTAAACCAGCGATCGCTCAGGATATACCATTCCTGGCTCTCCTCCCACGGTGTAGGCTTAAGCCATTCACGTGGGAAACGCTCGGGCTAATATATTGAAAAATAATCATGTTAGAAATCCACACGAGGGCCTCATGTAATACAATTTTTTTCCGTTGTAGTCAATGTAACTTACCGTCGATACATCTATGAGAGCAAAGGCATAATTGCTAACAATAACGATCGAAGACCTATCCCAACGAACAACACGTGGCATCCTGGTGGTCAAAATATAAAACGTGCTGGCCATGGGAAAGGTCTCTAAGATCCATATCTGTGAATTAGAATACCAAGATAGTAGTAAATATTTTGTAGAAATAGGGAATTCATGTAGATTGTAAAAGTATTAGTTTGATATCAACTTACTAACCTTGAATGCAAATAAAAAACCAGATAACGACATCCTATATCCATGCTCCGGTCGTTTTCGGATCGCTGCATTCATCTGCTTGTAGGTGTGGGCCCAAATATGGGATCCCCAGGGAAACCGATTGAAGACGCTCAAATCATCAATGGCCCGAAGTAGATGATCGGGAAGCTGCTTGGTCAACTGATGACCGTGAAAGAACAACTCAACCATCATCATGAGACAAATACGGACGGCAGAATCGTCATCGATATGTGCCCGCCCCTCGTCATCAGTGCCGATCAGATTGAATAAATTCTGGATGTTCCGCACCGTCAGCGTGCCTCGTGGGAACACCCGTCTAACAAAACCAGTGGACCTATTCTTATGCATCTTCGGGTCCGGTCCGAAATGAAGTGCTGTGATGAGACAAAACTCCTCACGGCCGAAACGAAGACGACGACCACCAACCTCGAATAACATCTCATCATCCCGTAGGTTTGGCGGGAATACCTGGGTCTGTAAAAATATGTGCACCAAGATAGGGTCGGCAGTTGTATCGGTCAGGTCAGATCCAACCAATGACCGAAACATGTCTCTCTAAATAGTGCTAATCGTGTGGGGTTCAATTTCTGGCGAATCAAATCCACCACCCCTATCTTACTCTTCAGGTTCAACTTTGCATTGTAGAAATTTGCTCCCTGCATAATAATGATATAATACTTATCTTTAGCGACCTAAAGTGTCAGTTTATAAAGTATAGCGACCTAAAGTGTCAAATTCTAAAGTATAGGGACCTAAAGTGTCAGATTCTAAAGTAGAGGGACCTAAAGTGTCAAATTCTAAAGTTAAGGGACATAAAGTGTCAGATTCTAAAGTAGAGGGACCTGAAGTGTCAAATTCTAAAGTTAAGGGACCTAAAGTGTCAAATTCTAAAGTTAAGGAACATAAAGTGTCAGATTCTAAAGTTAAGGGACCTAAAGTGTCAAATTCTAAAGTTAAGGGACATAAAGTGTCAGATTCTAAAGTAGACGGACCTGAAGTTTCAAATTCTAAAGTTAAGGGACCTAAAGTGTCAAATTCTAAAGTTAAGGAACATAAAGTGTCAGATTCTAAAGTTAAGGGACCTAAAGTGTCAAATTCTAAAGTTAAGGGACATAAAGTGTCAGATTCTAAAGTTATAATACCTAAAGTGTCAGATTCTAAAGTAAAGGGACCTAAAGTGTCAAATTCTAAAGTTAAGGGACATAAAGTGTCAGATTCTAAAGTTATAATACCTAAAGTGTCAGATTCTAAAGTAAAAGGACCTAAAGTGTCAAATTCTAAAGTTAAGGGACATAAAGTGTCAAATTCTAAAGTAGAGGGACCTAAAGTGTCAAATTCTAAAGTAGAGGGACCTAAAGTGTAAAATTATTGTCCTATTGTAAAATATTCTATAATTTGTGTAAACTATATTAATAACTACATTAAATTTAGAACTATGACACTAAAATTATAACCCTAAATATAAAATGATAATATACGAAAAAAAAAATTTATCATCCACTCCAAAAATGATAACTACAACCATTTAAAACCATACAAATAAATAACAACAAAATCGATCAACACAAAAAAATACAAAAAATTGTCATCCAAAATATACAACAACTTATCAACAAAAATAACAACTTATCAACAAAAATAACAACAATAAATTATCATCCAAAAATATACAACTTATCAAGAAAAATATACAATTTATCAAAATTTGGCAACACATAACTTTTTTGGATGACAATTTTTTGTACTATAATTAATATTTTCAGTTAACAACTTTTTAATATTAACTTTCTTTTTTTCTCTACATATTTTATGTTTTGAAATCCTGGATAATAAAATATACAACAACAATAATATACCAATTTTATATTTTCAAAACAGAAAATTGTTATATTATTCCTAGAAAATATATAACAAAATATCAACAAAAATATACAACAAACAATTATCATTCAACCAATATACAACAAATTATCAACAAAAATATACAACAAAAAATATACAAAAAATCAGTTAAAAATAGGTAGAAAAGTTAGAAGAAGTCACTAACCTCCATTTGTGGTCCCAATTAGAATAAAAAATGGCAGATCGTCGGTGTGGGGGCAAGAAAACGACACTTCTCCGGCGTGAATTTGGAAGAATCGATTGATGTATTTAAAAATGGTTGGTGGGGTTTTAATGTCGGGCGTTCAGTATAAAAGAGAAGACCCAGGGGCGCAAATGGAGCCCTAGGGCGCAAATTGCGTCCAGGCGCAATTTGCGTCCTAGGGCTCCATTTGCGCCCTGGGTCTCCATTTGCGTCGTTTGGGCCATTTGGGTAAACCGGGGAGAGGGATGGCTAGGAGGCCAATCTCACCCCGAGTTTGGCCCATTTCGGTCAATTTCCCTATATATAATGAGAGGTTTAAAAGTGAGATAGAAAAAATAATGGGTTTATGATGTTGAAAGTGACGAGTGGATGATAAGGATTCAACATAGTCGCTTTCTTTGGGTCCATGACAAAAATTCCACTAAATAAACAATAATTAAAAAAAAAGTCAAATATGATTCAAATTCTTTTCCCCAAAAGCTTATATATATATATGATTTCACCAAAAGAAAGAAAACAAGAGAAATCTAATTATTGTATTTTGTGCCATTTACAACTTGTTTTCAATCACTTTATATTTTCATTTATAAAATAATTCATAATGAAAACAAAAATTATTCAAATTTTATATTATTTAACAAAAAACGGAAAAAGGTTGATTGATACCGTATAAAATGGTCCATTTGATGCTTAAAGTTGTGGAATATTAAAAGTCGAATCGACATATATTCTTACCCAAATTACCTTTCATTTCTAATAATTCATATAAATATGAATGTTGCGTTTTATTTATATTTCTATATAAAAATATAACATAGACAAAATCCAATTTAATTTGATGATAATAAGTCTATACATCGAGTCGGTCCTCTAATTTTCATCATCATTTTCATGCATGTGTGTATGTAAAATTTATTGGAAAAGTTGAACGTAATTAATTAAAAAATCAAGTAAAATATTATTTCGAATATCATACTATAAGTCATTGTTTAAAAAGAAAATGCAACTTTTTATTAGGAAAAAGTTTAAAAAACCTCCAACAAACTATCTTATTTTAAACAATAAGTCTTTAAACTATTTTTGGAATAAATAAATCCTTAAAACTTTATGAGACTCGTTAATTACATCTTTTTTAGTTTTGACATTCAAATTCTTGAATTTTTTTGGAACAAATAAACCCGTAAACCTTTTATGAACAAATAAAATCGTGAATTAATTTTGTACAAAGAAATCCACCCACCTACAAAGAAAAACGAAAATATACAATTTCTCTCATCAACAATAAAGTATACAAAACTAAAATTAGATAGCTTGTTATTATCTATTTACCAATATATCAATAAAATGGTATTAAGATTAAATGTAACAAACTTTCATATGAAAAGTATTTCAAAATTTTAACTATTAATAACTTACTAAATTACCTATATTGAACAATTTATAAAATACTATGTTTTTGACTTTAAAGATATATATGACTTCACATCCGAAGTAGGTAAAACCAACATAATTACTTTTTACATATTATAATTTAATCTAATTTTAACATAAATATATGTCCATATAAGAACACCCTTTATATAATTATAAAGATTTTGTATTCCCATAGTTTTTTATTTTTATTTTTTTATTCCCATAGTTAATCCCCAACACCAAAAAAACAAATGGTTTGATGCACACCATTAATTTGGTCAAAATGGAGTGTGAATGAGAGAGAAAGAGAGAGGACGTGTCGTGAATGAAAGGCGCATCTGTATAACTCATCGTGTATTCTTTCTTTTGGAATCAATTTCTTGAGTTCTACAGTAAACCAATTCAAAGAGATCTTGCACTACTCGATTTCCTCTTACAATACAAACACCCAAATCAATCTTTACAAACCCTTGTATTCTTCTTCTTCCAATCTTTGATCACTTTCAATCAAGATTAGGTTTCTTCATCTGGGTTTTTAATCAAGATCACTACAACCTAACGATTCGATTGTAAATTACTCCCCGCCTTTTAGATATAGATTAATGGGTTGTTTTTCTTGTTTTGATTCGAGGGAAGATGATAAACCGAATCCTCAGAAAGTTGGGGCTGATCGCCCTGAAGTCCACCCATCTGCCCCTTCAAATATCTCCAGATTACCATCTGGTAAGTTTGTTTTTATCGTGTGATTATGTGTTAATTTTTTTTATTATGATTTGAAGTTGAAATATACCAACATTGGTTCTTTGATCTGATCTGGGTTTTTATTCATTGTGAATACCCTTTTTATGATTGATTTATAGCTTCAGATGGTCCTCAATGGTTTTCTTCATTTTACTTCAAAAATTGATGTAGGCCCCATCAAATCATATACCATAGATCATCATTTTCTTGACATGATGTTATAAAGAAATATGACTAGAATGAATTCGTAACTGTTTGATTGATCCATTAGAGCTATAATGGTTGAGATGGATTAATCAAGTGCCACTTTTAGTTCAATTCTATGCGAATTTTAATTTCGAGAAATCAGCATCTGAGTTGGGGAAGAATTTTAATTTTCTTGATCTGTGGAATTGGGTAGTTACTGATGTTATGCAAATTCTGTTGTAGATGATGATGGATTGGTTTTATGGCTGTCGAATTGTTGTGTTTTGCAGGTGTCGATCGATTGAAATCTAGAAACAATGTAAGTTTGAGGAGGGAATCGTCGGGTCCGAAGGATGGAACGTACAGTCAGATTGCTGCTCAAACGTTTACTTTCCGTGAGCTTGCAGCTGCAACGAACAATTTCAGTCCTGATTGCTTTTTAGGGGAGGGAGGTTTTGGGCATGTGTATAGAGGACGTCTTCAGGGTAGTGCTCAGGTATTATAGTCTTTCTATTTCTACGAATTTGATTTGTTGTTTGAAGAGATGAGTATTGTTTATGCGATCGTGATCATGTTGTCGACTTTTATGATTTGGTAATCAGTTTTGTAGCTTTTAGAATTGTCGTAAAGTAAGGCATCTGGAGAGAACTTGTTAGTGATATCGTATGAGTGATTAAGTTTAACAAAATACATGAAGAAAGTGAATGGATTGGTTGGGTATCGTCCACATTCTTCAAAGATTTGATTGATTGAGAAATTATTTGAATCTTTAATAAGAACACTTGGGGATTTAGATAACCGAACAAACACATGAAATCCCGCATAGGGGGGGGGGGGGAAGGATGTACACGAACCTTTTTCTCCGTCCCAAGGGGTAGATAGGTTGTTGTCGTGAGACCCTGAAAAGACACAAGAGAGCGAGCTACAAGTAAGAGTATGTGCAATCAAGCAAATTGTACATTTTAAAAAAGACGAGGTTGAGGAAAAATATGTTAAAACAATCAAGGAAACACAAAGTACAATAATGACAATTACTAATACAGAAAGAAAAGCTAAGGGTCTGTTTGTTAGCTTAATGGTACTCACAACTTATTTCTGTGAGCTATACATGACTGTTTGGTAGTGGCTTAATGATATAGAAAGTGACTTATTCAGTAAGCTTCTAGGGAGGAGTTTTATGCATAAAACTAAGTTTTTTTTTCCAAACTTGTCCCTCCCAATTAAAAGACACACTCCTTCCTATTGAAAAATCCTCCCTCACATAAAACTTTCCAATCTATACAGACAGACTAAAGTTTATCATAACCCTTAATCCATCATATATAGCTTATTGGAGAGCTATTTCATTTTACTCGACTAATCATAATTGTCGTCCCAACTATATTCCTTTAAAGTTTGTGCTGCTTAACTCCTTGTTTCACAGGCTATAGCTGTCAAACAATTGGATAGAAATGGGCTCCAGGGTAACCGCGAATTTCTTGTGGAGGTTCTTATGCTCAGCCTTTTACATCATCCCAACCTCGTGAATTTGATTGGGTACTGCGCTGATGGGGACCAAAGACTTCTCGTTTATGAATTCATGCCGTTGGGGTCATTGGAAGATCACCTTCTTGGTAACCATTTTCGCGTTCTTTTTTAGTTATAAATAATCTAACTAAGTTAATTGGAGGCTGCAGTCTGAATGATTCACATACGATTTGCAGATCTTCCACCGGATAGAGAACCGTTAGATTGGAACACGAGAATGAAGATAGCAGCTGGTGCTGCGAGAGGTTTGGAGTTTCTTCACGATAAGGCTAACCCACCTGTTATTTACAGGGACTTCAAATCGTCCAACATTTTGCTGGGTGAGGGATTTCAGCCGAAGCTTTCCGACTTTGGGCTCGCGAAGTTGGGCCCCACTGGAGACAAGTCTCATGTTTCCACGAGGGTCATGGGAACGTACGGTTATTGTGCTCCTGAATACGCCATGACTGGTCAACTCACGGTCAAGTCTGATGTGTACAGCTTCGGTGTGGTCTTTTTAGAGCTTATTACTGGTCGTAAAGCCATCGACAGCGCTGCACCACCAGGACAGCAGAATCTCGTCACATGGGTAACTCCTTTGTTTCCATCCCGTGGCTTGTTTTTGTTTAGTAAAATAATGCTGATTTTCTCGAGTGTTTTAAGGTTCTTGTTGCCGCATTGTGGGCATCCTAAATAGGTTTTTTAGGACACGGAGATTCCTTGCTAAGGTCCCATGGATCGGGCTTTATAGGACGTCAAATACATGGACTAATAAACTGTTTTATAAGACTTAAGTTTATAGGACCAAACAATTTTGTTTCTTATGTAAATGTGTTACAATAAGTTGATAGGACGTTTTTATGTGTCCTACCAAGTTTTTTAGGGCATTGCCGAAATAAAATGTCATATTAGTCTTTTCTTTATGACATTATTTCTTAAAAAGAACTTATAAAAACAAGTGTCTCATAAAAAGATATGTTCATAGAACGTCCTATACTCCTTTGAAAAAGTTAATAGGACACTTTATTTCAAAACGTTCCTAGGATTCCCAAATATGTCCTAACATCCTATTGTAACATTTTTGCAGAGGACACAATTGTTTGGTCGTATAAACTTAAGTCCTATAAAACAGTCTATTAGGACATTTAGACATATTTGGCGTCCTATAGAGTTGATTTTGTTGTAGTGACATATAGTCATATGCTCTTGGAATAGTGAAAAATTAACGCGTTGCGTGTGATTGCAGGCGCGACCCTTATTCAACGATAGAAGGAAATTTGCATCATTGGCGGATCCGAGGCTCGAAGGTCAATATCCAATGAGGGGACTCTACCAGGCTCTAGCCGTGGCTTCTATGTGTATCCAAGAACAGGCTGCTGCTCGGCCTCTTATAGGAGACGTAGTCACTGCCTTATCTTATCTTGCGAACCATGCCTACGACCCGAGTGCAGCTGCAGCCACCGGTCATAGCAACCGACACAACAATGGGGAGAAAAACGGAAGAATTTCAAAGAACGAAGAAGGTGGAGGATCGGGGCGTAGCAGATGGGATCTCGATGGATCGGAAAAAGGAGACTCTCCAAGAGAAACGACAAAGATGCTGAACCGAGATCTCGATAGAGAACGAGCTGTTGCAGAGGCTAAGATGTGGGTTGAAAAAAGACGGCAAAGTGCTCAAGGAAGTTTTGATGGCAATAGCAACGGTTAGCCGGTGGTGCGTTATTCTGGTATTTTGATCACTAGAAGGAATCGAAGGATGATTCGAGTTTTTGTTTTTGTTGTTTTGGCGACACCCGATTTAGGAAAAAGCTCGGAGAAAGAGTGTATAGTAAACGATGAGATGAACGGGAAAATTTGCGATGTTTTATGGTTAATTTTTTTTGTTCTACACAAAGAGGCGTTTCATTGCTTTGTGGGTGTCTGTTTTTCTACTGTAACATATTGGTTGATGATACACAACACAACATGGTGTTTTGGTCCATTCTTTTAGCTCCAGCAGCATCCGGTTTATACTCGTCGAAAACGGTCAGTTTTTAAATCATATGCTGATTTGCGCAGAAGGGTCCTCTTTTATTATGTACGGGATTAATTATAGTGAGGTCAGGTCTGAGTACATCATATTCCTAGACCGTTTGGTGGATTTATTTGGTTTGGTTTGGTTCATTAATTGTAGGTGGGTATGAGACAAATATTTTGGCTTGATGGTGAACCCGTGGCGGCAGTTGCAGGGTCGGGTTGTAGGAGGATGCTTGTCGACGATGTGTGACATTAAGGTCAATGCTAAACGATCCAAATAACAATCAGTGGATTTCTCCGTCGAAATTTGCCGCTACTTTATTGGAACTTTTGAGGAAAACGAATGAAATTAAAAAAAAAATGGTTTTTTGAAGTATATAATATTTATATACGGCAAATGAACTCCCACATCCTCCTTAAGATTTGAAATCCGGACTCATTGGAAGCCAAAGACATAGATATTGTTAAATCAATTATCCTTTAGTTATAAGAAAAATGTTGTTGGAAAATGCTGATCAACTGTGGATCAAGGTTGGATAGCTAGGAATTGATTTGGGGGGTTGGGGTTTGAGGTGGCATTTATGATACCAACAGGTTCTACCACTGTAGGGCCCAATCATAGTCAAAAGAAGAGTTTGATCCTGGCTCAGATGTCTGTCTTAATAAATTCGTTTGGCTAGATAAATTTGTGGTGTTGTCTATCTTGAATCTACAGTCTGAATGATAGAAATAATCGATCCACCTTTTAGCATGAATTAAACGTTGTTGTTTCTTTTTCAAGTTGAAAGACATTTTTGAGACACAAAAACTACTTGAACATTAAAACATGATATCATAAATTCATTCATATCATCCAAATATCATTATAGTTTTAAACAAAATACTTAAAAAAAAATAATTTCGAACGCAATTCTTAAAATTTAAACATTAAATAAAGTACTACAATAGAACAGGTTCAAGGACAAAGAGCTAATGCAAACATACAAACCCACATACCATGAATATTTCTAAGTAACAAAAACTACTTACAACATCAACACATCATACCATAATTTCATAGATATTATCAAAATATGATATATTAAGTAGTTCTAAATAAAAAACTTCAACATCCTAATTCTAACATATATTCATAACAATCAATTCTTGAATCTTCATTAACTTAATTTTAATCATAATCAAAGACTAAAAAAAAACTACTAATGATGTACATAGTACCATTGATCACAAACCAAAAAATAAATACTACATAAAAGAAAGGAAAATTGACCCAAATAGCTATTTTAGACATTTAAATTGGTTTCCTAGCCATTTATCTCTCTGATTTATAGAACTGACACTATGTTCACGAAATCTAGGTCCGCAATTGCGGATCTAGCTAAAAGACAAAAAAAAAATCCGGTCAATTTTCTTCTTCTTCTTCTTTTTTTTACGGACTTGGGCCTGAAAATTGCGGATCTAGGTTCACAATGAGCCTAAAAATTGTGGAGGTAATGACATCTTGGTAACAATAGAAGAGAAGTGACCAGGAGACCAATTTAAGATTTTGAGGGTGTGAAATGGCTATTTTAATCAATTTTTCTATATATAAAAAAAAAAGCAAGTACACCAAGAAAAGATAAATAATAGAAAAACAAGTATATCAAGAGAAGCTACCAAAAAAAAAGAGAGAGGCAAAAACAGCAGATTCTAACCAAGGGGTAGGGGAAGTGACTTCTCCGATAAATATGGACAAGAGAGGTATTTTGGCTGTGTGAATAAGCCATTTTTTTTAATTAAATTGTAAGTAAACACCCTATAATATTTGTATGAATAAGCCGGTTAAAATATTAAGTCAATTAATTCCATTAATCCATAAGTAATCAACATCTAAGAGCATCGCATTCATGAAAAAAAATATGTATCATTTTTTTTTTGAAAGGGTATCATTTCATTCTCACATATGACGTTTTTTTCATGATGTCTTGGTATTTTGTACACTTTTGCATTCTATACAACTCACCCCATAATATAGAACACTTGCAAATTCATAACTGAGTCCTATTTATGTTTTTGAATATAAATTCATTTCTAAATTTTATAAAAAATTTACCAAGTGAAAGTGTTAAATATAGCTCTTATACCAAATGACCCACTTAACAAATTACAAATACAAACCATGTCATAGTTATAAACTATACAAATCAATCGATTGATATATTTATGAAAATAATGAGGATTTATTTATTAAAGATGATTATAGTTCATTAATTATGATAAGCGCTCTATATTAGGAAACAATAAATATATTTATGAAACGCATGTTCCTTAGAGTAAATGGACGACTAAAATCGGTTTATATGGTTTGTAACAATGTATTGGTTTATATTATTAAGGCGAAAGATCGCGTGAGAAGTTGAGTTAACATAAGAAGAGTGAGAATTGGATCTGAACCACTGATCACTTTTAATCTCAAGTCCACTCATGCATGAATCGTATTTGATACGGGGATTGATTTG
Source organism: Arctium minus (assembly GCA_954870635.1). NCBI lineage: Eukaryota > Viridiplantae > Streptophyta > Magnoliopsida > Asterales > Asteraceae > Arctium > Arctium minus. Next base: position 24,214,925 of record OX941084.1, read on the forward strand.
ATGCATCTCATCTTAATGTGCATCCAAAGGTTGATAACTATTTCTCACTCTTCTCACGTTAACTCAACCTCTCACCAGAACCAACCCTATATATATATATGGAGATGTTCAAATGAGAAATGCCAAGTGTGTGAGAAATAGAGAAATGATCATAGTCGTTCATTGGTCAACATTTGCGGCTTTGACCGTGAAGCACCAGATAATTTCATGCATGGTTTGTAGAAAGTAGAGGGATACTTTCGTAAAATACACGGGACGAGTTCATATGTGAACCTATGTGATTCACATATGAACTACAAGTTCATATGTGAATCAGTTAATTAGTTCATATGTGAATATGTTAATTAGTTCAACTGATTCACATATGAACATACAGTTAATTAGTTCATATATGAATCAGTTAAAATAGTTCATATGTGAATTACACCGGTTCACATATAAACATATAGTTCACATGTGAATCATACAGGCTCATATATGAACTTGTCCCGCGTATTTGTAAAAATTTCGAAATTGTCCTTCTATTTTTGGAATAGCCGCAACTTTTGACCAGTCAAAGCCGCAATTCTTGACCAGTCAAAGACGCAATATTTGACTAGTTAAATCCGATCTCGAATGTATTAATGACTATGATTACTTCTCTATTTCTCACATATTTAGCATTTCTCATTTGAACCTATGGTTGTATATATATATATATATATAGGGATGGGTTCAAACGAGAACCCCTATGATTTACGAGAATGCGAGAATAGTCTCTAAACCAAGCATTGTGTTTTAAATCATAAGTTTAGAAAAGTTAAGGGATTTTTCAATATCATTAAAAAGTTTTAAAAAATATTTAAGACGTGGAAGGGTAAAATTGGAATTTGAAATGTTGAAATTCAAATAGCACGATCAGTCCGATCATCAGGGAAGGGACAATCATCGTCGACGATGGTTATCACACCATCACCAATAGGCCAGTACTAGGGTAAAACAAAACCAAAGAATGCACAAGTTCCATTTAGGGAGATGGTACGAGTCGAGGAAGAAGAGCAACACAGTTATGAGGTTAATCAAACAACTTTATAAGATATGGAACACAAATCACATGATTATCACACTGTGATTAGGGGTCAATGATTGGCTGTCATCAATTAGGGTTAGATGATTGTCTGTTATTGATTAGGGCTCGATGGTTTTGATTATGTATCACACAATTATCACAATGTGTGTATCACAGTCCGATGAGCAGACACAACTTCTTCCTATGTGTTCGATTAAGACAGGTTATTCCCGTGTGTTCGGCTTCGGCTAACACAAGTTCTTCCTATGTGTTTGATTAAGACAGATTGCTCATGTGTTCAACTAACACATTGTTATCACAGTGTTTGTAACACCCTCAACTTTGATAAGAGCAACTAATTTAAAATTTCGATATGACATCAAGTAAAGGATAAAACTTTTTCCAACAAATCCAAAACTTGATATACCTCCAATTAAAATTCTATAATTAACCTAAGCAATTATCAACTCCAATATTATATAAAGACTAAACCGAAGTCGGGTGCTACTTAGCCCCAATACAAGTTGTTATTCCCAAAACCAATGCGAAAAACTTCACCAAGTCACTCATTTTTCGAGCATACAACTAGCACTTCTCTCTTCACAGTGTCACTAGAACTATTCCCAAACGAAGCATGTTGCACATGCCAACAAATAAAAGGGATAGGCTAACGCCTAGTGAGTTCAAGAGTTTTACATGAATAAATATATCTTTAAAATGAATAAACTCCACTTAAAATCATGATCTTTCAAATGATTTACTTTAAACTTGGAGACGACTCTTTTCCAATATCATGCATTTTCAAAGATGAACACTTCATTACAAAAGCATTCTTTATAAAATGATGCAACCCAACACTCACGCGACCATAAAATGGAAGGATTCCAAATATCAAAATGTGGGAATGACATATTTCATTCAAACCTTAATATACGTGGAGGAAATCCAATATTAAGGTCATCATTTACAGTCAACCACACAAGACAAACGATAATAAAGTAATGCATTAATAATTACAATGTTATTGGCCGACGACTGGGAGACCCATATCCGTTGAGAATGGAGGAACATAAAAGTATGTCACTCTTGCAACGTTAATCGCATGACACCTCACGACATAAAAGCCCAAGTGTCCCTTTGACTTCTTAACAAGTTTCACCTCAAGAGTCGGTTGACCTTGGTGAATATTACAATGAATTCCACCCCGAAGGCCTGGCACACTTAAAGACTACCTCCAAGACATTACTTCAAGCGGCGGAGGTCCTAGTGCCTACCTCCCCGATAGCACTTCCAGACTCAACCCTCCTAGTGCCTACTTGAAAAGTTTCCTATCGTAAAACATGGGTACTGGAGTCCAACCCCGCAATACCCAATTAATCACCAAAAGAGACTAACTTACATGTCTATGGATCCAATGCAACACCGTATAATATTACATGACTACACATGAATGACCAACGCACTTGGGCCTGTAATTAACATCAATATACAATAAGGTGCATTAGTATGTAAATCATAACTGGGCTATATACTGGGCCATTAAAACCAGACAATTGTCCCAAGACTCTTTTAAGTCAACACTGAGTTAAAGTGCTCAAAACCCTTTTTGACCAACAAATAACGGTCCCCAAATAATAAAACGCAATCGACTCGCGTCATGCAAACACACGCTCCAAAATACATGAATAAACTCCAACACATTTTAGATTGGGACAAATTACTTTCCAAATGAATTTATACCATTTATTCCTTCAAAACGTCCCATAACACAAAAGTAAGCATTTCTCCAAAACAAACGTTAAAAGTGCCTTTTAACCAAATAATCTCCTGTAACACTCTAAATTTTGTTTAAAGGGAAATCTGCAGAAAACAGTGCCCCGCGCGAGTTCCCGCGCGAGTTAGGCCGCAGCACAAGACGCGCGGTGCATTGTCCGCATGAAAGAGCAGTGGATGGCGCGAGTTACCGCGCGAGTCAACCCGCGCCACAACCCCCGCGCGCGGCCTGACATTTTAATTGTGGATTTCAACCTCATTCTTTCTAAAACCCTCATCTTTCTTTCTTTCAAACTCTATCTTCATTCAATACCTCCCAAAACCGAACCATAACTCTTCCAACCACCAATCCACCATATTTATTGCTAGAATCAAACATCCCCAAACAAGAATCTCAAGCTTCAAGATCATCTTCCTCCTCCATCCATTTCTAGGGTTCTCCCAAGTTTCTAGGGTTTTGCTATAAAACCTAGATTGTGAGTTTTCTTTACTAAAATCTTTAAATGGGATACATATCTTGAATGCTTACTTGTATTATTTCATAAGCATGTACAAATCTGATCACCTGATAAGTTTGACCTAACTACTACTGATAATCCAAGATCAACTAAATCTTAGAGATGGAAAGTAGAGAGAGAGAGTTATGCGCCAAATCAAGTTCTATTCAATGTATGCGTTCAATGTGTTACAAACAACAAAGCCACAAGGGACTTAAATACCCAGGGCCTAAATAGATACAAAAAAGCAAACTAAACAACTGTTAAGGCTACATAGAACAAATACAATGATTACTATAAAATCTGACTTAACAATCTCCCCTTTACTAATCATTGGCGCTCCGGTCTTCAAAGTAAGCTGATACATCCATCTTCGAACTCTAATCAGACTTGATAAGCGTCTTAGCATAGCTTCTTGACTAAAAAAAAATTCTTCTTAGCATCTTTCAATCTATTTTGCCTTTGCTGCTTTGACAAGACTGGACCTGTTTGTAATAAGCTTGGAAGAACAGTCGGTTCATCAGCTTGTGCTCTAGACGACGCACCTCTTTCAAATGTACTCGAATGAACTGTGGTGGTCGGAGCTGAAACAGCAAAAGAACTAGTATAGCTGAGAAAATAGAATCTTAAGCAGACAACTCTTTGTCTTTTTAACTTCTCGAATCTTGAGCAGATAAACTTTGAACTCTTTGTCTCTTTAACTTCTCCTTAACTTCTCCCCCTCATGACCTTGATGATCTGGATCAACTTGGTCATGCCTATGTTGGAGACGAGACAACTTCAGATCTGCAAAATTCAGAATAAAGGAGAAAAGGAAGGTTTGCGCTACATGTGATGGCGCAAACTTAGTTTTGCGCTACCTGAAGGAGGCGCAAAGTTGAGTTTTGCGCTACCAACTGTTGGCGCAAATCTGACTTGAAATCTGAAATGAAGTAATTGTTAAGCACTTTTACTCCCCCTACACAAATGCACTAAATATGACAATTCAAGTTAGCATTCGTATAGAAAATCAGATACTCCCCCTCGAAATATGAGATATGATCTTTCAGAAAAGTCTCCTTTTTCACTCCCCCTCGAAGAATGCACAGACCAAATTACAGAGATATAGATACACAAACATAACAACATCAGTGTAAAAAGAAAAATATACTGAATATAAATTTTGAAACAACTAAACATATAAAATTTTAAATACTATACAAATTAAATTCTACGTAGTAAAATATCACAGATTAATCCATCAGATGAAGTCAAGTGTATGTTGTTGGATACATATACAAGTTTCATTGCACATCAAGTTAAGACATGTTCAATTTCAAAAACTTTCATCAATCTATTCAGTGTGCTAGCATGCGAACTTCGATTAGCTTCAAGAAAATGCAATTCTAAAAATATAATAGAGAACTTTGCCTTTACTCACACTAAGCTGTCAAGAATTAAGACTTTCACAAATTTAGAGGTTTATCGCAACTCAAACATATCACCAAGTATCATGAGATGTGTCTCATTGACATCTTTTAGCATTGTGCACATTGGCATCTTCACATGAGTGTGCTTTTTGGCATCTTTTAAGCTTGTGCACAATGGCATCTTTTAATCAAGAAGTTTAGTAAGTAAAAAAACATGTCGTAAACATAACTTTCTATCTGATCCTATTGCAGGATTTGGGTCAGCCGCTCCCAGACCAATTGGCCTAAGAGGACTAGGTGTCAAGCACCCCTTGGAACTTACTCTCCCAGATCAGAAAGGCTACATCGACACATCCTAAACCCATTCATACCAGTAGAACATGACTTTCGATCTGGTTCTATAGAAGGATTTGGATTCGATCACTCACAGACCAATTGACCTTAGGGGACTAGATGACAAGCATCCCACGGAACTTACTTTCCCAAACCAGAAAGGTCACAGTTACAAACTTTTAAACTTAGAGATTTCTGTATTTTATATATATATATATATATATATATATATATATATATAAATCATCTCAATTACCCAGTTTTACATCTAAGTACTTAGCCCATATTTTCATTACAATCCATAATTCTGACTTTTTAGATTTTCTAAGCATTGTAAACTATAAATATTCCGAATAACACAACTTTAAAGCATTTTCAAAAGATTCAAACATGTTGCTGACCTTTCGATTTTTGTTAGACTTGAAAATTGAAAATTGAACATATAATACTTAGATATAAACAAAGCAACTTGAAAATTTATCCTAGACACACATTTTATTCAAAAGAAAGAAAACCTTTAAAACTTACTTTATAGAATAAAATTTGTAAAGGTTTAAACTTTTAAATTCAACATGCCGAATATTGAAAGCATAAAATTAATTTTTTTTAAACGGCAAATTGATATTAAGTTAGAACAAAATATAATTCAATAATATCTTCTTCCACATGATGCTTTATGAAGTGTTACCTCATATCAATGTTTTGGGTCTGGTTGCTCAGATTCTTGAAAATCTAGAGATAACTGGAACAACATCATAGTCAGAGATAAATGCAGCGGAATAAAGTAGATGCACTCACAGTTTCTCATTTGTCCAAAAGCTAAATACATTGAAGAACGAGTCATAAACTGATATGTTTAGAAGTCGAAGTTCATTGAAGTATGGGTTCTGAGCTGATATACTCAGAAGCCATCGTTCTCTTACTCCCCCTTGACATTAAGTGCCTGCAACTCAGAATCAATCTTTGGTTTTGGAACCCACTTGTATTTGGGTCCATATTTGTTAGTTGCAATTTTAATGGGAGAATATTTTTTAGATTTGACATAGAAAGCACGAGAAAAATAATCAGATGAATGAACATAATCATTAGTAGAGGACGAAGCATAATCATCTGAACTTGAACCAGAGGAGGAATAGGAGACATCTTTTGCAATTTGAATCATTTGCTTTATTGAATATTTGAAAATTTTATTACAAATAGCAAATGAATCACTTCTACAAATTTTGTCTACATTTCGATCCTCATCAGTCGCAGATTCATCAGATTTCCGCTTGATCCTCCATATCTGCCTTGTAGGAGTCCTCAAAGTCCTATCTAAAATATTTGAATCAAAAGAATTAGAATTTTCAGAAATAACAGAAACTTGTTTCTTTGACTTCTTTGACCTTCTTCTTTTACGCTTTGGATTATAATAATCATCATTTAGCATAAAAAATTCATCAAGAATTTTCGATTTAAGATTTGAATCTGAAGAAACAATTTTACCTAAAAAGCCCAACTAATTAGACGATAAACCTGAACTTGCCTCGGAGTCAGAAAAATTTTCAGATTTTAGAACTTCCTTTTTATTTTCTTTAAAATCAGAAGAAAGACCAGAAACATAATCTTGTTTTTGAGAAATTAATTTTTCTTCAAGACTTGACGTAATGAAAGAAGGAATTACATCTGTTTCAATTTCTCTTTGAATATTTTGTTCTTCCATTTTATCTTCTAGATCAATGATTTTACTTTCTAACACTAACGGAGGAATATATCTCTTAGAATCATAAGAGACTGAAGATATATTTTCTTTATCAGTGTTAGTGGCACAAATATCAAAATAATCATCAGACAATGAAGATTTAATGGGAGATATGACATTCAAACTGTTTCTGCTCTTCTTTGATTTTTCGGGAAAATATTTGGCATTTTCGCGCGTGTAAACAAAAGGAATTTCCTTTTTCTTGTTGTTCATTATTTTCCCATTTTCGATTTCTAAAACTTGCTTTTCACTTGTCCAATGAAATTTAAACCGAGGAGCATATCTTGCAAGATTTAGATAATCATATTCATATAAAGGGGGAACTTCTGTTTTAGCTTTATCTAAAAAATGCGGATTTTCAAAACCAAGTCCCCATTTTTCTTTGATAGACTCATAACTACGTGGTTTATTCAAGTAAATAGTTTGTTCAGTTTGATTCCGTAGATATAATTTTTCTTCCAACTTGTTTATTTTATCCGAAAAACTTTCTTTTTGTTTGGTCATTTCTGTCAAAGAATCAAGATAAGTCATATTTGATTTTTCTAAATCATCCAATTTCTTTTGAAAGATTTCTTTTGTACGAGCCAAAATAGATTTTTCATCTTTCAAAGAAATTTTTAATTTTTCAATCAAATTTGAATTTTCTGAATTTAATTGTTTTTCAGATAATAACTTTGAGCGAAGATCATGTAAAGCAGTTATAATGATGTTCATTTGTGAGGATATAAATTTGAAATCGAATTCAGAAGGTACCTCAGATTCATCAGTTGAATCATCATCATCATCATCACTCTGATCATCTCCTATGAAGCACATATGAGCAGTTTCCACATTGTCAGCTTCATTGTTAGAGTGATCTAGCCAGAATTCTTCTTCAACTAACAGAGCGGTTCCACTCTCTCTCTTTTTAGCTAGTTCCAATTTCTTTCTATAATACGCCGAATCCCGAATCACCTTTGCTCTACACTCCTTTGAAATATGACCCGACTTTCCACAATTAAAGCATGCTGCAGGTTTCTTAGCCTCGGGCACTTGGACATTCTCGTTCTTCTTAGACCCTGAAGTGAAGATTATTAGAACCCGAATGATGTTGGAACTTCTTATTGTAGTGCTGAGAAAGAAGAATCATCGCTTTCTGTAGCGCTTCACCATCGTCATCAGTAGCCCCTTCATAAGCATTATCAGACAATGCTTGTTCAGCTAATTGGCTCGTGAGAAGTGCAATCGAGTCCACTGTCTTTTTATTGTTCTTGTCAAGTTTAGCATTCTTCTCCTTGACTATGCTCTCATCTGTCATCAAAATCTCATAAAGCTCTTGAATTTGCATTGAAGATATCCGGACATCATTCCTCAATCTATGGCAAGATTTATTCCATTCCGGTTGAAGAGCGTTGAGGAACTTCAAATTAGTTTCTAACTCAGTCTTGGTCACTTTTATCTTTTGCAGATCATTTATCACAGCACAAAATCTGTCAAAAACACTTTTCAGAGACTCATCATCTTTGGCTTTGAACACTTCAAAGTTGTTCATGTAGCGCGTTTGCCGAAGTTGTGTTGCAACCGTCGAACCAATCATAATCTTTTCTAACTGAGTCCATATCATCTTCGGATCATGCTTGAAACAATCAATTCGATTGTATATAGAATTAGGCAAAGCTAGCATCAAATTAGACTTTGCTTCACGATCGGCTTTTTCTTGTGTAACCTCTTCGGCAGTCAAGGGAGTATCATTCTTAGGTTTGACAAATGGTCCTTCAGTGAATGATTTCATCATATTCTCTCCGTTTTCTTGACGCTCGATAAAGTTAATGAACCGATCTTGCCATTGAGTGAACTCATTTTCATTGATTAAAACAGGAGGACGAGTATCTGTTCCCAATGACATCATAATGTCGTTCTTGTAAAACTGAGCTTGAAAAGAGAACTTTGACATATCCATATCTTCAGAAAAAACTGAGAAAAAAATTCCCAAGTCTTTAAAACAGAGAGAGACTGGCGCAAATAGGAGATTTGCGCTAACAGAGACTGACGCAAACTAGGCTTTGCGCGAACAGAAGATGGCACAAACTTGAACTTTGCTCGATCAATAACTGGCGCAAACTTGTTTTGCACGAAAATAAGATGGCGCAAACTTTACTTTGCGTGAGATGTATGATGTAACACCCGGAAATTCATAAGGTAAGTACTCGTTCCCCTTATTTCGTTTAATGAGTCCTTCTTTGTAAAAGTAGAGCGTATATGTTTATTTTCGGTTTGGGCGTAATTATCATTTTTTTGGTTGTACCTGGAAGTTGTGGATCGCCTTTAGTGAAACAGGGAGTTACGCGACTTACGCCGTGGGTGTAAGTCGCGGTGCAAGCCGCGTAACCCACTGGAGTTCGCGGTGTTGTGCACATGGGCGACTTATGCCGCGGGTGCAAACCGCGACATAAGCCGCGGGGCGACCTGCAGCCCCCAAAACCCTTTTCATCCGAATTTCTCTCATAATTCTGATAACTCTCTCTCTTTTTGGCGATTTTTCTCCCAACCAAACCCTAACCTCATTAAATACAACCTCTCTTGGTGGTTGAATCTTGTGGGAAGTGCATTTACTCATCTCAAAGGAAATCTCTAGGGCTCTTCAAGTCTACCTCATCTCTTCCAAGTCTCAACTTCAACTTCTAGGGTTTTCCTCTTTTCTAGGTTTTGGTCAAAAAAACCTAGATTGTGAGTTTACTAACCTTTGTTAAAACTAGATACACATCATTATCTAATACTTGTTAATATTAATGCATTTCTCAAATGTTCATGGTTATTGTTCAAGTATTTGGGGATTTTCCTATGGATTTATGTATATGAAAGTTACCATGATTTATATGTGTATATCTTGGCATGTTGATGATTCCTACTTGGAATGCCTTTTGGCGACCTTACATTTTCGTGATGGATTTGGTTGATATTTGAGTTAAGTGTTGAAATTGCATGATTAGGATGGTAATGTTGTGTTCATGACTGATATCTGAATATGTTGGGTTGTAACACATCTTGAGACCTCCTATTTGCATTATGTGGACGAACCTAGTCAGTGATTCACTATAGGAATGTAGGTGGGTGACATTTGGGGAATTTCCTAAGCGATAGTATCCTATGTGCCTAGACCTCCGCCGTCGGGGAATTTCCTAAGCGGTAGTCCCCGGTGCGTGTCGGACCTTTGGGTTGCCAGTGAAAGTGGCTTCAAGGTGCATTGCCTCTTTGGGTGAACCTGATTTGGAGATATGGGTCTCTCCCATTGACTCCACATCTACGTGATTAAATGATTAACAACTGATAAGAACTGCAACTGTTTCTGTCATGTTTTTACTTGTACAACTCACTAGGCTTTTTGGCCTAACACTTGTTTGGTGTCGATGTGTATCTCAGGTATTAGCGGCGCTGCTCCTAGGCAAGCTTAGATGCTTTGGGCGAAAGCTTGGGGATACGACACTTGGACTATTTTTGAGAAGCCTTGGGTTTATAGATAACACCCCTTTTGTAATCTCTTTTCTAGATGTAGAAATTAGATTAGTTGGTTGTTGTTTATTTAATCCGTTAAGTTACAATTGTGATTAAACATTTTTGGGAGGCTCTTGCTATGGCAATTTTATACCACTTCTCCCCTTTTGGAAAGTTTTTGTTATCCCTATTTTTAGGGTGTTACAAGTTGGTATCAGAGGTTTAGTTTAAGTGAACTAGGTATTGTGGTAGCATATCTAGACTTAAGCTTTAGACTGTTTTGAGTTCACTGTCCACTTGGGTAGAAATCCTAGGTGGGGAGAGCGTTAGGATTTACGGAATTACACTAATTAAGAATTGTGATGATGGTGACAAGAATTCTTGTGTATGGTTCGTTCATAATTTCACTTAGCTACTCTATTATGAATGCACTGTTACGTGAGCATGCTTGGTTTACTATTATTATGATAATTGATGAAGGTATTAGTACGTACAATGAGTTCAACTCGTTTAGTCTATTCTCAATCTATTTCTCGTGCATGTATGGCAGATTGAAATGGTAAACACTCGAAGTAGGTTACCAAATACACCGGAGGGCCATTTGGAAGTGGAATCTACCGCTGATCGGCCTCCTGCGGGTGTGGCTACCGAGTGACCTCCCAGGCCCAATATCTTGGGAGGAGGACCTGAGCATATTCCGCGCCGGAACCTCAATGCGGATAATGCCATCATGGAGGAAGTGACTATGGAGACCCGAATTCGGGATATCATGATGTTGGCCATGAACTCCGCCATGGCCCAACAACAAGAGTTTTTCATGAAACTTTTAGAAGATCAAGACGCCAGTAACCGACCACCATAGATGATGGCAGAAAACATTGTCATAGGGTCGGGTGGACCAGTTGTGGTATCGGTTGAAGAACCAACAGATAATGGGATCAAGGCAAAGACGAAGGGGTGTACCTACAAGGCTTTTCTGGGGTGCAACCCCAAGGAGTTTGCGGGTTTCGACAACCCGGTTGCGTGTATGTATTGGCTCAAGGAAGTGGAAATGGCCTTTGAGTCTAGCGAGTGTGACGGCTCGCAACGGGTGAAATTTGCTTCTCAACTACTCCGGGGAGAGGCATTGATCTGGTGGAATCTCACCCGGTCCGCCCTCTCCCCCGAAGTCCTGGCAAAGCTGACTTGGACCGTCTTCAAGAAAAAGGTAATGGACAAGTATTGCAGCGAGCGTTCGTTGGATAAACTGGAAGTCGAGTTTCAGAATCTGAAGAAGGGAAATTTGTCTGTAGCCGACTACTCCAAGTTGTTTCTGGAGAAGTTGAACTTGGTGGGATATCTGGTCCCAGATGAGAGATCGAAGATTAAGGCCTTTCATCTTGGCCTACCGGCCGATATGCGGACTGACGTGCGCAATGCAGGAGGGTCGACTCTTCAAGAAGTCATTGAAGAGGCCTTGCTTGTGGAAGATGATAGATTGGCTGAGAAGGAAGAAAGAAGTGTTGCGGGTGAGAAGAGAAAGTGGGAAGGGCCATCTGGGCCCGTTCATCAGTCAAGGCCATTTGTTAGTGGGATAACGGGCGACTCTCGTAAAAGCGATCAGTGGTGCCCAAGGTGCAAAACCAGGCACTCGGGCACATGTGCTCCCAAAGTCTATGCGGGTCCGGTGGGTTGTACCAGGTGTGGCAAGAAGGAGACCGCGGACGTCGTTTCGGGTACGTTCCTAGTAAACTCCTTGCCTGCTCGTGTATTGTTTGATTCGGGTGCTACGTGTTCTTTTGTATCGGACTTTTTCTGTAAGCGTTTCGTCACTCCTATTAGTGTCCTTCCCGATGCACTAGTAGTAGAGGTTGCCAACGGAGATCAAGTAATTATCCGAGACCGTTTTCGTGATTGTACCTTAGAGATCGACGGGAATTCTTTTGGGATAGATTTGCTACCTATGGCCGTCGGAGGGTTCGACGTGGTCATAGGCATGGATTAGTTGTCAAGGCACAAGGACGACATCTTTTGCTCTAAAAAGATGATCCAAGTGCCTCTGACGGAAGGCGATGTGGTGGTTATTTATGGTGAGAAAGGAAAAGGACGCAACCCCATTATCTCCTCTCTCAAGGCGCGTAAATTTCTAGCGAAGGGTTACCCTTCGTATCTAGCGTATGTAGTGGACGCGAAGAAGGAAAAGAAGACAGTGGAAGATGTGAGGATCGTGCGGGATTATCCGGATGTCTTTCCGGAAGACCTTCCCGGATTACCACCAGAATGTCAAGTGGAGTTCCAAATCGACTTCACTCCGGGAGCGGCTCCGATAGCCCGAGCTCCCTATCGTTTGGCCCCGACGGAGATGAAGGAGATGATGACGCAACTTCAAGAGTTGTTAGAGAAGGGTTTTATCCGACCGAGTTCTTCACCTTGGGGAGCGCCGGTTTTGTTCGTAAAGAAGAAGGATGGATCGATGAGAATGTGTATTGACTACCGTGAGTTGAATAAAGTCACGGTAAAGAACAAGTATCCTCTACCTCGCATCGATGATCTCTTCGATCAACTTCAAGGTGCGGGATGTTTCTCGAAGATTGACCTCCGATCCGGTTACCATCAAGTGAGAGTGAAGAAGGATGATGTTCCGAAGACAGCTTTTCAAACGCGTTATGGTCACTATGAGTTCTTGGTGATGCCATTTGGGTTGACCAATGCGTCGGCCGTATTTATGGACTTGATGAACCGTGTGTATCGCCCATTATTGGATAAATCCGTGATCGTCTTCATCGATGACATTTTAATTTATTCTAAAGATGAGTCCGAGCATGGGAAACATTTGCGGGAAGTCTTGGAAGTTCTAAGAAGAGTGAAGTTATTCGCGAAGTTCTCTAAGTGTGAGTTTTGGCTTCAAGAAGTGCAATTCTTGGGACACGTGGTGTAACACCCTAAAAATAGGGATAACAAAAATCCGGAAAACGGATATGAGGTATGCTAAAATTGCCATAGCAAGAGACTCCCAAAAATGAGGAATATAAAATTAATAACCTGTTTAATCACAATTGTAATTTAACGGACAGTAAATAACAACCAACTAATCTAATTTCTACATCTAGAAAAGAGATTACAAAAGGGTTGTCATCTATAGATACCTTTTCTTGCTCCATCCAGAAGGTAGCTTGAACTGGCATTGTACAGATATATAGCCAGTAGAAAGAACTATTCCCAAGCTGGAGAGGTGGGAAGACTGGAGTAGTCTCTTCATTAGCCGGAAGGAATTAGTCTCCACTAGCCTCATTCGAAGAACGAAACAAGAACCCGCCAGCTAACTTCTCTCTAGTGGGCTTCACTTATACGCTATCCTTCCTGACCTTACCTCGACTCTACTCTCCAAGCTTACTGCTCGACGCTCGTGTTGGATCAAATAATTGTATTCAAGATTAAAGTTAAAGTTCAGGGTTTAAACTGCAATTGTGCTAAAGTTAAAGTTAGAGGGTTAATTGTGTAATAAGCTAATAGTTTAGTTACTATTGGGCCTCAAGCCCATTAGGCCTAAAAGCCTGGGTATTTAATGTTTTAGTTAATAGGTTTTTAGATAAGAATCCTCACAATTACTTTTATAATTATTGTTTAGAGAGAGGTTGCTGTAATCCTATATTCAAAGGGTATCAAGAACACTCAAGGTTTCATTGTTTATTCAAAGGATTGGTATGTTATTCTGATTTATATATCTCTTGATTATTATTGTGTTGCTTGATTACTTGATTGATTATTTACCAACTAGATTAAACTGGGATAACAAGTGGTATCAGAGCCTAAGAATCAAATTTTTTTACTGTTCATCGAATATTACTGTTCACCGAAAATCACTATTCATGCGAGTACTGTTCATTCGATTTCATGAATCTGTGTTATCGCATCCGGTCGATTAGTTTCTGATTATTTGTTTTCATTCGATCGAATGATTGATTAATTGTTTTCTGATTACTGTTAGTTTAATTGTGTTCATCGGTCGATTAAAATTTCTGGGTTTGGTTTCGGTCGAATCCCAGAAATTCATCGTGTTCTTCGGTCGATTCATCGTGTTTATCGGCCTTATGAGTTAGTCGATCATATCTGTTACTGTGTTTATCGATATTATTGCTTTGACCGATAGTTATTCGACCTGAGCCTTCGACCGAGAGTTTGTAAACATCGGTCCTTACTTCGACCGGGTAGTTGTGATCTCCGGTCATTCTCTTCGATCGGACCTTAGCATTCCCCGGTCTTCCCTTCGACCGGGTAGGTGCATCGACCGGACCTTAGTGGTTTCTGGTCTATCATTCGACCGGGTACTTGCTACTCCGGTCTTACCATTCGACCGGATACTTGTATTCTCCGGTCTTGCCATTCGACCGGGTACTTGTATTCTCCGGTCTTGCCATTCGACCGGGTACTTGCTAGTCCGATCTTACCCTTCGACCGGGTACTTGCTTACTCCGGTCTTTCCTTCGACCGGTACGGTTCATTCTCCGGTCTTACGTTTGACCGGTCGAAGCACTTTTTCCAGACCTAGACAAATTTTTGCAAACTGTAATATGGCCTCTCAAAGTCAAAAAAAAAATTCTCTAGCGGGACCCCCGTGCTAAGTCTGCGAAGGGGGACAAAGTTCTGTTCGAGATCAACTGTTTCTTTTTGTTCAGTATTATTTGAAGCTTTACACTGATTGAAAGGACTGCATTTAATTATTTTCGGGAATTTATTTTTCTGAAAATTTTTTAGTGTGGTTTTCATTTTGATTCTAACGATCTCATCTAGTTGGTTGTCTTGGTACAAATAAGTTTAATTACTAACAAGTGGTACAACTAAGATGTCGAACCAGCTTCTCTCGATGGGCTCTCAGTCCAAACCGCCTGTCCTTATGGCTAATGAGTATCAGCAATGGAAGACCAGAATGATTCAATTTCTGAATCACAAGAACAGAGAATTCATGACAGTAATCATTGAAGGTCCTAAAACTCCAATGATCACAGTAAAGGGTCAACCTGCTACAGATTCCTCTCCTGAAATCCCTGACAGAGAGATTCCTAAACCTGTTCAGTTCTTCACTGAAAAGCAGAAAGAACAGCTCAAGTTAGAAGAAGAGGCTCTAACCTATCTGACAATGGCAATTCCAAACGACATCTACAATCGTGTCGACAGTCAGAGCACTGCTAAAGGAATCTGGGATGAACTAGCAAGGCAGTTTGAAGGAAGTGAAGCCTCTATACAAGCTAAGCAGAATCTGTGCATAAATGCTTACGAGGGATTTCATGCAAAAGAAGGAGAGCTGATATTAGACACCTACAATAGGTACAACATTATTCTCAATGACTTGCGGAGGAACAACATCGCCAAATCTGCTTCTGAGATAAACTACAAGTTCATCAAGAATTTAAATCCAGAATGGAAGAACTTTGCTTTCAACTTCCAGATGTCGAAGAATATGGCTCGAGAAAATGTCATCGATATCTTCTCTACTCTAGCTCAACATGAGGATGAGGTGAGATCTATGAATAATGAGTCTAATCATCTGAATGATTTTGTGGCTCTCATAGCCGGCAAAGGTTCTGTATCCTCTGCAAGGTCGAAGAAAAAGGCGTCTAAAGCTCTAGTTACTGAAGTTACTGACTCTGACTCTTATTCGAGCGATGAAGAACTGGAAGTTGATTCAGATCCTGATATTCAAAAGTTCTCTGAAGACTTGGCTCTCATTACACGACGATTCAAGAAGAGCTTTGGCAAGAAAAGATTTTACTCAAAGCCAAAGTATGATGGATACAAGAAAGAGAAGTCTGAGATGCGATACAAGCCGAGGCATGGAAAGAGAGAGGAAAGACGAGAAGATCGGAAGGAAGATAGAAGAGAAGGAAAGAGAGAGGAGAAGCAAGAAGAGCGAAAGGATGAACCAGGAAGATGCTACAACTGTGGCAAATTTGGGCACTTCTCAAGAGACTGCAAATTCAAGAAAGTGAAGAACTCAGAGTACTACTCAAGAAAGTCACTAATTGCCAAGAAAGCTGAAGAAGGAAAAGTACTAATGGCTGAAGAAGAGAACTGGCTGTTCCAAAGTTCTGATGACGAGGAGCAAGCACACTTCACCCAAGTTTCTTACATGGCAAAGCTGGAAGGTGACGATGAAGACTCTGAGACACAATCCGAAGAAGCAAACTCTGAGGTTAGTGAAAATTCTGAACTTATTGAATCTTTAATGACCCAAATACATGGTATGAAAGATGAATTTGATTTACTAAAAGGCAAACTTAGCTCTGCACATCAATCTGTTTTAAGCTTTCGTGATGAAAATGCTATTTTAAAAGTTGTTGTGGAAGAAAAGGAAAAGGAAAAAGATGATTTAAAAGCCGAAAAAGCGTCTTTAAAAGAAAAAATATCTGGTTTAGAAACAGATCTTGTGAATCTTAATGCTGAAAAGGGTGAGTTTCAAATAAAATTTGAAGTTTGCTATAAAGAAAGAAATGAAGCTTTTACCAAAATCAAACAACTGGAGGACATTAATATGAAACGAGGCCAGACTGAGCAAACATTAAATCTGCTGACCAATAAACTCCAAGACGAAAGGTTTTACAAACTAAAACCAGGTTTGGGTGTGCCAACTAATGAAATTTTGAAAAAGGCACCGGAGCATTTATATAATTTTGATAAATTCGGCTCCGCAATTAGACCCATTCCTGACATTCGTGCAACTTTTGTTGAAGCAAGTACTCCTACACCTTTATCTGAGACCAAAGGTCAAGAAGAAATGGAAAAAAACAAGTCTGGTGACACTGATTCTCAAAATCTTTTTAAATCAGTTGGTTTTCAATATGGTGATTTAAACAAAAGCTATGCGACTCGAAAGATCGAATTTACTGAGTTTGAATCACTATTTACCACACTTTCCAACGAATCAGTCTCAAATCCTATTGCTTCTAAACCTTTACTTGTTGAAGAGGTTGAAGAAGAACATGCTATCACGAATGGCTCTTGTTCTCAAAATGAAAAACTGGAGTTTATTGAGTCCATGACTGAAGATATGTTTTCTGAAATGATGAATGCTTCAGACTCTGATCCTGTTTCTAATTCAAAGGGATCAAATTCTGTGAATGATCATACATCTGAATTGATGAAGCAAATCGATTTGTTGCAACAGTCTCTTGATGAAGTTGAAGATGAAAACTTTGATCTCAAACATAAGCTTGAAAAATCTTTCAAAGAAAATCAAGAGCTTTGCATAGAGATCAAAGATTTGAAAGTTACTTTGTTTAAAAATGCTTCAAGTGATAAACAGATGTTCAATGATCCAAGCTGGAAGGTAAGAACCAATCCAGAATTTGATGCTCCTGAAAAACCTACAGTTGTTTACTCTGATTGTCCTGAATATCCTCCGAGTATTTTTTAAAAGGGTGAGACTTCAAAGAGCACTAGAAAAGAACCACTTTCTAAGTTAGAGACTAACAAGGTTCCTGTTTCTGTTTCAGATATAAAAGGAAATGGAGTTGGGAGGAGTAAGAAGAATAAAGATCTTAGTTTGAATAAAAAGAATAGTTTGAATTCTAGTAGTTGTCCTACAGACAGTGTTATTTTGAATAGTACTTCTTTTGATAAACATGAATGTAAGATTTGTTCCGATAAATCTAAGTTTATGAATTTTGCTCGAAAGAATCTTTATTGCAAACACTGTTGGGATAATTCATTCAAATACTACTCCCCTCCTAAGTCCAAAAAGAATAAAAGCAAAGCTAAGCTGAACTCTATGTCTAATTCTAATTCTGATTCTTCTACGCAACCAAAAGTGTATCGTGCTAAGGTTGCCAATCCTACTTCTAAAAAGCACTTTCAGGAATTAAATGTTAAGATGGTTTGGAAATGGATTCCAAAACCGCGTTATGAATGGAGAGTGAAAGTCAAACCAGATGATATTCCTGAGTTGCTTGATGCTAACCGCGAAGGACCCATCTTGATATGGGTGCCTAAGCAAAACTAATTGTCTCTTTTGCAGGCCTGTCGATTGTGGGTAATAGATTCCGGATGTTCACGCCACATGACAGGATTCAAGCACCTCTTGCATAACTATGTGGAAGAGCCTGCCGGAGCAGTTAGATTTGCCAATTCTGAAGCCGAAGGCCACGTCAAAGGATATGGAATGCTCGATAACGGTGTTGTGAAGATTCAAAAAGTGCTATATGTTGAAGGACTTGATCACAACCTGTTCAGTACCAGTCACTTCTGTGACATGAAATATCAAGTCCGCTTCACAACCACTCATTTCTATCTAGAGGATCCCGATGGTTACGAAGTCTTCAAAGCTGAGCGCCATGGAAATCTATACTATGTAGATTTTCCTACACTGTCAGCTATACGTCCAGTATGCCTACTAGCCAAAGCTTCCAAAGCACAATCGTGGACGTGGCATCGACGCTTGTCTCATCAAAATTTCAGATCTATAGCGAAACTACAGAGACAAGGTCTGGTCAAAGGTCTACCAGAAATGAGGTTTGAAAAAGACTCACTCTGTTCCGCATGTGAGTTGGGCAAAATGAAGCGTAGCTCATTCAAGTCCAAATCTGAATCATCGACCTCATCTGCACTGGAACTTCTTCATATGGACCTTTGTGGCCCAATGCGCACAACATCTATCAACGGAAAGAAATATGTGTTGGTAATGATAGATGACTACTCAAGGTATACATGGCTCGAGTTTCTTCGTAACAAGTCAGATGCGCCAGAGTTGATTATCGCTTTCATCAAGCGCATTCAAGTACGACTTCAACTGCCAGTCAGAACCATTCATAGTGATAATGGCACGGAGTTCAAGAATGACACCCTGAAGAGTTATCTTACTTCCGTGGGCATTTCACATAATTTCTCCGCCGCCTACACTCCGCAGCAAAATGGCATTGTTGAACGGAAGAACCGCACTCTGGTTGAAGCAGCTCGGACTATGCTTGCTTACTCAGATCTACCCATGTACCTTTGGGCTGAGGCAGTCGCCACAGCATGTTTTACACAGAACCGTACCATTGTGGTCAAGCGCTTTAATAAGACAGCATATGAGTTGATCAACAATCGTACACCTAACATCAAGTTCCTTCGTGTATTTGGTTGCAGGTGTTACATTCTAAAAGAGCGTCAAGGATTATCAAAGTTTGATAAGAAAGCGGATGAAGGATATCTCGTTGGATACTCTCTGACATCCAAAGCTTATCGAATTTACATTATTCGAACTAAGACGGTTGTTGAGAGCATGAATGTCTCCTTTGATGAGAATTCAACAAGGACTTCTGGACACAACAGTTCAGAACTCGTAATTAAGGACAAAGCTTCTATTCAATCCAGAATAGAACCAGCTGCTAAAAGATCTAATTCTTCAAACTCTAACTCTACTTCATCTGAGTTAGATTTACTGTTTATTGATGCCTTTGATGATATATGTGCAGATTTTGAAAAAGGCATATCAACATCAATAACAAGTGGTACAGGCTCGGAGGTCCCTACTATATCTGAAGACATGTCTGGACCTTCCGAAGAAGTCACTGACACTTCATCTCCATCAGGTACGAGTACAAAGTTAGTTTTGACTCTACTAATGTTGAATCTGTCTCTACAGATAGTTCTTCTAGAATCGAAGTCCCGAGCACTTCAACTGTTAGTCCAGAAGCTTCAGTATAAGAAACACCAGTACAAGATGTCCCGAGTACATCTATGGAGTAACCTGCCGTGCATGATGAAAACGATGCGTCGAATACGCAACAAACAGTTGAAGCTCTACCAAGCACACATCGTTGGACTAAGGATCATCCCCTGACCAATGTGATAGGTGACGTACAATCTGGTGTCACGACAAGGTCAACAACAGCTAACTTCTGCATGTTTTCAAGCTTCCTCAGTTCCCTAGAACCAAAGAAAGCGTCTGAAGCTCTACGTGATCCCTTCTGGATTTCTGCTATGCAAGACGAGCTTCTACAATTCGAAAGGAACAAGGTATGGCGCTTGATCCCACTACCTAAAGGTAAATCCGTTATTGGAACAAAGTGGGTTTTCAGAAATAAGAAAGACGAAGCCGGAGTAGTAGTGAGAAACAAAGCTCGTTTGGTCGCAAAAGGGTACTGTCAACAAGAGGGCATTGACTATGATAAAACATTCGCTCCGGTTGCAAGGATCGAAGCCATCAGAATCTTCCTAGCCTATGCAGCGCACAAAAACTTTACAGTCTATCAAATGGATGTAAAGTCGGCTTTCCTGAACGGCGTTTTGCATGAGGAGGTCTGTGTGGCTCAACCTGAAGGTTTCGTTGATCCTCATCACCCTGATCATGTCTATGTTTTAGACAAAGCGCTTTATGGTCTTAAACAAGCACCACGAGCCTGGTATGAAACTCTCACTAAATTTCTACTTGCTTCTGGTTTCAAGAAAGGTACTGTTGATACAACCTTATTTCTTAAAAGGCAAGGTGAGGACTTGATTCTTATTCAGATTTATGTTGACGACATAATATTTGGGTCGACAAATCCGAAATTTTGCAAGAACTTTTCAAAGATAATGGAAACAAAGTTTGAAATGTCGATGATGGGTGAATTGAATTTCTTTCTTGGTCTTCAAGTAAAGAAATTACCCGAAGGCATATTTATTAATCAAGCTACATATATAAACGATATTTTGAAAAAGTTCAATATGTCAGATAGTTCAGTCATGAAAACACCAATGGCTACTGGTACACTCTTAGACACGGATCCCTCCGGGAAACCTGTTGATCAAAAGGTGTATCGTAGCATGATTGGTTCTTTACTTTATCTGATTGCCAGTCGCCAGGATATAATGTTTGCCACATGTTTTTGTGCGAGATATCAGTCTAATCCTAAAGAGTCGCACTTATCTGCTGTTAAACGAATCCTTAGATATCTCAAAGGTTCTCCTAATCTAGGCCTTTGGTATCCAAAGGATTCTCATTTTGAACTAACTGCCTTTACAGATGTTGATCATGCAGGATGTAAGCTAGATCGGAAGAGCACCTCTGGATCATGTCAATTCATAGGTGACAAACTTGTGAGTTGGACTTCAAAGAAACAAAACTATGTTTCAACATCCACTGCCGAGGCTGAGTATGTAGCTGCTGCTAGCTGCTGTTCTCAAGTCCTCTAGATGCCGACACAGTTAAGGGACTTTGGATACAACTACAAGCGTGTTCCTATTTATTGTGATTCCAAGAGCGCAATATCTATAACTGCTAATCCGGTACAGCATTCGAAGACCAAGCATATCGATGTACGCTATCACTTCATTAAGGATCATGTTGAAAAAGGTAATATTGAAATGCACTTTGTTCAAACTGACTTCCAGTTAGCTGACCTTTTCACCAAACTGTTGGATGAAAAGCGTTTTCAATTTCTAATCAGCAAACTTGGTATGTTGAACATGTCTTAAACCTGCATCATGATTCTAGGGGGGGTATTCCAAGTTTTGATCTTGTGTGTTATTTTCAAACTGTTGTTAACGAGAGAGGAATCATTTTCATAAATGATTACCATTATTTCTTTCATTTATGCAGGTTTGGTCAAGTGACTATGGCTTCTAATCACATCGGATTAGAACCCGCACTTCAGTGCCTTATTTTTCTGTTTTTTTTTCCTAATCTTTATATATATAAAAAAAAAGGTTAACGGAGAATATCTGTGATATTAACAGATTTTTGGATACTTAAAAGATTATCTGACCGTGTGTTCTTAAAGATAAATACTTGTGTTTTATCTTGTCAATATACTTTGTCAAGTATTCATACACATAACGGTACGGAACATACAATTTTGACTTTGTTATTACCATGTATCAAAAGTTAAATCTTTCTATGGTAATACTCACGTTATTTGTATTCACTGTTGTTTGAATCAAACGTCATTTCATTTGCTTTCATTGAAAATATGTTTATATATTGTTCATATAAACAACATTCGTTTTTGATTCTCCAACATATTATTCTTCATGACAAAACTCCTATGAGCTTAATTGTCAAACTCTTTTAGTTTGAGGGGGAGAATTGCATCGTCAAACATCTTCTGTTTTGACATCTCCGAATATTATATTCTTCATGTAACAAGTGGTATTTGTGCTTACATGTACAAAAAAAAAAAGCTTGTTGAACACTATGTTCTTTTAGGAAAATACATGGGATTCGGTGTGAGAACTTAACAGAACTTCCATGGATTCACGATAACCAGTGTTTCCTACCCAGGAAGTATTCCCTGAGTGATTGAGGGGAGAGGGGTCAAAAGATTTGAGTGAGTGTTGGTGTGTGAAAAGAGGTAAAATGGAAAAGAGAGATTGGTTAGACGTGAGCATTAAAAGAAAGAGGGTGAGAGAACAGAGTAAAAGAATATTAAACTCTGCACCAAACTTCTTTCTGAGCCCGGCAGCCACATAATCTGATTGGATCACATTCTTTGGTGACCATCATTGAAAAAGGCACCTAGCCCATGCCATCTCTTGCATACAACCCCACCAGCTACTCATTCTTTTCTCAAAAAGAGAATGTTTCACATTTTCTGGGGAAGCAGCACATATACTATTGGTTCTTCATTTGGAAGATACTAATATTGAAAAAGAAGGAAAGTTGCCCCACCTTCGCACCCTTTCTCATGCACATTGAGTCTTTGTATAATTTGTTGCTGTCTCAACAAGTTTACATACTTTGAGCCTATATTGAAAAGAAATCATCTATGCTTAATTCTTACATACACATGCACATGCACACAGAAGTTTGTTTTCTGTCAGAACGTTCATAGATAACCATGTGTTATTCGATGGTTGAATGGAAGACCTGGGGAGTCTACATCAAACCAGCTCCTTATATAGTAACTTTGTGTTACTCAGTGACTTTGTGTCATTGACAGGCATTCTAACTGAGTCATTTGTTGATTCAGGGTTACACTTATTAACTGTTTAAATTTGAAAAGATTCGAATGGTTACTACTTTCTATTTTAATCTGAAAAGATTGAAATAATCACTCTTTCCATCTGGGAAGACTGCTCTTATTTCCATACAGGGCTCGTTAATGATGAAGATTGTGCTTACGTAATCATACACAATGGGGGAGATTGTCTTGAAAAGGGGGAGATTGTTTTGCAAAGTTTTGATGATGATGATTCTCACCACACATCAAAAAGGGGGAGAAGATACGAAAAGGGAGAATTATCAAACAAGGGAGAATACAAGAAGAATTGTTGACTGAAGATATCAAATATCAAAAGTTTTGAAGTTTTGAAGTTTTGAAGTTTTGAAGCTATCAACGTCATATCTGAAGAAAAGTGAAGACCCGAAGACAATTGCAAATTTTTTTTTTTAATCTTGAATCCAAAGGGGGAGATTGTTGGATCAAATAATTGTATTCAAGATTAAAGTTAAAGTTCAGGGTTTAAACTGCAATTGTGCTAAAGTTAAAGTTAGAGGGTTAATTGTGTAATAAGCTAATAGTTTAGTTACTATTGGGCCTCAAGCCCATAAGCCCATTAGGCCTAAAAGCCTGGGTATTTAATGTTTTAGTTAATAGGTTTTTAGATAAGAATCCTCACAATTACTTTTATAATTATTGTTTAGAGAGAGGTTGCTGTAATCCTATATTCAAAGGGTATCAACAACACTCAAGGTTTCATTGTTTATTCAAGGGATTGGTATGTTATTCTGATTTATATATCTCTTGATTATTATTATGTTGCTTGATTACTTGATTGATTATTTACCAACTAGATTAAACTGGGATAACAGCTCGCCTGACATACGGTCTATATCCAAAAGTATAACGCGTCCATGTGCAATTCCCCAAGCTCTCACCCCCAAGCAACTAAACCTGCTTAAGACCGCCACCGCTAGAACCTGAGATACACATCGACACCAAACAAGTGTTAGGCCAAAAAGCCTAGTGAGTTGAACAATAATAAGCATGCATGAACAGATACAATTCTTATCAGCAGTTAACCAGTGTTCAACATATGTGGAGTCATTAGGGGAGACCCAAAGCACCAATCAAGTCCCACCCAAGAGTCGATATACCTTGATGCCCTTAACAAGGAACACCCCAAAGGCCCGGCCCACCCGAAGACTATCGCTAAGAAAATTCCCCGAGTGGCGGAGGTCTAGGCACATACCATCATAGTGGCGCCCAAGACTACATCCTCCTAGTGTACTGACTTGGTTCGTCCACATAACATTTATAAGGGGTCCTTTAGATATATTTCAATCCACAAAATCAGTACCAACTACGGGTATAATATTACCACCTTATCCTCATGATGTCTAACAAAAGACCCAATGTAAATCATGCTCATCATGTATATAAACATATCACCAAAATGGTGTTCCAACTAGAATCATCATAATACCCATATATGCATATATTTAACATATCAAGGTACCCACATTATATATTTATGAGACAATCCCAAACAATAATACACATAACCATAATCAAAGCAAATCACCCATAAATATACATCTTCCAACTATTTTCATGAAGAAACCCCCAAACATTTGCACATATAGAGATAAAGTATCAAGTAGAAGATTATGATGTGTATCTAGTTTTAACAAAGGTTTAGTAAACTCACTATCTAGGTTTTGGACCAAAACCTAGAAAAGATGAAAACCCTAGATAATGCCCAAAGGAGACTTGATGAAGGAGAGGAGTATCTTGATGATGATCTTCAATAAATACACTTGGTTGAGGCTTGGAGAACAATAAATCACCCTAACAACCCAAAACCCTAGAAATTTATGGATGTAGGTGAAGAAGACCTAAAAATCGCCCAAAGAATATGCTCTCCCGTTTTTGATGATAAAAATGTGATAAATGAGGGTTGGAAAGGGTTTTAAGTCAAAGAGGACCCCCCCCCCCCCCGCGCGGGCGACAATGCCCATGGCATTGTCGCGTGTCATAATCGCGAACATCCCCGAGGTCTCGGTACGTCCCTCGCGACATTGACACCGCGACATTGACAGTGTCATAGTCGCATGTCATAGTTGCCACACACACCCACCCTACGGTACACTCCCCGCGACCTTGACACGGCGACAGTGACCATGTCATAGTCGTCTGTCATTGTCGCGCTACACCCCAAACGTCCCGAATTTTGACCTTATTCGACAATTAACGCAAGATTTGAACAATTAAGGATGGTAAGCCAGATTATACGAAATTTCAACATATCAACTATCATAAAACGCATACAAAGGCTCATATACTCACATAGGTACATTTAATGCATTTAAAGAGAATAAATACTTACCTTGAGAATTTCCGGGTGTTACACGTGGTGTCAAAGGACGGTGTTAAGGTGGACCCGACAAATATTGAAGCGATGATGAGTTGGGAACCGCCGAAGAATCCGTCGGAGATACGGAGTTTCTTGGGCTTAGCAGGCTACTATAGACGCTTCATCCAAGACTTTTCCAAGGTAGCTACTCCACTCACTTCCCTCACCAGAAAGAACGTTAAGTTCCTTTGGACCGATGTTCAAGACCAAGCCTTTCAAACGCTCAAGAGGAAACTGTGCGAAGCTCCGATCTTATCCTTGCCTGAAGGATCGGAAGACTTCGTAGTGTACAGTGACGCTTCCAAGATGGGTCTTGGATGTGTACTTATGCAACGAGGGAAAGTCATAGCCTACGCGTCAGGGCAATTAAAGGAGCATGAGAAGAACTACCCGACGCATGACTTAGAGTTGGCGGCGGTAGTTTTTGCTTTGAAGTTGTGGCGACATTACTTGTATGGGACCAAGTGCACTCTCTTCACGGATCACAAGAGCCTCAAGTACATCTTCGATCAGAAGGAACTCAACATGCGGCAAAGAAGATGGCTTGAACTTCTAAAGAATTACGATTGTGATTTACTCTACCATCCCGGTAAAGCCAATGTGGTGGCGGATGCATTGAGCCGGAGAAGCCATGATGGTGGTGTTTAATTGTCCCTTACAAGAATCGACGTGGTATCAAGTTTGTTGGAAAGCATCAAGAAGTGGCAAGTGGAAGCACTCAAAGAGCAAAATCTCAAGTCTGAGGTCATGGTGAAACAAAGTGGACTCTTGACGGAAGATATCCGCGGACTTAAACTCTTCCAAGGTCGTATTTGGGTGCTGAAGTTGGGTAGAAATCGGGAGTTACTTCTTGAGGACGCGGACAAGTCAAAGTATTCTATACATCCCGGTAGTACCAAGATGTATAGGGACTTGAAATTGAATTATTGGTGGCCAGTAATGAAATTGGACGTGGCCAATTACGTGGAGAGATGTGTCACGTGCCTTCAAGTCAAGGAGGAGCATCAAAGGCCGTATGGGAGTTTGCAACCGTTGTCCATTCCCGAGTGGAAATGGGACAACATCACTATGGATTTCGTGACGAAGCTACCGAAGACCTTGCGAGGCCACAATACAATTTGGGTAGTCGTTGATCGGCTAACCAAGAGTGCGCACTTTCTTGCAATGAGAGAGACTTTTCCAATGGAGAAATTGGCCAAGCTTTACATCGATGAGGTAGTGTCGAGGCACGGGGTCCCACAATCTATCGTGTCGGATCGAGATAGTCGTTTCAAGTCAAACTTTTTGGCAAGCTTGCAAAAGGAGTTGGGTACCAGATTGAATTTGAGCACAGCATATCATCCTCAAAAGGATGGTCAAAGTGAAAGGACGATTCAAACGCTCGAAGATATGTTGAGGTCGTGTGTTATCGACTTTGGTGGTAGTTGGGACGCGCACCTACCGTTGGTGGAGTTTGTGTATAATAATAGCTACCATTCTAGCATTGGGATGGCACCGTTCGAGGCGTTGTACGGTCGGAAGTGTTGAACTCCAGTTTGTTGGCTCAAAGCGGGCGAGAAGCAATTTGTCGGACCAGAAATTGTCCAAGAAACGACCGACAAGGTGAAAGAAATTCGTGAGAGGCTAAAGGCGACGCAAGATCGACAAAAGAGCTATGCGGACAAGAAAAGAAGACCGGTCGAGTTTCAAGTGGGTGACCGCGTCATGCTAAAGGTGTCTCCGTGGAAAGGGATTATCCATTTCGGGAAACGCGGGAAGCTTAGTCCTCGTTTCCTTGGACCCTTCGTTATTCTGGAAAGAATTGGACTACAAGCCTACCATTTGGACTTACCACCAGAAATGGATGGGATACATCCTACTTTTCACGTGTGCTATCTTCGGAAGTGCCTAGCCGAGGAGGAAAGCGTGATTCCCTTGTCAGAGATTCGGGTGGATAATGAGAATCATTGCGTGGAAGAACCGGAGACGATTTCAGAGTCAAAGGTGAAGAAATTGCGGCATAAAGATGTGGTGATGGTTAAGGTTCAATGGAAGCACCATCGGGGTGCTAACATTACGTGGGAATCCGAGGATAACATGAAGAAGCGTTATCCTCACTTGTTTGTTGTAGAATGAGATTTCGGGACGAAATCCTATTTAGGTGGGGAGGATTGTAACACCCGGAAATTCATAAGGTAAGTACTCGTTCCCCTTATTTCGTTTAATGAGTCATTTTTAAAAGTAGAGCGTATGTGTTTATTTTCGGTTTGGGCGTAATTATCATTTTTTTGGTTGTACCTGGATGTTGTGGATCACCCTTAGTGAAACAGGGAGTTACGCGACTTACGTCGCGGGTGTAAGTCGCGGTGCAAGCCGCGTAACCCACTGGAGTTCGTGGTGTTGTGCACACGGGCGACTTATGCCGCGGGTGCAAACCGCGGCATAAGCCGCGGGGCGACATGCAGCCCCCAAAACCCTTTTCATCCGAATTTCTCTCATAATTCTGATAACTCTCTCTCTTTTTGGCGATTTTTCTCCCAACCAAACCCTAACCTCATTAAATACAATCTCTCTTGGTGGTTGAATCTTGTGGGAAGTGCATTTACTCATCTCAAAGGAAATCTCTAGGGCTCTTCAAGTCTACCTCATCTCTTCCAAGTCTCAACCTCAACTTCTAGGGTTTTCTTCTTTTCTAGGTTTTGGTCAAAAACCTAGATTGTGAGTTTACTAACCTTTGTTAAAGCTAGATACACATCATTATCTAATACTTGTTAATATTAATGCATTTCTCAAATGTTCATGGTTATTGTTCGAGTATTTGGGGATTTTCCTATGGATTTATGTATATGAAAGTTATCATGATTTATATGTGTATATCTTGGTATGTTGATGATTCCTACTTGGAATGCCTTTTGGCGACCTTACATTCTCATGATGGATTTGGTTGATATTTGGGTTAAGTGTTGAAATTGCATGATTAGGATGGTAATGTTGTGTTCATGACTGATATCTGAATATGTTGGGTTGTAACACATCTTGAGACCTCCTATTTGCATTATGTGGATGAAACGAGTCAGTGATTAACTATAGGAATGTATGTGGGTGACATTTGGGGAATTTCCTAAGCGGTAGTCTCCTATGTGCCTAGACCTCCGCCGTCGGGGAATTTCCTAAGCGGTAGTCCCCGGTGCATGTCGGGCCTTTGGTTTCCAGTGAAAGTGGCTTCAAGGTGCATTGCCTCTTTGGGTGAACCTGATTTGGAGATATAGGTCGCTCCCGTTGACTCCACATCTACGTGATTAAATGATTAACTGCTGATAAGAACTGCAACTGTTTCTGGCATGTTTTTACTTGTACAGCTCACTAGGCTTTTTGGCCTAACACTTGTTTGGTGTCGATGTGTATCTCAGGTATTAGCGGCGCTGCTCCTAGGCAAGCTTAGATGCTTTGGGCGAGACCTTGGGGATACGACACTTGGACTATTTTTGAGAAGCCTTGGGTTTATAGATAACACCCCTTTTGTAATCTCTTTTCTAGATGTAGAAATTAGATTAGTTGGTTGTTGTTTATTTAATCCGTTAAATTACAACTGTGATTAAACAGGTTTATTTGTATATTTCCCCATTTTTGGGAGGCTCTTGCTATGGAAATTTTATACCACTTCTCCCATTTTGGAAAGTTTTTGTTATCCCTATTTTTAGGGTGTTACATATGATGACGCAAAAGTAATTTGCGCGAGACTGAGATGGTGCAAATATGTATTGCGCGAAACTAAGGTGGCGCAAACTTTCACTTTGCGCGAGACGAAGGTGGTGCAAAATGAACTTTGCGCGAGACAAATGTGGCGCAAAATGAACTTGCGCGATGAACTGCTAGCGAAAAACTGAACTTTTTGCGAGAAGACAGACCTGAACTTGGCGAAAACTATGGCAACCTTAGTATGAACTGGCGCAAATCCCTGATGAACTCGCGCAAAACTCGGATCTGTCGCAAAACGAATACAATCAAGAAAAATTTCCAAAATCGATTGCAGAAAAGTAATTGATGAAATTTTCTCATA
Organism: Arctium minus; assembly: GCA_954870635.1. Classification (NCBI taxonomy): domain Eukaryota; kingdom Viridiplantae; phylum Streptophyta; class Magnoliopsida; order Asterales; family Asteraceae; genus Arctium; species Arctium minus. The sequence goes on from OX941084.1 coordinate 24,244,527, forward strand.
CAGAAGTGATCGAAAATAGTTAACTAAACACTTTCAAACAAACAATTTGAACAAAAAATCACAAAATCGCAAAAATTTGAATTAACCATAAAGTTTTATCGAACAGAACCAAACTCGAAAAAATTTGAAATTGAAGATCAAAAATCAATTTTCTTGCAATCTGATGTGAAACAAAAATGTTCTTCTATTAAAATCGAATCCAACAAACCAGAAAACAAGGCAATTCGATCAAATTTCACCAAAAAATTGTGAAAAATTCAGAAAATGAGATTTTCTTGATAAAAATCAAGAAAATCGATCAAATTTTCTAAATTGTTTACAAATTCAGATTGAAAAAACGATTCTCTCAATTCTCTCAGATTTAGATTAGGCTCTGATACCAATTGATAATCCAAGATCAACTAAATCTTAGAGAGAGAAAGTAGAGAGAGAGTTATGCGCCAAATCAAGTTCTATTCAATGTATGTGTTCAATGTGTTACAAACAACAAAGTCACAAGGGACTTAAATACCCAGGGCCTAAACAGATACAGAAAAGCAAACTAAACAGCTGTTAAGGCTACAGAGAATAAATACAATGATTACTATAAAATCTGACTTAACAACTACTTATATGATATTGGGGTTTTTTGGCTATTGATTCATATGTGGAATTGTTGGGTTGATTAATATTGTTATTATTGGGTATGATGGTGTAATATCATGGGATTTGTGAATATTATTGTTGAACCTACATGTTTGGGTCTTTTGGGCCTAACATGGGATTGAAATCATGCGTAGTCTTATATATGTATCTTGTTGATGCGGGATATGTATAAGGATGGATAGTATATATATATGTATCTGTGTGAGTATGTGCTAGGAGGATGTAGCCTTAGGTGCCACCGGGACGGTATGCACCTAAGGCCTCCGCCACCGGGACGGTGTGTCGGGCCTTTGGGATGTTGTTCATGCGAACGAACATCAAGGTACATTGACTTGAGGTAAAACTCATTGGTGTGATGGATCTCCCCCATTGATTCCAGTATGGCCAAGTGGACTGAGTCGTTATTAATGCTTTACCATGTCTCTTGAAAATCATGTCATGCTTATGTACAACTCACTAGGCCCGTTTGGCCTAACACTTGTTTGTTTTGATGTGTATCTCAGGTTCTAGCGGCGTGATCGCCAAGAAGGTATAGTTGACTTAGATGCGAGCTTGGGGACATTTTTGGGACGCCAAGTATAGAAAGCTTACTTTTGGATTGGAAGACAACTGAAATTAATCTTGTTCCTAGATAGGATTTAGATTAAAGGGTTGTTTTCCCTCACTTTGTTATTCATTACAAACTTGTAATCTTAACAGGCGTTTATTGTCTCCCCTTTTGGGAGGAGCTCATGCTATGGCATCTTTTGTTACCATGTTTCCTTTTGATGGAATTTTTTGTGTATCCCAATGTTTGGGGTGTTACATCTCCATTTATGCAATAAATCATCAAAACTCTTTCATTTATGACTTATTTATCAAAATGCCTAAAAATCCCAAATATGGTGTGTAACACCCTCGAAATTGGAAATAACAACTAATTTAAAACTTTCAATTATACAACAAAAGGATAAAATCTATTCTACAAATCAACACTTGAGTCACCTCAATAAGAATACTAGATTTAACTTCAACAAATAAAAGGTCAAGTCTCGAATAAAGACTAATCAAGGTCGGGTGTTACTAAAACCCAAAAGAAACAATTACTCTTCTCAACGACTAAAGCGGAAGACTTCATCAAGCCACTCAACCTTGCACATACTCCTAGCACTCAACACTTCACCAAAATGCTAGAACCTCTTCCCCTATCCGGAACTTTATTCACATGCCGACAAATAAAAGGTTAGGCTAACGCCTAGTGAGTTCAAAAGTTTACAACATTAAATAAATACATTTGCTAAAGGGAGAGAAAGTAGTTTAAATCACAGACCTTCAGAAAGATTTACTTTAAATATTCAAACGACACCATTTTTCAAAACTACACCTTTAAAACAAGGAACCCACATGAACCTTCTTTCGTAAAACCACTTTAATCCCAAACTCACCCAAAACGTGAATAGTAAGCAAAACTCCCAATTTATAATAATACGAAATAAAACTTTACTTCTCGAAACACCCCAAACATGGGCAGGGCATAATACACAACCCATAAATATTGAGTAAACAATTCCCCACAAGCAAAACGTCACCGAAAGCATGGATGATAAAAATGATACAATTAAATACCCAATTAACACCTTCCGGTGACGGGGGAGACCCGATTCCATTGTACGTGGCGGAACACAAAGTTAAGCCACATAACCATGTTGTCGAACTACACCTCAGATCGTGATTGTATTGCCTACTCTGTCGAGCTACACCTCCAGTCGTGACTGTATTGCCTGCTCCGCCGAGCTATACCTCCAGTCGGATTTTATTTCAACTCCCAACTTGACTAGTGTGACCCAACTTGCCGCACTTGTAACATGTAAGAGGAGAAGGGCTACAAGCCCCAAAGTGTTTATTCTTGCACTTCGGGCACCAATTCGGTACTCGTCGCGGTTCCACTCTAGGGTTTCCCATAAACGGTCGTGGGCGTTGAGGTGGCATTGGGCGATTCTCGAACTTCCTCTTCTCGCCGGTTCGCGCCTTATCCTTTCGGTATTGGATGATGTCGTCTTCCACTAACTGTGACTCTTCTATCGCATCTTGAAGGGTAGTCACTTTGGCGTTCCTCATAGCAGTTTTCATCTCCGCTGGTAAACCTTTCTGGTAAGCCTTTATCTGGGCCTTCTCATCCGGGACCAAATGTCCCACAAAAGCCAGTTTCTCCACAAACAGCTTGGAGTACTCTTCTACTGTCCGATCCCCCTTTGTCAGATTCCTGAACTCGTCCTCAAGCTTGTCCAAGGCCCTCTCGTTGCAATACTTGTCCATAACTTTCTTCTTGAAACCTCCCCATGAGAGTTGAGCCATGATCGTCGGGTCAACGGTGGATCGGACCACATTCCACCAAGCAAGAGCGTCACCCCCTGAACATTTGAAATGCAAAAAGAACTTTCTGCGACTCGCCGCACTCACAGGATTCAAAGGCCATTTCCAGATCTCGAAGCCAATTCACGCAAGCTATTGGGGTCACGGCACCCGTGAACTCCTTAGGATTGCATCCAAGGAATGCCTTGAAGGAACAAGTCTTTTCCTTTGGCACGACATTGTTGGTTACCAACTCGACCGTCTGAACTCCATTCCCAGTTCCCCCGGAACCCGCAATCACTACGTTTTCCTCCACTGCCTCGTTCCTACGGTGACTAGCATCCCTGTCCTCCAACAGCTTCAAAAAGAATTCTTGTTGCTTGGTCATAGCCTCACTCATGGCCCGCATCACATTATCCATAATCCTTGTTTCGGGAGTGTTTTCCGTTAGCACGGGGTTTGGGTCCGCCAGATTCATTCTTGGGATGAATTCCGGCCCTCCGCCTAACTGGTTCGTTTGGGGTTGCACTTCTCTTGTCACCACGTTTTCCGGTTGATCGGCCGTCGACGCGGAGGCATCATTGCCATCCGGTGGAGTCCTCGCTCTATTTTGCGTGTTAACCATTTAGTCTGTTACACTATGCACACAAGAACATAGTGAGAAACTAACATTAAAAGTTCTAAGAACGTACTAATACAGATATTGATCATCATAATCATAGTGAATTATGCATGCTTACGTAGCGATATACTCATAATAGCAGTAGCTAATTGAAATTATGAACATATTACACATAAGGATTCTTAATACCATTCTCACAATTATCAATAGTGCAGATTCCGTCACTATACATTTCCCATTACCTAGGACCTACCCCATCTCACAGTTTACAACTTAACAGTCTCTGCTTAAGTCTAGATATCTTAGTCATACCTAGTTCACTTAAACTAGTGCTCTGATACCAACTTGTAACACCCTAAACTCTGAAAACCAGAATAATTAAAATTTTTGCAATATGACGTCCATAAGACCAACATTTCCATTTTTACCTGTAAACCAACATACTAAAACCCAAGAGTTCGGGGTAGTTTGTAACAATTATAGTAGCGATGGAATATAAGACATATGTTACAACAACCTAACCAATCTAGATCATAAGACACAACTAGATTAATATGGGTGTTGCTATGTCTTCAAAACGCTCTTCTCATGTCTAATCCCAAAAGCCCGGTCCACCAACATCCTAAGCTTGAACCAGAAGTCAAGGTGCTCTTTGAACATCACTAGAGGAACCTGAAAATGAACATAACATCAAGTGTTAGGCTAAGAAGCCTAGTGAGTTTTCAAACAAATAACACAATTAAATTAGGCAAAGAGTAGTAGGAAACTCCCATAATACTGCACCACGTATATCATCCGAGTATAGTCCAACCAAGGGTAATACACAACCTGTACACGTTATAACACAACACACAACAAGTCCACCACAGTGGGAGTTTACACCTCAGGCTCATACTTTAGTGCACACCGTTACCGGCGTCACCTCAAATGTATAAACTACCTTTAGTGCCCACTCCGTCGAGCTGCGCCTCAAGGATAGCCGAGCCTTAGTGCCTATCCCTCGCTTTAGAAGGTTTCACCTCAAGGATAATGGTCCTTTAGTGTCCACCCTCAAATCATACATCATAATTCTAATATCGCCCAAACTCCCGTGCACAAGAGTTGGGCCCCAACAAGACAATTATCACATATGACACTATTTCACAATTCTCACATAAACATCATAGTATACTTACTAATCATAATATCATGGTCATTAATCACTTCTAATAACACTTTTCACGAACTATTTTATGATAATATACATTATTACCAGTAGTTAGGTTAAAGTCACCTAATCAACATTTATGAGCATTTAGTATATAAAATCAAGCATTAACATATGGGAATAAGTAGAAAACTCACCTTTAGGGTTTGTGAAGTAAAAACCCTAGGATGAAAGTGGAGACTCTTGAAGCTTTGCTAAACACTTGGATAAACACTTGGTTGAGAGGGTGAGGTGGGTGAAGTTCAATAAATGCCCTAGATGTGAAGTAGGTCAAGTATTAAATGAGGTAAAAGGGAAGATGAAGAAAATCGTCACTTGGAAGGGAGAAATATCGGTTCTTGAGGAAATGAGTGAAAAATGGGTTGAAAAGGGGTGAAATGCGTTTTTAATTGGAAATCAAATGGGTCGCACGACCTTGCCCCGCGATAGTGCCCTGGGCACTCTCGCCAGGCACTATCGCGCCAAACGTACCGAGGCTTCCCCCCTTTCCGCGAGAATGACACTGCGAGAGTGCCAATGGCACAGTCGCCGGGCACTCTCGAGCCAACTGTACCGAGACCAACAACCCTGGTGCGATTGTGCCCTAAGTGATAGTGACCATGTCACTATCGCGGGCATTGTCGCCGAAACTCCCCCGAGCCCCGAAAACTTGCTTTTTCCACGAGAAATTAACCAACAGATGATAATAGGGTTGTAACAACATTTTCTAAGGTACAAGAGCATGAGAAATTAAGTTTGGCGATTTACTTCACATAGTTAGATGTCATAAACATGAAAGTGTCCACAAAAAGGGAATATGGGGATAAAATTCACAAACACAAAATTTCGGGGTGTTACAGAATCAAACACTAGAAAATCATCAACAGAACATTTATATCTTATATTAGAGTTTAGAAATGGAAGGGATACACTTACCACTTATGTTTTGATGAAAACCTAGAAAACCCTAAGTTAAAGCTTGAGGTTGAAGATGAAGATCCTTGGTAGTTAGCTTCCAACATCGCACTTGGTAGAGTATTGATACCTCATAACTTGGGGATTTAAGGATTTAGAACCCCAAAAAACTATGGGTGGGGAAAATGGGTTTTGGGAGAGTTGGGGAGGAAGTGAGAAGTGAGAAATGAAGAAATGAGCCAAAAACCCGATTTTGATAGCCTGCTGCGACATTGCCATGCGACATTGCCCATGGCAATGTCGCTGGTCATTGTCTCCAGAATGCCTCTCACTTCTGTTCTTTCTCTGCGACTGTGACAGTGCGACTATGACACTGTCATAATCGTCGGGCATTGTAGCGGGACCTTTCCGGAGCCTCGAAACTCACCTTTTCCAACACTAAGACCCCCGACACTCTAAGGGACTTTAAATAATGATTTCCCAACAAAAGTCCCGCCATTTATAAGATCCAAAAATGTCCGGGTGATCTTTACTTACCGAAAATTACGGATGTTACATGGTGTTTCACAAGATTTATAAAATCTTATTTGTTCAAAGAGCAAAACTAATCAAAGATTTCAACATTTTATAACATGTAAAACATATAAATACTCTAAAATAGACATTTTTGGCATGTACAACGTTTTCACAAATCAATTTGAACTCACCTTGCTAGGTTAAGTTAAAACCTAGGTTCCAAATTAGGGGTGTTCATCCAAACCGCCAAACCGCACAAACCGCCCACACCACACTGCACCGCACTGCACCGCAAAACGCGGTTTAAAACTTTCGCGGTGCGGTTTGCGGTTTGTATTTTTACCAAACCGCACTATGCGGTGCGGTTTGCGGTTTTGAGTTTCCAAACCGCGGTTCAAACCGCACTGCACCGCATCTTTTATATTATTTATATTTATATATATATATATATATATATATATAATAGTTTAATTTAATTTAATATTTATATAATTGGGCTTTGTGTTTTTAATTATGGACTTTAAGAGTTTAAGTGTTGGACTTTGCTAAATAAACATTTTAATTATAAGCCTCTTAAAAGTCTATGGCTCAACAAATGAAAAAATGCCCTAGGTTAGGACGTTCATGACTGGAGACGTCACTTTATCCGTTTATCGTATTGAAACAATTTATTTTTTTAAACTATTTCTTTGACTATTTTTAATTATGCATTTTGGAGTTGGATGTATTCAAACTCTTTATTTTTTGGACTACGGTCACTTAATCGTTGACTTTCTAATGTATTTTAAACTTATAATTTTTTGGATTGTACGCAAAAAGTGCGATAAGGACAAACCGCATAAACCGCACCGCACCGCACCGCATTTCACGGTGCGGTTTGAGGTATATGCGGTGCGGTTTACGGTTTGGGAAAATGCTCAAACCGCACATGCAGTGCGGTTTGCGGTTTTGCCCCAAACCGCACCGCGAACACCCCTATTCCAAATCCAACCATTAGCCTCCAATAGTGTAGATTCCACCATTTTCAAGTCATCACCAACAGTAAGCTAGGGTTTCCAAATAACCCATTTCTTCAAGTCTAGAATAAACCATCAACAAGTAAAACCTTTAGATCTACAAAGATCCTTAATTCCTTATATTAAAGCTTGAAATATTCAAGAAAACTTACCACATTAAGATATTGAGACTCTCCACCCAAAGTTATCCAATAAAACCATCCAACTCTTCAACCCGAGCTTCCAAATACCGAACCCTTATGTTTCCTTAGGATAAATCCACCATGGTGCTCTAAATCTGAGATAAAGTTCCCAAAAATCGCACAAATGAAGAGAAATGGAGAGTGTGGGAGTAAGAATGAGAGAAACCCTAAAAATTGGGTTTTAAATTGACCAAACCTCCCCCGCGGTCTTGGCCACGACCTCAAGTCGTTGGCCAAGCCGCGGTTTGAGGCCGCAGGCCAAGCCGCGCATGTCGCCAGTGGTGCTTTCTCGCGTCTCGTGTTAAACCGTTCCCTGACTGTTTCTCTCGGTCGGCCACTGACCGTTTCCTTGGTCGATCATTGACCGTTATTTAGAAAATTACGAGTGTTACAGTGTTAGTACGTTTAAACCTTTGATCGAAAATAAAGGGATAATTACCATGAATTAAAATAACCTAAAAATTATGAAAAATAGATAATCACATTACTAGCCTCAATGATTTTTTTTATTTATTATAATTAAAAATATGGGTTAAATAAGTTGGAGGGCCACAACTCTTCTCGCATTTTCGTAAAATAAGGGTGTTCTCATTTGAACCTTTACTTATATATATATATATATATATATATATATATATATATATATATATATATATATATATATATATATATATATATATATATAGAGAGAGAGAGAGAGAGAGAGAGAGAGAGAGATGTCGATTTATACGAGAATAAAATATATTTAAGAAAACACAAGAACAACCGAGTACATACAAAATCATTATATGATTGACATACAAAATCATATATGGTTCACGCGATTTTGCACGCGACCTAACAAAGTCGTTCGCGACTGTTTTTTTCAGGTTAATGTAAAATCACATATGCTTTTGTACATAATTTGTTGTTTTCTGGTTTTCTTAAACAGTTACCGTTCTCATTTAAACATTCCTCTCTGTATATATTTCATGCCATGTGATCATGAAACACATGCCTACAATGGTTGCTTTTTTACAGACCGTTTAATTTCTCACAAACTTGGCATGAGATGCCTATTGTGGGTGTTTTTGGGTGTTCTTGTGACAACATGTATTTTGTTAAATTTGGTTGCTATTTAACGAAATTAACTCGTAAACAATAATTAATTATAACCGGAAAAACCTCATTCCATTTTTTTGTAAATTTAGCTTTAGAAATAAATAAATTATATAAAAATAAAATCAATTCGACTTTTTTTTTTTCTACATTGAAAACCATGAACCAAAATTTTACCATTTTAGAGCCATAATTCAAATCTACTCAATTGAAAACTAAAATAAAACCAACTTTATTTTCTTTAATACCTTAAAAGAACATAAATTTTATCACCAAGTAGAAAAGGCAACAATGCAAGAAGAAAAAACTCACTTTTTTTGCTTGTAAATGCATTTTTCAAAGAGGCCACTTTTGTTTTCCCTTTTCTTGTGCTTTAATTTATTAAAGAATGAATTACACTCAAGATGTTTCATGTGATTTGATCAAAATGTAGATAAAGTTCCTTACTATTTATGTTGATAGTCCATAACTTTTTATATTTATAACGTTCACGGTCCTTCATCTTAACACCGTTACATAAGGTCCATTAAATTAAGGGATGTGCTTTTTACATGAGAACAATTTAGCTTATTTACCTTTTTTTTACATGAGAACAATTTACTTAATATTATATGTTATATATAATAGAATAAATTATATTAGCTCTCTCTCTCTCTCTCTCATCTCAAACAAGATTCCCTGCTCTTCTGCAAATTGACGCTGGCGGTGAAAACCCCTCCCGTCCGTTTCGTTCTCCGGTGAAAACCCACTGAATCAAAGAAGAAGCTCTCTTCCAATCCGTCTGCACCCACCTTCTTCTTCAGCCGTCTGACGTCACCTCTGCCTCCTTCTCGACGTTGCATACCCACCATCTTCACACATCTGGGTTTGGTATCAACGACACCTGGACCACCAATATCAATTTGTTTTAGAAGAAAGAGTCTGACATTCATTTTTGAATGAATATTCATAGTTGACTCTACTTTTGCTGGAACTCTTTTCCCTAAAGGTAGTGAAGTGAGTCGAGGAGAGGCTTTAGATTTTTTTTAATTGATTTAGGGTTGTATGTTTAGATTTAGGGATTTGATTCAAGGTTTGTTCTTGATTTTATTGATAAAGAATATGAAGATTTATAATAAATCACCTTGACAAACTTAAAGACATATAAAGAAGAAGAAGAAGAAGATGAACATTTATCAAGTTATTTTTTTACGAAATTTCCCCTCACATGAGGGCCACATGGGGTGGCTAACGGTAACGAACCTCAAGTTAACGATATTAATTTGAGGGACCATCAAAATAGATAGTGTGTTTAATGGACTATATCTAAATTTTGAGCAAACCATAAGGACCTTCAATGTAATTCACTCTTTATTAAATATTAGAGTAAATTATGGATTTGGTCCATGAGGTTTGTCATCTGTTACAAAATTGATCTTTTATCTTCATATATCACAAAATTCTCTCCACCTATGTAAATTGTCTTGCATTTGGTCCCTTGTGCAAACGACCATCCATTTTCTCAATTAAATTACACTGCACCACACTAAGGCTGCATTTGATTTATTCTTTGAGTTTTGGTAAGGAATTTGAGTTCCATATATGGTTGAATACATTCCTTGGATTCTAACGAGAAATTCTAATTCCTTTGTACCATCTTTTAAGAAGAAAAAAAAATACCATTATACTCTTATATGTACTCCATTTCATTCCATCCAATCCCACCACGATGGATGTCATCACCAACACTGCCATCATCGTCATCCCCACCATTGTCGCCTTCACCCCATCCCCACCATTGGCGTCACTACCAAGTACAAACTCACCCACTACCACTATTATATTCAATGAACCAATATATTCAAATGAATTTGAAATATTCCATTCTCATTTTGGTCAATCAAATGCATGGTTAAAAATAATTAAATTTCATTCAAATTTCTTCATATTCCAATCATTTATCAAATTCTAATTCTGACAGATTCCATTACTTATACCAAACGCCACCTAGCTCTAACAACGATAAAAACAAAATTGATTAAATTTTAATACGAAACTAATTTATGAGTCAACGTGGACATGCTATAGAAATTGATGATAGGTTCTTTTTTTTTTTCCGAAATAAGTTGATTTTATATTCCAGAAACATACAAACAACTATATATGAAAAAACATCAATTACATCCAAAACATGAATGAAACTTGGAAGGAAAAAAAAAGCTCTAAAATTTATATTCCCGTAATTTGTGGGTGTTCATGGATAACGTCTTTAAATTGATCTCCCCCAAATCCCCCCTAAATATGGCTCTCAAAGCTGTTCATGTTACACAAGTTCCTAATCTTGATCAAGTTCCCGATGATCTTAATCACTCCAATAATCCTCCTCCTACATTCAACATTAATCCCGCCGATCAGTTCATGGTGATCGGTCACAGGGGAACCGGAATGAATTTATTGCAATCGCCTGATCCTAGAATGAAATCCCTCAAGGAGAATTCAATTCTCGCTTTTAATGCAGCCGGAAATTTCAATTTGGATTTCATCGAATTCGATGTTCAGGTAGTTTTTATTTATTTCATTCTCTTCTTTTGGTAATTTTTAGATTTGATCGTGTCTATTGGGATCACACACGTTTAATTTCCGTTTCCGATCATTAGAGGTGTCTAAAATTGGGATCGACGGTGGTCGTTTGCCGGTGGCCGCGGCGATTACCGATCGAATCGACCGCTAAAACGACGTGAAATTTTGTCGTTTTACCTTTTGAAAAACACGTGTTTGGTTGACTGACGCAACAGGTTACTTTAGGTTTTGGTAGGGCCACGGCACACGAATTACGACCACTCAACTTATTTCTTTCAAGTCGCTTTCGTTGTTTCATTTGATGTTGATTTCGATCGAGTTTAAGGAGGAAAAATCGTGAAAAACACAGTTCTGTCACAGCTCAACCCATTTTGAGATAGCGATGAGACATAGACTTGCTTATGGTCCCAAAAATGATATCATTAATTGGTACGATTTCGTATAGTTTCTTTCAAGAAAACATAAAATAGAATTATAGAACCCTTGATCATGTGATTCAATTATTGATTCTGGGTTAAAAACTAACAAAGGAAAACGATCGATGATCGAATGGGTTGATTCTAATTGGTTTGAATTGGATCAAGATTTATAGCAGGTTGTATGAATGTTATTGGTGTTATGATTGTAGATAAGAACAAGAAAATTGATGAGTGAAAGATGAAGAAAAAGTTGGGTTTTGTGATCATGTATCTAATTCGAATTAAGTTTGCTTAATTTTTAAGTTATGTGATTTGGAATTGTTTGATTTCGTTCGATCAAGAGACTGATTTGTTTATTTGTTTGGTGTTTCTTTGAACATTTCTTGATCTAAGTTTTGGGTGATGGAAGAAACTTAGACAAAAAACGTAAACAAAAACCCTCTTTTTGTAGGTGACCAAAGATGATTGTCCAATCATTTTCCATGATAACTTCATCTTCACCGAAGAAAAGGTTAGTTTACACTTCATTCTCCTATGCTTAATTGTGTTTTATTCGCTTTGATGTGCTTAAAAACATCTTTAAAACCTTCGTTTGTATGAGATCTGATCTGATTACAACTAATTCAGTAGTTTATGGCAGGAAAGAAAGATGGTTGGTACAATGTTAACATCTGAAGTAGTCATTTTTTGTAATTCAGACAGTTTATTCAGCACAACAAACAAACAACGATTTAGCTTAATTTTATACATACAACTTAATCCATACAGAGGTTAATGGAAAAACAACTTGACATGATGTGCAATAGCATTTTCATTCTACAATTCCCATACACATCTCTAATTGTTGGGTGTTTGATTTCAGGGTGTTGTAATTGAGAAAAGAGTTACAGATCTGAATTTGGATGAGTTTCTTTCGTATGGACCACAGAGGGAGCCTGATAAAGTAATAAACGACTTTTTCCCATTCGGGTTTCTTATTTTTGTTCAAAAAGATTCCGTATCTGAAGTTATTTCGTTGATTTAATTTCTGTAATCTTGATAACATCAGGCGGGTAAGCCTTTGTTTAGAAAAACCAAAGACGGGAGAATTTTCGAGTGGAAAGTTGAGAAGGATGATCATCTATGCACATTGGAAGAGGTGTTTCAAAACGTAAATCATTCCATGGGATTCAATATCGAGTTCAAATTTGATGATAATATCGTGTATAAAGAGGATGACTTGGTTCACGTCATACAAGTTGTTCTTCATGTATGCTCTTTTCCTCTCGTCTTTCTCTATCTTTTTTCTGTTATTATAATCGTTAGCGTTTGATGGATTCTGGTTTCTATATTTGGCAGGTTGTATTCAAGTATGCTAAAGATAGATCCATCATTTTTTCAAGCTTTCAACCTGATGCAGCTCTTTTGATCAGGAAACTTCAAACTGCTTATCCTGTAAGCCGCATCTTATTATATAACGAAAGTGGATTCATTCACAGAAAGCATCATCATCGTCATCATTATCTGTCGTAATGTTCTTGTGATTAGGTTTTCTTTCTCACAAATGGAGGATCTGAAATATATACGGATATCAGGAGGAATTCGTTAGACGAAGCAATGAAGCTGTGTTTAGCAGGTGGCTTAAATGGGATTGTTTCTGAAGTGAGAGCCATCTTAAGAAATCCAGGAGTAATCAGAAGAATTCAAGACTCTAAACTCTCTCTCATAAGCTATGGCCAGTTAAAGTAAGATCTATTTTCTTGCAAAAACACAAGGAAAGTTCAAGATTTGTTCTTTTTTGCTCTAGTTATTCCTATCTTAGTTAAGTTCTTTTCTGTACCTGCTTCTGTTTGTATATTTTGTCTGTTTGTTTGTCCGTCTGTCTGCTTGAATGTTATTGCTTACTTCTAACTCGTTTTAACATTTAACATTATCTTTCATATTTTCAACTTCTTTGTTTTAGTTTTACAAAATTTTCATCCTTCCTTTTCGCACACTTTGCACATCAGTCACTCTACTTTCCAGGATAAAAGTCAGTTCTGCTTACATCCCCTACCCAACCTCTGGGTGGGGCATACTGGGCTGGTTTGGTTTAATTTGTTGTTGTATTACATCTTTACACTGACCCCCCCCCCCCTGGCTCTGACTTTTCAGTAATGTGCGAGAGGTGGTGTATGTGCAACTTTTGATGGGCGTTGGTGGTGTGATTGTTGATTTGGTCCAAGAGATCACAGAGGCGGTTGCGGATTTTGGGAAAACCGTTAAAGAAGATAATGCAATCAAAGAGGAAGAAGAAGAAGGCGACATCAAGTGTTCACAGTATCAACTTTCGAATCTTATGAAGCTCATTCCGGGTTTAATACAACCCTAATTTCGACTCGTAGATTGTCGTAAGATTTGTAGGAGGTTTGAGTCCCATAAAACTGTGTACATGATTCATATGACCATAGACTTCATGCATGTTCTTTGTTGTGTGTATATGTTGATCAAGGTAATAGGAAAAGGGGGAAAGACCCTGTAGAGTAAAAGCTATTATTTGGGAGCCAAAAGATATTTGTAGTTAAAGTTGTGTAAATGGGTCTTTTCCTGTTGTTTTGTATAACATGTTTATGAGTTATTCTCTTTGGTTTTGGACTTGCGTTTTGAAAATGATTATATGATACTGAATGATTATAATATGATGAATCGGTTATAATATCGAGTTTGTAGGAGATAGTGTTTAGATGTGCTTCTGTAATTCGAAGTTGCAATCACAAGATAATAAATTCGTTTATGTTTAGTCGTGGTTTTGATTATTTCAAGAAACGAATAGATAAAATGATGAAAAAGAAAATTAACGATTCTTATGGAAAAGATAGACATTTGATGAAATGGAGCAAAATTCTCACAAGTTAGGTTTTTTGGGGGGTAACCACGAGTATCCGGACTAGCATACGGCGTACCAACTAATTTCTGGGTGGCCATGAATAGCCAAGAGTCATCACAAATGAAGATGAGATTTCTACTACATGCTCCTGAACCTTAATCAGTGTGTCACAGTCCAAGTCTAAAACTATCTCAAATTAATAATTTTACCTTAATCAGAAATATAATATGTTTCCAGGGCCGTCCCAATCTTTTTGGAGGCCCTGTTACATTTGTATAAAAAATACGAGTCGATTGGAACACAAAACAAATAACAAATAGAAGTTAAATAGAAAAGTTCATATTAAATCGAAAGTCTTACAAGTTAATGAAAATAACCATTGAGTAGTTAAAACCAAATCATTAAGAATCTCTGATTTTGAGCTCTTGGGAATTTCAATCGACAACCGATTGAATCGGGAATAGATATGGGAAGAAGACGATTAGAGGGAAGAAGATTGAAGCAATATCCGATTGATTCTGATTTGAGAATTATTGATTAACCTTATAACTCAGGCCCAAAAATATGAAATTTGGACCTCAAAAATTTTGGGGACCCTTTTCTGAATCCCATATTTAACATGCCAAGGGACAGGCCTAATGTTTACACAATCATTAAAACTTATTATTAAGATTTTGTAATAGTTAAATAATCAGTTTCAAAATACAAATGCAAACACGGTCTTAATAAATAAGTTCATTTGCGATATTAGGATGACGAAAAATTATTTTTAATGAATTTCTTTAATCGAAGCGTAACATAATTAATTATTGAAAGTAATCGAATCATTAGTTAAACTAATAATATTAAATAGAATGATGTAGGGGTGCACAAAACAATCCAAACCAAAATAGCTAAACCCGAATCCACTCAATGCCTAATCAAGTTGTAAAAACTTCAAAATATAGGTATTGGGTTACGATCATTTGAACCCAACCCAATCAGATAAACCTGATGATACCCTTCTTTTCCTTGGATTTAATATAATTGTTAGGTCGCTAATTAATATGTACATTAGACCATTAGATCATCACCCTCTTCATATACGTACACTTTAAATTTTTTCTTGTCTCTATATATCTCCTACATTTGTTTTTGTGATGTTAAGTCATGTGATCATATATGTGAATTAGAAAAAGTAGTTAGATGTGATTTACGTAAGGAGTATGAATAAGTTGTATCAATTAATTGATGATGAATAAAAGAATTACGAGTAGAGAAAACATTATATTCAAGATAACAAACATACGAGAATGTTTTAATGTATCAAAGTTTCAGCCCAATCATCCGCATCGTTTGAATTGTACTTTTGTTTAATTGAAACGTAATATAATTACATTAATTCTTTTTTTTTTGAATTATGTGTCTGATTATATATATTAGGAAGAGAAAATGTTAATACAAGGGCATGGTGATGATTTTGAAGTTGAAGACCTCCAAACTCACGTATGTGTCCGTCGTTTTGCAGGCAAGCTGGACCACCGATCAACCCCCAAAATGAGACCAAATCAACTAAATTCCAAACTATCCTTGTTCTACTCTATCTTATTATATTATTATATAGAGTATTCAATTTTTTTTTAAAACTTAATTTTCCAAAAATTATAAATTATTAAAAAAATTCAATTTCAAAAATATTTTTATTTTCTTATTCTTTAAATTTTGAGAACAAATTTATTAGAAACTACTAACTACCCTTTTCAAATATAAGGTTAATAAACTGAATAGATACTAAACCTTTTCTGGTTAGCTCGATCAACCGACAATAAGATTTGGCATTTAAGGATCCTTTTCAGAGGTCATCGGTTCGAATCCTGCAATGCCATTAAGATTAGTCGTGGTGTACAAGTTGGTCCGGACACTCGTGATTAACAAAAAAAAAATCAAATAAACATTGTAGTAAAATATCTGAAAATTTTCACAACCTCATCTCATAATTAATTTATTTCCAAAAACTAAAAAGTCATAAAATAAATTTAAAACAATTCAACTTTCGGTTTTCAATTAAATTGTACATCACTACATCCTGTTGCATTGCACTGATACACTTCTAGTAAATAAATAAAAAATTATTATTAGTATTTTTTTTTCTTACACTTTATGAAATGACAAATTAGATAAACAATTATTGTCTACGTCAAATGATTTATTTTAAACAAGTTTTACTTAGGAAAGAAAATTAAACATCTTCCGACTTGTAAAAGAAAGTATACATTTTTGTAACATGATAATCGTTTTATTAAATTTGAAAATAATTAGTTGATTATATAAATACATCTAAAAATCAGTTTTCTCTTGTATCAAATGTTCGTATATTTTTATAATTCTCGTCAATGATTAAAAAAAAAGTCAAAACAGAAAAAGTTTTGTCAAATACTGTAAAATTAACTATTGCAACTTGAGAGCATAATAATCAATTTTATAACACATCCAAGCAAACCATGAAAACCAACAAAAATTAAATGTTTATTTACAAGTAAATCATAATATATGTTCTGGAAGATGATATTAATTTTCATTTATAATCGTATACTAAAAAATTAAACAATTTTAGGTGGTGTTTGTTTTTTAAGCGGTGCTGAAGTCTGAAATCTGATTTCACTTCTGATTTTTAAGTGGTGGTGCTGAAGTCTGAAATTTGAATAAAAAAGATTGTTTGTTTTTTAAGTGGTGGTGCTGAAGTCTGAAATCTGAATAAAAAAGACTGTTTGTTTTTGTAAGCTGAAAACGTCTGAATATACACTGTTGTCTATTCTATCCCTGAAAATGTGATACTATCGAATTTAATTAAATTATACTACTAAAATCAGTGTTCATAACAACTAAAATCAACTAAAATACGTTAATTGGTTCAGATACAATAGAAAACATGAACAAAGTCTTATAACAACTAAAATCAATCTTCGTTTTGCATCAATTGTGTCGCAATTTCTTCTCTTAAACTAACCGTATATGTTTGGTCAGCGGTACTCCCATGCACGTAAACCTCCCAAAATAGGCGATAAAAGAAATCAATGGTCAATTAGGAAATTCGAACAATTACAAAAAGGATTGTATATACATTTGAAGAGTGAAATGGAAAACAAGAAAAGAAGCATACATTTACACATCTAAAGTTTATAAATAACAAGATATGTATCACCATGCCATCACCCACACAACCCCTTCCAAAATTTTACTTCTATTTACTAATTACCAACTTCCATGTCTATCTATATACTGTGATTGCAACATCCACAAGCCCATCTTGCAACGGCTCGTTCGATAGATTATTGTTAAATTAACAACCTTCCAACACCTCAAACCCAAATACAAAACCCAACTCTCTGGTCTCAACCTTGTACAAGAATAATAAACACAAATCCACTTCAACAGGGTATGCCT
Source organism: Arctium minus (assembly GCA_954870635.1). Classification (NCBI taxonomy): domain Eukaryota; kingdom Viridiplantae; phylum Streptophyta; class Magnoliopsida; order Asterales; family Asteraceae; genus Arctium; species Arctium minus. Next base: position 24,262,284 of record OX941084.1, read on the forward strand.
TCAACTGTTGTTTAACACAAAAAGAAGAAACACATTATGTTACTATTCAAGTGTGTTGTGATTTTAATACAATAGAAATCCATTCAAGCTTTTTCCATTCAAGTGTGTAGTGATTTTAATCCAATAGAAATTCATTCAAACCTTTTCCATTCAAACAGAAGGTTTCTCCATTCAAGTGTGTAGTGATTTTAATCCAATAGAAATCCATTCAAGATTTTCCAATAGAAATCCATTCAAGCTTTTTCCAATAAAAACAATAGAAACAGAAGATGAAATCCAACAAATAAAATTCAAATAGAACCTTAAAATTCAAACTTGGGTATGCCTATGATTCATGGTGTGCCGACTTAACCACAGATTTCAAGCCAAGAAAAGCACGATATTTTTGTTTTCTGCATTCACAAAACATTACAAGGTATCCAATTGATTGGAAGGCTTGGCTTAGTTTGATGGATCAAACAAAGGAGGACTCGGATGTTGCTCAAATAAGTTTGAATCGTGAGGCACAACATAGGAACATAGATGAAATCGACAGAAGCAAATCGAATCCTAAAATAGAAGCAAAAACATGATGTAGGAACAGAGATGAAGCACAAATCGAACCATAAAATCGAGCAGAGGCATAAAATCGAACCAAAAAATCGAACCTGCAACTCCCGATTTACTAATTACCAACTTCCATGTCTATCTATATACTGTGATTGCAACATCCACAAGCCCATCTTGCAACGGCTCGTTCGATAGATTATTGTTAAATTAACAACCTTCCAACACCTCAAACCCAAATACAAAACCCAACTCTCTGGTCTCAACCTTGTACAAGAATAATAAACACAAATCCACTTCAACAGGGTATGCCTTCAACTGTTGTTTAACACAAAAAGAAGAAACACATTATGTTACTATTCAAGTGTGTAGTGATTTTAATCCAATAGAAATCCATTCAAGCTTTTTCCATTCAAGTGTGTAGTGATTTTAATCCAATAGAAATTCATTCAAACCTTTTCCATTCAAACAGAAGGTTTCTCCATTCAAGTGTGTAGTGATTTTAATCCAATAGAAATCCATTCAAGATTTTCCAATAGAAATCCATTCAAGCTTTTTCCAATAAAAACAATAGAAACAGAAGATGAAATCCAACAAATAAAATTCAAATAGAACCTTAAAATTCAAACTTGGGTATGCCTATGATTCATGGTGTGCCGACTTAACCACAGATTTCAAGCCAAGAAAAGCACGATATTTTTGTTTTCTGCATTCACAAAACATTACAAGGTATCCAATTGATTGGAAGGCTTGGCTTAGTTTGATGGATCAGACAAAGGAGGACTCGGATGTTGCTCAAATAAGTTTGAATCGTGAGGCACAACATAGGAACATAGATGAAATCGACAGAAGCAAATCGAATCCTAAAATAGAAGCAAAAACATGATGTAGGAACAGAGATGAAGCACAAATCGAACCATAAAATCGAAAGAAGTAAATCGAACCATAAAATCGGTAGAAGCACAAATCGAACCATAAAATCGAGCAGAGGCATAAAATCGAACCAAAAAATCGAACCTGCAACTCCCGATTTGAGAAGCGATCGTTTGATTTGTAGAGGAGAAGTCGTCGATTTGGAGAACAAGAAGCGGTCGTTCGATTTGGAGAGGAGAAGCCGTCGATTTGGAGAGCAAGAAGCGGTCATCGATTTGAGAGGAAAAGTCGTCGATCATCGATCTAGAGAGCAAGAAGTGGTCGTTGATCTAGAGAAAAGAGGCGGCCTGTGAAATAAGTGAAAACAAGTGATAACCTATTCACTTTTTTGGTCAGTGCAAATTAAGTGAAAAGTGGATCTGATTAAATGGAGAAAACAAACACACTTATTTTTAAAAGGTCTGACCGAAAAAGTGAAAATAGGCAATTAAGTGCTGAAAATGGAAAAACAAACAGCCCATTATTAACTGTTAAGCTTATAAAATAGTAGCTACATTAGCTCTTAACTTCAGTATCGTTCTTATTTACAAATGATATATTCTACATATCCTTTATTTTATCTACAAACGTTCTCTATCATCCTCAAAAAATACTTAAGGTGCGTTTGGTTTGCAGGAATGGATTGGATTTCAAGTAAGGATTTGGATTTGGAGGGATTTGAATTTAGATTTGGGGGGATTTGGATTTGGGGGGATTTGGAATCCCTTCATGTGTTTGGTTAAGGATTTGAAATCCACAGGCTTTAGAATCCATCAGGATTTGGATTTCAAATCCAGGCCCATTGCAAATGATTTTGAAATCTATCATGTAATGGATTTTAAAATGGTCAAGGGATTTCAAATCCGGTCAACGAAATCCATTCCTGCAAACCAAACATAGGATTGGAATGGATTTGAAATCCAAATCCCTCCAAATCCGTTCCAATCCCGCAAACCAAACGCGACCTTAGGGTCCTTTTGGTTTGCGGGTTTGGAATGGATTTGGAGGGATTTGGATTTCAAATCCATTCCAATCCTGTGTTTGGTTTGCATGAATGTAATTTGTTGACCGGATTTGAAATCCTTTGACCTCTTTAAAATCTTTAACTTGATGGATTTGAAAATCCTTTGCAATAGGTCGGGATATCAAATCCCCCAAAATCCAAATCCCTCCAAATTCAAATCCTTACTTGAAATCCAATTCATTCCCGCAAACCAAACGCGCCCTTAAGGTCCGTTTGGTTTGCGGGATTGAAAATGATTTGGAGGGATTTGGATTTCAAATACATTCCAATCCTGTGTTTGGTTTGCATGAATGGAATTTGTTGACCGTATTTGAAATCCTTTAACCTCTATAAAATCCTTAACCTGATGGTTTGAAAATCCTTTGCAATGAGTCGGGATTTCAAATCCCCCCAAATCCAAATCCTAACTTGAAATCCAATCCATTCCCACAAACCAAACGCGCCTTTAGGTTTCCATGCTCAAAAGGTGATTACGATTGTCGATGACCTTTGGGTATTGCATCGAGATCCACCTCTCAGAAGCGGATGGTCATTGTTAGAGGTTTAAGATTGCTGAGAATTCATCATTCCCAATAGATAAAGAAGTAGCGTACTTGCAAATAATCGACTTTTTATTTGAAAATGTTGAAGTTGATATAATGACGTTTGATCTCATTTATAGGTTACTTACACAATGGCAAGTACAACCATTTAGACCTATACATATTGAAAGTAATCACGTCTAAGTATTTATCATTGACAAGATTTATAAAAACATGCAAAATTTTGACTTAGGCTAAATATGAAAGATTTAAATAAGAAAACTTAGTGGGACGTTTACAAGTGCTTATCTGGTAAGCGATTATCAGGTCACTTACCTTATCAGATGAACATGACAAGTACTAAAAATCTTACCTAGTAAGAGCGATGACAAGGACCGAGAGTCTTACCCGGTAAGTGAGGGTGACGGCTCTTACCCGGTTAGTACTTATCGGATAAATTATTGCATATTATGCTATTTAATTGGACTAGAATTTTACCTGGTAAGGTAAGTGAGAAAGTTGACTTTTACTGGTAAACGCATATCAGGTAAAGGGGCGTTTGGTTCGCTGGAATCCGCCGGAATCTGATGGAATTGGAATGGTCAATTTCATTGACCAAATTCCATCCTACTGTTTGGTTTCCAAAGGAATGGAATTAAATTCCATGAAATCCTTCAATCAAGGATTTGGTCATTCCTTCTCATTTTGGATGGAATTGAATTCCATTCCATTGCATTTTCTCAAAATGACAAAAATACCCTCCAAACCCTCTTAACAAAATTAAAACCCATCAGATGTGGATTTGGTCTCCTCTCTCTCCTCTCTCTACCCTCTCTCTCCTCTCTCTCTATCCTCTCTCTACTCTATACCCCTCTCTCATCTATCTCCTCTCTCTCTCACCTCTCTCACTCTCTCTCTCTCTCCTCTCTCTCTCCTCTCTTTCCTCTCTCTCTCCTCTCTCTCTACCCTCTCTCTCCTCTCTCTCTCTCCTCTCTCTCCTCCCTCTCTACCCTCTCTCTACTCTCTCTACTCTCTCTCCTCTCTAACTTCTCTCTCTCTCCTCCCTCTCTCTACTCTCTCTCCTCTCTCTCTCTCCTCTCTCTCTCCTCTCTTTTTCCTCTCTCTCTCTCTCCTCTCTATCTTCTCTCTCTCCTCTCTCTCTTCTCTTTCTCCTCTCTCTCCTCTCTCCTCTCTCTCTCGGCATTTAAAAAAATATAAATAAATAAATAAAAATAAAATAAAGGGTATTTTTGTCATTTTTCAGAATTCCATTTCAATTCCTTTGCAAACCAAACAGACATATTCCAATTCATTTGACTGATTACATTCCATTCCTGCCAACCAAACAGGTGGTCAAACTTGAAAACATTCCATTTCAATTCCTTCCAGGTTCCAATTCCATTGACAGATTCCATTCCATCAGAAATCATTCTGCGAACCAAACGCCCCCTAAGTGTTTAGGTAAATGGCCCCTTAGACTCATCGATAATTATGAGATCAATAAAAAGAAGCAAAAATTTGATGAATTTAAAATGTTGATTTTTTTTACTTAGGCTCATCGATAGTTACTTGACTTAGGGAGTAGGGACCGTTTACCCGGTAAGCACTTACCGGTAAGAATCAACATTCTAACTTACTTTACCGGATGAGATTGTAGTTCATCAAAAAGGTATCAATGCAACAATTTACCCGACAAATGCTTACCACATAAGAGTCATCGTCCTCACTTACCAGTTAAGACTCTCAATCCTTATCATTGCTTTTACCGGATAAGATTCTTGGTCCATGCCATGTTCTCCCGGTAAAGTAAATGACCCGATAATCGATTACCGGGTAAGCGTTTAGTAAATGGCTCCTTAGGCTCAATATGCTCGATGCATCTGTTCCTTTGTAAGTTTAAAGATATAAAGAAAACTCATTTGTAAAATTGTACTACTTGATATGGCTCAATGTATAACAACCCACACAAGACGGTCAATAACGATACTAAAAATCATAATAATAATCCATGCCAAAACGGACCCAAGCTTACAATTTAAATAAGGTTTGCAACGACAACCTATTACACAACTGAGATTTAAAAGAAAGATAACTAAGGTAACGGTCTTCTAGCCACTCCTGCTACACCTTCTCCATGCCCTTAACGGCCTTTCCTAGCTCACGCCTGCCTGAAAAGGTTTTTTAAAAATTTGAAAGAGCGAGGGTTAGACCGGAGGTCTAATGAGTCCCCTCTAACGATTAAGCAACAATATAAATCTTCAAACTTTAAATCAAACGGATTTATAAACACATAAGAGTAATTCACACTACTGACCACACTACTGTCGAAGACGATGTGTCTAACTCGCACTGCCTTAATTTTGGAACACACCCCCAATGGCATAAACGGGCCACACTCCCCGGTACGAGCAGACGGGCCACACTCCCCGACTTAGGTCACAACTTCCACAAATAATGTATGCATACATTTAAATATCAACCATTTATAAAATAGCTTCAATAAATACATCATGAACATGCCAACGTATAAAACAAAGTTTTAATAAGACTTTCACAAGCTTTCGCTAATAAACATTTAGTTCAGAAAACTCACCTGAGGTCCAGATCAAAGTTTCCTCTAGAACTGGTCCAAAACGAAACCTATAAGAAAAGACATTGACCGGTAAACTTCCGATATTTTCTAATTCGCAACGGTAACTGACCTTAACACACTGTAATCTCAAGTGGTTGAACCTAATTAATACCGCTAAACTAGGTTCATAGCGTAAATAATACCGAGCTTCTCCTAAATAGCCAACTATACTTTCTAAGAAACCCAACCCACTAAAATAACTTCAGCCTAAACAGGATACAATAATTCTTAGCCTTGAAATGTTATTGGGCCTGCCCTCTATCTGACGAAGCCCGACTACCAATTTAGGTAGGAATTGATTTTGGGCTGCGGCCCACATGACAATCGCCCGGGATCCAGAGATCGACCGGACCAAGGGGTCGACCGGATGCCAGCGACAGGTCCCAAACCCCCCCCCCCCCCCGGTATCGACCGGGACCTACTTCCCCAGTATCGACCGGGGTCTACTCCCTCGGTATCGACCGGTACACAAATCCCCGGGGTCGCCCGGTGGCCTTCCGCCCGGGGTCGCCCGGTGATACTCGGGCCCGGTATCAACCGTTGTCCCATTTTCGAATAAAATCCGTCGAATTCCAACAGACCCCCAACATAACAGATTCCAAAATCCCAAACGAAAGATGATCGACTTGATTAACAATCCCTCCCCTATGGTCGTCGGTCTCATTCTTTCAAAATCAAAGAAAACAAACAATCATTTCTACCCAACCTCAAACCCTTCTCTCACAGGAAAGACACAACGATCGATAGAGAACTGATTAAATAACTAGAAGGCTCATAACAATAAAAACATTAAGCTCTTTCCCAAAAACAATAGATAGTGGTAAAACTTACCTTGGGAATGATCGATAATGCCCGAAAGTTGCTTCTTCGTCCTCCTTCTCAAAAATCGCCTCAGAGCTCCTATCTCAAACTTTCAGCCGCCAGAAAATAATTTGGGGAGATCCCTAGGGTAAAACCCTTTTCATTTCCATATTACATCTAGCCCCCTTCAACTTTGAGCCTCGGTCCATTAAACACCCAACTTTAAATTTTTAGACTTAGACCTGGTTATTACACAATGCAAGTTCGATAGTAGTTCGTAGCGGTGCACAAGGACCGGGCTCTAACAGGTCCTAAAAACCACTCCTTATTAGCGAAAAAATAAGACTAGGCCCGCCCTTTACTGATCATTGGTCCGAACATGTCCTGGGATTTAAAAAATATAACAAATACATATATAAAAAATGATGTAGACAATCATTTTAGAAAAAAAAAATCAAATTTTCATTTATTTGTAAGCTAACTAATCTTAAGAAATAAAAATTAGTTAAATTGTGACATTGTAAACTAGTTAATTCTTTTGACGACTTTGTTTTTTATCTTTTCATTTGAATATTTATCATCACCTTTAGTCTTGTTTAAATGATCAAATTGAGTGGCTTTTAGCTATAGAACACATGATATTCTTTTAATACACCCTCGACTACATGTTGGATTTAAAGTTGAGTCACACGAAAAAACTAGTGAAGTATCTTTAAAATAATTTATAAACTTTTTCTTGCATTAAATTTTACTATTTGATAACTACAAATTATTGTTTAGTAAACGGCCCCCTAAAAATACATTTTTTTTTAAATTGAGTTTTTAAAACTACAGATTCTTATGTAAATATTCTTTAGCTAATTTATATATATATATATATATATATCTTAAATAAATAAATAAAAACAATATCTTAATTTTTTTATACTTTATTAAAGCACATTTAAAAAAAAGACATAGGTTAGCCGTGAATAAATACATAGAAAGGGGGAGATGGAGATTCCTCCACCCAATTGCGACTCGAAGCACCAAAGTTTGTTAAACATGCGTGCACGGTGCACCCTTCACCAACTACTCTTCCATCTTCCCTTTTTATTATTCCCTTTTTGGAATTTTTTTATTTATTATTATTTCTTATATTTTTAGTAATTTACTGTATTAAATAATATATGATATAACTCATACTTTTTAACTTATTTCACGTTTTCTTTATTTATTTAACGATCTTAATGTTTTTACAAGTAGAAAGGAAAACCTTTCTTTTTCATAAAAAAACAAAAGAATGAGAATGACAACTTAGTCATTTTGCTAATAAGCTAGTTTTTCAAAATGCTACTATGAGTAGCTTTTCAATATGCTAGCTTATAAGTTAGCATATGGTCATCCAAACATGTAGCAGAAAAAAAAAACTAGCTTATAAGAGCATCTTCAACAACATTTCTAAATTTTTTCTAAAATAGAGAATGGAAAGTCAAAATCTCTAAAAACATTTTTTTCTAACTCCAACAGCTTTTCTATTTTAGAGAATCAATCATTATTTATATTATTATAATATTCCATAATTTATCATCCCAATACAATTTTAAAAAAAAACCTTAAAATAAAATGTTAAAAATTGAATCTTATTGGTTGGATTGATTAAAATAATAGTTTCTCTCTCTACTTTAGGGATTATAGAGAATTCTTTATATTTAGAGATTTTTTGCCCTTTCTCTATTTTAGCAAACCATTTAGCAAAGCTGTTGGAGAGAAATAGCAAAGAAAAAGTCAGTTTTTTCTATTATAGCAATTTTATTATAAGAGCATCTCCAACAGCATTGCTAAAATAAAAAAATTTGGCTTTTTCTTTGTTATTCCTCTCCAACAGCTTTGCTATATGGTTTGCTAAAATAGAGAAAGATCAAAAAATCTCTAAATATAGAGAATTCTCTATAATCTATAAATTGGAGAGAGAAAATATTATTTTAAAAGTGTATTGGGATGATAAATTATGGAATATTAGAGCATCTCCAACAACATTGCTAATTTTTTTTTAAAATAGAGAATGAAAAGTCAAAATCTCTAAAAACATTTTCTTCTAACTCCAACAGTTTTTTTATTTTAGAGTATCAATCATTATTTATATTATTATAATATTCCATAATTTATCAGCCCAATACACTTTTTAAAAAAAAATTAAAATAAAATGTTAAATATTGAATCTTATTGGTTGAATTGAATAAAATAATATTTTCTCTCTCTAAGAGCATCTCCAACAGCATTGCTAAATTTTTTCTAAAATAGAGAATGAAAGGTCAAAATCTCTAAAAACATTTTCTTTTAACTTCAACAACTTTTCTATTTTAGAGAATCAATCATTATTTATATTATTATAATATTCCATAATTTATCATCCCAATACACTTTTTAAAAAAAACTTTAAAAAAATATTAAAAATTGAATCTTATTGGTTAGATTGAATAAAATAATATTTTCTCTCTCCAATTTAGAGATTATAGAGAATTCTCTATATTTAGAGATTTTTTTTATCTTTCTCTATTTTAGCAAACCATATAGCAAAACTGTTGGAGAAGAATAACAAAGAAAAAACCAAAATTTTCTATTTTAGCAATGCTGTTGGAGATGCTCTAATTTAGAGATTATAGAGAATTCTCTATATTTAGAGATTTTTTGAGCTTTCTCTATTTTAGCAAACCATATAGCAAATCTGTTGGAGAGAAATAGCAAAGAAAAAGTCAATTTTTTCTATTTTAACAATGTTGTTGGATAAGAGCATCTCCAACAGCATTGCTAAAATAGAAAAAATTGGGGTTTTGTTCTCTAAACCTCTCCAACAGCTTTGTTATCTTGTTTGCTATAATAGAGAAAAATTGAAAATTTTCCAAGTTTAGAGAATTCTCTAAAACTTTATGGTAGGAGAGAGAAATGATTATTTTATTCAATCTCACTAATGAAATTCAATTTTTATTATTTTATATTAAGATTTTTTTAAAAAGTGTATTGGGATGATAAATTATAGAATATTATAATAATATAAGTTGTTGTAAAATCTCTAAAATAGCAAATCTGTTGGAGATGAATGTAATATTTTTTAGAGATTTTCATTTTTGGTTCTCTATTTTAGAGAAATTATAGCAATGTTGTTGGAGATGCTCTAATAATATAATAATGATTGATTCTCTAAAATAGAAAAGCTGTTGGAGTTGGAAGAATTTTTTTTTTTAAAGATTTTGACTTTTCATTCTCTATTTTAGAAAAAATTTAGCAATGCTATTGGAGATATTCTAAGCTAGTTTTTTTTTTGCCAAACATAGCCTAAATATATAGCTTCCCCCAAAACTAATTATTACCCCCAAAAAAGCAAATTTTTCCTCTTCTATCTTTCTATATATTGAATATTTTAATAATATAATTAAATAAATTGAATATTTTAATAAGATAATTAATACTAGTGTTTCTAAAATAGAATAGTTGTTGAAATTAGATGCAAGTTTTTTTAGAGACTTTGATTTTTTTTATTCTATTTTAGAAAAACTTTAGCATAGTTGTTGGAGATGCTAAGAACCCAAACCTCTTTTGGTTCTTACCATTAGGGTGCTCAAAAACCCGATCAACTCGACCAACCCGATCAACTCAACCCAACCCAACGCTAAATAACTCAAACCGAAGCAACCCGATGTCTAATCGAGTTGTAAAATCTTCAAACCGTAGGTATTTGGTTGATATCGGGTTACTTTAATTTGAACCCAACCCAACCCAATGAACCCGATCCTTTTATTTTGTAGATTTAATATGATTATTAAGTCTCTATTAATATATAAATTAGACAATTACACTATTGAGTACCCTCTTCATTTACATATATTTTCAATCTATTATTCATCTCTATATAACTTCTTTGTATATATGTTTAATAAATGTAAACACACACACACGCACACACATATATATATATATATGTGTGTGTGTGTGTGTGTGCAAACTAAAAAATTAACTAAACGTGATATATTTAAGATTTAAGAAGTATGGATAAGTTGTACGAAATGGTTAATGATGACACGATCAACCTCAAGGCCAAGAACGCGAAAGCATCGGGGTTGGAGACGTCTAAAACGATTGTTGTTGATTGACATATTATCATTTGGTTTAGACATTTTTATATGTAATATCGTAATATTTTTGATGAACTTACATACTCTCATGAATTATCGGTCATTCGGTTGTATTTCAAAGAAATGTTTCCTTTATATTTATATTTCTAAATTTGATTTCATCTTGTTTAAACACAACCCGATCAACCCAAACGGTTTGGGTTGGGTTAGGTTGTACTTTTGATTGGGTTGAGTTGACTTGTAAAATTTTCAAACCGCCTATATTGGGTTGAGTTGTTAAAAAACCTTCAACCCGATCAACCCAACCCGTGAACACCCCTACTTACCATGAAATTTGTGAGATGTGACATTTCTCTTTTTTTTCTTGACTTTATAATAATTATTGAAGTTGAAAATATGTATGGGACCCCAAAAAGATGTTCTTATAAAAGCTACCATTGTAGACATCTATATAAGTTTTTATTTTGATAAGTTGAAAGTGAGATGACAACAAAAAGTACAAAAATAATGTTCTTATAAAAACCTCCATTAGAGATGCTCTTAGATGTAAGAATACTTTGGAAATATTGAAAAGAGTTTTCGGGAAAATAAAATCTTTTGATTGAAAGTTGATAATATTGAAATTCTAAATAAAGATTTTCGTGATTTATGAGTTTTTTTACTCCAACAACTATAATAAAGTATAGTTTAAAATAGAGAAAAGAAAAAGATAAAAGAGAGAAATCTTTAAACTTAATATTAAGGAGAAAGATATATTATTTTAATTGTTTTCACCAATAAGATTGAATATAACATAAGTTTTTATAAAATTGTTTTAAAGTGCATTGGATGATGAATTTATAAAATATCTTAATAATATAGTTAATGATGAAATTACTAATATATAATCCTTATTGGAGTTAGATGTAATTTTTTTAAGGATTTTGATTTTACATACTTTAGTTTAGAAAAATTATAACATAAATGGTTCTCTAAAAATTTGCATTCTCTTTCTTATTATCTCACTTCTATTAAAAGTTTTGAAAAAATTGTTGAAACAATAAAAAAAAAATTATTTACTTAAAAAAACGATTTTAATAAAGGTGAATTTCATCCATACCCTTTCCTATAGGGGGTATGTGAGTGAGGTAGGAGGGGGTATTTGAGTGAGATAGATGGGGTATGGGGGTTTTGTGAGTAATGAGGGGTAGGGATAGCAACACCCTTTAATAAAACAACTAGAAGTATTTGATAAGGGGCAATATGGTAATTCACCTCACAACATTTTTGATGATTTATTTATTAAGAACCGTGTCCGTGTGATCTAAAAATATATATATGGTATTTTAGTAAATATTGTTTTTGAGAAAATTATGACCACAAAGGAAATACCTGGTAGAAGGGGAAAGTTTCTTTTGATAGTGATTTGACGGAAATACCCTTGCGACCGTCCAATAATTTCTTGTTGGAGAGGGTATGATTGACCACAAGGAAACGATGTCTTTGCTTGCAAACATTGAGAAATTGACATATTTGTCCTTCCGTCAACGCTCCACATGTATAAAAAAAAAGCTAAAAGTACACTCCAAAGTATTCACGACTGTCTCATTGTACTTCAAAGACTGGGCCCCCCCTTTGTGTGTTCATATGTAGTGAACCCACAAAAACAAAAAAAGGTCTTTCTTTTATTTTATATATATATCAACACATTTAAACATTTCTCATAATTAATAAATTAAAAAAAAAAAAAAAGTTAGAGCATCACTAATCTTTTTTAAACCATAGATATTCGGATTATTTTATACGTAACTCACTCGATTAATTTTATTCGAAGTTAACAATTGGACAAATGATTTATTGATTCTAAAAATTGAATTTATCATCTCTAGGAAGTAAACCTAAAATTTTATTAATTAAGTTACTTTAGGGCATTTCCACCCCAACATTAAAAACACAAAAATGCATCTGTTTTTATCTCTTATCCAACACTAAAAAAATGAAGGTAAAAATTATTGGTCTCTATATTTGAAGGTCAACAAAATAGGTCTATATAAATATATATATATTAGTATATATATATATATATATATATATATATATCAAGGTTCTAAAAACGTGCCTTGGCGCCGCCATGGCGTCGAGGCGTGGTCTTGCTGCCACGTTTTACCCCTTGGCGTCGAGCTCGTTATGGCCCGCCATGACGCGTCATGGCGTTACGCCTTGGCATTGAGACAAGGCGTCGAGCTCGTTATGGCGCGTCATGGCCCGCCATGGCGCGTTATGGCGTTACAACTTCGAATTTGTGTACTTCGAAATTCGATTGGATTTACCCATTAGTATCGATTATAGCTTAGAAATTTTTTTGTTTATCGTTTTATATGAATTTAAATTGTTAATAACTCGTTCATTATTGTTCAAGACACCAATAAAAACACACACATACACATATATACTATAACAACCCAACCTGAATTAACAAAAAGGTAAATTAAATCTTATTACTAGAATAAAATTCATGCCGCAACGGCCCCAAGCTTACAATTTAAAATTCACAGTCTTCATAAACAACCTACACAACTGAGATAAAAAAATTACGGATAACTAAGGGAACGGTCTTCTAACTCTTCCCGCTACCTCTTCTCTTTGCCCCTTTCCGATCTCACTAAATCACGCTTGCCTGAAAAGATTTTTTTTTAGTTTTAAAAGAGCGAGGGTTAAACCGATGGTCTAGTGAGTTCCCTCTACCAAATGAGCAACAAAATACTTTCCAGAATTAAAATCAACAGTTGATAATAGCACATAAGAAAAACACGCTACGAACCACACGATCGTCAAAGACGATGTGTCTAACTCGCGCTGCCTTAATGTTGGGAATCACCCCCAACGACATAAACGAGCCACACTCCCCGGCACGAGTAGGCGGACCACACTCCCCGACTTAGGTCACATAACTCGCAAATAATGTATGCATACATTTAAACACCAACAATATATAACACACTTAAATCATATCATTGTAAACTTGTCATCGTAATTAAATCACATTTGAAAATCAATTATCGCATGCTTTCGTTCATAAAGGATTTAGTTCAGAAAAACTCACCTAGCGTCCTTAGCTCAACTCCCGCGTCTACCCTTAAAGTTCGATCCTGAATCCTATAAAGGAAACATTGGTCGGTGAACTCACAATTCAATCTATTTTGTAACAAATTTAACCTTAATCCATAACTCCAACGACCTCTATCTTCTAACTGAAACTTAGCCCAACAACCACTAATAGATACCAGACTCTTATGATCTTAAACTAAATAAAATTGGGCCGAATCTTAAAAACCATGGCCCAGAATTGAATTATGTTCGAATAACAAATCAAGTGGGCTTCGGCCCACAATTACAGTCGGGGTCCGGACCCTGCGGTCGCCCGGGATGACACAGCGACCGGGGTTACCCCCCCTTACCTTGACCGATGCTTAAACAATCAACGACCGGTGCTAGAACAAACCACGATCGGTGAACAAAATCGACCGGTATCTACCCAAATTGACCGGTGATCGAGAAAGACCGGTAAGTAACCGACCGGAGTCGATCTGCCCCACGACCGAAGGCATTGACCGGTGCGCAGATTCGACGAACAAACACATCCCGATCTAAAACTTACAACCAGAAATCGATAACCAACTTCACTCAATTCCCAACTCAAATGCAGAACTCGATTAATTCAAAACCCATAAATCAAAAGCTAAATCTACTACAACAAACAAACTAAACCCAGCAACCCAAAATTCAATTCACTGGCTGAAGGAGATCCAACTAAAGGGTTTGAGAAAACAATTACTAAACCCTCAACAATAAAGAGAATGGAAATTAAAACTTACCTTAGAAAATTGATGGGCAACAAGAACTCGGCCCCTTGCTCTCCTCCGATCGATATCTTCAAGTTCTCCCTTTCTCCCTTTTCTCCAAAATGATAGCCGTCAACACTCCCCTTATAGATTTTAGGGTTAAAACCCCTTTTTATTCAATGATACACCCTTACCCATTCACCTTTGAATAATAACCAAATAATCCCTCAACTTTTTGATATTAAAACTTTATACCCGGTTGTTACATATACATATAAATTATATACATATTTGTCGCCTTAAGCCACGCCTTGGAAAACGTCATGGCCTCGCCATAACTCGTAAGGGTTGAGGTTTGACCTCGCCGCCACGCCACGTCTCACGCCATTTAGAACCTTGATATATATATATATATATATATATATATATATATATATATATATATATATATATATATAGTGGGAGTTTTAAAGAAAAAAACCTCAAAAAAACGAAAAACTGAATAACATCTTGGTAGCCCTTGATCTGGATGGTATATACTTGTGCATACAAGTAATTAAGTTGTTTTTTCTGGTTTTTATGAACGTATGCATGTTACAAATTACTTGTATGCACAAATACATACCGTCCAGATGGAGGGGTAGGGCTACTAGAATGTTCTTCAGTTTATATATATATATATATATATATATATGGGGGGGGGGGTATTGATTAAAAGTTTAATATATTAAGATGCTTATTATTATTATTATTATTATTATTATTATTATTATTATTATTATTATTATTATAACCGACTCTAACTCCCCAAGTTGCTTAATGACCCTTGTTTGCCACTGAACTTTCACTCATTGAATTCCTTTGCTCCTCAATTTTCCTCACTTTACAATCCAGAATGGCTACCGGTTTCTCCGCATGGCTTATCTCCTCATCTAATTGGACATCCTCCAAAGATTTAACGACATCACTTTCTATTAAACATTTCTTCAGATTAGACACTTGGGAAAACAGGATGCACACCTCGCAGATCTACGGGTAGATCCAGTCTATACACTACCTTCCCAATGCGCTCTACGATAGTAACGACCCAACAGATGTAGGTCTTAATTTTCATTTCATTCTGAATCGGGTCACCCCTTCCAAAGAGGGAGACCAGTAACTTTACATTTGTCCCCACTTGGGACTGTTGACTCATAATTCCCAAGTCAACCCAATTAATACCATTCGGTTATTCAAGCCATTCAGGTTTATGCATAACCATCAGATTTACCCCTCGATTACATCAACTTCCATATCCTATAGAATTTCACCGGAGTCACACTACGACAACATGCATCTCTGACTAAATACTCACTACTCGGCATTCTCCAATCTTACACGCTGAACATACATTGCCCCAACACCATTTCTTCAACTCCTCACATACTGTCAGAAATTTCCACAATATAAAACCTTCGCAATCCACCAGTTTTATCTGGTCAAACAATGCGAGCATACCCCCCTTTCTCATTGCATCCACAATCACTCAACCGAAAACGTACTAAAATCCCGCTTCACCCACACAACACAAAGTGACCTAGCTCATATACACTATTCCAAGTAGTTAACGCTGGACAACTGACGCACTTGAAATTCCCTCTCCATGCATTACCAAAACTAACATCATGGTCCTTCGCTCCGAGCACTATATCCAACCACCTCTACTTTCCTCCTGGAAGACTTCAAACCCACTTCTAAATGTCGACTCACTGACTAGAGACGTGAATCTTCGGACCAGTCGCACAATTGCTAATTATCAACACTCACACCGCACCGAATCGCCATCTTCTCTCCCATACCCACGTTAAGGATTTATAAACTTGCTAACAACAGAATCTAAAAAGAACATACATCCACATTTTGTCACTCGACAATCTTTTTACTCTCAGATTTACCACATTTCCGACGTGATATCTCTACGTACTTCTCGTTGCAAGAAACATCGCTCACCCAACCTTGCTTACTCTATTACTCGGGGATTCCCAAATGAGTCAAATCCTATTTACATCACCTTGCTTGATCAACCGACTTTCCACACTTCTTACGCGAGATAATCAACCTAACTCTTCTAAAGCATAACCCACTAATCAAAAGTGTCGCACAAATCTTGCTCTCCAAACAGGATTTCCCAAACTACTAGAATCCTTTCACCCTAAAGAGTACCTCAACATGCCCACGGATTTCCTACCTACTACATAACCCCCTGAATTAAGCGGTTCGACACTTTCAATAATCATTCTAGGGATATAAGATAATCCCACCCCAAGACTTGCCGAAAAACCAGAACACATAATTCCTCTCTTAGATAACCGCCAACCATCATTTGTAAATTAATCCCAACTTAGCAATACCCCAATAACCCAAACATTCACACATCCCAACCACATACTCTCCACTTACAAATCATTCCCCATAGATCTTCGGACAAGGATGCTCTTCCGATAATAATGACACCAGACTTCTACCCATCCTTCCGGAAACTCCTTACCACTTTAATGTTCTACACTCCCAGATATGCCATAAAGGCATCACCAACACATGATTGCACCCACCACTCTATTACCTCATCCCAGAACACTGCAAATCTCCACAACCACTTGCCACGCATATCAATACCTTCATTTTCTCACTAGTCATAATATTAGAATTGGACTTCCAGACATTTCACGACATTGTCTATCCCGAACCAGAATAAATCACAAAACTATGATCCTCAAACCCCCCAACTAGATATTGCTAATTGTCGACTCATCGCGACCTGCTGGAATCAAACTCCAATAGCCTGAAATATTAAGCATAATATCTTGAAGATTTAAATGCTCAAAGAACAATTCTTTCCAGTTGTGTTGTACTTGAACTTCGCTCTCACATGACCGTCAAAACTTCATCGGTAAAGAATCACCTGACCGAACTAATGATCTTCCATTTTTGAAAGATCCGTACAATGTTATCCAACATCGCATTAGATACACACCTTTTTTTTTAATAACTCTTCGCTTCCTCACAAAACTCTTCAAAACTAACCATAACTACTTCTTCATTTATGGCATTCCACCATTCACTACAAAAGTGGTTTCTGACTTCCTCGACAACAGTCGACGTTGAGATATTTCCACTGTCTCCAAACAACAAGGATCCCCAAAGAAATCTACCTAACTGCTAATAATATCTCTATGACTTCACGTTCCACTTCCGACACAACCATTTGCCGACATTTTCATCTCAAGACTCGGAACCAACGGTAAGTCACTATAGTACCATCATTCTTAGTGTCATAGATCATAACCTCCATTAACCACCTCCGTTATTTACCACCCTTACTTAGAAGAATACCAATATCAGGAATTTGCTACCCTCTGATCGAGCGACACAATTCCACTATCAAAACTTTCATCATTCTTAATTGCAACCCTTCCCCATGACCTAGAGAATTCATAGCCTTCATGCATGACACATAAATAATTAAACTCTCGATACATTTGAAAATTTAGAAGATACCTACATCCGAAAGCGAACTTACGTGTACACGACACAACACTGACTTAACCAAGCACAACGATTTCAAGAATCGTTCTACCTCAACTCCACAACAATTTCTCTTTACCACCCCAATATCGGGGTTGGCACATTTGAAAATATTTTCGATGAACTCTACACACACAATTTATAACAATACCCCAAAATTGCTTACACTGAGCGTGCCAACGACTCTCACCCTTGTTGAGGTGACAACACATGTTTATACCAAACCCACTTATAAAATCATGCGATAACCAAAAGGTAACTCATTTATTACAAAAAAAATTATATAATATTTCACCCACACCAAAAATCGAAATTTATCACTCAATGCCATAAACTTATCTTTTCAATTCAAACACATATTTGCACGCGTCGACACGTTTTCAAATCAACTACCTCGTAAGGCACACGCACGCCAAAATATCTTATGTGAAAGATATGAAAAACTCCAGCGATTTATTTGATACATAAAGCATGAGACTCAATGACATTGAAGGTTGTTTACTCTAACAAGGTCAACTGTTTACACTCACTAAAATTTATCCCAGACTCCTCGCTTCCGACCAACCCGTCGTGGTTCTCTACTGTGCCACAACCTCCGGCACCATCGCCTTCTAACAACCTTAGAAGTCCATGAACTAGTCATCACTGTGACTATTGATTTACAAATCAAGCGTCCTCAATCTGGCCCAAACAAACCTACTGATAATAACTCATCTCCATCATATCCTCTCTATATATTAGCATTCAACACCGGTATCGCCTCTCAACCCCCTTCAATTATCTACAGCCTTAGAAGCCTTATCTCTATCCTTCGACTCTTGGATTACCACTTTCCTGCTTCTCACTATTCAACATACCACTCTACCAAACCGAAGACTTCCTTGGAGTAAAATTCCACCTCCTAACATCATTCCCCTCCTTATGGACTCAGGAGGTCCTTTCTCAACGAAATATCTGCCTCCCGCACGATATTCATCCTAAACGGTACTAATCTTACCACAAAGCGAACTCCCACCACACGATAGGCTACACTGACAATCTATGGATAGAACTCTCTACCCTGACCCACCCTCAACAATAGCAATTAAGTATGCCCATGTACCTGTAAATTCATAATGACATTGGCCAGATGCGATTTTGAATTCACCTTACATGAGAGTACTCGCTATTGTTGTCACGCATCTCGATAAACAAGGTCTTCCTAAAAGGTTTCCTAATTCTCAGTTGTGTCCATCTACTCCACAGTTTAAGTTTAGGCCCATCTGGTCACCTAAATCCCTTAAACTATGGCTCTGATACCAACTATAACAACCCAACCTGAATTAACAAAAAGGTAAATTAAATCTTATTACTAGAATAAAATTCATGCCGCGACGGCCCCAAGCTTTCAATTTAAAATTCACAATCTTCATAAACAACCTACACAACTGAGATAAAAAAATTACGGATAACTAAGGGAACGGTCTTCTAACTCTTCCCGCTACCTCTTCTCTTTGCCCCTTTCCGATCTCACTAAATCACGCTTTCCTGAAAAGATTTTTTTTTAGTTTTAAAAGAGCGAGGGTTAGACCGATGGTCTAGTGAGTTCTCTCTACCAGATGAGCAACAAAATACTTTCCAGAATTAAAATCAACAGTTGATAATAGCACATAAGAAAAACACGCTACGGACCACACGACCGTCAAAGACGATGTGTCTAACTCGCGATGTCTTAATGTTGGGACTCACCCCCAACGACATAAACGGGCCACACTCTCCGGCATGAGTAGGCGGGCCACACTCCCCTACTTAGGTCACATAACTCGCAAATAATGTATGCATACATTTAAACACCAACAATATATAACACACTTAAATCATATCATTGTAAACTTGTCATCGTAATTAAATCACATTTGAAAATCAATTATCGCATGCTTTCGTTCATAAAGGATTTAGTTCAGAAAAACTCACCTAGCGTCCTTAGCTCAACTCCCGCGTCTACCGTTAAAGTTCGATCCTGAATCCTATAAAGGAAACATTGGTCGGTGAACTCCCAATTCAATCTATTTTGTAACAAATTTAACCTTAATCCATAACTCCAACGACCTCTATCTTCTAACTGAAACTTAGCCGAACAACCACTAATAGATACCAGACTCTTATGATCTTAAACTAAATAAAATTGGGCCGAATCTTAAAAACCATGGCCCAGAATTGAATTATGTTTGAATAACAAATCAAGTGGGCTTCGGCCCACAATTACAGTCGGGGTCCGGACCCTGCGGTCGCCCGGGATGACACAGCGACCGGGGTTACCCCCCTTACCTCGACCGATGCTTAAACAATCAACGACCGGTGCTAGAACAAACCACGATCGGTGAACAAAATCGACCGGTATCTACCCAAATTGACCGGTGATCGAGAAAGACCGGTAAGTAACCGACCGGAGTCGATCTGCCCCACGACCGAAGGCATTGACCGGTGCGCAGATTCGACGAACAAACACATCCCGATCTAAAACTTACAACCAGAAATCGATAACCAACTTCACTCAATTCCCAACTCAAATGTAGAACTCGATTAATTCAAAACCCATAAATCAAAAGCTAAATCTACTACAACAAACAAACTAAACCCAGCAACCCAAAATTCAATTCACTGGCTGAAGGAGATCCAACTAAAGGGTTTGAGAAAACAATTACTAAACCCTCAACAATAAAGAGAATGGAAATTAAAACTTACCTTAGAAAATTGATAGACAACAAGAACTCGTCCCCTTGCTCTCCTTCGATCGATATCTTCAAGTTCTCCCTTTCTCCCTTTTCTCCAAAATGATAGCCGTCAACACTCCCCTTATAGATTTTAGGGTTAAAACCCCTTTTTATTCAATGATACACCCTTACCCATTCACCTTTGAATAATAACCAAATAATCCCTCAACTTTTTGATATTAAAACTTTATACCCGGTTGTTACATATACATATAAATTATATACATATTTGTCGCCTTAAGCCACGCCTTGGAAAACGTCATGGCCTCGCCATAACTCGTAAGGGTTGAGGTTTGACCTCGCCGCCACGCCACGTCTCACGCCATTTAGAACCTTGATATATATATATATATATATATATATATATATATATATATATATATATATATATATAGTGGGAGTTTTAAAGAAAAAAACCTCAAAAAAACGAAAAACTGAATAACATCTTGGTAGCCCTTGATCTGGATGGTATATACTTGTGCATACAAGTAATTAAGTTGTTTTTCTGGTTTTTATGCACGTATGCATGTTACAAATTACTTGTATGCACAAATACATACCGTCCAGATGGAGGGGTAGGGCTACTAGAATGTTCTTCGGTTTATATATATATATATATATATATATATGGGGGGGGTATTGATTAAAAATTTAATATATTAAGATTATTATTATTATTATTATTATTATTATTATTATTATTATTATTATTATTATTATTATTAGTATTATTATATTAAAAGTGGTTTTTAGTGTTATTTTTAGTGTGTGGTTGGAGTTGCTTTCTTTTTTTAGTGTTCGATGGACCACCATTTTTAGTGTTTGGGTTGGAGATTGTTTAAATATGAATACGAGAAGGTATTTGATTATGACATTTTCAACAAATTCTCTAAAATATAGAAAAGAAAAATTGACTCAAATAGCATAATCCACTTCTCCTTTGCACCTCCTAGCCATCCCCCCCCCCCCCCCATTTTACAAAAATAGCCCTAGGTCCACCCCCATAATTACGGACCTACGTGACACGTGTCACTCTCCCGTAAACACTACTACCACACGGTAGGACACCCTCTGGTAGGTCCACCCCCGCAATTACGAACCTCGGTTCATGTTGGTCCCAAAAGTAAAAACAAGTATTGTAGAAGGGGGGTTGAACACAATACACAAAATTTTAACTTAATTTTATGTAACATCCGGAATTTCAGGTAAGTATGAGGCCTTGTTAATCTTATGTTTATGTGTTTATCAAAGTAGAAATTATATGCTTAATTGCATTTTTCGTCTATGTTAATTTCTTGGTGTCGGATTGGAAGTTTTAGACTAACATTTGTTGGGCAGTGAGTTGCGCGACTTAGTCGCGGGTGGAAGTCGCGGCACAAGCCGCGTAGTCCACTGGAATGTGCGTGTTTGAGGAGCCTCGCGACTTACGCCGCGGGTGGAAGTCGCGGCACAAGCCGCGTAATCCACTGAAGTTGAGCACACGGGCGACTTATGCCGCGGGTGCAAGTCGCGGCACAAGTCGTGATCTACCTGCAGTCCCCAAAACCCCCCTTTTCTCCGATTTTTCTCTCTTATTTTCATAACTCTCTCTCTCCCTTGGCGATTTCTCTCTCAAGAAATCAGTCTTTCCCTCACCAAACCCTAACCTCATTAAATACAAACTCTTTTGGTGGTTGGATCAGTGGAATCTTGCATTAACTCTTCTCAAGTCTTCAAGCTTCACCTCCTTCAAGTCTCATCTTCTTCTAGGGTTTCATCTTTTCTAGGTTTTGGGATCAAAACCTAGATTGTGAGTTTACTAAACCTTTTGTTAAAACTAGATACACATCATAATCTTCTATTGGTATTATTGTAACATTTCTCATGTTGGTTACCTTTATGTGTTTAAATACTTGATGATAGCATTATGTACAATATGTTGGATTATCTTCTATGAGTATTTGCCATGCTTTACTCTATTGGTTGAATATTTGGGATTTGCTCCATGAATGTATATTAATGACATTTTGGCATGATATGGATTATATGTGGTTTAGTAGATGATAAATTCTACGTGGAATGCCATTTGGCAATTTAATATCTAACATTGATTATGTTGGTATTTGGGTCTCATGATAGACTTATGTGATAGGATGGTAGCATAGTACCCATGGTTGGTATCGAAATGCATTGGTAGATATATACTTCAAGACCTCCTATATGTATTATGTTGGACGAACCAAGTCAGTAGGCACTAGGAGGATGTAGTCTTGGGTGCCACCGTGTGGGTATGTGCCTAGACCTCCGCCATCCGAGGTATTTCCATGGTTGTAGTTGTCGGATGGGTCGGGCCTTTGGGTGTCACTCTTGGTAGTGGCACTAAGGTACATTGTCTCTTGGGTGGAACTGATTGGTGCTACGGGTATCCCCTGTTGACTCCACATATTGTTGAACTCCGGTTAACTGCTGATAAGAATTGTGACTGCTCTTGCATGTATATTATTGTTCAACTCACTAGGCTTTTTGGCCTAACACTTGTTGGTGTCGATGTGTATCTCAGGTTCTGGCGGCGTCGGTCCTAAGCAGGCTTAGTTGCTTTGGGGTGAGAGCTTGGGGATTTTGCACATGGACATTTTTATACTTTGGAATGAATCGTTGGGTTTATAGATGACAACCTTTTTGTAATCTCTTTTCTAGTTGTAGAAATTAGATTAGTTGGTTGTTATTTATTGTCCGTTAAATTGCAACTGTAATTAAACAGATTAGTTATCTATTCCCCATTTTTGGGAGGCTCTTGCTATGACAATTTTGTATACCTCATGTCCGTTTTCGGATTTTGTTATCCCTATTTTAGGGTGTTACATTTTAATTCTGTATTGATATTACTATCAAAAATTACACATAGAAAAACTTCTAAGATTGTTGTGGAAAGAACAAATAAACTATTATAACAATCTTTCGCAAAGTAGCTAGAACACAACTTAAACACACAAATATTAAAAGTTATGAAGATGAGAGAGCAATGTTGCCAACTTTCTTGAGTGCACTGAGTTCTCTTGTAAAGCGTAACTTGCATGGAGAAATTTTTCATCTTTATATACCACCTTATGCATTGAATGCAAATAACACTTGTCAAACTGATATTGGATGCCAAAGATTTTCTTCCATAAAGAATAAGATATTTGATGTCACTTATCAATAAGCAAAGAAGACCTTTGTACCTTGATAAGACAATACCTTAATAAAATATATCTGGCACAAATCCTTTTTGAACCAACTCTATTAAATAATAATATAAGAACCCAACTCATGAGACAAGAAAAAGAACCAACTCTATTAAATAATAATGCCAAGCGGCCTAAAACAATGTCTAAAATACAAGGTTTTCGGAAAGACAACCTACTGCACAACTGAGAATACATTGACAAGAATCTACAATGGAGATCCTCTAAATCAGCTCCAGCTCGCATCTTCTCTTAAAACTTATCCGCTCCTCCTACTGCCACTCTTTACCTGAAAAAGGGTTTTAGATTTGAAAAGAGCGAGGGTTAGACCGAAAGGTCCAGTGAGTCCCCTCTTACAACAGTTTTTAACTCAACAAACGTTCAAGGATTTTTCATAAAATAAACCATTTTCAGCTTCAAGGATAAATATTTAAAACTTTCAGCAACTTCTCAGCTCACATAACCGCCACCCTAAGGTGACATCGTGTCTGTGACTCACACTGCCTTTGTTGGGATACACCCCCCAACGGCATAAGCGGGCCACACCCCCCGACTTTGAGCCTACACACTTAAACCATGTATGCATACATTTCTACTTTGACAACAATAAAAGAATCATCTTTAACATTTAAATAAATCTCGCATGTAGGTATTAAAGTAATCATCATTTCAAAGATTACATATAAATTTACATACATAAAACATAACTTAATTCGTCATAAGAAACTTCAGTTCAGAAAACTCACATGGCGTCCCTTGGCTCAAATCCTGCGTCTACCCTTACGGTTCGATTCGAAACCTATAAAAGAAACAGTGACCGATGAACTCTCTCTAAAACTTATAATTTGAAACGGGACTGACCTTATCACCCCAAAAGTCTCGGCCCAACAACCTATTAAAAACCACTATATTAAGCTAACTGAATATCGCTTCAAACCGGATCGCAAGAGAAATGGGTTGGTCATCCAACAATTCAAGCCCAACTTCAAAAATATAAATCTTTAAATGCATATGGGCTTCGGCCCACAATTAGAATCCGGAGACGGGGTTACTGTGGTCGACCGGTGTGGTCAGCGCCCGGGGCTTCCCCCGTGATCGATGCGTATACGACCGGGGTCTAACCCCCGGAGACCGGTGTCATAAGGCGACCGGGGTCTAACCTTCCCCCGGTGCCCGATGTCCTACACAGACCGGTGTCTACCCCGAGGACCGAGACACTTTATCGATCGGTGTCCCGTTCGAACAAAAACCCCGAAAACGATAAGCAGGTACCACAACTTCCAGATTATCTCTCAGGTTATGATATAACTCAAACTAGAACCCAAAAATCACTTGGATAACTCGAATTTAACAAAATCCCAATAATCACTTAAGCATTTCCATAACCATTTCCAAAACAAAAATCAAAAACCCATGGGGTCTGGTAGCTAGAATTACCAACTGAGATATTTTGAAATCAAATGCTTAACCCTCAACCAAATAGAGAATAAGATTATAACTTACCTTGGAATATTGTTCAGCACCAATAACTCAGCCCTTGCCCTCCTCCGATCGATTGCCTCGAGCCTTCTTCCAACTTTCACTCTCGCTCTTTCCCCAAGAATGTCAGCCGCCAACTAATGAAAATGAGGTCATTAGGTTAAAACCCCCTTTTTACTAAATGTTACGTCCAACCCCCTTAAATTTTGAGTCATGAGCATTTAAACCCCAAATTTCAAACTTTAAGACTCATACCCGGTTATTACACATTTGACTTTTCATAACTGAAAGTGACCAACATATGTGTTTTTCTGGAATCGAATAAGATAAAACTTGTGTTTATTTTGATTTTCGAAATCTGTTTTATTTAAAATAATTTTTTAATATCGAAGAATATATCTATCAACATATACATTAAAACTGATTAATACGTTCGTTTTTAATTCAAATGCACATACACACAAATGACATATGCATAAATACACTAATGCTTAATCATTTAACTATGTTAATGTTTGTTTTTGAATTTGTTCATGTATGCATAAATTCAAGATTTCCTTCATGTATTGTTTCCATATTATTTTCTTTTTTAAATTTGGTAGTTATTCATTTGAATTTGTTCATATATGCACAAATTATTAAATGGTTAATGTCTGTTTTTGAACTTGTGCATGTATGCACAAACTAAGTTTTGATATTATGTATTACTTTATTTTTTTATTTCTGAATTTCAAGTAATGGTTTAATGTATGGTTTTGAATTTATTCATGTATGCACAAATTCAAATTTCCATATTTTTCTCTTTTTAAAATTTAGTAGTTATTTTATTTGAATTTATTCATGCATTCACATATTAATTGTTTCAGAACCAATTCCGTGGATAGCATTTGCCATTTTTATGATTCTTGTGTTTTGACAAAATTACTCTATGCGCATATGCACAAAGTGCAAAAGCGCGTATGACTTACCAAAATTACGCTTATTAATCCTAGCTATTGATCTGATGCATCTACGGTTGTGGTTGGTTAACACAGTTAGTATCAATGGGTGGTTAACAAAAGAAAGAGATCCTTATATATTATATTATAATATGTAAATATTATATATATATATATAAAATAATTTATATACAAATATTTTATAATAATATATTATTTTATAATTATATGTACATATATATATATATATATATATATATATATATATATATTAAAAAATAGAGTCGAGTTCATACATATACAATAACTAAATAAGAAAATAAGAGAATGAATACCGATAACACAATTTATTAAATAAGGACTTAAACAAAAATTTCTAAAAATGAATAAAAAAGAACATAAAAATCATATATTTATATAGGAGTCTATTTAATATTCACTTTTTATCATTTTTCTGATTTTAATATGATTTACTCTTTTTTAAAATTTATTTTCTATTAAGGCATTTAAAATAAGATTAGTTTAATTTTCATTAAAATTATGTATTTTTTATTAAGATAATATTTTAAAAAATTACAATTTTCGTTATAATCACATATGATTCACAATCAATATAATTTTTTTTTCTAAATTTTTTTCCTAACCACATGTGATTTAAATTAAACATTAAAAAAGAAAATATAATAGAAAGAGATTCACATTTAATATGTAGCAGAACACATTTAATATGTGATTCGAAACGTAATTAATAATTTACAAATATCATATGATATTGTAGACATTTATTTTCCACTTAAATTAACTATGATCAATATCAATATGATATTTTGACGAAAATTAGTTTATTTGGAGAAAAAATATCGATTAATTATGGACATTAATATGATTTTTAACAAAAATTGTAAAAAAATCTTAAATAAATTATTTCAATAAAAAATAAATATTTTAAATGAAGAACTAAATCATCCTTATTTTAAATGTCATAAAAATAAATAGTTTAAATAAAAAACTAATAATTCTTAAATCACGAAAATTGTAATAAAAAATCAAAAATAAATTATATGTATTAAATAACCCTCATAGAGATCAATGAATTTCTATATATAATCCATATATAACAAATGATATATATGTCTCGATTTTTTAGAAAGTTTTATTTAATGCATGATTCAAATAAATGATTGGCTAAGATTCATCTATGGAGAAACAATAGTCAAAATTTTAAAAAAAATTACATCAATATCCAAGAGATTCCCATTTTGGAGACAAATCATTGATTATATTATTAAAATATTCTGTATTTAATAAAATATTATTTATTTCATCTAAACATTTCATTTCAAAGTTTTCTCGTTATTGGGATATAATGAATAATCATTTTTCTCTCTTGATAATCATTTTTGGGGATATCTTCAAATTTGGAGATAATTAATGCATCTCCAACATATTCTCCAAAATTTCTCAGAAATGAAGAACAAAAAGTCAAAATCTCGAGAAAGAAAATACATTCATCTCCAACGGATTTCCCATTTTGAATCAACATTGATTATAATATTAAAATATTTCATTCATCTATTAAAATATTATTTCTCTCTCTACATATTTATTTTCAAAATTTTCTATTGTTCCTCTCACTTGGTAATCATTTTTGAGTTGATCTCCAAATTTTGAGAAAAAACTTTCTCCCTCCTATTTTTTCCATTTTGGAGATAGTTTTAGGGAAGTTAAGGGCGTGTTTGGTTTGCGGGATTGGAATGGATTTGGAGGGATTTGAATTTCAAATCCATTCCAATCATGCGTTTGGTTTGCAGGAAAGGATTTCGTTGACCGGATTTCAAATCCGTTGACCATCTTAAAAT
Source organism: Arctium minus (assembly GCA_954870635.1). Taxonomy (NCBI): domain Eukaryota; kingdom Viridiplantae; phylum Streptophyta; class Magnoliopsida; order Asterales; family Asteraceae; genus Arctium; species Arctium minus. Next base: position 24,290,449 of record OX941084.1, read on the forward strand.
CCCTCATATGATGGATTTGGAAATCCTTGGCTTTGGGCATGGATTTGAAATCCAAATCCGACGGATTCTAAAGCATGATCCAGACCAATGTTTTAAAAATCGGTTTTTTGATTGACCCGGTGTGGTAACCGGGTCACGGTTCAACCGGTTCAACCCGGTTTCAAGAATTTATTTGTATTTTTCATTTTCATGTATATATATATATATAACCAAAATATTGATGTCCACAAGTTAAAACATTAAAAAAACACATAACAATGAGTTTTACATCAATCCAAAAACATTAAATAAACACACATTAAGCATAAGTTTTTTCATCAATTCAAATACATCCAAACGAAATATAACGATCAAACCTAATCATGGATCTTGAGACATTGGAGTGTTGGTTTTTAACGCTAATACGTATTGCCTATTGGACTATTCGTTTTTAACTTTTGTTACCGGGTCAACCGGTTCGTTATGACCGGTTCAACCGGTTTTTTAATAGAACCGGCTGGTTCAATCCGAGTCATAAAATGGCATAAACCCGGTCTCTTCACCGGTTCGACCGGCCGGGTCGACCCGGTTTTTAAAACATTGATTCAGACGTCAAATTGTATCGATTCAAATCTGACGTTTACCAATAAAAATAAATTATTTATAAAACAAAAAAATAATTAAAAAAACTCGATCCAAATCCAAATCCAAATCCTACAAATCAAACAAGACTTGTAAAGGAATAGATTTGAAATTCATTCCAAATCCTACAAACCAAACACATGAAGGGATTTCAAATTCCCTCAAATCCCTCCTTGAAATCCAATTCATTCCATTCCAATCCCGCAAACCAAACGCGCCCTAAAAGCATCTCCAACAACTTTCCTATAATTTTTCTAAAATAGAGAACAAAAAGTGAAAATAACAGATTTGATATTTTAGAAATTTTAAAACAACGTGTATTATTATAATATTCTCTAATTTATCATCTCAGTACACTTTTAAAAAATAACTTAATATAAAATGATAAAAATTGAATCTCATTAGTAGGGTGGAATAAAATAATATTTATCTCTCCTATTTAAAGAATTATAGAGTGTTCTCTATATTTAGAGATTTTTCCCTGATTTTTCTATTTTAGCATACAATATAGCTATTCCGATGGAAAAAATAGCAAAGAAAAATCCTTTTTTTCTATTTTAATAATGTTGTTGGAGATGTTTAGAGCATCTCCAACAGCTTCTCCAAAATGAAGAAATTGGGATTTTGAGCATTTTTTTTGCTAGAACAGATTCTCCAAATATTTCTCCAAAATGGAGAAAGTAAGAGAGGTGGTGTAATTTTCTTCAAATTTGGAGAACTCTCTCCAAAAATGATTATCATGTGAGAGAAATTCTTTTTTTTATTATATTCCACCAATAAGAAATCTTAAAATGAAATGTGTAGAAGTGAGAAATAATATTTTATTAGATATATACAATACTCTAATAATATAAATAATGATGCCATCTTCAAAATGGAGAATCTGTTGGAGTTGAATGCAATTTTTGTTAGAAATTTTGGACTTTGGTTCTCCATTTTAGAATTTTTTTGGAGAATCTATTAGAGTTACTCTAATGGAGTAAAATAGTAGCTCAAAATCCTTATTTTCTCTTTTTTCTTCATTTTGGATTAGTTGTTGGAGATGCTCTTACACTCTCTCATATTTTCTTCATTTTGGAAAGTTACTGGTGCAAAAAGTTGCTCAAAATCTCAATTTTTTTCATTTTGGTGATGCCGTTGAAGATACTCTTATAAGAACTATTATTGAAGATAGTTCTTATATGACACTCACATTTATGTACAAGAAAATTGGTTCTTACCTTGAATTTTGTGTGAAATTATATTTTAGTAATTTTTTTAATGTTTCCTTGACATTTTAAATAATTTTTTATATAATAATTAATGTTGAAAAAAATATACATGAGACTCATAAAAAGAGTTCTTATAAGAGCATATCTCGAGAGTGGGGGTTATAAACCCATTGAACCGTTTCAAAACTTTTTACATATAGGGAGGTAGGGCTGTAAACGAACCGAACGAACACGAACGGAGGCTTGTTCGTGTTCGTTCGTTTAACTTAACCGAACAAACGAACGAACACGAACGGTAAACGAACGAATTTTTTTGTGTTCATGTTCGTTCGTTAAGAAAATATGTTTGTTCGTGTTCGTTTATGTTCGTTCATTCAGAGCTAAACGAACGTAAACGAACGGACATAAATGAACATAAACGAACGAACATAAATGAATATATACGAACGTAAACGAACGAACATAAATGAATAAAAAACAATCACCGTTACTCATCATTTCGTTCGTAAAAAATAACATAACAAAATTAAAAAAAAACGGATAAACTTAGGAGGTATAAAAAATGAATTTAAAAAATTTAATTTAATTAATGCTTTGATACATTAATGTCATAATATATATAAATATATTTGTATATGAAACAAATATAAACGAACGTAAACGAACGAACATTAACGAACATAAATGAACGAACGTTCACGAACGTAAATGAACGAACGAGACTATTGTTCATGTTTGTTCATTTAACTAAATGAACAAAAAAATGTGTTCATGTTCGTTTATTTATTAAATAAACGAACATAAACGAACTTTCCGCCGAACAATTCACGAATGGTTGCTGAACGTTCGGTTCGTTTACAGCCCTAAGGGAGGGAGGAGTGGTTCATCCCACATGAAGTGGGAAAGGTTCATTAAACAATAATATAAATATTAAAATTTAAATTAAATAATTGTTTTCCCATTTCTTTGTAATTGTTTCGGGGTGCTATTTGCACCAAAAAGGTGTAAATAGTGAATGTCTTTTTTTCCGATCCAATGATTTTTAAGAATTGTCATTTCATTTATATATATATATATATATATATATATATATTATTATCTTTATATATATATGATATATATATATATATATATATATATATGTTTTGATTTTATAAATTTATAAAATTTGTAACTTTTGATTTTATTTGATTTTATTTTATAAATTTGTAACTTTTGATTTTATAAATTTGTAATTTTTGATTTTATTATAACTTTGTAAAATATATTTTTCTTTTTGTAACAATTACATTTTATTATAACTTTGTAAAATGTAATTTTCTTTTAGGGACCAATTCATGTAACTATGCAGGTCGTGATTTTTTTAATTTATCGGTTTAAAAATGGCGAATTGGGGTGAAGATTTTCAATGGTATCATAATTCTAATAATTAGGTATTTCATCCACTACTTTATATATATATATATATATATATATATATATATATATATATATTATGTTATCTCATTTCATATTTTTATGTGTTTGTGTAGGATGATAATGTTAATTCAAACAAATCAACTGAAGCTTGTGAAATCCCTCAACCATCCGCATTTTCTACTGATATGGTAAGTTTATGCTTCATTTTATCTTGTTAAATTATCTGGTAAAGTTAGTAGTTTGTAACAAAAAAAAAATCAATTTCAGGTGTTTAATTCTCGTAAAGATCTAATTGATTGGGTACGTAATATGGGATATTCACTTGGTTTCGTTATTGTTATTAAAAAAAGAAATAGTGATAAAGTAGAATTTCAATGTGATTGTGGTGGTACGCATAGGAGTAACAAAACCTCTAGTAAACATACTGGCACAAGAAAAACAAATTGTCCATTTAACTTGGTAGGGAATCATTTGGGTAATGATTGTTGGACTTTAGCTATGATATGTGATGCACATAATCATGATATTCCATTACATTTGGATGGACATGCATATACATTATGCATTAAACATAATATTCCAAGAGTATGAGCGAGCTCAATTTGTTGGCTTATTTTCTGAAAATTGTAGTTGTGTACTACGTACAAGTTATGGGCTACCCCGTATTCAGAGCGAATAAAGAAGTATATACAACTTTTACGTGTTAATTGTACTACAGATATTGTTATTTTAAAATAATCGAATGTAATATAGATTATTTTATGTTCTATTTATATGTTAAATCACAATATTTATGTTTTATTTTTATAATTATAAAAAACTAGTAATATTTATATTTATAAATATTTATTTTTTTTAAATCAAAACAAAAGGTAAAAAAAATTCTTTTAATCTTTTAAAACTATATAATACAAATAAACAAAAATATATAATAAAAATAAATAAAATCCTCGCCCAATTGGTTTCATTATAATTAGAAAAAGTATTTAATTATTTTATTTCATCTTTACCTACACAAATTAATCACCAACTTTTATCCTCACAAATTAGTTTTTATATTTTTATTAATGTAGTTTTCATTTTTGTAATTTTTAATTATTATGAATTTTATTATTTTAAATAATTATAATAAATAATCTTTAACTATTGTAGTTTTTGATTATAACAAAATAGAAAGACTAGAAAATTTGTTGATTAATTGGGAAAACAAAATCACCGGTATACTAAATATATATCAAGTTAAATTTTGTTGCATGTTGATGCATTATATCATATTAAATCATACTTCTTACGTATACATTTCCAACAATTAATGGGGAGCTGAGATATAGTTTTGAAATTAAGTAACGGTTTTTAATAAGGTAATTAAGAGCATATAATAGCGTACATCTTTGTAGATACCGGTTTATACACATTTCCATGCTAAAATTTGTTAATTGTTCCCCTATTCTTACATATATTATGTTGACTGAACTTGCAATCATTCATCAGGCGGAGCATAGTTCAGGTTTAACTTGTATAGTGTTTTTCTTCTATCCGATTTGATCGGATTTGTAATTGAAAACATCAATATTTTATAAATAATGTAATCAAGTAATTGAAAAGTAAAACCATGCTCGGTTTTAGGTTATAGACGAGATTGACTGTAGTTATATAGGATTTTAACAGTAGTTATTAAAAGCACATCTAACAAGAAAAGTTGTTGTGATCATACTGTTACTTTTTAAATTAATTAAGCAACCTCTAACGTCTTATATAGAAATCACCAACCATGTATTTTCTAGCTTTCAAGTTTTCTATGTATCGTCGTCAAAATTTCTTCTTCCCGAAAGTATAACGAAATAACGTTTATTTCAAACTTCGAATAACCAATGCATTGTAATGGTTGTTACATTTACGTATTCAAAGTCAGTTTAAAAGAAAAGTAACATAATCACGTTGCAAATAACTATAAGTAGCATAATATGCTAATTTGCGAGTCCATGAACCCTACTAACCTAAAAATGCAATATCACAACATCAACATTTTTTTATATCTATAATTCCCAGATACGTATGGAACTTTAGCATAGAAATGTAAAATGACGTATGTTTTTTAGGTATAAAAATAGAAAAAAAAATTAAGCGTTTAGCACAGTTAATGCAAACCAGTTTAGGAATACATAAGCATTGTACAGTTTTTTTAACCCTCCATTGAAAGATCATTGTATTCCTAAGTTAGTTTTGTTTTGTGCTTATGTTCTATCTTATTTGATCAAACTTATATTGCAATATCGATTTCAAGAAGAATATAGTAATACAATCGAATGTGAGACATGTTCGGCTATAGCTAATAGATGAAAATTTATAAAATATTACCGTAATAACAGTAACTTTCTATGGTATTTGAATAATAACTAATGCCATGTACAAAAACCACCGACCATATACCTTTTAGCTTTTGGCTTTTTTATTCAGTTGTCAAAACTCTTCTTTGTTTTCCCGAAGTGAAACAAATCCGTGTTCACTTTTTTCCTTCGTTTGCAACTTTATTTCTTCCTTTTTCCGTTACATGTAGTTTGAGTGTAAAAATCGCTCAAATATATGTCTCCAAACATAAATTGTATCGAACCACAAGGGTTGTACCGTACTGGTTAAGACCCTGGGGGATGTGGTGGATTATCCCATCTGCCTAGGGTTCGAATCCAGGCGTACACAACAATTGTGATCACTGAGAGTTAATCAAGGCTGACGTCTTACAGTCATAATTTTGCCAAGAGATTAGTCTAGGCATAGCCTATGATACTCTTCCCAAAAAAAACATAAATTGTACCGTGCATAAAATTCTATAAAATTATTATGAGTTTAAAATTATCTATAAATATTGTTATTATATTCAAGATATAAAAACGGGTGTGTTATAAAAAATCATATTTTTTTGGTATGTATGATATTACAGAAAAAAAAGTTTGTTGTTCATATTTGATGCAATCATGCGACATTAGCATGAGACATGACAAATCAAGGTTTTTTTTTGTGACAAAAATAGATGGAACAAAAATTAAGTTGAAAATTGCCAAAAGCGCTGCTTTCTTTCAAAAAAAAAAAAAAAGATGAGATAAAATATGTTAAGAGGATCTCCAATAGATTATTTATAATTTCTAAAAAACAGAGAACCAAAAAGTTAGAGCATCTCCAACAGATTTTCTAAAACAAAGAAATTGAGATTTTTTTATCTCTATTTTACTCTATCAGATTTTTATATATTGTTTTCCTAAAATAAAGAAAAACGTAGAGAAAAATACAAGTGTAGAGAATTCTGAAAAAACTTTATGGGTGTAGAAAAAAATTAATTTTTTATTCATTCCCACAAATGAAACTGATTTATTATTAATTTATATAAATTATTTTCAAAAAGTATATTAGATTAATAAATTTATAGAACATTTTAATAATATAACGGATGTTGAAATCTCTAAATTAGAAAATTTATTGGAGTTAAATGTAATTCTTTTTAGAGTTTTTGACTTTCAATTTTCTATTTTAGAGAAATTATAGAAAACTTGTTGAAGATGCTAAATTATATTCGACTCTAACAAATTTTCTATTTTAGATATTTCGATGTTAATTATATTACTAATATATATATATATATATAATTCTATTATTCGATACAATTTATAATCTTTTTATATATAAAAAATAACAATTCAATTTCTTCACAGAAATGAATAAAAAAATTAATTTTTCTTTATTCATATCAAGTTTAGATCTTTTTTTAGAACAATATAGAGAATTCATTGATACAAAAAAATAACAAATTTTTTATTTTCTCTACTTTTAAGAATCTTTTAAAAGAGAGAAGTTTAAGAGAAAACCTAAAAAAAAATGAAAAACTGATGTACTATCTGATAGCCCTTGATATGGACGGTATGCACTTATACATACAAGTAAATTAAGTTGTTTTTTGGTTTTTATGCATGTATGCATTAAGCACTTGTGTATATACAAATATGCATGTTACAAATTACATGTATGTATAAGTACATACCGTCCAGATAAAGGACTATCAGGGTGTTCCTCAGTTTTAATTTTTTTAAGGTTTTCTTCTGAACTAATCCTCTTTCAAAAATACTTTAAACTAGGTATATTAAAATAATAAAACCTTAAAACCTTGCATAATTCTTTCTACATGTTTATCTCATCGTTATAGTATACACAACAAACTCATCTCCACCGTTGAATTTAAAAATCCAATCCGAACATGAAGAGACAACAACATTATTTTTTTAATTCGAATATTAAAATACTTTTTAGTGTTTGAAAAACGAGTCCGAGACGGATTTGTTTATATTTTCCTTCCCCAATTTTTTATTCATTTATAAAAAATAAAAAATAAAAACATATTAAAATAATAAATAAATTGCGTCAAAGGGGAAGAGGAGATTGAGTCCGGTTCACGCAAAACACATTCGTCCTTGTTCATCTCTTCTTGTTGTTGTTCTTCTTCTTTACTAGTATTATTATATAAAGACACCTTACTTTCCTTCTTACACCCCACACACACCCTTTTCTCCTTTCTTCCCAATTCATTCTTTACAACAACAACAATGGCCTTTCAACAACCCTAAATTTGATTAATCATTTCTACTTCTTCTTCTTCTTCTTCTTCTTCTTCTCCAAATCTGCAAAAATGGAGAAGCTTAATTTCCTCAACAATGGTGTCCTTCGATTACCTCCTGGGTTTCGGTTTCACCCAACTGATGAAGAACTTGTTGTACAATACTTAAAGCGTAAGGTACAATCTCACCCTTTGCCAGCCTCAATCATCCCTGAAGCTGATGTTTGCAGGTCGGATCCATGGGATTTACCAGGTACATAATTAATTCTTTTTTTTTTATTTTTGTAAAACAAGAACAATGTGAAGTGGGGTTTTTTTTTTTGATGATGAAGTAATATTGAAGTTTGTTTTGTTTGGTTTTAGGGGATTCGGAGCAAGAAAGATTCTTTTTTAGCACCATGGAAATCAAATACCCAAATGGAAAAAGATCCAATCGGTCTACTGTTTCGGGTTACTGGAAAGCTACGGGTTTAGATAAACAAATTGTTAATTCTCGAAACAATCAAGTTGTTGGTACCAAGAAAACTCTTGTTTTCTACAGAGGTAAACCCCCAAACGGGTCTAAAACCGATTGGATCATGCATGAGTATCGACTTGCTAACCCTACCCACAACCCACAAGAAAAAAACCCGACCCAGGTAAGAAAAACAAAAACCCACAAACCATTTTTGTAAAAAATCAAGAAATCTTGATGAACCCAGTTGGGATTTTTATGCAGGAAAGTGGAAAGTGGGTGCTTTGCAGAATTTTCTTGAAGAAAAGAGGGAAAAATGGTGAAAAGAAAGAGGAAGAGATTAGAGATATAGTTAAGAAACCATCTCCAATTTTCTATGATTTCTTGGCTGGTTCAAAAGATTCAGAAGGAGCTTTATCATCTTCTGGTTCAAGTGGGGTTACAAATGCTTCACAAATGGTGGCAGCAGCAGCAGGAGCAGATGAAGATGAAGAGAGCAGTAAATTAAGAATCTTGTGATGAGTTTTTTTTTTTCTTTTTTTACAGTAGTAAATTAGTGGTAATATATAAGAAGATTAGATGGAAGGCTGTAATTGTAAGTTGGATTGGATGATGATGAAATCTGCAGTTTTATTTTGTGTTTGGCTTCTTTGTTGTTAACTGGAAATCATATACAAAATTGTGTTTTTTTTTTTTTTTGTTTTTTTGAAGATTTTTTGCAGTTGAATTCAGGGTTTGTTTTTGGGTAGAAAGAGGAGGGGTGATTCTACCCACAAACAACCACCCTTAATTTCCTTATCTCAAGATTCTGTCCGTACACTTTTTGAGAAACCCAAAAAATGGAAATTACTCTATTTCTTTCCAATAAAGTTTGGGCAATTTTGACTAATTATTATTCTATTCATCTTTCATGTATGGATGTACAGTAAAATTAATTATTACAAAATTAAATTTATCATAAACAACTTTTACGGTGTTTAATAGAATTAATTTTGAGTTTTAAGACAATAATAATTGAATTTAAAGAAAGATTTCAAGAAATTGTTATAGGAATGTTGATTTTGGTATGTAAAGATGATAATTACAAATAGCTAAAATTGGAGTTTGACATAATTTTTTTTTAAGGTAAAATTGGATTAAAAATAATAGGCTTTGCGAGAAGTAGGGACACAAGAAAACCAAAAACAAGCCATCAAGCCAAACAACCTAAAAAGAGGGAAACAAAGCAAATCAAGAAGAAAAGAAACAATGAGAGGAAATGGACCATCAAACAATAACGTTGTTTGAAGATTTGATCCATGAAACCCATGATTATTTGAGGACTTGAGGAAATACTAAGCAGGTTAGACATCACAAAATGGTATAATATTTTTAGGTTGGAACAAAATAAACATATGTTTCGATAAAAAAATTCAAGAGCAAAAAAACATTTATTTGCCATCATTGCCTTTTCAAAAAACATATCTTTTTCGATTTTTATGGGCTTGTTTCACGAAAAGGTTGAGCAAAAAGTTTTTTTGCTTAGCGGTATTTTGTGCAAAAAAATAGTTTTTTTGTTTATTGTTTCTTTATGAAATAGGTTGTTCTTTTATGTTCATTTAAAACAATTTGTAATTTTTGTAAGCATCCTTGTATAAAATTATACAAGTATACATCTATAATTTAATAACATATTTAATTTGATGTTCTTGGAATTTTATCTTTTGAAATCAAAATAATAATATACTGAACCAAGCTCCCATACGTATTTTTAATTAAATGATTATGGTTTTAAAGTTACCTTTCAAGAAAAAAAAAATAATTAAATAATTTAAGATGTGTTAAATTATTATAGCGGTCTTCTACGTCGAGTTGTTAAAAAAGTAATAACATTTTAAAAAAGATCGGATTTAAATTTAATTATTCATATACGGCTATTATATAAACTTCTTATTTGAAAACTTAGAAATTTCGGGAAATGAAGTTTTTATTTGGTCAATGCAAATATTTTAGATCAAAGGATTATTAGCCTAGTTAGTAGAGTTTCAGTCTGATAAGAGGTTAATGGTTTGAACACCTAATCAAAACCGGGAAATATGCATGTGTATTTACTGTATATAAACATTATATATTTAAAGAAAAAATTTAGGATTTCCTAAATAAGAGATGGCTAAAAGCATGGTGCATGGTGGAAAATGTAGTTTGCGAGCTACCAACTAAATAATTGGTTATCGTAGATTTGATCAAATGTTATTGAACGTGCAGGGCCACCACACGAACGTTAATATGACGTTTTAGATTATTTTGATTTCAGCATCCTATCACTAAAACCTAATCACATGCATCAATTAGCATGCAAAAAAGGAATCAATGAAACTTTGATAATGTTTGTAATATCTACAAGTAATTACCAATTTAGGGCAAATAACTAGAGGTATTAAACTTGTATCAAACCAAACGAACCAACATGTTATCAACATGTAGCAGTTAAATTGGTAGTAAAAAAAAATTAGTCGGTAGTACATACCAATTCAAGATTGTTGTTGTGGTATTAGTAAAAATTTTTATATCATGTTATTGTCGTACCAATTTAGTAATTTACCACTTATCCTAATCTTATTAGTGTAATTACTAAATGACCATTTTAGTATTTTATAGTTTACCCTAACTTTACTATATCAAATTGATTGTCTCAACTCTCATGCCAATCGTCATACACATTAACTGATACTCCATATTTCGAATTAAATGTTTTATCATTCTCATCGATCTTATGCACTTTCATTTTCCCTCTGGTTGTGACTTCGATCTTCACTCCAACCTCAGTTATCCATCGTCGATGGAGAAGTTGTTGGCTCTGTGTTTCGTTCACTATGATTTTGATTAGATATGAAAAATTAATCAAATATTGACCTTAGATCCAATCTCTATTTTATATTTTGAGATTTGTGATGTCTCGACCATGTGATTTTCATGTTTCATGTCGTGTGATTTGATGATTTCTCAATTATGTATCTGTGATTTTGAATTAACGTATGTGTTGTATGACCTGCAACGTGTGATTAGCAATGAACAAATAATCAAACCCTAACCCTAGATTTGTTAGGTGATATCCGTGTTCTGAAATATGATTTATGTGTTATGTGTTCTATGATTTCTTCACTAAGGTGTTCATTTATTTTTCCACTAATACGTCCCTTTCAATATTGAATCGTAGTTACTTCACAGTGATAAGCTTTTTCAATCTAAAAGCTAAAAAATAAAGTAAAATAACTTAATTCTTAATAGTGTATCAATACCAAGTAATATCAACCAAAATCATAATTAGCCGGTTTAAGTCGGTATACAAGCTTCAATGATTGATATTAGTCATTAGTTGTCGATTTTGTCTACCAATTATAATCAATACGTTACTTAATATAAGGAAAAAAAACTTGATACTAATAACATATAGAATCAAATGACTATCGATTAAATATCTTAAAACGTTTCTCCACAATCGACATTTAAAAATAACACGTTTCTCCATGATCGACATCTAAAAGTAATATTTATAATTTATAATTTTTTACATCTTTATTTGGGTAATTAACTTTTTCCCCAATCAAGAACTTGTAGAAAAATTTAAGTTAAAACTATTAATTTTAAATATCATCGATTATTGAGTGGAAAATATTTTAATAAGGGAAAACAAAATATTATATTTATTTATTAGGAGAATTTAAAATAATATTGTGTTCCTTTTTAGTTGACAAGATAGGTATATATATGTAGCGGTACCGCTGGTGATGTAATAAGAAGAGACAAGGAGGTGGGGTTTGAAACCACTTATAGAGTGACAACTGGACGCTACAAGTATTAAGGACGGCACATACAGACAACTAAATATAACCTGATCAATAACTTTCAAATGGGTGTTGCTATCCCTACCTCCTCTTTACTCACAAAAACCCCTCATACCACCTCTATCTCACTCACATACCCTTATAAGGGGGGTATGGATAGAATCCACCTTATTAAAAGGGAAAAGTTCAAAAAAACCCAACAAACTATTCTATTTTAAATGATTAAGTCTTTAAACTAATTTTTTGAATAAAAACCCATTAAACTTTCTCTTTTTGAATGAAAAAACCATTAAATATTCCTATTTTGAATGATTAAGTCTCTGGACATTTTTTTTCAATAAATTAAATCATCGAACTTCTAAAAATTGGTTACTTACATCATTTTAACCCAAAAAAAATATCTGTAACCGATTATCTTTTGATTTTTTCTTTTTTGATAGATAAAAAAGAGGGAGGTCGATGACAGGGGCAACAACGTGTTAGGCGATATGGAGAACGGACAACGTTTGGGCAACGGGGAGTGGTGAGGCGGAGCGATACGATTGTTTGTTAGGGATTTTAATGGCGTAGAGTTTGAGAACGGTAAAACTGATTTAGATTTGTTTACTTTAAAACCTTCATAGTCAGTTTTAATACATTAAAAAAAAGGTAACCAATTTTTATAAGTTTGATGGCTTATTTATTCAAAAAAAAGTTTAGGGACTTAATAATTCAAAATTAGAAAGTTTAATGGTTTTTTCATTCGAAAAAACAGTTGATGGACTTAATCATTCAAAATAAAAAAGTTTAATGGTTTTTCATTCGAAAAAATAGTTCAAAAACTTAATAATTCAAAATGTGATAGTTTATTGGGTTTTTTAATTTGAACTTTTTCCTTATTAAAATTCTGAAAATAAACCCAAATAATGGGTCGAATTAGATGTTGTGTGAAAATGGATGAATTAAAAATGAATACTTAGGGGTTGTTTGTTTTTTTAAAAAAACATCTTAATAGCTCTTAAGTCTGAATCGTTCAGACCTTTTTACACATCACCTCTTATTAATCATAACTAAAATAAGACTTCAGACTTTAAACCTCTTAAAAAACAAACGGCACCTTAGTAAAGTTTATAAATAATGACCGTATTTTATATGGTTTGACTTGATTTAAGTAGTGTTTAGTGTAAAGGTTAGATGAGACATGATTGGACATTATAAATCTGGATATAACATAATTATTGTTAAAGGGAAAAATAAATAGAACAAAAAAATGAAGAGAATAACAATAAGACAATGAGAAGAAGACTGTAATTCTCATTAATCATAAGCCCTTTAAATAGGGACGAGTTTACAAAGAAAAAGAAACATTCATTATGGTAAATTCTAATACTAGGAAAATATTATATCAATCACTTACTTTTGATGATGACACATAATCCTACAACACTCCCCCTTATGCCGAGTCAAAGGAGTGATTGTGCACAATTGTTGTCTCGTTAAAACCTTACGCCAAAATAAAAACCCAGTGGGAAAAAATAAAAGTCTGACGAAGGAAAGAGTACAATGCACCAGTTTTTTTTTGCAATATATAGACTTTTCCTTCAATCTAATTTTCTCTTAGATTCGTACATTAATCGAGAGAGTTAGGAAAATATGATGGTATATAAATAGTTGTCTCACTAAAACCTTACACCAAGAAACAAAACCCAATGGAAAAAATAAAACCTTGGTTAAGGAAAGAGCACAACATACCAATATCACAAATATAGTAGACTCCTCCTTTTGTCTACTACTCCCCTGATTCGTGCATTAATCTATGGAGTTTGGAAAACACTTGCGTTTACTTTCTACATGTTTTCCAATATATGGATTTAGGTAATGATTTGGTAAAATATGTAATATTTTCCTGGCATCTTACTTGATTCAATTGAATCTCGAGGAGAGTTTTCTTATTGCTGATTGTATAAGACTTAAGCAGAATATGTTTTGTGTTATCACCCTTGATGTATCTTATGTTCATTTCTTCGATACATGATGCATTATTTTCATATATGCAAATAGGATACTGGTTGAACCTAAAATTACTAACTCATCTAATATATGTAATGATAGTCCTTAATCATATGCATTATCTCATGGAGAGTAATATTATTGGATTAGTTCAAGGAGGTAGTTACAAGGGTTTGCTTAGCTTACTTCCAAGCAATCGGCGTATTCCCAGTGGTAATTCCTTATCCAATTTGAGAACAACCTTTGTATGGGTCAGACAAATATCTAATATCGGCAAAGACATACCAAGAGGTTGTTTGGTGTTTTTCTATAAGAGCTAGTACTTTTGCTGCTTACATTCTAAGTAGGTATTGAATTTTCATTATCAATCTCATTTTTATTTCTACAGGGAAAGTATAAGCCCATGTCAATGGTTCTAAAAGATTTACTTGATATCATTTCAAATGACGTTGCGTTGGCGCTGAGCTAAATCTAGCTAACAAGTTCACTGAGAAATAGAATATACAGTCAAGTGTATTGTGCTAAGTACGATAATGCTTATATTGTACTTAGATAGGGAATTCCAACTTCCAACACTTTTTCGTCACCATCCTTTAGACGAAATGGACAATTCCTTATATCCAACACTTTGACCAATCATGGGAGTGCTAACCGGATGCGCTTTGTCCATATTAAATTGCTTGATTATTTTCTAGACATAAGCGATCGGTGAATATTTCACAAACTCGGTGTCCTGGCTCAAATAGCTAGACAAACCCAAGTTTTCCCAAGATTTTTATCTCAAATTTAGATTTCAAGTTGCTTGTGGTTTCTCTTATTTCATCAAGAGTGCCTATTATGTTCATAGCATCGACATATAAAGCTACTTTGAAAATCTATAACTTGTTTTTCTACATAAATACGCAAGGGCACAATTCATAGTTCTTATATATCCTTTCCCAATCAAGTGTTTACTTAGGGGGTTATACCACATCCGCATAGATTGTTTTAATCTATAAAGTAAGCGTTTCAATTTTATTGCAAACACACTTCATGGTTTAGAGTTACTTGATTTTGGTAATATAATGCCATCAAGCACTTTTATATCTCTGAATCTAGATCCCCATAGAGATATGTATTAACCACATCCATGAGCTGCATTTCAATCATTCGGAAACTTCTAGGCTAATTAATTAGCATAACGTTATAACGTCCATCACGGGAGAGTAAGTCTTCTCGTGGTCAATCCAAGGCGTTGTGAGAAACTTTGCGCCAAAAAAGAGTCTCATACATTATGACTTGATTATTCTCATTACGCTTTATGATAAATGATTTATCTATGTCTTACAGGCTTTACACTTGGTGGGTTAGCACTACCAAACCAAATAACTGTTCATTTGTCAAATAATATGATTATCCTGGATTGCTTATTTAGGCCAATTTGCTCTTTGTTGATATTTTTTAACTGAGCATGGTTCGATGTCAATGTGCATAACACCCTAAAATCTGAAAATAGCAACTTATTTAAAATTTTCTAAATACATCAATCATTGAATCATCGACAACCACAATTTAGATTCAACTTCAATACACAAACATTCAATCTATACATACGGTTTATAATAAGGACGGGTGCTACTAAAACCCAAAGATAGTCACTATCTCCAACTTGCGGAAGACTTCACCAATTACTTACTTTAGTGTCTAGCTAAGGCTCTACGCTTCATAGAACTGCTAAAACCCAACTCCCAACTAGAACCTGATGCACATGCCGACAAATAAAAAGGTTAGGCTTAACGCCTAGTGAGCTCAAGAGTTTTCAACATATAATAAGATGTCTGTGAAAATAGATAATGCAGTTCAATTCATAATCTTTCAAAAGGTATGCTTTGAATATGCAAACGACTCGTTTTCCAATAATATGCATTTTAGACGGAGAACACCAACTTGGACCTTTTTCAAATCAAAATACTACAAAATGATGATACCAATGTAAACCGCCCCTTCATAAATTAGCTTTAACCCAAAACTCACTCAAAACGTAAATATAACTTGAACTTTCCATTTAAGAAAGTACGGTTAAACCTTATATTTCAAAACACCCAAACACGGGTGGGGCATAATACTCAACCCATAAATCAAGGGTAAAACCCAAATATACAAAACGTCACCGAAAACTTGGATAATAAAACTCAATACCCAAAAACAACACTTTTCGGTGACGGGGGATTCCCGATTCCATAAAATGTGACGGTCCATAAAGTAAGCCCATTTTATGTTGTTATGACTAGTCATATAAACAAAAGTACACACAAGGGATGTCAGGCTCAGTGTCTTTAAACATACACCAACGGAAACTCAAGTTCAACCCCGAAGGGTTGCTAGGTCGAGCTCCTCATCCAATATCGTAATACTTGAGCACGAAGGACTTATACCCACATCCGGTACCTTAACGTGCAGCACGAAGGTCTTACACCCACATCCGGTGCCTAACGTGCCTCGACGTAGAAAACTAATCGTCCCAACGCCGGACAATAATAAACCAAATACGGGATCATGACTCCCAATGCGTCAAATAAGCCAAATAATACACATAAGGCCCAACAAGGCTCGAAGTCGAGATACCAAAACTGGACTATTGTCCAAAAACCCCATCAAAATAACAATGCCAAGCCGCAGACTTAGCAACTCATTGACTCATTAATAAATGGAATAAAAACACGATAAAACGCACTCACCCAACGGATATGCAAACATCATGACCAAAAGTGAGATTAGTTCAAAACTCAACATTAGTTGAGACAATCCATTTTCCAAATGAACTCATAACACAAAATATGCGTTTTCCAAATTTAACTGCTGATAAGAACGAAAATCATAAAATGAGACTATAAACATTCTTTCAAGTTACTTCACATAGATGTGCAAGTGATACTTTATAAAACACTCCATTTCATGACGATGCATAAGACTCGACAAACATTTAAAAGTGTATTTCTTTGACTAAAGATCTATTTATGCAATAAGACCTCAAAACACATTCGTTTATAACACATTTATCAAAATACCCAAAAATCCCAAATGTGGGTATTATACAAAGTTTGTAAAGTTAAATGCCTCAAATAATCAAAGATTATCAAATATCCCAACATTTGATAATTTCATACAGAACACATAAACACTTTAAAATAGACATTTTGGCATGTACAACGTTTTCACAAATCAACTTGAACTCACCTTGCTAGATTTAGGCTAAATCTAGATTTTCCCCAACGAGCTCTTTTGAAGGCCACTTGAATCCTCAAGCCGAGAACCTCCAAAACCTAGATCCATACGTTTCCAACCATAAATACCCATAACTAAACATTTAGAAACATTCCTCAAACATTACATACCAAAATCCCTAAACAAGCTCAAAACCCTAGTTTCTCCAAAACTAACAAATCCGAGATTTGAGATACCAAACACTAAGAAACCATCAATGGAGCATTTATAACATTATTTCAAGAAGGCTTACCACTAGAGATGACGAGACCTTCCGAGAACACCCAATCCAACTCTTCAACCCGAGCTCCCAACCGAACTTGATGAAGAAGATGCAGATGGTGGTTTTGTGGTTCAAGATCTCACAAGCTAGATGATGGAGAATCATTTGGTTTAAGGAGAAACCCCTTCAAAATGGGTTAGGGTTCGACATTTGGGTTTGGGAGAGAAAAGGGAAGAAGGTTTTAGGGTTTGGGTTAAGAGAATGAGGTTTGGTGGCTGAAAAATCGGTTTTAATTTCACCAGGCAATTACGCGGGTTATGCCGCGACCTCCACTCGCGGCATAAGTCGCCCGTTTCCCTGAGACTCACATCCAGTGAGTTTCGCGACTTGTGCCGCGACCCCAAGTCGCGTCACAACTCGCAATGGCCCCAAAATTCCCGTTTCTCGACTGATTCAATCCTCGATAATCCAAAAGTAAAACTTATCGAAAATCTCGGGTGTTACATCTATCATCTCATAAGAAACAATATATACGAAATATATCATCAATGAGTATGTATGATCTGTCCATCGACTCATATGTACTCTCATAATTCATTTGGAATTTCTTTAATCTCTGGAATCAATATTAACTTTGGAGCGTCCTCCGGTAATGATTCATAGACATAGTTTAATCAGAGACAATCTCATGAGAGGTTTATGTATTGATGACAAATAGTTGTGCCTTACTCTTCTCTTCCTTTAGATGAGTATCTATCGAATCAAGTAGCTTCTCCCATTTCCGTTTGGGAGCTATGACCTCAACCACACCTCCACCATGTGTGATTGCAACGCACTTTCCAGCGACGTTGTGCCCTTGTTTGGAGACTTTAACCTTGCGAGTATATTTACAGCTCGTATATGTGATCTTGTCACTTCTGGAATAACATTAAAGGTATCAGATATCGAGTCTGATTCGTTTGACTTCAACACTACGTTGTGAAAAATGAGACAAAGTGGGAATATTCAATGACACTTCCTGTCGTTCCCATGGAAAATCCTTTTTTCTATCTCCCCCGAACGACGGGAAGATTGTCTCATGAAAGTGACAACCCGCAAATCTAGCGGTAAAGATATCACTAGTCAAATATTCTGATTAGCAGATAATTGTTGGGGATTCATATCCAACATATACCAAATCGTCTTTAAGGACCCATTTCGATGCGCTGCGGAGGCGCAATTGGCACATATAATCAAACATGCGTAAATGTAAAGTATCAGGCTTATATCCAGTTACCAACTGGTACGCATGAGGTTGGTTAGCATGCAGTGGGTCTAAAAACGAAAAAAAAAACTGCATATAATAATTGCATAACCCCAGGTAGATGTGGGTAAATTGGTGCGCATTACTAATACCTTAGATGTCATCATATTCTTTTGATAACAACTTCTATGAGACCATTTTATATATACACATGGGGTATAGGAAACTCTACATTGATCCTCATACATATGCAATTAACATCAAATCCTTATGATGTAAATTCTCCAGCATTCCAAGTCATGTAGACTTGATGAAATAATCAGGGTAGTGAGCCCTTAAACGTATAGCTAGTGCTAGGAGTGCAGTATTTCATGTGGACAATAATACGACATGCGTTCATCGTGTCAAAACCAGAACCATAAAGTTTTAATGGCCCGCATTCTGGATGTTTATGTTCATAAATATCACCTTGTATTCGTTGTAACAATGAAATATTTTTGTATTATGTCCTTAGCTTTAGGATGATCTCATTCCTGTCTTGGCTAAGGATTAGGGTATATACAAAAGTTCTAGGTATTTGAGAGGCATATTATGATGACAATGTTGTTTCTTATGCTGCAGAAGTCAACAGTTGAAATTTGCCTCGTTTTGCCTATCACTCGAAAGAGAATGTGTCTATGTGTATTTTGCAATACACGAATCACTATGTCATAATCATGGTGTCCCACATGGTCATGTCGAAACATATATGTGTTATTTCCCTAAAGTTCTTTATTGGTGACAAAAATGTTTCGATGACTCGATAATCTACTAGCTAATTTGACACATAGTTTCCATGATATATGTTAGTTTCAAATTCACTAGAACTTATGTATATATATATGCTCATTATAATTTCCATTTGATACGAATATCTTTACAAGGTTCCTATTGATCTTGTACCAACAAGAAAATGACAGTTCATCGTCTAAGTATTTCGGTTAAATGAATTATAAAATAAGTATTTGTCTATCATTTTATATTGTGTGAGAGGTAAAAAAAATTAATTCTCCTCGATACATTCCTATACGGAACGGAGAATATTGAAATTTTTGCATTTGTTACGATGTATTTCTTTACATCTATAATGGTTACATATTCGATTACTTAGCAGAGAAATTAATTTTGATACTTAAAATTAATTTTCAAAGAAACATAAGCTTAATCAATATTAAATATTAAATTAATATGTTATAGTTCATTTTCAACTTGTTCCCTTTTCTACAGGAACACTCTTTAGTGCATTTCTTATTTGATTGTTCATTTCACCTGGGGCAGTAGTTGTATCTCTACTCTAGATGTTGAAAAATCATTCCCGACTCTTACCGAGACCCTAACCCCGTTCTAGGTTTTCGTCCACATAGTGCATAAATGTCACATGTGTGAAATTGTTTTTAACTCTCTGTTCTTTGGAGTTGTTTCCACCTTTAATATATTCATTATTGATCTCGAGAATTTCTTTGTCTTGACATATGTGGTGTTGTTATTCGAAAGAACCTTGTTATGTCTCTCAACCACTTGCAGTACGTTGATGAGTTTTTCTAAAGGTTACTTTCCAACTTATATTAGTTCATTAATATTTTTGATATATGAAAGGTGGAAATAATGTTACGAATCATGTCATCTTCTGTGAGTTCCTTGCCACAGAGATTGAGACGCATTTTGGAAATAACATTTCTTTGTTGAAATCAGTTACCTTTTTGTAATCAAGTAAGTGGGTTTCATTCCACTGTACGATTAGTTCGAGAAGTACACATTCATGACTACTCCCTATTATCCCTTTCGGGACATCCCACATTTCTTTGGGGGTTTCTAGTAAATGTATTCCTATGAAACTTAGG
This sequence comes from Arctium minus, assembly GCA_954870635.1. Classification (NCBI taxonomy): domain Eukaryota; kingdom Viridiplantae; phylum Streptophyta; class Magnoliopsida; order Asterales; family Asteraceae; genus Arctium; species Arctium minus. Next base: position 24,311,156 of record OX941084.1, read on the forward strand.
ATTTATATGCCGTCTCAAAACATGAGGGTATTTGCTTGTATCTTTTCAAGAGGTTGGTTTTAAAGTCAATTGAGGAGTTGATGGACTTTAGGTATTTTCTTGTACCTTTTCAAAAGGAGGTTTATATAATCATTTATGATACTCAGATTCTTTTGAGTGTACGACGTTGATTTTGGGATAAGTTGATTCAACCATTTGTAGAAATACTTACTTGAATTGCAATATTGGAAAAACAAACCTTCTGATGGTGGTAGTTTGCGAATAGAACAACCGTTTAATAGCGGCAGAAACGATTTGAGGGAGCGACAACGCAAACGAGCTATATGCTGATAACGTGTTAAAGGGAAAAACAAATAGAACAACAATATGGATAGAATAACAATAAGACAATGAGAAGAAGTATGTAATTCTCATTAATCATAAGCCCTTTAAATAGGGAGGAGTTTACAAAGAAAATGAAACATTCATTATGGTAAATTCTAATACTAGGAAAATATTATATAAATCACTTCCTTTTGATGATAACACATAATCCTACAACAATTATTTGTTAATCCTGTATTTTTTTTTGTAACTGTGTGCTTTCAGGCCAACTTATGCGCACCTTTGATACGACTATAACAGGACATAACACAACTGTTAAAATAAACAAATTGCCCATAAAAATATCGTTTAAATAATTTTATTATAAAAACAGAATAATAATTTATAACAACATATGTATATGTAAATGTCTTGTAATTTATATAAATAAAATATTATATATATAGTATGCATTAATAGACGAAAGCTCATGTGAGAAGTTGATGTTAACGTGAGAAGTTGATGTTAACGTGAGAATCGTGAGAAGTGGACCTGAACCGTTGATTACTTTTAATCTCATATCCTCCCATGAATTGCGCCTTAGAAGGGGATTGATCTGGTGCATCTTATCTCGGTGCATCTCATTCTAATGTGCATCCATTTCTCATCCAACGGTTGATAACCATTTCTCACATTTCTCAAGTTAACCTCAACTTCTCACCGGAACCCAACCCATGCATAATAATATATTATTACAATATATATATATATATATATATATATATATATATATATATATAGGGGTGGTATCAATTGGAAACCAAGTTTCATTGGAAACTTTGGAAACCAAATTTCAACCATTGATCTTTATAATCAATGGTTAAGATTCATTTGAATTATATATGGTAGTAAATTAATTAATTTATTAATAATAAATAAAAATAATAGATGAAAAGGGTAAATATGTCTTTTGATTTTGTGTCTCAAATATGGCAAGAAAGGTTTATTTTATTTAGATTAATTGAAATCAAAAATAAAATTTCCCATGCAATCTAAATTTTGTTATTTTTTTTACTATGAAAACGAGGAACATTTGTCTTTTCATCAAAAACATTATTTTTCTTTTAAAATGTAAGAAAATATTTTTTTTAATTTCATTTTATTATAAAATTTTCCACACAATCTAATATTGTGATGAAACATAATGAATTTGTGGATTACAAATTTCATTGGATTACAGATTTCATTGGATGATAGATTTCATCAGGTTCATCGTGTTAGCATTATTGTTTCATAATGAAAATAGATTCATCAGGTTCATCATGTCAGCATTATTGTTTCGTAATGAAACATGATGAATTTGTGCCATTTTTGTTAACTTCCCATTTTTGTTTCATTACCTGTTCAGTTGCATATGTGTATATGAAAATAGATTCATCAGGTTCATCGTGTTAGCATTATTGTTTCATAATGAAAATAGATTCATCAGGTTCATCGTGTTATCATTATTGTTTCATTATTACCATATATAAGCTAAATTAAATATCTCATTTTTAAATTAATCAATGATTATTATTACCATATATAAGCTAAATTAAAATTAAATTATTATTCATATAATAATAACAGTTACCATATATATTATGAAATAATGTAAAAGACAAAAATAACTTTTTTAATTAAAAAAAAAAAAGAAATTCACTGATTGGTTGATTTCGGTTTCCAAAGTTTCCAATGTAATACTGGTTTCCAATTGATCGCTCCCCTATATATATATATAGGGTCAGGTTCAGGGGAAAACCTCAAAAAATGGAAAACTGAAGAACACTCTGGTAGCCCTTCATCTGGACGGTATGCACTTGTGCATACAGGTAATTTGTAACATGCACACGTGCATATGCACAAGTGCATAAAAACCAAAAATCAACATAATTTACCTGTATGCACAAGTGCATATTGTCCAAATGGAAGGCTACCAGAGTGTTCTTCAGTTTTCCGTTTTTTTGAGGTTTTTCCCTGAACCTCCGTCTATATATATATATATATATATATATATATATAGGGTTGGGTTCACGTGAGACCAACATGGCAGCATGTTTTCGTGAGACCCGTGAGAACACGATTTTACACTTGAAAATTCACAACAAAACACTATGAAAGATTATTTATTTAATTGGAATCAACGAGGGAGACCTATAACATCTATCAAGTTTCACCTCACGAGACGGTTCACCTTAGTGTTTACTCTCATGAGTAACACCACAAGGCCCGACACATTTATGACTACCTCCAAGGCATTACCCCAAATGGCGGGGATCTTAGTGTATACCTCCAAGGTGGCACCATAAGATTAAATCCTCCTAGTGCCTACTTAAAGATTCATCCATAAGTTTCATACATACAATTATACATATTTACTCCAAATAAAATGTACATATTACCAATTTAGATAAGGAAGTGGTACAACTACTAAATCCAATCGTAGAAGAGATCTCCAAACTACTCAAAGACTCCAAATTCGTTCAAGAAGTCACATCACATAACTCTTCATAGGACATTCTCAAGTTGTAGAACCAAATAGTATGGTACAAAGATAAAAGACCTTGAACAAATATTCATAACCATGAGAATATCACATATAGACAAAATCCTCAAGTTAGATCAATAATCCATAAATCAAAGATTTGCATAAAATACATCCAAATACCAATGAAGTTTCATAAAATCTTCCTGGTATACTCTAGATATGAACCTATGTTTATCAAGGCTCAAGTATGATGGTTTACACCAAAAAATTCAATAAACCTCCAAATGTGTAGATATGAACAACTTACCAAATATGAAAAGAATAATCAATATAAAGCATGTAATGAAGATAGATTAACACATCTAGACATGTATCTAGTTTTACAAAGCTTTTTTTAAAACTCACATATTTGGTTTTTAGACGAAAACCTAGAAAACTTGCAAAACCTTAGATTGATGGAGAAGATGAGACTTGAGACTTGAAGCTTGACCTCTACTTGAATCTTCACTCTAGATGAGTTCAAAGACCCTTTAATGCTTCAATAAATGTGTCCACCAAAACCTAGGTTGCAATAAATGAGGAGAAGGTTTGGAGTGACAGAAAATCGTCCCTTAAGGCTGAAAATCGCGCCCTCTGCTGATTTTGGTGATAAAATGTCAAGAAAAATGGGTTATGGGGTTTTATAACCATAATTTTAGACCGGGAGATTGTGCCCAACTATTGTGCCAGTGACACTCTCGCAGAAATGGTACCGAGGGTGGGGCAAGGTCAGCTATTGTGACAAGCGGTTGTGCCCAAGGCACTCTTGCTATCACTTTCGCACAACATGTACCAAGAGGTGTTCAACCTCGGCGATTATGACACGCGATTGTGCCCAAGGGCGCTCTCGTTGTCACTCTCGCACCGATAGTATAGAGGCCCAAATTTCCAAAACAATCAAAACGATTTACCTAGAGCACAAGGTTAGTAAGTCAGGATTAAGTTTAACGATCCAAATCAATACTAAGCATTTCTTAATAAAAGACAATGTAACCCAAACGTGAGACTTAACTTACCTAACAATATTCTGGGTGTTACACAACCCCTTGACCCCCGCCTTTCGGCAACCTAAGTTGACAGGGACAATCATTTGTGAGTCTGCACTATGCACCTCCTGAGTCACTTTGGTTGTCTCGTCACATTTAATCGATCTCAAGTAAATCACAATCATACCAAATAGTTAATGATACTAAAATCACAAAATGGTCCCCGGGGGGGGGGGGGGTGTTTTCGAGGTTAACATCTGCTTTGCTGCTATCCGCGTGGTGCCCTTTCAATATTTGTACGCTTTCTTTGTTCCCACTTATTTCGTGTTGTGTGTGTTTGTGCGTGTTTTTTTTCTTCAAGTTTCTTCATGCTAAGGTGTAACACCTCGAATTTTCAATCTTATGAATAACCCCTCGTATATCTTTATTTTCTTATGTTGGGGATTAAGGTTCTTTGAGAGAAATCGAGGAAGTAGAAGAAAGGAAGAAAAAGGGGGCATGTATTCTGGTCTGTAGGGAGCACGGGTCGTGCTCATTTCTTCACAAAAATGGCACGGGTCGTGCTGGGCCACAGAAGAGTTGGCACAGGGCGTGTCATTTCCTTCACAAAATCAGCACGGGTCGTGCTGGTCGTCAGAAGCAACAACACGGGTTAAAATGAGATTTTCCCCAAAATTTCATTATTCCTCATTTCTATCTCCCAAACCTTTTCTCTCAAAACCCTCCCTCTTCATTTACTCCACTTAGGGTTTGGTCCAACCACCATTCCTTCCATTGATTTCTAGAGTTAAGATCATCATCCAAGTTGTCGATTTGGAAGCTTCATCTCCATCTCCATCTTCATCTTCTCCAAGGGTCAAAACCTAGGGTTTTGGGTTTTCTTCAAAACCCACTTGTTGAGTTCATACACTCTTTATAAAACTTTATACATGTCAAATGTGGATTTTGAATACCTAAATATCTCCTCTTTCATATATTTGATTTGTGGAAATTGTATTAAATCCAACTTTTGGAGATATTAGGGTTTATGATGATTTTTGGGAAATAGAGATTTATGAACTTCAACAATGTTCTTTTAGCTTACTTATACTTGGGCTATGCATTTAAATGAATGGCATTTACTATGTAAGATTTATGGATTTGGGAATATTGAACTTGTGGTTAACTGCTGATAAGTTTGCATATTAGCTTACATCATATTTTGGGATTTGAGAAATACAAAAGGGGTCATTTACATTTTGACTAGTGATCCTTTGGTAAACAATGGGAAATGGTTTTGGTGAAAATCACCCTTCATGTCATTTATGCATAATATCCATTGTTGGAAATATTCGTTGGGCCTTATGAGCATTATTTGGCTTAATTGTTGCATTTGGGAGTCATGACCCCGTAAGTTGTTATATTGTTATTCCGGCGTTGGGACGACTAGTTTCCCACGTCGAGGCACGTTTAGGCATCGGATTGGGAGTGTAGGTCCTACGTGCTCAAGTATTACAATATTGGATGAGGATCTCGACGTAAGGGCCCTTCGGGGTTGAACTTGAGTTTCCGTGGGTGTAAGTTTAAAGCCACTGAGCCTGACATCCCTTGTGTGTACTTTATTTGTGTATTGGCTTTACTGACTCATCAAATGTCTTACTTTTGTGTTCCGTCATTTGTGTTAGTAAGCGGGTCTCCCCCGTTAACCCAAGAGGTACTGGCAATATTTCAAGAGCATTATTATCATTACTATTATTATTGTTGTCACAAATGAAACTCTTTTACTCACTTTTAAGTTCGATTATTTAACTGCAAATGTTTGATCTCACTAGACTTTAGCCTAACACTTTTTTTTAAAATGACATGTATAACAGGCCAGGTTTTCGGTGGGATTCGTCGGGACTGAGTGGATGGCCTTGTGGTCAAGAGCGGTCTTTTTGGGAGATGTATAGACCGGTATTTTGGATAGTGGACACACTTTTGGAAGAATAGCAACACCTGATACTAATATTTCTTATTTAAGTTAGATTATTAGGTTGTTAGTTTATTCTTCATTTGATCAATTGTAAAGGTCATAACTTGTTTCCCCGTTTTATCGGGATGATACTTTGGGATTGTTTATAACAGGTTGATATACCCAGGCTTACCAATTTATAGCCGTCATATTGCAAAATTTTCAAAATTTTATTTCTCTAAAATTTAGGGTGTTACATAAGGTCTTTGTTCATCGAGTAGTTTTGGTGTGGGTATTTATTTGGTTTTCTATTTCTTGTAGAATTCTTTCTCAAAGCCCTCTTGCACTTCGGTTTTTTCACCTTAATAGATTTGTGTTTTCTTAGAAAAGAAAAGATTTAATATCAATTCATTTTAAAGTAAATAAATCAATTAATATCACTCGTAAAGTAAATTTAAATAAAAGAAGAGAACTTTAAAGCAATAATAATAATATTTCACCACATGGGTCATGGGATGGCTTTTTTATTCGTCAATCACGTGGGGAAGGCCGTCATTAGATAGTCGCCTCGCCTTGCCTTCTTTTAATAGATCAATCGCGTACACGTATTCATAGACAAACCCATGACCCACCACACCACACGACACATTTATCATATTTACATTTACACCCTTCAAAAAATACAACATATAACATTTCACCCCTATCAACAAAGACAAACAATCATGTGTTTAAAAACTATATATAATAAATAATATTACAAAGGGGGAATGATTCAAATAGCACTTTTCCCCAACAAAGTTGACAAAATAACACATTTTCATATATATATATATATATATATAAGTTATTTTGTCAACTTTGTTGGTGAAATGTGTTATTTGAGTCATTCCCCCTATTACAAAACATTGGTAACATATGACATTGTTACAATATTTTTATATCTTAATTTCCGTTCAGAGTATTTTATATAATTTTTTTTACTGTTAATAGTATTGAAATATTTTATTTTAAATTATGTTAGATGGGGTTTTGTGCTTTTAAAAACTACAAATATAAAATATAGTACCTTTATTTTCAACCTGGACTCAAAACACCTCATCAAAATTACCATTCCCTCATTGGCAACACTTATATTCTCTTTTGAGGTTCAACATCTCTATCTGTCAACTATCGCTTGATTAGAGGTTATTTTGAGACGTTGATTTGATTCATATATATGTGTGTGCTTTGAATATACTCTTTTAAAAACGACAGATGATGGATTCGTATAAAAAGTAGGTCCAATTTCATTTTGTTGCGTTTGCTTTTGTAATGCTTAACTTTCAATTTCGTCTCCAATTTGAACCGATTAAGGGTTGACTTTGTGAGTTTCCGGTTTTATTTTGATAAAGTTCAATTGGAAGTTATCGTAAGGAGTATTTTTCACTCAACGAATCAAAAATGCAATATCACTATAATGTGAGATGACATTTAGATTGTCTTCATTTGTACTAATTTTGAATCTTTTAGAGATCCTCTCCATTGAAACACCAAATTAACACAAAAATGGTGTTTATGGACAGACAAACATCAACTTTCATGTAAAATTATTGAAACAATTTTTTTTTTTTTTTGTGTGTGTGTGTGTGTGTTAAAAATGACATATCCTTATAATATTCTGATTAGTTTTAAAAAAATGATGTTCCATTGGAGAAAAATTGCTCTTTGCACCAAAAATTACATAATATCGATACAAAATTTGACTTTTTCATCTGACGATGATCACAATTACCAACACATCTAGATTTTTCAATAAAGGGAAGAACAACTGTAACCAATCTTTAGGAAAAACACTATGATAACAAACATTTTTTCTACACCACAATGGGAATGATCCGTATGGATAAAGATCCCCCCCTTACGAGTAAACAATCACTTAATATATAAAAACATGAAACGATTATTTGGCAATAATTAATCATACGAAAAAAATCCGGTATATCCCACATAACAGTAAGGTTTAGTAAGCTAGAATGTACCCATATATATCATGTGTTTAAAGAAACTGTTTTCTTGAAATAGATTGTTTAATTAATAATATGTTGGTAATTTTTGTTGGAAGTTAATTGGAAATGAATCTTGAAATGGAGATGAGAAGGAAGGAAAATGAATTAAAGCAAAAGATGAAGGGTGGAAAGTGATGAATAAATGGTACTAGAAGAAAGCACCAAAAAGAAGGTCATGAATTAATCATCCATGTTTGACCAATTCAGAAACCAACCACCTTAAATGCTGTTTATTTTGGACAAAATGAAAGTTGCTTCTAATCTCTGCAACAGCGACCTCCAATCCACATTTTTCAAATTTTAATAACACAAACACATGGATACTATTCTAATGCCAAGACCCCAATGACAATGGTGGTAGGCCCTTTATCACCAACACCCACATGCACTAATTATTCAACCACCATTTAAGATGCCAAACACACAACACAACAACAATATAGAGCTACCTCAAGAATCCAACATATTTAATATCATCTTTAACATGTCAACCATCATATCATATCATATACATATATTTAATCATCAGGAAAAAACTACAATGAATGGAAAACTTCGAAACACCTTGATAATCATTCATTTGTCTAGTATGCACATGTGCATAAAAATACACATGGGCATAGAAACCAGAAAACGGTTTCAATTACTTTTACGCGCATTTGCATACCGGACAAATGAATGAGTTATTAGGGTATTCTTTAGTTTTCCGTTTTTTGTGGTTTCCTCTTAACCTAAGTCTCTCTCTCTCTCTCTCTTTATATATATATATATATATATATAAGGATAATCATTTGCAAACATTCTAAAGGTTACAAACCCATCTAGACCATCCAAAATTTTGATAAACGGTTGAGTAATTTTAGAATTTAAATTTATTAGGAAAATAGGGAGAAAATAGGAAAGGGTAGTTTCGGAATAATTTTTAGGTATTTTAAATTTAAATTTTATTAATTAATTTGAATTTATCTAATTATGGTTACAAGATTCTTTAATTTTCTCCATATTTAACTCAATCTCTCTCAAAAAAAAAAATCCGGCCACCTACACCATCACTTCGTCGGCGACCGAGAACCACCGCGGTTCTCCACTACTCAATCCGACGACCGCCATGTGCTACCGCCATCTGCCAGCAGCCTCCTTCGCCACCCCACGTAATGTGATCTCCTCTCCCGAATCTCCGGCGACCTACCCCCGAATTCCAGGGAGTTTATGAATTTTCAAGTTTATACAATGTTTGTTCAAGTTTCATAAACTGTTTTTTCGAAATTTTCTAGTTTCATAAACGGTTTCATATATTTTTCCCTCGTATGAATAATCATATTTTTAAGTTTCATATATTTTTCTCCTATATGAATATTCAGATTTTTTTTCGAAATAATCATATATTTTTGAAGTTTCATATATTTTTCTCCTATATGAATAATCAGATTTTTAAGTTTCATACATTTTATCCAATATGAATATCGTAAAAATTTCAAAAAAGACATTTTATGAAATCAAAAAAACTTGAAACTTTCGAAAAAACAGTTTATATGTGAAAATCGGAAAAATTATGAAACTATCCAGAAATGGGGAGGTTGTCGGAGTGGAAGGAGGTCGCTGGAAGTGGGAGGATGTCAACGGAAGTGGATGGTGACAGTGGATCGTGTGTGTGTGTGTGTGTGAGAGAGAGAGAGAGAGAAAGGGAGAGGAAGAAATAATTAAGGAAGTTAGTTTTTCCTAAAAATACGAAATTTATAAAAAGAAATAAATACCCTGGTTTGTATTGTTTGTAACCTTTATAAGGTTTGTAAATGAAGGTCTCTCTCTCTCTCTATATATATATATATGTATGTATATAGTGGAAGGTTCAAATAAGAAGTTTAAATATCGTGCGAAGGTAAGAAAGAAATGTTAAGGAAATATTCATATGTGAATCATTAAAAAAATCTATTTGAATGTGCATATGTGACCCCATATGAATAGTCTTTAACGTCTGTTCACATATGCATCTTCAAATAGATTTTTTAATGGATTCACTAACCTCCGCTTAAGCTTTCTTTCTTACATTCTCGCGATATTTACTCTTATTATTTGAACCGTCCTTTATGTGTGTGTACATATATATGACAAATCAAATAAAAGTCTTCTAAAAGTTAGTTTATATGTTTTATTTCATACAATATTATTTCATAGATGAAATGTTAAATAATTTTTATTTGATTCATGGTCTCTCTCTCTATATATATATACACACACAACAAATTAATTGGTAGGTTATTACCCGTAAGTAAGACGATATGCCAATTTAAGAATCCAGCTATACGTCATATCAAAATCGACTATATCTAGAATTTCTGTAAGAAATGGAAAACCACCGAAAAAGGGTAGCTTTAGAATTCTCCCACTTGGGGTGCAAAGATCGTTGTTGCGTGCAAAAAAGAGAAAGAAAGAAATAATGGGCTAAAAGACTGCTACTTTTATAAGCATTTGATTTGTTCATACTAACTTTTTGATATATATCAAAGGAGAAAAGGGATTTCTTATTCTTATTGTCCTATATAAGTCTTATGAGAGGGACCTTTTTTTCCCTTTCGGCGGCTTATTGATGTCCATATTTACCACCTTATTTCAAGATCCATTGGCATCAATTTTGTGAACACGATTAAAAAAAAAAAACACACATATATATAGGGTGCATTTCTTTTGCAAATCAAGCAATTTGTATAAACTATGCAAACCAATCTTAGCCGTTCATCAAGTCTAATGAATATATAATTTTATTATGTTTCCTAATTTAAAATCATGATTATAATGAATAAACTTAACATTTCCTAATTTAAAATCATGATTATAATGAATAAGCTTAACATTTTCCATATATATCACAATCATTATTAATGAATCATAATTATTATCCATAAATATATCTATTTTTTCCTAATATAGTGGTTTGCATAGTTTGTACAAATTGATTGGTTTGCAAAAGAAACGCACTATATATATATATATATATATATATATATATATATATATATATATATATATGAGAGCGATCAAATAGAAACCACTCTAATTTTGAAAACCGTGGAAACCCTCGATTTCATTGGTTAAGTTAATGAAATTGTTTCATGAAATTGTTTAATTTGATGAAATTTTTTCATATAATTCTTTTATTGATGACAAAACTAGTGAGAGAGAGAGAGCGAGCGAGCGAGAGAGAGGTCAGGGTGAGAAAGAGTGGAGAGAAAGAGTGCGGAGTGATCGAGAGAGGGCGAGCGTTTGGAGAGGTGCGGGGCATTGGAGCAAGACTAGGTATAACAAACAACTATCGAGCCGAACAACCAGCGGACATAGTTCTTCAAACCAGACGTCGTACTTGTTCTTCAACTTTCCAAGAAATTGGGAGGTGGTTGACCTATGGAGAATATTCAAGAGATATGGGACGGTTTCGGACATCTACATGGCCGGAAAACGAATGAACAATGGGGAGAGATTCGGGTTCGTGAGATTCAGATTTGTGATGAACAAGAAAGGGTTGGAGCTTGCTCTGAACCAGATTTGGATAGGAACATACAAACTAAGAGTGTTTATCGCGAACAATGAAGAAAAAGAAAAAACTTTAACCGAGACTCATCGTATCGGAAAAAACAAAACAGATTCGGGGGGGCTAAAGAGTGTAACAACACAAAAGGTTGATGGCAGCAGGACGTTCGTTGATGTAGTGAGAGAAAGAAAAAGTGAAGGGATCAGCAAGGATGATACAAACCAACATTTATTGGGAAGATGGGAACCAGATGGAACGAGTCTGGAGTACTTACAAGATTGTGCGGTGGGATCACTTCTATCGATGGATAGCTTACAAGCGGTAAAAGCGATATGTAACCCAGACAAGAGGGCGGATGGGGGAATCAAACTAGTGGGAGGACGTAATATTCTGATAAAATTCGAATCTAAGGATGCAAGAGACAAAGTGGTGGATAACAAGGTTCATGGTATTCATCATTGGGTTAAGGACTTAAGAAAATGGACGATTGGGTTTCGAGCACCGGACAGATTAGTTTGGATAAGAATTGAGGGAGTCCCATTGCATGTATGGAAAGAAGAAACATTCATAAAGATTGCGAGCAATTGGGGGAAAGTTTTAAAAACAAAAAATTGCAACTTGGTGAATTCTTCAAATGTAATGTATGGAAAGGCTCTAATTAGTACAGGTCTGGTGTCTAGAATATGTGAATTAAAAAGCATCAAAGTGGGACATCTATGTTACGTAATCAAGGTGGAAGAAGAGGACCAAAGTTTGATAGAATTTCGAGTAGATGATGAGGAACTGGAGGAGTCTTGGGACAACAACGGCGATGAGATGGATTCGTCCATCCCGTCGGAATGGAGTGAGGAATCGAGCGATGAAGAAGAACGTGTCGATGAGAACATTTTCTCCGGAGAAATACGGGGAACGGATGGGGATGGAAGTGATGCAGCCCGAAAATCGCCATCAAAGGATTCATCGGAAATCCCACCGGAAACCTCATCGGTCGGTGGGAAAATGGTGAGAGGAGACGGTGGAGATGAAGGGTCATCAAAGGAGACACATATCGGTCAGCGCACAACTTCGATAGGGGTAAATCCAAATTCCAAGACTCAGCCGTCAGACTTCATTATGAAAGGTGCGCAGGATCAAGATAATGTGATGGATTCAAAAATCTCAGATGGGAACAAGGAGAGGAGTGGGCCAACGATAGAAAATGGTAAAACAAAGGTTGGGCTGGAAGATTTCTTGGCAAAAATTGGGCCAACAAGTGGTGGGTCTATAAACATTGACTTGGGAAATAATAATTCAGGATTTGGGCCAGTTTTTAGTGGGGATAAAAAGAAAGATTTTCTATCAAAAGGAGAGACGGTCGTACAACATTCTGGTAGTGGTGATATATTTCGACAGTGCACTGGGAGAGCTGAGGAAGAACACCATTGTAGCATGGGGAAAAGGCAGAAAATCTCAAGCTTTAGCAAGCCGAAATCAACCATAAGGAGGGCCGAAAATCTTGGATTTGGAGGGGGTCGGGTGAGTTTTCATTTCATGAAACAATTAGCTAGGAAAAAATCGATTGAAGGGGGATGCGGAAAAAAAGCAGGAAACAAAAAATCGAGGAGGGGGGGAGGGTCCATTTCTGATTCGACTAAAGTGGCGCTTTCCAACTATCTCAGAAGTGTGGACAACCAAGAAACTTTGGAAGCGTTTGGAAATATGTTAGGAGTTTCATGGAAATCGAAAAGTGGGGGAAGCAAGGAGGATGACAAACGGCAATGATCAGAAATCAAGAGGTATGTGTCGAGTCTGCTCTGTTTCAATTATGAAGATAATATCCTTAAATATTAGGAGAATGGGGTCGAAATGTAAGAAATAGTGGGTAAAAGAACTATGCAGAAAATAAAATCCATGTCTGATAGCGATACAGGAGACAAAGTTGAAGGAAATATCTGAAAGATTCATTTCAGATTTGTGGGGTATCAAAGATGGGGACTTTGCTCAAGTGTCGGCCAATGGGAATTCGGGTGGACTGATAATGGCTTGGAAAAGAAAATCATTTCGAAGGGATTATGTAATAGAGGATGAAAACTTTATTGCGGTAGTTGGGAAGTGGGAAGACCGAGAAGGGTTAGTAAGGTGTATCAACGTATATGGACCACGAGAACAAAAAGATAGGCTGGAGCTTTGGGGAAAATTAGAACTCCTTTGTAAAACAGATGAGATAAGATGGGTATTATGTGGCGATTTTAATGAAGTCCGAAATGAACGTGAAAGGCTAAATTCGGTTGTAAATGTAAAAGGCACGGAAGAGTTCAATGGTTTTATTAGAAGGGGCAAGCTCATCGATGTCCCAATGGGTGGAAAGAAGTTCACACGCGTTAGCGACGATGGCAAAAAACATAGTAAATTGGACCGATTTTTGGTTACGGAAGAATTCGATGCAATGTGGAAGAAATTGGGAGCTAAAGTCATTGACAGAAAATGGTCGGATCATGCGCCGATTATGCTCACCGACCAAGGTCAAGATTTTGGTCCAAGACCTTCTAAGTTTTTTGATGCCTGGCTAAAAGATGAGGGTATGGGGGAACTGGTGCGGGAGGCATGGACCAAGGAGGTGACATCAACAAAACCGGATTGTATCTTTCGAGATAAACTAAAGAATGTCAAGATAGCACTAAAAGGATGGAGCAAAGCAAATTAGGGAGAAGTAGAAAGAGAATTGGTATCTAAGAGGGAAGCGGTGCGAAAATGGGAAGAGGAGGCGGATGGAAATCGGTTGTCTTCGATCGAAAGACAAAGGTGGATCGATGATCGGAAAAAATGGCTTGAGTTGGAAGAAAAAAGCTCGGACATAGCAAAACAAAGGGCAAAGGTAAAGTGGATACAAGAAGGAGACGAAAATTCAAAGTTATTTCACGCAACAATAAAATATAGAGAGAGGAGGAACTTTATCCGGGGAGTTAACATAGATTCGGAGTGGTCGGAGGATCCAAAGAGAATAAAGGAATTCATAGCCGCCTTTTTCAAAGACAAGTTCTCAAACTAGCGGAAGGATCGGCCACAACTACGGTCGAAACGTATTAAAAAATTATCACCGGATGATGCGGAAGATCTTGAAAGGGGAATATCAGAAGATGAGGTCTGGAATGCGATCAAGGAGTGCGGAAATAACAAATCACCGGGGCCGGACGGATTCACAATTGGGTTTATAAAAGCCTTCTGGGGAATGATAAAAGGTGACTTGATGTCGGCAATTTCTTGGGTCTTGGAGAAGGGGGAGATAAGTGAGGGGTGTAACGCATCTTTCCTGACTTTGATACCAAAGACAGAAAGTCCAATTGAGCTTAATGATTTTAGACCAATCAGTCTTATTGGGATTTTCTATAAAATTGTGGCAAAAGTGTTGGCCGAAATATTAAAAAGGGTCGTGGGAAAAATAATCAGTAGAGAGCAAAGTGCCTTTATAAAAGGAAGGTTTATCCTTGACGGGGTACTTATAGCGAATGAGACGGTGGAATATCTTAAAAAGAAGAAGAGGAAAGGAATGGTCTTCAAGGTTGACTTTGAAAAGGCATACGACACGGTGGATTGACATTTCCTATTGGACATGATGAACGAGATGGGGTTCGGCGGAAAATGGAGAGGATGGGTCAAAGCTTGCCTTGAATCATCTAAGGTATCTGTATTGATAAATGGCGTCCCAACCAACGAATTTCATATGGAGAAAGGCTTGAGACAAGGGGACCCGCTCACACCTTTTCTTTTTTTGATGGTAGCAGAAGGTCTTCATGTGATGGTAGAAGAAGCTAAGGTTAACGGACTATTTGAAGGCCTAAAAGTGGGAAGGGATGTCATATCGATATCTCATCTCCAATACGCAGATGATGTGGTCTTCTTTGGCGAATGGAAACTTTCTAACTTAAAAAACTTAACGAAGATACTCGAGTGCTTCCATCTAGTCTCGGGGCTCAAGATGAATGTGAGAAAAAGTAAACTTCTTGGGGTGGGCGTGGCGGTCGAAGAAATACAAGCATGGGCGGGAGGCTTGGGTTGTGGTAGCGAAACCCTTCCGTTCACTTATCTTGGGTTACCGGTTGGTGCGTCGATGCGAAACGTTGATCACTGGAAATTGGTAATCGAGAAAGTAAAAAATAAATTGGCAAAGTGGAAGATAAGAACGGTCTCGTTCGGAGGAAGATGGACTTTGGTCCGTTCGGTTTTAGTTAGTATTCCGTTATACTTTTTCTCTTTGTTCCGTGCCCCACAAGGAGTGATAAAATCTCTTGAGAGTGTGAGAAAAAATTTCTTTTGGGGAAAAGGGGTGGGGGGAGGTGAGGATCCGAATAAATCAAAGGGATTGGCTTGGGTTAAGTGGGATAGGGTGTTGGGGAGTTTTAAAAGAGGAGGGCTTAACGTTGGGTCGTTGAGAGATTTAAATTGGGGGCTTCTCGGGAAGTGGTGGTGGAGATTTCATGAGGAGAAAGATGCTCTGTGGGTAGAGGTTATTAAGAGCATTTTTGGGGAGGATGGGGGGACTGCGGGGGAACCGCTTAGAGGGGGGGGGGAGTTCGACTTGGTGTAAAATTTTGGATGTGGGGAGGGAATTGGATAAAGAGGGTTTACCTTTCTCGGGCTCGTTTGGAAAGGAATTAGGGAAGGGATTGGAGACGCTTTTTTGGGAGGATAGGTGGGTTTCCAATTTAAGACTTAAGGATGTCTTTCCACGTCTTTTCCAACTCGAAACGTGCAAAGAGATTTCTGTTTACGAGAGAGGGGAGTGGTGAGATGATGTGTGGCTGTGGAAATGGGGTTGGAGAAGGGAGCCGTCGGGGAGGGCGTTAGGGGAATTAACTGGATTAATTGAGTTGGTCTGAAGCGTTGTTCCAAAAAGAGAGGGAAGGGATAGGGCTAGGTGGAATTTGGATACTAGTGACGGGTTCACGGTAAGAAAGTTAAGGCAACTATTAGAAGATAAGAGAGTGAATGGCGGTACGTTTGGAGTAGAGACGAAGTGGCCTAAGTCGGTCCCAAAGAAAATTGCTATATTCATTTGGAGATCGAGATTAGGGAGGATTCCAACGAGAGTGGTCTTGGATAACTTGGGTTTGGATTTAGACTCCACTTTATGTCCGAGATGCGGGAACGATGTGGAGACGGTAGACCACGCGTTAGTAAGTTGTGATGGCTTAAAAAAGTTGTGGCAAGAAGTGGGGGGCTGGTGGAACATAAACTTGGAATCGATAGGTTCTTTGTCAGATTTGTTTGATGTAATGTTACAGTTAAATGATAACGATAAAGGAACACAAAGGTGGGAAGCGGTGAGTTGGTGTTTGTTGTATTTAATATGGGCCAACCGCAATAAGTTGGTATTTGAAAGGATGCAGGGGGAGATTTCGGGCCGCTTTGCTGAATTTCAACATCAAGTGTTTGAGTGGGTTACAAAGAGGGACTGCCACCTTGCTTGCAACTGGGCAGAGTGGCTTTTGAACCCACGAGTAAGTTAAAGTATGCTCCATCGGAAGAGCGACGCGGGAAGGGACTGCCATGAAACAGGATTTGGCTGAAAGGAGTGGTGGGATACAGTGTCGAGAGCTGTCGCGGAGTATGAAGGCTGCTGTCCAGGCATGTTCGAAGCTGTCAATTCTGCTAACAGTTGGCAGGGGCTTTTTAAAAATTAGTCGGAGTTGTTAAGGCGTCCCGTGGGCTGCGCGGAACATGGTGATGAGGGATTGATGTAGACTGAGGAAGAACAGCGGGAACTTGGTGCGGATGGTCGATTCGGGTACCTTCGGAAAGACCTGCTCGTGTTCAAGCCTTGGCAGCAGCAGCAGGCATCTGTTTTTGGTCGCGGTCGAGGTTTGGCAGTAGCAATAGCCGCAACATCTGCTCGTGATCAAGCCTCGACAGCAGCAGGCGACTGCGTCTTGGTCGTACTCGAGGTTCGGTAGTAGCAACAACAGCAACAGGAGCTGCTGCGATGGTCTGCTTCGTGGGGCTGCAGTATCCAAGGTGGGTTTGCCTCTCGCAAACAGCCTCTCGGGTGCTGGTATTTCGGTTTTTTGTTCACACTGTAATATATTTCCGTCTGTTCGTCGATTGTTCTTGTTTGCTGGATCGTTGTGTTTTGGACCGGGGTTTTTATGGGTAATGAAAATACTTTTTGCCGTTCAAAAAAAAATTCTTTTATTGATGAAATTATTGCATATATTTGTGTTTTTTATGTAAAAATGAAAAAGTTTCATCAGACTGCGAAAATACATGAAACAATTTCATAAGAATAAGAAAAATAGATGAAACTACATAAAAAACACAAATATATGAAACAATTTAATTAATAAAAGAATTATATGAAACAACTTGATCATATTAAACAACTTTATGAACCAATTTCATTAATTTAACCAATGAAATTACGGTTTCCAAAGTTTCCAATCTAATATGGTTTCCAATTGAAACAACATATGTGTATATATATATATATATATATATATATATATATATATATATATATATATATATATAGTGTTTGGTTCATTTGAGAAATGGTAAATATATAAGAAATAGAGAAGTAATCTTAGCCATTCATATGGTCAAGATCGGATTTGACTAGTCAAATATTGCGACTTTGACCGGTCAAAAGTTGCGGCTTTGACTGGTCAAAAGTTGCGGCTATCCCAAAAATAGAAGGACAATTTCGTAAATTTTACAAAACATACGGGTTGTGTTCATATATGAACATGTATAATTCACATATGAACTATATGTTCATATATGAACAAGTGCAATTCACAACTGAACTCTTTTAACTGATTTATATATGAACCTTTGTGATTCATATATGAATCTGTATGAATCACAAAGATTCATATATGAATCAATTGAACTAATTAACAGATTCATATATGAATCTTTGTGATTCATACAGATTCATATATGAACTCATCCCATGTATTTTACGAAATTACCCCTCTACCTTCTATAGACCACACAAGGAATTATCCGGTGCTTCGCGGTCAAAGCCGCAAATGTTGATCAGATGAATGACTAAGATTACTTCTCTATTTCTCATATATTTACCATTTCTCAAATGAACCTCTCCCTATATATATATATATATATCAAGGTTCTAAATGACGTAAGGCGTGGCATGGCGGCGAGGCCAAGCCTCAAGCCTTAGGAGCCATGGCGAAGCCTTGACGTTTTCAAGGTGTGACTTATGGCGTCAAATTTCTAATTTATATATAATATTATATAACAAAACATATGTTTTGACGTGTTATTCAATGAGCCAATAGTAATAAACAAGTTAAATTAGGTTATACATATTAAAAACCCCGCAAATAAGACATTAAAAACATAAAAAATACCAAATATTGCATTACAAAAAACCGCGCATTAGGCCATGGCGTGCCACGAGCTTAACATGGCGTGAGACACAAGCTCGCGCCATGGCGGCTGTGCGGCGAGTTTTTTAGAACAGTGATATATATATATATACATATATATATATATACATATATATATATATACATATATATATATACATATATATATATACATATATATATATATGGGAGCGATCAATTGGAAACCAGTATTACATTGGAAACTTTGGAAACTGAAATCAACCAATCAGTGAATTTCTTTATTTTATTTTATTTTTAATTGAAAAGGTTATTTTTGTCTTTTACATTATTTCATAATATATATGGTAACTGTTATTATTATTATATTAATAATTATTTAATTTTAATTTAGCTTATATATGGTAATAATAATCATTGATTAATTTAAAAATGAGATATTTAATTTAGGTAAATTATTTAATTTTAATTTAGCTTATATATGGTAATAATGAAACAATAATGCTGACACGATGAACCTGATGAATCTATTTTTATTATGAAACAATAATGCTAACACGATGAACCTGATGAAATCTATCATCCAATGAAATCTGTAATCCACAAATTCATTCTGTTTCATCACAATATTATATTGCGTGGGAAATTTTATAATAAAATGAAATTAAAAAAATATTTTCTTACATTTTAAATGAAAAATAATTTTTTTGATGAAAAGACAAATGCTCCTCGTTTTCATAGTAAAAAAATAACAAAATTTAGATTGCGTGGGAAATTTTATTTTTGGTTTCAAGTAATCTAAATAAAATAAACTTTTCTTGCCATATTTGAGACACAAAATCAAAAGACATATTTACCCTTTTCATCTATTATTTTTATTTATTATTAATAAATTAATTAATTTACTACCATATATAATTCAGAATCTTAACCATTGATTATAAAGATCAATGACTGAAATTTGGTTTCTAAAGTTTCCAATGAAACTTGGTTTCCAAAGTTTCCAATGAAACTTGGTTTCCAATTGATATCACCCATATATATATATATATGGGTGGTTTCAATTGGAAACCAAATTTCATTGAAAACTTTGGAAACCAAATTTCAATCATTGATCTTTTTAATCAATGGTCAAGATTCATTTGAATTATATATTATAATAAATTAATTAATTTATTAATAAAAAATAATAATAATATGTCAAAAGGGTAAATGTGAATTTTTGTTTTATGTTTCAAATTTGGCAACAAAGATGAAATATGGTAATAAATTAATTTATTTATTAATAAAAGATTATAATTATATATGGTAATAAATTAATTAATTTATTAATAAAAGATAACAATAATATATCAAGACTACCTTTTTATTACATGTTCATCAATATGCAGTATATAAAACCCAATTAAGTTTCATTACCTTTCCATTAATTTTTCACTATATCAAATCTGTTTCATCAGGTTTCATTATATTAATATTTTGTTTCACTATATTAATATTTTGTTTAATTGCTTTTTCATTATGTTTCAGTATATCAAATTTGTTTCATCAGGTTTCACTATATTAACATTTTATGTTTCATCAGGTTTCACTATATTAATATTTTGTTTCACTATATCAAATCCATTATGTTTCACTATATTAATATTTTGTGCCTGAAGGTAATATTGAAAATTTCATATGAATATAAACTTTCATTAATTGGATGAATCAATCACTGATTCATAAGAATTAGAAAAAATAATTTGATTTGTAACTTGCGTATAAATCAATTTGTGTTTACCTATATCAAATATGTTTCATCATATTGGCATTATGGTTTCATTGTGAATAAAGATTTATACTAATAAGATCAATGGTTGATATATGGTTTTCAATGTAATATGGTGGAAATCTCGATTTGTTTCAATTAAAATACAAAAAAAAAAATTTCAATTAAAGATATGCTTCTTTCGGTTGAAATCAAACAATTTTTTTTACCTTAAATACTCCAAACCACAAATAAAATGAAACTGAATTCGGATTTTATGTGTCGTTTTTAAATTAATGTGAATAAAAAAGTAGTTAAAGTTTAAGTAAAAAAGACTAAAAGGAGTTGAAGTTTGAATAAAAAAGTAAATACTTTCAATTAATATATGATCAATAATATCATATATAAAACAACTAGATTTGCCCCCGTGTATTACACGGGGCAATTTAAAAAAATTAAATCATGCCAAAAAACTTATTTTACAGATATGAATGGTCATCGAAAGTACAATGCTATTTTTCCAAACTTTTTTCCATTCAAAGTTTTTTTTTTGCAGCTAGTTAAATCATGCCAAAAAACTTTTTTTTGTATTAATAATTGATTTTGAAAATCAATTATTAAAATTTGTTAGATAAAAGTTGAAATGAATTTTGTAAAAGGATTTGCATATGTTCGATAATACTTGATTTTCAATTTGTATTACAAAAATAATAATACGAAATAATATTTGATTTTCAATTTGTATTAGAATAAAATATATTCTATTTTATTTTTAGAAAATATAATATATTTTAATTCAATAAAAGATATTCATATTACAATTTTGATTTCTAAATTGGATTTCCGAACATATGCAATCTCATTTTCAACTTTTATCTCATACTAATTTCGACAAATTCCATAGTAATCACGACATATTAATTCGTATATATTTATGATATTTAATTATATAATTAAATCAAAAAATATTCAATGTTGGACTCATTTCGAATGTATTGACGAAACGATTACAATGATATAATTTGTAAAAAATAAAAATGTTTTTTTCAATGCAATTTAGTTCATATACATTATTTATATTTATATGATAAGAGTCTAAAATGAAAAATAAAAAAGTAAGGGATTAAAAGTAAACTACATATCTAATTATAAGGGTAGTAAATGTAAGGTATAAATTAAAAAAAATTGAATTAAGGAAAGATTAAATAAGTAATGAACGTGGATTTGCTAAATGAACTTATAGTGTAAAATGCGTCCAGGTTCATGTTTAAGCGGAAAAATGAAAAAATGGAGTCACCAGAAGATGACACGTGTCACTTCCGTTACTTATTTATTATATGTACTAGTGTTGGGCCCGTGCATTGTACGAGAGAATAATTTTTTTGTTGGAATATTGAACCGAGTTAAAATGAAACGTAATTTCTCTGTTAACAGTTAATGAAATACAATGTGAAAAACGAATATATTTTCATAAGTGGTTAACTTGCATATATTCTTAAACGTTTGTTGTTATGAGTTTGTGCAATAATATTGATAATAGTTTTGTATTATATTATTTAAAACTCAAACGACATGTCTCACAACATATTTATCTGACTATTGACTTTAAGACCTCATAGTATTAGTCGATAAAAATAAATATATGTATATATATCTTATTCCCCTACTTCGAAAAATATGATTGTGAATTTTGAAAAATATAAACAAATTCTCAGTAAATAAAATAAAATATAAAAAAGTAGTTTTTCAAAGAAACAAAAATATAGTGGAATACCTTTTTGTTCAGTTGCAGGTTCCGCCATTGACACTCGACCGTTCGTCTTCTTCTTGTACTCGGATGATATATAGAGAAGCTATATATATTTATAGTGAATGTAGAGAATATTTTAAAATCTTTTATTTTCATTTTCGATTTTACATTTAAATATAAATATATTAAAAATATGAAAGAATATTTTTATATCTACATCGTTTCTATTTTATTTTCTTTACACTTGGTTAATTTGGAAAATATTGCGGAATATTTTAATTTTAAAGAATATGATAATTTATTAGTGTATCTCGTTATTTTTTATTTTTAATTCATATCAACCTTCTTTTTTCTTCTTTTAATGCTCGTGGAAAAAAAATACTTGTAGATTTTATATTATCAAAAAAATACGTGTAGATTTTATAAAATAAAATATATTTTATATTAGCAAAAAAAAACGGAAGAAAAAAGAGTTTATATTATATCTCATTATGTAAAAAGATTTTATAAAATAAAATATGGAAAAACCATTATGAGATGTAATATAAAAAAATATGGAAGAAAAAAGATTTTATATTACATCTCATTAATATAGATTCAAATATAAAATCTACATTTAAAATAGATTATGCTAATATAAAATCTATTTTATAAAATCCTCCACCAAAAAAATAAATAGTTATATTATTAAATGAGTATCCATTCCACAAATAGATGATTATGTGAGATATTGTGTTTGGAAATGTTGTACCAAAGCATTAAGAAATTGTAAATTAAGTAATTGGCTTTAATTAGTTGTAATTTGTGCTTAAAATATTGTAATTAAGAGTTTTTATGTCGTTTTTATAATATAGTATAGATAGATTAAAATTGAATAGGTTTAATATTATAATAATAATACTTACCATATATATTACGAAATTAGGTAAAAGACTAGATTACCCTTATCAATTAAAAAAAAGGGAAATTCATTGATTGGTCGAAATTGGTTTCCAAAGTTTCCAATGTAATATTGGTTTCCAATTGATCCCTCTCTCTCTCTCTCTATCTATCTATCTATCTATCTATCTATCTATCTATCTATCTATCTATATATATATATATATATATATATATAGGGTGCGTTTCTTTTGCAACCCAAACAATTTGTACAAACTATGCAAACCAATCTTAGTCGTTCATCAAGTCTAACTAATATATGATTTTATTATGTTTCCTAATTTAAAATCATGATTATAATGAATAAACTTAACATTTCCTAATTTAAAATCATGATTATAATGAATAAACTTAACATTTTCCATATATATCACAATCATTATTAATGAATCATAATCATTATCCATAAATATATCTATTGTTTCCTAATATAGTGGTTTGCATAGTTTGTACAAATTGCTTGGGTTGCAAAAGAAACACACCCTATATATATATATATATATATATATATATATATATAGGGTTGGGTTCGGTGAGAAGTTGAGTTAATGGTGAGAAGCGTGAGGAGTTGTTATCGACCATTGGATGAGAAATGGACGCACATTAGGATGAGATGTACTGAGATAAGATGCACCAGATCCATTCCCTTCTAAGCCGCAATTCGTGGGAGGACTTGAGATTAAAAGAGATCAATGGTTCAGATTCACTTCTCACCATTAACTCAATTTCTCACACGATCCTTCACCTATATATATATATATATATATAGAGAGAGAGAGAGAGAGAGAGAGAGAGGATCCTTTGTTAACCATAAAAATGTTATTAATTTTGTGAATCTAAACTAACCAATAGGAATGCATCTTAGGGTGTTGTTGTGATTGTGTATATAATTAATGATAAATGGTAGAAAGAGAAATCCTAATTTGGACAATATTTTATCTAGTTATTTGGGAGTTACAAAAATCAATGTTCCATGATTCTAGCTAGTGGTTTGTTTTTAAAATTTTGTCCATAATCAATTAAATGCTAACATCGTATAAACATCCCAATATTTTGAAACCCAACCAAGATTCAACTCAAACGAGTGAGATTCGATTCTATAAATGAATAATGTGTAACGTATCTACGCTGTACAATTGATAAAGATTTGAAAAAATTGAGCCACAACCATGTAAGACCACCAGCCACGGGAGCATGTAGAGGCCACACCATCAGATTAATGTTCAAAAGAAGCTTTAGGAGAGAAGGAAAAACTCCAACATATATGGTTGAGAAATGATCCAAGTCTAACAGATGTGACTTGTGAGACTTCAACAAGGAAGATTGACGGTCTGATTCTAGCGTTGTAGTTTGTGCCTTTGCTCCTGTATCAGTAGCTTGGATCTAAGCTCCCAAACGTCATTGCAATGCAACAAAATTTGGTTTTATAGGACGCCAAAAATGTCTAAGTGTCGTAGGAGACTATTCTATAAGACTTGTATAAGGTCGAACAATTGTGTGTTCTATGTAAAAGTGTTACAATAAGTTTATATAACGTTTTGGCGTTTTAACAAGTTTTTTAGAACACTTTTGAAATAAAATATTATTAACTTTTTCTATAGGACACTTTGAGAATGCCATATAAACACATCTTTTTATTGGTTACTTGTTTTTATAAGACATTTTTTCAAAGAAGTGATATATCTCCACTCCGATAGATGTACAATATCACAAAGATAGTGTCGGTGTCTCAATTTGCATACCATAGCTATATTTGTGTATTTATGCTTGATATTGCCTTCACATTGTTTTTTATTGGAAAGGCAGATATTGCCTTGACATTGTTTGTTGTTGAATTTTTGTCCACGAATCATTATATAGTTGTTGCTAGACTCTTTTTTCCGCATTGCGGTAGTAGGGTTCACATTTGGATTCCCAATTCCCATTTGTTTCTTAGAGCATCAACAATGAGAGTTTTTTTTCGTAGAGTTTTTTCAAATAAATTGAATCCAAAGTTTAAGTGGCCAAACCAAATGGGCTATTCAAAGCTTGTGCAGTCACAAGCAAAATGAAAATTTTCTGTAACAGAGAGCTTTTTCACAAGATGAGGTGATCGAAAAAAGTTACGAAAAACTGAAAAAGCCTTCCCTTTAGATTCTTAGGACTTACAAAAGCATCAAGGTTTTTTACTCTTTTTCTCTGGGGTCCCACGAGATTAGTCAAGGTGTGCACATGCTGGGTCAAACGATATAACATTGCGAGATCAGTCGAACTCGAAAAATACACTTGATTAGTCGATCGGCCATTATTCTTCACTGGCATCCATGACCCACTTCCATCGTTGAAACACAAACATTTATTCCAACGAATGTCGTTCCCCAAAGAAGCCTTCGATGGTTGTCGAACCTCTTCCAACTCTTCTTTCTAGATCATACAACCCTCGGGTCCGTGATTTCGATGACAAGAAAGTTGTAAGCAAGAAGACTCAAGAAACATACAAAAACAAAAGAATCAAATGCCAATTTTTGGGTCGTATTTGATTTCTTCTTAGATGCAGTAACCAACCACTCCATCGCAAATGATAATAAAATGAATTTAACGAAATGAATGAATTAAATTTAAGCAAGTGTAATAGAAATTACTTAGAAATTGATTGAAATTGAAATGGGTATCCTATGATGCCATCTTTAAAGAACAAAATGGACGAGAAGATAAAAGTTTGATCATGTGATTGAGTTGGGCATCTATCTAGCAGACCTACCAATACCATTTAGTTTGGTATCAGTCATAGTCTGTTGGATCATCTTTTTTAAAGCTTCAAACTTTATAAAAAACCCAAATAAGATTAAGGCTCATATTATCCATATAATCAATTACATCATCGCAAATATAACTATCATCAAATCCTGATCATGATTTAGATAAATCTAATCCAACCTAAAACAATTAAATTTTCAACCGACCAAAGATGCAACGACACCAATCCAAAAGAAGATATGCTTCGAACAATTACATGTCAGCTGGAGGTGGACATAAAGAACCAAAGAGAGAGAAAGAAAAACCCATTTCTTAGCTACTGTCTCGTTGATATCTCGCCGGTGTATCGAAAAACACCAGGTATCTTTCGTTTCCGATTTCTTCACTGAAATTAGGGTTTTATACTTTACAGTTTGATACGATTTGTAGAATTATGTAGATCAAATCTCGTGTATTTTGCTTTGTTGATTGTTCTTGATTCGTGTCTTGTGTTGTATTATATCTCCATTTCTTTGCAATTTTAAATTTTGTTGGTTTTTAGGGAATTGTTGATCTTAAAGTTGTGTTAAAGAAGAAAAGATGTGGGGGATTATAAAACAAAAATTGGGTGCCAGAGGTTTATCAGCTCCGGTAAAATCATACTCCAACTTTTGTTTCGTAAGTTAAAAAACAGGGATAAACGCCACCATCTGACGCGCTCCACCGTACTGGTCCCACGATCATCATGGGGAGGTAAATTGACAGATGGACGGTGCCCGGCCTCGAACTGGTCCTACTTGTTATGGATTACATCCACACCTCTACCGCTGGGACAGGTCAGCAGGGACATAATAATATTAACATTTTCGTAAGTGTTAACTCCTTGTATGTGCTTTCAGGTATTTGGGGATTGTATGCATAGGTTAAGGCCTATGGCATCCGCCATCAGACGTTACTCGTCTGCAACCAAACAGGTAATATGAATTGTTTATTTCGAAACAAAACTAAAGGAACCCAGTAAATCTCACACGAAATAGGGTGTGGGGATGATAAGAATATAGAGAGACTGTTTGAGCTTTGCTGAGTGATGAAGTTAGGTTTTAATTTAATTTTCATGTTGTTACAGATGACAGTAAGAGATGCCCTGAATTCTGCTCTTGATGAGGAAATGGCTGCTGATTCTGATGTGTTTCTCATGGGCGAAGAGGTAATTAATATCGTTTTCGTCATTGTATTGTGAGAGGTTGTGGGCTCCGCTCGCATCTTCTAAGCCACATCGTCCTTCCTTCGTGCAGGTTGGAGAATACCAGGGTGCATACAAGGTTAGAATTTGCTTCTATCAATATCAATTAACAAATAAGATATGTGTGTGTGTGTGTTTTTCTTTTGGGGGGGGGGGGGGGGGGCGAAGCACACTTGTAGCTCAATTAATCCCATGGGGCCCTGAAGATAACAGTCTAGAAAATCCCCTGTGACTCTGAGGAGACTCGAACTAACGACCTATGGGGAGAATCCCCAAGGCCCGACAAATGTTTGTCAGTTGAGCCAACTTTCAAGGTTATATTTGTGTGTGAATTACGGTCTCATAATGTTGGATTTGTTTTCAATTAGATTTCGAAAGGATTGTTAGACAAATATGGCTCTGAGAGAGTCGTTGACACCCCTATCACAGAGGTTAGTTCTTCATATCAGTTTTGATGAATCTATTAGCTTTCGGTATTTCCAGAGAAACAACTTAATAAAACATACTTGCTTATATTTTTCGAATTAAAATCACCTGTCCACCAATCAAAATAAGACACATCACTACTTTATTCGATTTCAGGCTGGCTTTACCGGCATTGGTGTTGGTGCTGCGTATCATGGTCTGAAGCCTGTTGTAGAGTTCATGACTTTCAACTTCGCCATGCAGGTTAACACTCGTATTTTGTATGCTCCAAAAACTATTGTAACATTGTTTACACACTTTGATCCACAGTTGGTACATCTACAAATATGGGTTTTGATCTATTTTCTGTTTCTACAGTTTGTGTTCCGATAGCAGCCATATTTTAGATTTTCTTATATTCTTAGTTTCGAAACAGTTGCTGGTTTTGTTTTGCAGGCGATCGATCAGATTATCAATTCTGCAGCAAAGACGAACTACATGTCTGCTGGCAAGATTAATGTGCCCATTGTTTTTAGGGGTCCAAATGGTCCTGCTGCTGGTGTTGGTGCCCAGCATTCCCAAGTAAGCTTCTTATACTTCTTGATGATTCCCGATTCTAGTTTTCGAACAATGTTAGAAAAATGATTCTATTCAAGTGAATTTCATATGTTACTTTGTCATTTGAAGACATTTTTGTTGTTTTAATTTCTAAGACTTCAATATTATATATGTTTTGCTTTATTTATTACTCGTTCAGCCGATCTATAGTATGTGCAACAGGGCCTTTCAAAAAGATTGGAACACCCTTGACCAGTAATGTAAAATGCAGTGTTATGGTGCATGGTATGGTTCAGTTCCTGGTTTAAAGGTTCTCGTACCTTACTCCTCCGAAGATGCTCGTGGACTTCTAAAAGCTGCAATCCGAGACCCTGATCCGGTTGTTTTCCTTGAGAACGAGATGTTGTGAGTGAAATCCCGCTCGTCGTTTCTCGTTTCTTCTTTCCATTTTTGTAATTGTTGATGTTTTTGGGATACATGTGATTTAGGTACGGCGAGTCCTTCCCGGTTTCTACTGAAGCCCTTGATTCGAGCTTCTCCCTTCCAATAGGAAAAGCTAAGGTGATTCCTTTCACAAACAAACGTATTTAATTTTACGATGATTCGTTTCGTGTTGCCGCTTCTATTCATCGAGCTCATAGTCCTCTTCTTTTGGTTATTTTGTGAACAGATTGAAAGAGAAGGGAAAGATGTTACAATCACAGCTTTCTCCAAGATGGTGGGCTATGCTCTAAAGGTATGCTTTGCAGGGTCCCACGGTCGAAAGTCATGTTTGGCAACCATAAGCCAACTTAATTTATTTTTGAGCTTATTGAAAAAGCTCCGTTTGGTTAGCCATAAGCTAGCTTTTTGATACGCTACTTTAAGTAGTGTTTCAATATGTTCTGGAGGCTAGGTTTTTCCACTTTTTTCAATTAATTTTTCATCATGGCATTTTCGGTCATTTTACATTGTCATCTAACTTATCAACTAGTCTGGTTTACCAAACATAACTAGTTTATCAGCTACCTTATCGGCTAACAACTAGCTTATTAGCCAACAACTATCTCTTCGAGTTGATATTTCACCGTTTTCTGTGAATCTGATGTAGCTTTTTTGTGTGATTGTAATTAACTAGGCTGCTGAAATACTTGAAAAGGAGGGAATAAACACCGAGGTAAGCTCAACATGACCAAAAGCGTCAAAATCTAAGTTCTCGTCTGTTCTATTTAGCTAAATGAAAGCTCTTGGTTTTTGAAAACAGTAATATCGAAGCCTTATTTTGTAGGTAATAAACTTGCGCTCCATTCGGCCACTTGATCGAGCCACAATCAATGCTTCAGTCAGGAAAACCAATAGGCTGGTTACTGTTGAGGAAGGGTTTCCTCAACATGGTGTTGGTGCTGAAATCTGGTATTAACTAGTTTCTCATTATGCCCTTCACTGAACAGATCAGCTATTCTTCGTTATTGTGAAAATATGTGGAACCCAATCAGATTACTCTTTTAAGCAACCTATATCGAGGAAAAATGGTCCAATTCTAGCTATTGTGGGACGCTAACAGTTATTATGGATTGTAGATTCATGACAAATTTTAGATAGTTAACAAAGAGTATATAATTTTATTTTATTTTTTGTATGTAGTGCCACGGTTGTTGAGGATAGCTTTAATTATCTTGATGCCCCGGTGGAGAGGATTGCCGGGGCTGATGTTCCAACGCCATACGCCGCTAATCTCGAGAGATTGGCTTTTCCGCAGGTCATGTTTCTTACGACGACTACTTTTTTTTTGAAGTATATAATATTTATATTCGGTCAATACTCACACACACTCCTCATATTTGGTGAGATTTAAACTGTTGACCTCCTAGGATACTGTGCTCTACCGGTAATCTGGGTACCGCTGTGCCAATGACACATGAACAAAACTGCCTGCGTTTTCTTTTTCCTTTTCCTTGCTCATAGGGTTCGACGAGTTGCTCCATTTTTTGTCGTTTTGATTGTTGAACATCGTGTCTTTTTCCATCATCTCTGCAGATTGAGGATGTTGTTCGTGCAGCCAAGAGAACCTGTTGTAGATCTGTACCCATGGCTGCAAATGTTTAATCGAGGGTTTACAAGTTTTGGGATGCATATGTGATGATTTATGAATAATTGAGGTTTGTACATGGCTACTGTTGCCTCCACTACCAGTAAAATCTCCTGTCCCAAAATCCTATGTTCTCTCTCCGTCCCTCGATCGATCAGGTTAAAGCACATCATCGGTTGTTTGTGTTCTTAAGCTGCGGTCTTGTGTGAATAGGGGTGTAAACGGGTCGAGTCGTAAGTTATTCGAGCTCGGCTCGAAAATAAATAGATAATACCAGGCGCGAGGTTGAGCTCGCATAACTTTTTCATAGTAGGACTCCAACTCGAGCTCGATGCTCGTTTATAGGCTCAAACTTGTGATTATTAATTTGTTTATTAGCTCAAGCTCGATAATCTTTATATTTTTATTGTATGATTTATGAACATATGAACTATGTTTGGCTAGAAAAAGTGCATGCTCGAATGGTCAGGTCGACTCGACTCGGCCCAAAAAATTCAATCAAGCTTTCGAATGAGCCGAGTCGAACATTGGTGTTATGAAGCCCGACTCGTTAAGCGAGTTTTATTTTGTGCTCGAGACTGACCGGAGCCCGAGAATTATTAAGGTTGAATTCGAGATTAAATGAGTTTGAACTCGAGTAGATCGTGAAAGATTCGAATCATTTATGCCCCTGTATGTGAAGCAACATGGGCCAAGATATGAAAGTACCTTTCGTAATAGGAAGCAACTCATGAGTCGTGAGCTTTCCTCAAGGTTGGTATTTTTGCTCATCGTTGGTTGTAGTCGAATGTTGTGATATGTGAAACCTCTTTTAATTTTTTCTAAAAAAAGCTTTCTAACAGAGAGAGGAAGTTCTTACATATATACAAGTTTGATCGTTTGATGGTGCATGCATAGGTTTTTTAACATAAAAAACTATGGTTGCATTAAAGTCTCTTACATGACTGCTTTCGAAGCATGCTAGACAAGCAAGGCCAGCGGGATTGAGAAACGAACCCCTTGGATACAAAAACAGTATTGGATTTCAAAGTAGCATGATCTAAGTCAAAATTTTCCCCCTATTGAGCGCGTCTATAGCATGTTCTTTTTTCCATACAAAGTCCTAACTCCGGCACGCTCTATGGGTGGAAGGAACCGGAGATTCGGCTACCAAAATGGACCACTAACCTAATCCTGTTAGCTCGATCCCCATGCTTTCGCACCCCAACGTCAGTTAGTCAACATGTTTATAGAATTTATTGCAAGGGCAATCCTTATCTCATTTATCTCCTTTAGATTACAAATGTAGGGCCAAGTTTACATACAGATCTTGGATCAACAAAATCCTTCAATTGCTAGGGAAAGATGATCGGGTATGTGACATTCTTAGAGAAAGTCTCGACATTAAGAAAATGGGATTAGAGACACAAGAGCTGCCAACCGGATTGATCAACAAATGATATGCCAGATGGATGGGCTCCTTCGACTGTTTGATCGGTGAGGTAGGCAACTCCTAGCTGAGGGCGAGGAACGGGAAGGAACCAATGGTTGAGGGTCGGTTAGTGGGTGAAACACATGAAACGAGATAGAAATTTTGGATTTTGGACGGGACTAGTTTCCGGTGTTAAACTCCTTCACATGTTTTTTTGCTCATGCCAAGTCTATAGAGTTGCCTATTTTATTTTAGAGTAAATTACATTTTTGGTCCTTATGGTTATCATCCATTATCAAGTTTGGTTCATCTTTCAAACTAATTACAATTTTGATCATTGTGTAGGTTGCAATTTTATTTCACTTTTGGTCCCTCTCACCAATTTTAGTTAAAAAACTTAGTTTAAAGTAAGAGTATTTTGGTCGTTTTATATTTTCTTTGACTTTTTCATTTTGTGTTTTATTGGATTATATAGTAAATTACAATTATAGTACCTATGGTTTGTCTTTTTTTTTCTTTTCTATCTTTTTTTTCTATTTTTTATTTTTCATTTTATACTTTTATTATATTAATTAATTAATGATAATTTTAACTAACAATACATTAAAAATACGTATTTCATTTTATAAATTACACCATTAGAAAAATCTTGTAGATAACTTTAAAATAAGTTAAGTATTGAACACTTTTAAATTTTTATGCAATTTATTTGATATATATCTGCAAATTCGCCTACACTAATCCTAAAAAAAAAAATTATTTTCAGTTGTGTTTAAGAAACCTATCGTTTTCTTTATTTATGTAAGGAAAAAATCTAAATTTATCTATCTATTAATAAAAAAAATGTATCATTTTTAGATATCTATTTAATTAAATGTTTTCATTAAACGTGGATGAAAAAAAAAACCTATAATATAATTATTATTTTTTTTCAAAATATAAACTTAAATTTATCATAATGATAAATAAATAACCAACTAACAACTACACATTTTTTTTATTTTCATGAATCAGTAGATCATAAAAGAATGATTTAGAAGGTGAAATATGCATGGTTTATGAGCATGCATTTTAAATCAAACACAACAATAAGGGCTCGTTTGGTTTAACGTAATATTTTCGATAGATTTGGATTTTATGTAAGGATTTGTAATTGAAAATGTTTGGTATATTTGGGGTATATGGTTCATAGTTTGGAATAGAAATGAATACTATTCTATATGGGGTTTCACATTGAGAATTATTTGTAGATGAAGAGTATCTCAAAAATTCCATATTTTTTTATTACGATAAATTTAAGTTTATATTTTTATTTTTTTAATAAGTATATTATAACTTTTATTAATTGTTACACATTTAAAAACATGTAATTAATGAACTATTTAAAAATGATACATTTTTTTATTAATAGACATAGATAATTTTTGATTTTTTATATTACATAAATAAGAAAAAAAGATAATTTTTTATAGACAACTTAAAATAGAAAGTTTTTTTTATTAATGTAGACGAATTTGCAGATATATATATATATATATATATATCAGATAAATTGCATAAAAATATAAAAATATTTAATATTTAACTTATTTTAAAAGTATCGATAAGACTTTTCTAATGGTGTAATTATAAAATCAAATATGTATTTTTAATGTGTCTTTAGTTAAATATCATTAATTAATATAATAAAAGTATAAAATGAAAAATAGAAAAACGATAGAAAAGAAAAGAAAAAAAAAAAAAAAAAAAAAAAAAAAAAGACAAACCATAAGGACTATAATTGTAATTTACTATATAATCCAATAAAACACAAAATGAAAAAGTCAAAGAAAATATAAAATGACCAAAATATCCTTACTTTAAACTAAGTTTTTTTAACTAAAATTGGTCAGAGGGACCAAAAGTGAAATAAAATAGCAACCACAATGATCAAAATTGTAATTAGTTTGAAAGAGAGACCAAACTTGATAATAGGTGAGAACCACAAGGACCAAAAATGTAATTTACTCTTTATTTTATAAAAACAATATTTGTTAATGAAGGCTTAAAAATATGACGACCTATTCTACCAAAAGCACTCTTGGAATGACTCAACGTCTTTATTTTGTTTCTTTTAACACATACTAGAAGCGTAATCGCGCAATACAGTGAGATATATCACGATTTTAATATCTTTTTTTTATCGATTTGCAGTACGATTTTGGATGGTTTTTAGAAAGTGATAATGTTTTTTTTTATAAATTTGTTTAATTTAGGCTTAATAATATAATGTTTTTTATATAAAAAAAATTAAGTAGTTTGTTAAAATTCATTAATTATCTTATATATTTTAAATTTTTTTATATTTAAATTGAGATGTTTATCTTGTTTTGATTATGTTTATCAGAATTCAAAGTTTCGGGATTAGAGATAAGGATTTTGGGGGATAAGAATGGAATTTATTAATGAGGGTTAAAAGGATTTAAAAGTAATACATATTGTTTCATTATTTGTTTTTTAAGAGATTTTAAGTAGATTAACATTAAATAATAGTACATAATGCTTAATGGGTAATTTAGGCTTAATAATATTATGTTTTTTATATAAAAAAATTAAGTAATTTGTTAAAATTCATTAATTATCTTATATATTTAAAAAAAATATATTTAAATTGAGATGTTTATCCTGTTTTGATTATGTTTATCAGAATTCAAATTTCATAATTTTAGGCTTAATAATATAATTTTTTATATAAAAAAATTAAGTAGTTTGTTAAAATTCATTAATCATCTTATATATTTAAAATTTTTAATATTTAAATTGAGATGTTTATCCTGTTTTGATTATGTTTATCAGGATTCAAATTTCATAATTTTAGGGTTTGTGGATTAGAGATAAGGATTTTGGGGATAAGAATGAAATTTATTAATTAGGGTTAAAAGCATTTAAAAATAATACATATTGTTTATTAGTTGTTTTTAAGAGATTTTAAGTAGATTAGCATTAAATAATAGTACATAATGCTTAATAGGTTGTTTTTAAAAGTATTTTATGTCTCTTTTATAATATAGTATAGATATGATCATCATAACTGTGACATATTTAATTAAAAATTGTAGATTTTGTTCCATTACGTTGAAATAAGTAATTGGTGGCACGGGAACTGTAGTCTTCTATATATATCTGCCATGTATGCACGCCACTAGAAGTGGGTGGGGTCGTTCCAATTTTTTTGGAGACCTTGTTACACTTGTATCAAGACCTATTAAAAATCTTACAATTTATAATAGAAAAAATTTTCTAATAACAAAATTCACTTAAATAGAATCATTTTTCTAACATGATTCAAAACAAAATCTTCAATCAGTTTTTAATAATCAAGTTTCTCTAATAATTCGTTAATTTGAAAGAATAACATATAAGAGTTTAGTTTACCAACTGATAATTGTTGTTTACCTCAACTTCTCAAGAAACCTTAGCTCAATTCAAGGGGCAAATTCTCTCTAAACTTTCGATTTTGATGTGTGTTGTCAAAATACTATAGTGCTTTGAACAATGACGGTTGGCATCATGATGAAAGAGGTCAACAAAATTGAAGGTGAGGCCGCTCATCGAACAAGAAAGTGAGAAACATAGAACAAGAAAGTGGAACATTATTAAACAAGGTCGTATTTGGTGCTTTTATCATAAAATTAGCCATCGGAAAAACAAAGATGCACAAGACTAGCTGACCACGAGAGTTCAATCTTTAAACTAAAGACCTAAGAAAAAGGAAATGCAGATTTGCAGTCGTAATCGAGAATCAGTATGAATCAACACATTTGATAGAAGAGCGAAGGGATGTATATTATAATAATATATATAATTGGATACATGCTAAAATATATAAAATTGGGCCTCAAAAGAGTTTGGTTGGAAGCACTATTCAAAATCTCACATTGGTATATCCCGCTAGAGCTAGAAGTAGGCATTTGGTCCAACGACATCTTTTTAAACCAATATTGATATTATAATAAAACATACAATTTTCATTAAACCAAAAAAAACAGAATTATAAAGATACACTAAGCATATACCCGCGCGATGCAGCGGAATGTAAGTAAAGCACGAACAATTAATGTTACTTCCTTATAGACATGTCATCAACAATCAACCATGACATAAGAATCACAACTTATGAAACCCTAAACCCATAAAGATATTCAATAATTAGTTTATATTACAATTATTGACAAAAAAAATTATAATGATATAATTTATAATAAGAATGAAACGTATTTTACGATTATGTATTTTTAATGTGCTAACGGTGGAAAAAAATAAAATGTATGGATAGAAAACAAATTAATTCGTAGATATTCATCATATTTAATAGTACGGTTAAATTAAAAAATATTTAATATTGAGCTCGTTTTGAAGGTATTGACGAGACGATTATAATGGTATAAATTGTAAAAAAATAAACGTATTTTTTCATTGCATTTTTGTTTATATATGATTATTTGTGTTAATATGATAATGGTGTAAAATGAAAAATAAAAAAACAAGGGATAAAAATAAATTAAATAAATAAATGTAAGGAAAATAAATGTAACATTGTAAGGATGATAAATATTATTGTACAATATAGATCCGGAAAATTGTGTGATTGAAAAACGCGGGGTGGCCATGTCCAATTGCCCATGCTTCCACACGTTTTCTTGATTTTTCTTACACGTTCAAATATCCTAAACAAAGTTTTCCTCACAACACTACAAGAGATTTTAATTTAGGGAATTTATTTAAAATACCCTTTTTTGAAAAATCAGTATCCAAAATGCCCTAAATCTTGTAATTTTTGTCAAAATACCCCCTAGGTCCGCGTTTTGGATTAAAACGTGGGTTGGATCCGCGTTTCCACTGTTGATCGCGGACATGGGGTGGAGAACGCGGACATGTGACAAAAAACGCGGACATGGCTCAATTGAATTGTGAAATTTAATATATATTTACACTTTATACCCCTATAATTATTTAGTTAGTTTATTTATACCTTTTACTTTTCTATTTTTCATTTTTCATTTTTATCATATTAACACATAAAATCGTATATTAACTAAAATACGTTAAAATAATACGTTTTAATTTTAAAAAGTTACACCATTATAATCGTCTCTTCGAAACCTTCGAAATGAGCCCAATATTGAATATTTTTGGATTTAATTATTTAATTATATATCATATGTACTACATAAAACGTATGAAACATATGCATATGCTATTTTTCTTTTTACCATAAAACGCAAAACGTATTATATATCACATCTACTACATATTTTTGGACAAAGTATTTATAATTTATGTTATTCTTCTTTTTACCATTTACTAATAACGATATGTTTAGTCCAATGGTAGAATATCGTTATTTTTACTAAAATATCGTTATTTTTAATCCAATGGTAGAATATCGTTATTTTTAATAAAATATCGTTATTAGTAAAATGGTAGAATATCGTTATTTTTACTAAAATATCGTTATTTTTAGTCCAATGGTATAATATCGTTATTTTTACTAAAATATCGTTATTTTTAGTCCAATGGTATAATATCGTTATTTTTACCATAAAACGTATTTGGACAAATTATTTATAATTTATGTTATTCTTCTTTTTATCATTTTACTAATAACGATATGTTAGTAAAAATAACGATATTCTACCATTGGACTAAAAATATCGTTATTCTACTAAAAATATCGCTATTCTACCATTTTAGTAAAAATAACGATATTATACCATTGGACTAAAAATAACGATATTTGAGTAAAAATAACGATATTCTACCATTTTACTAATAACGATATTTTAGTAAAAATAACGATATTCTACCATTGGACTAAAAATATCGTTATTCTACTAAAAATATCGCTATTCTACCATTTTAGTAAAAATAACGATACTATACCATTGGACTAAAAATAACGATATTTTAGTAAAAATAACGATATTATACCATTGGACTAAAAATAACGATATTTTAGTAAAAATAACGATATTATACCATTGGACTAAAAATAACGATATTTTACCATTGGACTAAAAATAACGATATTTTAGTAAAAATAACGATATTCTACCATTGGACTAAACATATCGTTATTAGTAAAATGGTAAAAAGAAGAATAACATAAATTATAAATACTTTGTCCAAAAATATGTAGTAGATGTGATATATAATACGTTTTGCGTTTTATGGTAAAAAGAAAAATAAAATATGCATATGTTTCATACGTTTTATGTAGTACATATGATATATAATTAAATAATTAAATCCAAAAATATTCAATATTGGGCTCATTTCGAAGGTTTCGAAGAGACGATTATAATGGTGTAACTTTTTAAAATTAAAACGTATTATTTTAACGTATTTTAGTTAATATACGATTTTATGTGTTAATATGATAAAAATGAAAAATGAAAAATAGAAAAGTAAAAGGTATAAAATAAACTAACTAAATAATTATAGGGGTATAAAGTGTAAATATATATTAAATTTCACAATTCAATTGAGCCATGTCCGCGTTTTTTGTCACATGTCCGCGTTCTCCACCCCATGTCCGCGTTCAACAGTGGAAACGCGGATCCAACCCGCGTTTTGACCCAAAACGCGGACCTAGGGGGTATTTTGGCAAAAATTACAAGATTTAGGGCATTTTGGG
Organism: Arctium minus; assembly: GCA_954870635.1. Lineage (NCBI taxonomy): Eukaryota > Viridiplantae > Streptophyta > Magnoliopsida > Asterales > Asteraceae > Arctium > Arctium minus. The sequence continues at coordinate 24,349,379 of OX941084.1, forward strand.
TACTGATTTTTCAAAAAAGGGTATTTTAATTAAATTCCCTTTAATTTATCTATTTATGAATTAATATTATAAAATATTTAATATTTAATGAATTAAAATTTTATTAATATTATATTCAAGTGAAATATTATTTGGTCTTTTGTTGAGTAAGTTGTTAATGACACAATAATCCAGCCGCAAAGAAACTTTGACTGTTGACCAAATGACCATCGCCATCGCCATGCCAAAAATCAATAACATTTTATCTACAGTAAATTACATTGTCGGTCCCTTTGGTTTTTCTTTTTCACAATTTGGATGTAGTTCTTATTTTAAAATACTTACATTGAGTGTCCCTGTCTTTTGTATTTCGTTACGATTTGGTCATTTGTTTTAACTTTGTTAACTCCTAATTCGTTAAATCAGGGGCAATTTCATCTTCTTATTATTTTTCTTAATTTTTTATTAAAAAATAAATATTAAGGTTCTTCTTATCCATATGAATATGTTCTTTGTTCTTCATCTTGTCTTGAACATATCCTCGTCAATACCCACCAAAATTTACCAACAACTTATATCAACATCCCTTATGCCATAGCAAGAAATCATAATAAATTATAATTGAAACCCAATCTAAATCAAACTTCCTTAAACATAATTCAAGAACAACAAACCCTAATATCAATAACAATATCCCAAATACAAAACTAAAATCAAAACACTATATCTCTAAAGTCGGATGAAAATTGGATCAGCAAGAAGAAATATAGAAGTTTATTGAAGTTTGAGAAGGAGATGGAACAGAACGGGAAGGGACATCATTGTCCATCGATCAAGAAGGGGAGGGGGTTCATCATGTGCTATTCGTCTTATACGATCGCTAGAATGAGGGGAGGCCACCGGAGATGAGATGAAGATGGAGTAATCATGAGATGAGAAAGGGATTGAGATGCGGGGACAATGGTTAACCGAGAAGGGGTCAATGTTCAATGAGCCAACATTGGGGGGGGGGGGGGGTGTTGGGGGGGGGGGGGGGGGTGGGAGGAGAACAACGAGCTCCTTAAATGGTTCCTTCATCGTCATGGCCTAGAATAGTGTAAGGGAACGAGTTATCGTGGGTACGGGTTTGGAGTAGTGTTGTTGGAGGTGAAAGGATGTCGGAGAAACATTGTTGCCATGGAGGTAGGGTATTCACATGATTTTGGGTGAATGTAAGAGCATCTCCGACTTTTACACTAAAAAAACACTAAAAAAGACTATATATATATATATATATATTCAACTCCAACCACATTTTAAGAAAAGCACAAAATTTGTGTGCTTTATATTAAAATAACATATTTTATTTATTGTTAAACCATTTTTAAATATGATAATTATAATTTGTAAACATGTATTATAAATAATAAATAGTGAGTAATTAATTTTTAAAATAAAATGTGTCATTGTCTAAAGGATATGATGATAGAAATAGAGATAGTGATAGAGATAAAATATAAAATATATAGTATCTAATAGCTATCTACTTAAGGGTTTATGATTAATGAGAATTTACAACTTCTTTATTATCTCTATATCGATTGTTCTATAACTAGTTAGGGGCCGATTTTGATCATGTATAATTGGATTATATATATATATATATATATATATATATATATATATATATATATATAAAACTAAATAAATAAATAAAACAAGATTTGTATTAATTTGTTTATCTATTTAGTAAATATATAAGTTTTCATATTTGTATTATCTTATTATTTTAAAAAGGAAAATTTACGATTTGGATAAGGATAAGGATCAATTTAAAATTAAAAAAAAATCTTTGTAGAATTAGCAATCGCATCCCCTCAACTTTCGATATTTATCGTTTATGCCCTTATTTTATTTAAGTGGTTTTAATTATTCTAGCATATTATATTTATGCTTGTTGGTTCATACAATATTTTATATGGATAATTATTATATTCTCCCATTGTTTATAAACTTTTTTCTTTCTTTGGTTTTTCCTGTTCAATTTGTTTATATGTGTTTATTTAATGTTTTAAGTATATTATTATTATGAAGGTAGCTTACTCCTTTAATTAATCTTTGATTTTGATTACTAAAATTATGTTTCGTGAATATATATATATATATATATATATATATCTGTTTCGTGAATATCTTATTACCAACATGGATATTATTTTATATATAATTTTGCTATAAATCAAATATTAAATATAAGAATAATATATGGTTTGCCTCAAGAGATTGTGGTTGATTTTATATTTTTTTTCTGGGAAAATTAAAATGTATTAATTGCAAAATGTTGTAATTTTAATTTTTTTAGATAGGGACAATTGTAAATAAAATAGATATTGTTAATTTCATATTTAAAAATGTAATCATCCGAAGACAGAGTTCCAAGAAATCAAGACAGAGTCCTTAGAGTTCACCAAAATGGAGAGGTTGGTGGAAGCTTCAAGACGTCCTTAAACTGACCATGATGGTTGTCTCACAACACCACTTTAGGGGGCAAAACCATATATTATCAATTGTTGTGGTTGTTTATTTTGTGTTTTTTTATTATGTTATGATAAATGCAAACGATTTTAAAATAAAAGCAAACGAAAAAAAAGGGAAAATAAATTTTATTCGATAACTAATGATATTTTAAAATTTTGATATGCTTATCAAAATCCAACCGATTTTTGAATAAAAATTTTCCAAACGTTTTAAAAGAAAATTAAGGTTTTCTAAAACTTCAAACATTTCACAAAAGTTATTCATGTATTTCATAAACGAAAGTAATCGCATTGCATTGAAAGATTTTGTCAAAACGGGTGTAAATAGCCCTAAAGGTTTACAAGGATTTAAGTAATCCTCCCCTCCTTACCTGGAAATCCAAAAGTGTTTTTGCGATTTATTTTTGAATATTGAGATACTAAGATAACATTTTTCAGCAAAAGAAATGTTTGAAATACAATCTTATATTGCCATGATAATGAAATTTTATGTGCATAATATTTTCCCCCCTCATAAAATAAGAATACCTTATCTCTTGTTTATGTAGATGGTTGAACCAACTCTCCCCGAAGTTGATATCCTGGATTCAGAAGGACTTGAATACCACATATGGGTATCCGATGTAGAAACCACCTTCATTGGTAAGGACTATAGCTACACAATCAACCCCCCTACTGACCTTAAAAACAAACAGTCAGAAAAGGTACAAGCAAATGCCTTAATGTTCTTGAGACGACACATCGATCCCAGTCTTCGATGGGAGTACCTTCAACTAAAAACCCTCAAAGAACTATGGGATGCACTGAAAGGAAGATTCCAGAATATTAATGACTCTTTACTTCCTGAACTAATCGTACAGTGGAATGAAATCCGCCTACTCGATTACAAAAAGGTAAATGATTTCAACAAATAAATGTTGCGTCTCAAAGCACGTTTAAACTTTTGTGGAAAAGAACTTACAGAAGACGACATGATTCAGAAAACACTTTCCACTTTCCCTACATCAGCAATCATACTAATGAATCAGTATCGATTGGAGTATGATAGTAAAAGAATCACAACATTTAACAAACTTATCAACCTACTGCAAGTGGCTGAAAGACACAATGAGGTTCTTTTGAATAACAACGCTAGACTTGTCAGGAAAGAAAATTCTTGAATCCAATCATGCAAGCGTTAGAGGTGGAAAGAACTCCAAAGGACGGGGAGTTAACCATACTGAATCACACGCACATGGAAACTATTCATCACGTGGACGTGGTCGTGGACAGGGTCATATGCAGGGCCATGGTCGTGGCCGTGGACAGGGGCGCGACAATAGTCGTGGTGGATTTTCCAATTCATGGCACATATATGCAACTGTTGGATCAAGTAATCAAGGTCACTCTAAAGGAAAAGCACCAATGGTCGATTATGCCAAAAGAGCAAGAGAAGGAAATGAACCTTGCTGTAGATGTGGCATCATTGGGCATTAGTATAAGAATTGTCGAGCAAGCGACAACATAGCCGCCACCTACAAAAGATATAGGGAATCCAAAGAAAAAGAATCTCACTACCTTGAAGAAACAAGTGATCACCCAGAAGTCAACTTAACAGTTGCAGATTTCACCAATAACAAAAGCAAAAATTCATCGCTAGAGCTCCCAGATTTTGACTAATTTTCCCACTTTTTTCATTCATAGTTATTGAGACACTATTTGTTGTTGTTGTTGTTGTTATTATTATTATTATTTAGCGAACTTAATTTATTGTTTGAATTGATGATTAAATAAATTTTATTTTGTGTCTATCTAAACCATTGATGTAAAGGAATACGACAAAGCAATTAAATATTCTCCGTTCCTTGTAGGAATGTATCGAGGAGAACATGAGTGCTTAGTTGACTGTGGGACTACCCACACAATATTAAGAAACAGATTACTATTCACTGAAATAAGTGATTATAAATCCTCAATGACCACAATGATTGGATCATCCAACTTAATACTTGGTCGAGGAACTGCCATTTTCTTGTTGCCTAATGGCACTAAAATGACAATCACAGAAGCACTCTATGCCCCTAAAGCTAAACGAACCTTGTTAAGTTTCAAAGATATACACTCCAACGACTATCATATTGAAACACACAGTGAGAATGAAAATGAATATATGTACATCACCTCTAACGAATACGGAAGGAAACGTATATTAGAGAAATTAATATGTCAAAATAGTGGGTTATATCTTACCACAATTTGGGTTATTGAATCATATTATGTCATCAATAATGGAATTTGGAATAGTGACATATACAAGCTTTGGCATGACCGCCTGGGGCACCCTGGTCGTGATATGATGATACGTGTGTTGAAAAACACACATGTACACCCTTTCTTTCGAATGAAAGGCAAGATGAAGCAATTACCTAAATCGACGAAATGGCAATCGTTGACTTCTGAAGCACAAGAAGCAACAACATCATCACAATATGCCTCCTTGAATAACCCTAGCTTTTGCAAAGCATGTTCCTTAGCTAAAACAGGATCAAGACCATCATATGCTAAAGACACAAAGCAAAACATTCCATTCTTACAACGTATACAAGGTGATATTTGTGGACCTATACATCCAGAGTGCGGACCATTAAAGTATTTTATGGTTTTCGTTGATGTTTCGACACGATGGACGCATGTCGCACTATTGTCCACACGAAACCCTGCATTTGCAAAACTCCTAGCACAAATTATATATCTGATGGCTCACCACCCTGATTATCCTATCAAGTCTATACGACTTGATAATGCTGGAGAATTTACATCACAAGCATTTGATGATTATTGCATGTCTATTGGGATCGATGTAGAGCATCCCGTACCCCGCATGTGCATACACAAAATGGTCTAGCAGAAGCTACCATCAAAAGGATACAGATGATAGTCAGGGCATTGGTTATGCGCACCAATTTACCCACTTCTGCATGGGGTTATGCAATATTACATGCAACTTTACTTATTCACTTTAGACCTACTACTAGCTAACCATTTTCTGCGTACCAGTTGGTAACTGGATATGAGCTGATATTTCACATTTACGCATATTTGGTTGTGTAGTATATGTGCCAATTGCGCCCCCACAATGCACCAAAATAGGTCCTCAAAGACGATTAAGTATATATGTTGGATATGAATCTCCAACAATTATCCGCTATTTAGAACCCTTGACGGGTGATCTATTTACCGCAAGATTTGTGGATTGTCACTTTGATGAGACAGTCTTCTCGTCGTTAGGGGGAGATAGGAAAAAGGATTTTCCAAGGGAACGACAGGAATTGTCATGGAATGTTCCCACCCTGTCTCATTTTGATCCCCGAACTTCACAATGTGAAAGTGAACGAATACTAGATCTTCAAAACGTAGCAGACTCGATACCTGATGCGTTCACTGATATTGCAAAAGTGACAAGATCACACATATCGGCTGCAAATGTACCCGTAAGGTTAGAAGTCCCCAAACAGGGGCACAACACCATCAGAAAGAGTGTTGCAACCACACACTGTGGAAGTATGGTTGAGGTCGTGGCTCCCAAAAGGAAAAGGGGGAGGCCACTTGGTTCAATAGATACTCATCCAAGAAAGAAAAGGGAGAGTAAGGCACAATCTGACCCACTTATCATCAATAATGAAAACCCTTCTCATGAGATTGTCTCTGATTACAGTTATGTCCATGAATCATTATTGGAGGACGCTCCGAAGTCAATATTGATTCCAGAGAACAAAGAAATCTCAATGAATTATGAGAATGCACACGAGTTGATGGAAAGATCATCCATACTCATTGATGATATATTTGCATATACTGTTGCTCATGAGATCATAGAGCACGATGACATCGAACCACCCTCAGTTGAAGAATGTCAACAAATTAGATTCGGTTTAATTTTCTGCATTTGTTAAATTTCTGCATATGTTTGTTTAATGATCCATCGTTCGTCTTTGATTTCCGTTAACGTTAATGTTATTAGATCGTGTCTAATGTAGTTGTTTTGATAGCTTAGATTTACTTTGTCTTTGATCTTATTAGAGTCTAATTAAATAACTTGTTGCTTGGTTTCGATTTAGTAATTGTTTTATTGGGTAATTGTCGCTTATGATCGAGGTTTTGGTATTTGATCAATTGTGTAACACCCGTAATTTGGAGACTTCCTTTAGTGATAGTTCGGGAGTCTTTTGGCTTTTGGAACATAAAGGTGTTGGGAAATCAGATGAGATTTTCCATGGAATCATCAAGGATCGAATCAGGTGAGAAGACGCGAGAAAACCGAGAATTGGGCTGCCACGAGTTGTGGCGCGACTTGGGGTCGCGGCACAAGTCGCGTAACTCACTGGAAGTGAGTTCTGGGGAAACGGGCGACTTATGCCGCGACTTAAGGTCGCGGCATAACCCGCGTGACGCACTGGTTGAGCTAAAAGCCGATTTTCAGCCATTAGCCTCATTTCTCTCAATCCCAAACCCTAAAACTTCTTCCTTTTTCTCTCCCAAACCTCAAATGTCGAACCCTTACCTATTTTGAGGGTTTTCCCTCCTCAAAACACATAAACCTTCTTCATCTAGCTAGTTGGGATGATTACCCACAAAACCTCCATCTTCATCTTCCTCATCAAGTTCAATGTTTGGGAGCTCGGGTTGAAGAGTTGGAATGGGTGCCTTCGAAAAGTCTCATCACTCAAAATGGTAAGCTTTCTTATAGTAAAGTTACAAATGCTCCATTAATGGGTTCTTAGTGTTTGATTTCTCAAATCTCGGATTTGATGATTTTGGGGAAACTAGGGTTTTGATCTCGTTAAGGATTTTAGTAAACATTGTTTGGGGAATGTTTCTAAGTGGTCTGGTATGTTTGGATCTAGGTTTTGGAAGTCCTCGGCTTGAGGATTCAAGTGGCCTTCAAAAGAGCTCGTTGGGTGAAACCTGAATTTAGCCTAAATCTAGCAAGGTGAGTTCAAGTTGATTTGTGAAAACGGTGTACATGCCAAAATGTTTATTTTAAAGTGTTTTACATGAAATGGTTAACTGCTGATAATTTTTGAGTATTTTGAAGTAAAATATGTTTTACTTGGTTATTCGTCAAAGTGTGAGTATTTTGATAAGTTTTCATATTTGGTAAACTTAGGTTGTGTTAACCTCTTAAAATGCTTATATTGGGTTTTGAACATTTTAACAACTAAATAGCATGATTTACGTATTCTTGGTGATTTTGTACAAGTAAGATCTATTTCATGATTCATGCATCTTTGATGATTTCGTACAAATGAAGTCTATTTCATGTTATATGCATTTTGGTGTATTTGCATCCATAAACCCTTTGGAAAACCTTTGGTCCCATTATGTGTTGAGTTTTGGGTTAATCTCGTCTTTGAGGTATGTGTCTTCGTAAACGTTGTTTAAAGACATTTCATTATTTGGGGGACCGGTAATTGTTGCTCAAATGGATTTCAGGCATTATAGCTCGGTGTTGGCTTAAAAGAGTCTTGAGGACATTTGTCCGGTTTTAATGGCTCGATGTAAAGTCCAATTTATGATTTACATCTTAATGCATTTTATTGCATATTTATAAAAATTACAGGCTCGAGTGCTTTTGTCATTCATGAGTAGTCGTGTATTTTAGACTGTGTTGTATTGGATCCATAGGCACATAAGTCAGTCTATTTGATGGTCAATTGGGTGGTACGGGGTTGGACTCCGGGACTCATGTTTTATGACCAAACTTGACAAGTAGGCACTAGGAGGAGGTAGTCTTGGGCGCCACTGTGTGGGTGTGTGCCTAGATCTCTGCCGTCGGGGAATTTCCTCAGTTGTAGTCCCCGGTGTGCCGGGCCTTTCGGGTGTCCTTTGTGGCATCAAGGTACCTCGTCTCTTTGGGTGAAACTTGTTAAGGATTCGTAGGGACACTTTGGCTTTCATGCCGTTAGGTGTCATGCGATGAACGTTGGTTGAGTGGCATACTTTTGTGTTCCCCCGCTCTCCACGGATACGGGTATCCCCCGTTATCGGCCCGATGTATTTTGGATATTTAATTTTCCATGTTTTGATGTTTGGATTTCATTCCATTTTATGGTCGCGTGAGTATTAAGTTTCAGTTCCATGTTTTAATGGCGTATCATATTTATATGGATTGTTTTCCGTTATTTAAGGGTCGAGTATTATGTTCCACCCGAGTTTGGGTGTTTTGGGATAAGAAGTATTATTTACATCTTCACAAATGTGAGTGTCGAACTATGACCCCGTTTTGGGTGACTTACGGGTTGCATCGTTTTATAAGAAATGCATGTTTGGGAGCATTGCCTTTTAAAAGTGTATATTATGGGAAAAGGTGTCGTTTCCATTTTGAAGTATAATATTTCGAAGGATCTTGCTTTAAAACTGAATTCCCTTCTTTTAAAGATATATTCATTCATGTTAAAACTCTTGAGCTCACTAGGCGTTAAGCCTAACCTTTTTATTTGTCGGCATGTGCATCAGGTTCCAGTTGGGGGTTCGGACTCTAGTAGCCTCATGAAGAGTTGAGCCTTAGCTTTATGCAAAAGTAAGTTGTTGATGAAGTCTTCCGCAGGTTGGAGATAGTAATTGTTATTGAGTTTAGTAACACCCTTCCTTTTCATAGATTGTATGTATAGGATGATTGTGTGTATTGAGGTTAATTCTTAAATTGTGTCTGTAGTCAAAGTAATTATTGATGTATTTAGAAATTTTTTAATAAGTTGCTATCTTCATATTTAAGGGTGTTACAAATTGTTCTTAAAACGAATGTTGGGTTTTAATCCATTTTGATTCTAACGAGAGTTGGGGTTAATTTAATTGGTTTTTTAACAAAACATTTAGTCAATTTAATGAGTTTTTGACGAAACAAAAGTTTGATCTTTTACTTGGATTAAGTTGGTCAATGACAACGGTTCTAACATTTTTGAATAGTTAGGGACGTTGATTGGGAAAATCATTTGTTTTAAATCTTAATGTTTCTTTCCTATATACATATATTGCGATAGTAAAAATGTGTTTTGGCTTAGAAAAGCTTTTCCACCTCGAGAGAGGGTTAAAGTAATTTAGCAAAACAAATTCCCACCATTACCAAAATTCTAGATTGACGTTACCCAGTGCCCCCTTTAGTTGTAGTTGTCCTTTATTTTATTTAGTCTCGTTTCTATTTGTTTCTTTTTTTCTCTCGTTCCTTTAATCTCGTTTAATTTTATGTCCACTTAGTTTAATAATCAAATCAATTATCTGATTCACATAGCTAGACATGATTATTGAGTAGTTAGTGAAAGACCGTCACCTCCCTGTGATCGACCTGTATGCTACAATACTCGTACGCTTGCGGTTATAAATTTAAAACACATCAAGTTTTTGGCGCCATTGCCGGGGAGGCGATTAGTCTAGCACTGACTTACTTTTTGATTTACTAGTCTATGTCTTTACCCCATTTCTTTTTTATATTTTCATTTTCGTCTTCTCATCTTTTATTTTGTTTAACCGTGTGCTTGAAGTTTTTGTTTGTGTAGTCTGGCCAACTTGTAGATGGGAAATGAAAAGCCACAGTTGACAAAAAAGGCGGTGAGTGACGGGCCATTGAGATGTGTGTTTGGTAAGACCGAGATAATTTTTACCTTTAAAAATGATGAGTGATATTATCTTTGTCTCATTAAATGCTTCTCGTTTGCTATTTTTACTATTTTCTTGGTTCGGTATTTCTAATGTCAAGTCGGACATCACCGATCCTTCTTTCTCTACCTTTTGTTTAATTCTCGGTTTTGGGTAGTGTAATGTGTTCTATAAGGATAGCACATCGATTATCTGATGTGTCATTTATGTATTTACGCTACTCGTACGAATCGGTGACCATTTAAGTCAATCCTTTGACTTTTGCCGATTCGTACACTCTCTTCTCCCTTATTGTTTAATTCTTGGTTCGAAGTCAAACTCGTGACTTTAAACGAGTCTCCGTCCCTTCTTCCCCTTTTCCCTCTCGTTCGTTTTCACCATGCAACAACCTCACTCACTGCAAGAAACACCGGCACCACAATTTCCCCCCTCCTTCCCCGTGATTTCTTTCTCCCCCTAGCACCCTATTCTGAGCATTGAGGACAATGCTCCTATTTGCTTGTGGGTGGGCATTTTTGATTTCTTTTCTTTTAATTTTTGCATATAGTTCTTTTTTATTTCATTTCTAAGTTGCATTTCAAAAAAAAGTCCAAAAAGATTTTTGATTACTCCCTGTTGTGTTAAGACTCGTAGTACACCATATCTCACTTTGCATTTTTGTGTATTTTGATTCACCAATCGCACGTTAACTGTTTGCCATGATGTTAAATGATTTTTTTCTAGGAATGATGTTACCTTAGTTGTCACTTACACACACCGTTGAGCATGTTGTTCCACGTAGCTTTTTCGAACTAGTTTGCATACCATAGTCCCCCTACATTATAAATGTGACTATAGTAGATGGATTTATCTAGTGAGATTTTGGGCCTTTTTGGATTGACACATATATAATCAATCCCAATTCTCATTTCTTGTGTGTTACCTCCCATCGAGGTGTAGTTCTAGATTTTTGAATGGTTTTTCATCCAAGTTTATCATGGATATATATAAAGGCCTTCGTTTCATGAAAAATGAATCCGACAAAAAAATAAAAAAATATATTTTCCCTTTGTAACCCATTTTGAGCCTAAACACTAACCTTTGTTTGTACGCCTATACACCCATAAAAAATGCACATTAAGGTTGAATTCTTCGAAATGATAGATGGATTTGGCACTAAGCATAGAAATAACACAAACATAGCTTGTGGATAGTTTGTTGAGCCCCATAACAAGCATAACTTGTGGGTTCACAAAGTCTTGAAAAAAAAAGCAAAAAAAAAAAATACAAGAAAAAAAAGAACAAAAGTAAAATAAGCCTTCAATCCATCAAAAACATTAGGAAAAGAATGTACCCTTATGTGCATACCAAAAAAACCCCATAAACCGATATCCTCAATACCAATAAATGAGCCTAATCCCACCTTTAACCCCAAAATCGTGCCCCAAAGCCCTCATTGTATGTATTGTTATGGTAAACTCTTGGACTTGAGAATAAATTCAATTGTATCAAGATTTCATTCGTTTGTCTCGATCGGGAAGGACTTGAGCGTATACACGTCCCTATACACACTTAAGAGCATAGAGCGACACCGAGAGATTCCATCCGTATAGATCACCATCCCCTCCCTTAGCGACTGTGGTATGTTTGCAAAATCTTCTTGGGTTGCGATTCTTTTTTTTGCGACATGCTTGATTGGTATGTGTTAGATTGACGCCTTGGTAGTCATATATTCCTACTTACTTTGTTTTAATCCAACTCATGGCATTTAGTTGTGTTTATAATCTTAATGCTTGATTATGTTTTGTGAGATTGTGGGATAACTCGTTTTGACATCTTCGGAGATAATTGTTTTTTTTTCTTATTTCCTTTCCTTTCTTTTTCTTTCTTTTTCTTCACCCGTATATGTTTCATTTCTTTCTTGGGGACAAGAAAGTTTAGCTTGTGGGTGGTTTGTTAAGTCATTTTATGCACCTAACTTTGTGTATATTAGTTGCATCTTTTATGCTTTTTAGTCTTTAGTCTAGTTCTTTCATGCTTTTTTATAGTTCTTTTGCATTTCTTTATCTAATCACGGTTGGAATGGGTTTTGGAATAGTTTTTATGCTTTTGGTATGCTTTTGTGCAGATTATAAGCGGTGTTGGAGATGATTCGGTGGAGGACTTGAAGAACGATGCGAGGAAGGAGGTTTAGGAAGTGAAAGAGTCGAGGATAGACGCACAAGTTGTTGAAACAATGGAAGAAAAAATCAAGAGTTTGAAGATTGAAGATGTTGCACACTTCGCGGGCGCGTTTGATTCCATCATAGATGCGAAGAAACCCTTCTGAAACTCAAGTTTACAATCTGTCCACTGTCACGGGCGTAAAGGATTTCTTCACGCCAGTGAACAAATTCTGGAAAAATCTCTTAAACTTTCTACCCTGTGTCACGCTAGTGAGGGGTTACTTCACTGGCGTGAACGACTGTTACATTTTTATTTTGGTCTTTTATTCTTTGGGTTTGGTTATTTTTGGTTATTTAAACCCCTTCTGAGGGTTTGTTTTGGGGACATCGCTTACCACTCTAGACAAGAGACATATTTGATTTTTAGGAGGAGGCTCTCTTGATCGATCTCTCAAGCATTGGGGAAGAAGATTGTGCTTCATGCTTAGGCTATTGGAAACCGATTCGCAATCGGTTTTTCATACGATTACTAGTATCTTCTTCCCTATCGTTTTAATATATTTAGTCATTTTCTTGTTTGTTTGGATACTATTGATAATCTAATCGTTCTTGAGTTTTATTCATCATTCTCTCTATGTTCTTAGATGTTGTTACAAGTTTTTAGCTTTCTTTTCTATAGATCTCTATTGCTTATCTCTTTATCCTTCATCTCCATATATCCCTATTCCCTAATCCCTACTTTAATCTATTGCATCTCAATTTCTTCTTAAACTCTTTCAATTTTCTGCATTTAAATTCTGCAAATTAGATTAGGTTTAATTTTCTGCGTTTGTTAAATTTCTGCATATGTTTGTTTAATGATCCATCGTTCGTCTTTGATTTCCGTTAGCTTTAATGTTATTAGATCGTGTCTAATGTAGTTGTTTTGATAGCTTAGATTTACTTTATGTTTGATCTTATTAGAGTCTAATTAAATAACTTGTTGCTTGGTTTCGATTTAGTAATTCTTTTATTGGGTAATTGTCCCTTAGGATCGAGGTTTTGGTATTTGATCAATTGTTCTTAAAACGAATGTTGGGTTTTAATCCATTTTGATTCTAACGAGAGTTGGGGTTAATTTAATTGGTTTTTAACAAAACATTTAGTCAATTTAATGAGTTTTTGACAAAACGAAAGTTTTTACTTGGATTAAGTTGGTCAATGACAACGGTTCTAACATTTTCGAATAGCTAGGGACGTTGATTGGGAAAATCATTTGTTTTAAATCTTAATGTTTCTTTCCTATATACATATATTGCGAGAGTAATATGTGTTTTGGCTTAGAAAAGCTTTTCCACCTCGTGAGAGGGTTAAAGTAATTTAGCAAAACAAATTCCTACCATTACCAAAATTCTAGATTGACGTTACCCAGTGCCCCCTTTAGTTGTAGTTGTCCTTTATTTTATTTAGTCTCGTTTCTATTTGTTTCTTTTCCTCTCTCGTTCCTTTAATCTCGTTTAATTTTATGTCCACTTAGTTTAATAATCAAATCAATTATCTGATTCGCATAACTAGACATGATTATTGAGTAGTTAGTTTTAGACTGTCACCTCCCTGTGATCGACCCGTATGCTACAATACCCGTACGCTTGCGGTTATAAATTTAAAACACATCATCTGCCATGGTGCAACAACAAGAGTTCTTCATGAAACTCCTGGAAGACCGTGACACCAGTCACCGACGGCACGAGACGGTGGCGGAAAATGCCGTAATGGGGTCAGGTGGTAGATCGGCCGTCGTGGGGACAGAGGAACATGTTGTAGTTTGAGAGAAGCAAAAGGAGAAGGGATGAACCTACAAGGCTTTTTTGGGGTGTAGGCCACCCGAGTTTGCAGGTGCTAAAGATCCCATCAGTTGCATCTATTGGATTCAATAGATAAAGATGGCATTCGAGGCAAGCGAATGTGATGAATCACTGAAGGTTAAATTTGCTTATCATTTACTTAAGGGCGAGGCCCTGACTTGGTGGAATCTCACCCGGTCGTCTCTTACTCCGGAAGTGTTGGCCAAACTCTCGTGGCCAATGTTTAAGAAGAAAATCTTGAATAAATATTACAGTGAAAGGGCTTTGGACAAAATCGAACAAGAGTTCCGTAATCTCAAGAAGGGTAGCATGTCGATTTCTGACTACTCAAAGCAATTTCTAGAAAAGTTGAGTTTGGTGGAGCACCTGGCTCCCGATGAGAGGGCGAAGATCAAAGCCTATCTGTTGGGCTTGTCGGCCGAGATGAAGACAGCGATGAGAAATGCGAAAGTGTCGACGATAGAGGAGGCGAATGAAGAGTCATTCCTCGTGGAGGATGACATTGCCCAAGGAAAGAAAGAGAAGGGTCAAGCTGGAGAGAAAATAAAGTGGGAAGGGCCATCGGGGCCCGTTAGTCAGAATAAACCATTTGTGGGCGGAAAATTTGGAGACAACCGTCGGGAATCAAGATGGTGACACAAATGCAAGGCTAAACACTTTGGCCCATGCAATCCGAGACCCCACTAAGGCCCCATCGAGTGTGTGAAATACGGGAAGAAGGGCCATGCTATCCGAGATTGCCCAATCCGGGGGCCGGTGTGTTTTGAGTGTCAAGAACCGGGCCATATAAAGAAGGATTGCCCAAAGCTAGTGGGTAGTGGTCGTGGAAATTCTTTCGGGTCAACGTCAAGAGTGGAGCAACCTTCAAGAGCGCCGAGCCGAGCATTCCGGATGACCACTGAAGAGGCAAAGGAGACCGCCGATGTCGTTTCGGGTACGTTCCTAGTAAACTCCTTACCCGCTCGCGTACTGTTTGATTCGGGTGCTACTTGCTCTTTTGTGTCAGATATTTTCTGTAAGCGATTCGTCATTCCTAGTAGCATTCTTCCCGATGCTTTGGTAGTAGAGGTGGCTAATGGGGACCAAGTGGTCATTCGTGAACGTTTCGTTGATTACACTATAGAGATTGATGGTAATTCCTTTGAGGTAGATTTGTTACCTATGACTATAGGTGGGTTTGATGTAGTCATAGGCATGGATTGGTTGTCAAGACATAGGGCCGATATCCTTTGCTCCAAGAAGATGATTCAAGTGCCCTTGACGGGAATGGTGTAGTCACCATTTATGGAGAGAAAGGGAAGGGATTCCAGCCTATCATCTCCTCACTCAAGGCCCACAAATTCCTAGCGAAGGGTTACCCTTCATATTTGGCCTATGTAGTGGACGCGAAGAAAGAGAAGAAGTCGGTGGAGGATGTGAAGATCGTGCAAGACTACCCGGACGTCTTTCCGGAAGATTTACCCGGACTACCACCGGAGCGTCAGGTGGAGTTTCAAATCGACCTTACTCCGGGAGCGGCTCCAATAGCCCGTGCTCCCTACCGTTTGGCTCCGATGGAAATGCAAGAGATGATGACACAACTTCAAGAGTTGTTGGAAAAGGGTTTCATCCGACCAAGATCGTCCCCTAGGGGAGCCCCAGTTTTGTTCGTGAAGAAGAAAGATGGGTCTATGCAGATGTGCATAGACTATCGAGAGTTAAATAAGGTCACGGTGAAGAACAAGTATCCCCTACCCCGTATTGATGACCTCTTTGATCAACTCCAAGGCGCAGGATGTTTTTCAAAGATCGACCTTCGGTCCGGATATCATCAAGTTAGAGTTAAGAAAGAGGACATCCTAAAGACGGTCTTCCCAACAAGATACGATCACTACGAGCTCTTGTTGATGCCCTTTGGTTTGACCAACACTCCGGCCGTATTCATGGATTTGATGAATCGTGTGTGTTGCCCTTTCTTGGACAAATCTGTGATTGTTTTCATCGACGACATCTTGGTCTACTCAAAGGACGAGGCCGAGCATGAGAGACATTTGCGGGAAGTGTTGGAAGTTCTCCGAAGATAAAAATTGTTTGCGAAGTTATCGAAGTGTGAATTTTAGCTCCAAGTAGTGCAATTCTTGGGCCACATGGTGTCTAAAGAAGGAGTGAAGATAGACCCGGCTAAGATCGAGGCAATGATGAGCTGGGAACCGCCGACGAATCCGACAGAAATCCGAAGCTTCTTAGGATTGGCAGGTTGCTACAGACGATTCATCCAAGACTTCTCGAAGATAGCTTCTCCACTCACCTCCCTCACGAAGAAGAATGTCAAATTCCTATGGATCGACACGCAAGATCGAGCCTTTCAAACTCTCAAGAAGAAATTGTGTGAAGCTTCTATCCTATCCCTATACGAGGGGTCAGATGATTTCATGGTGTATAGAGATGCTTCCAAGATGGGCCTCGGGTGTGTGCTAATGCAACGGGGAAAGGTGATAGCTTATGCATCACGACAACTAAAGGACCATGAGAAGAACTACTCAACTCATGACTTGGAGCTGGCAGCGGTGGTTTTTGCGTTGAAATTATGGCGACATTATTTATACGGGACGAAGTGTACTCTATTTACCGATCACGAGATCCTTAAGTACATTTTTGATCAAAAGGAGTTCAACATGCGGCAAAGAAGGTGGCTTGAGCTACTAAAGGACTACGATTACGACTTACTCTACCATCCCGGTAAGGCCAACGTGGTGGCGGATGCGTTGAGTCGGAGAAGCTACGAAAGCGATGTTAAGTTATCCCTTACTAGGATCGACGTGGTATCGAGTTTGTTGGAGAGCATCAAGGCGTGTCAAGCGGAAGCGCTAAAGGAAGAAAATCTCAAATCTGAGGTGATGGTAAAGCAAAGCAGTTTACTGACGGAGGATAGCCATGGGATTAAACTTTTTCAAGGTAGACTTTGGGTGCCAAAGTTTGGTGGAAATCGGGATCTACTCCTGGAAGAGGTGCATAAATCAAAATATTCCATACATCCCGGAAGCACCAAGATGTATAGAGATTTAAAGTTAAATTATTAGTGGCCGGTGATGAAACTTGACGTAGCTAATTACGTAGAGAAATGTGTCACGTGTCTTCAAGTCAAGGCAGAGCATCAAAGACCGTACGAGAGTTTGCAACCATTGTCCATTCCCGAGTGGAAGTAGGACAACATCACCATGGTTTCGTGACAAAGCTACCGAGGACTTTGCGTGGCCATGATACTATTTGGGTGATTGTTGATCGTCTAACCAAGAGCGCGTATTTCCTTGCTATGCGAGAGACCCTGCCAATGGAGAAATTGGCCAAGCTTTACATCGATGAGGTGGGGTCGAGGGATGGAGTCCCGCAATCTATCGTGTCGGATAGGGACAGTCAGTTCACATCGAATTTTTGGTCTAGTCTACAGAAAGAGTTGGGCACAAGATTAAACCTGAGCATAGCTTACCATCCTCAAATGGATGGTCAAAGCGAGAGAACAATTCAGACGCTCAAGGACATGTTGAGGTCGTGCGTTATAGATTTCGGAGGAAGTTGGGACTCACACCTACCTTTGGTGGAGTTTTCTTATAATAATAGTTACCATTCTAGCATCGGAATGGCACCGTTTGAGGCATTGTATGGGAGGAAGTGTAGAACTCCAATTTGCTGGCTTGAAGCGGGCGAGAAGCAATTCGCCGGACCGGAAATAGTTCAAGAGACGGCGGACAAAGTAAAGAAATTCGAGAAAGATTGAAGACGACTCAAGATCGATAGAAGAGTTATGCAGACAAGAAGAGAAGATCGGTCGAGTTTCAAGTGGGCGATCGTGTCATGTTGAAAGTATCCCCATGGAAAGGGATCATCCGATTTGGAAAGCGTGGGAAGCTTAGTCCCCATTTCCTCGGACCCTTCGTCATCCTAGAGAAGGTCGGGTTACAAGCTTATCGGTTGGATCTACCACCGGAAATGGATGGGATCCATCCTACTTTTCACGTCTATTACCTTCGACAGTGCCTAGACGACAAAGAGAGTGTGATTCACTTGACAGAAATTCGGGTCGATAATGGGAACCGTTGCGTTGAAGAACTAGAGGCAATCCTGGAATAAAAAACGAAGAGGTTACGACATAAAGACGTGGTCATGGTCAAGGTGCAATGGGAAGCACCATCATGGTGCTAACATCACGTGGGAATCTGAGGAGGACATGAAAAAGCGTTATCCCCATTTGTTTAACCAAGGATGAGATTTCGGGGACGAAATCCCAATCAAGGTGGGGAGGATTGTAACACCTGGAAAATTCCCTGTATGTACTATTCGGTAAATCCAACTCGAATCCTTGCATTAATGTTAATTAGGCTTAGTGTTAGTTAATATAACCTCCCAAGTTCTTTATCTGCATTATAACCCGATCTGTTTTAGAGAAACTTGAAGTTTTGGCAGCAACATGGTAGGTTTGAGCGACTATAACCAGCGACTATGACACAGGTCATAGTCGCAGTGGCAATGTCGCCGTTGGGGTCGAGGCCACTGTGGGTGGACCGCGACTATGCCACGCGACAATGCCCTTGGGCAAAGTCGCGGTGGCAATGCCGCCCGCTATGCCCAGTCTTATGTTATATTCGAATCTGATGCATCACTTTGTGGGATTCCACTTTGAAAAACGGGAGAGTTCTTGGGGAGGCGATTTTGTGAGCAACCAAACACATTCCACACTTATTTCTAGGGTTTTGGTTGGTATGATCATTTATTGTTCTTCAAAGCACCATTCAAGGTCATTCATTGAAGTATTCATCCGGTTCATCACCCTTCTCGGTCAAGACTTCATCTTTCATCATCTAGGGTTTCTATTTCCTAGGTTTTAGCCAAAACATAGAAAGTGAGTTTCTAAACCTTTGTCAAAACTAGATACACATCATGTTTATGCTATTCATTATTGTCATTCATCCTTACTTGATAGATTCATTCATAACACTTTATTTCTCGTAAATCTTTTATTGTGTAAGATTAAATTCTCATTATTAAATTAGATAAGTTTCTCCAACATGGTATTGGGACTCTTTGACCTTAGATAAATGGGAAACATGCTTATATGGGTTAATCTTGATCATTGGCTTATGTGGGTTATTTGACCTAATTTTGGTTGATTGGATTATTCGAAGGTTTCACCCTAGCAAGTTTCTTACTATTGCTTGATGAAGTATACACTACGTATTTTGGAATATTATATCACTTGAGTCACTATGAAGTGGAAATATGATCATATTGATGCTAATTATGTCATACTAGCCTTGTGTTAGATTATGTACAATGTGAGAACAGTATGGCCTGATAATTTACCCATGGTTGGTATTGTGATTAGTTCATGTGCATTGTGTGCCTTGAGACCTGCTGATAATAATGTTGGATGAACCAAGTCAGTAAACACTAGGAGGATATAGTCTTGGGTGCCACCGGAATGGTATGTGCCTAGACCTCCGCCATTCGGGGTAATGCCATGGTTGTAGTCCTTGGATGTGTCGGGCCTTTTGGGTGTCACTCATGGTAGTTAGCATCAAGGTGTATCGACTATTTGGGTGGAACTTGATTGGTGCTATGGGTCTCCCCCATTGACTCCACATTTGATTTAATTTATTGTTAACTGTTGATAAGAATTGTGCATTAATTTGGGATGTTTTTACTTGTTCAACTCACTAGGCTTTTTTGCCTAAAACTTGTTTAGTGTCGATATGTATCTCAGGTTCTAGTGGCGCCGCTCCTAAGCAGGTATAGTCGGACTTGGGTGAGAGCTTGGGGAAGGTGTAGTTGGACGCACTTTTTGTGAAGACATTTTGGGTCTATAGACGACACCCTTTTTGTAATCTCCTTTCTAGTATAGAAATTAGATTAGTTGATTGTTGTCTATCTTTCATTGAATTACAACTGTAATTAAACAGGTTTATTCATTTCTCCATTTTTGGGAGGCTCTTGCTATGGCAATTTTATATACCACATATCCGATTTTTCTGGATTTTGTTATCCCTATTTTTAGGGTGTTACATTGTCAGAAAACGTAATGAGAAAAATGAAATCATATGATATAAGGCTCGCCTTGTGGCGCAAGGTTTCTCACAAAGCCCTAGGATTGACTATGAGGAGACATACTCCCCTGTAATGGACGTAATAACGTTCTGCTATCTAATTAGCCTAGTAGTTTTCGAAGGACTGGAAATGCAGCTTATAGATATGGTTACTGCATATCTCTATGGGGATCTGGATTCAGAGATATACATGAAAGTGCCAAATGGCCTTCCACTACCCGATTCGAGTAAACCACGAAGTGTGTTTGCAATTAAACTAAGGCGTTCACTCTATGGGTTAAAACAATCCGGACGGATGTGGTATAACCGTCTAAGTGAATACTTGATTGGAAAGGGATATAAGAACGATGAACTGTGCCCTTGCGTTTTTATAAAGAAGACAAGTTCTGGATTTTCAATCATAGATGTGTATGTTGATGATATGAACATAATAGGTACTCTTGATGAACTAAGAGACACTGCAAGCTATTTGAAATATGAGTTTGAGATGAAAGATCTTGGGAAAACTCGATTTTGTCTAGGTATAGAACTAGAACACCGAGCTTGTGGAATTCTAATCCACCAATCCGCTTATATCCAGAAAATGCTTAGGCGATTTAATATGGATAAAGCGTATCCGACTAGCACTCCCATGATAGGTCGAAGTTTGGATATAATGAAAGATCCATTTCGTCCAAAGGATGATGATGAAGAAGTGTTGGGAGCTTAAATTCCCTATCTAAGTGCAATAGGCGCATTATTGTACTTAGCACAATGTACTCGACCTGATATTGCATTCTCAGTGAACTTGTTAGCTAGATTTAGCTCGGAGCCAACACAACGTCATTGAAATGGTATCAAAAATATCTTTCGATACCTAAAAGGAACCATCGACATGGGCTTATTATTTCCCTACAAAGAGAAAAATGGGGTATATATATATATAATAAATACCACAAGAATGATGTGTCATCATAAGAATTGAGCATTAAAAAAATATTTAAATGTGGTGCTGGATTTGGTTATCCCACGTTGGTGAAAAGATGTTAAATTGAAAGAAATATGTGAGTATATATTTATAAGAGGAGGGGATGCATTTGTGACATCTTATAGAATTGATATTGATCGTAAATATTATTGGGAAAAATGTATTATAATCTTTATATGGGGGCCTTTCATTTAGGAGCTCACTAATTTATGATATCCATAAGATCCAATATAAACCTCAAACATTTAGTTGAAATACATGTTAAAGATATTAACAAAGAAAGTGATATTCCCTACAGTGAAACCCCAAATGATATATTAGTAGGCTTTGCTGATGTTGGGTACCTCTCTGACCCACACAAAGGTCGTTCCCAAACAAGATATGTTTTTACAATTGGGAACACAACGATTTCTTGGAAATCTACCAAGCAAACCCTTGTAGCTACCTCGTCAAACCATTCAGAAGTTATTGCTTTACATGAGGCGGTTCGAGAGTGTATATGGCTAAGATCTGTCATTACACATATTAGAGGAGCAAGTGGTTTAAGTTCAACCACTAAAAATCCTACATGCATATATGAAGATAATGCAGCTTGTATTGAACAAATGAAAGTAGGATATATCAAGGGTGATAATACAAAACATATTTCGCCAAAGTTTTTCTATAATCAGCAACAACAGACTCTCCTTAAGATTCAAGTGAATCAAGTAAGGTATGAGGAGAATGTGACTGATTTGTTTACCAAATCATTGCCTAAGGCTACATTTGAAAAGCATGTGGAAAGCATTGGAATGTGGAGACTTTCCAAACTCCCTTGATTAACGTATGCATCAGGGGGAGTAGTAGACAAAAGGGGAAGTCTATTATATATGTGATATTAGTATGTTGTGCTCTTTCCTTCACCCAAGGTTTTATTTTTCCCAATGGGTTTTGTTCATTGGTGTAAGGTTTTAGTGAGACAACAGTTTATATAACTCCCATGATTGATGTACAAATCTGATGGAATAATAGACTAAAGGAATAGTCTATACACAAGGTGCGTTGTACTCTTTCCTTCGTTTTTTTCCCATTGGGTTTTTATTTTGACGCAAGGTTTTAAGAGGCAACGATATTGCACCATCACTCCTTTGACTCGGCACAAGGGGGAGTGTTATAGGATAATTGTGTCATCGTCTAAAGGATATGACGATAGAGATAGGGATAGTGATAGAGATAAAAGATAAAATATATCAGAGTTAGAATATCTAGTAGTTATCTAATTGTAATCCATCCGTATATAAAGAGTTTATGATTAATGAGAATTTACAGCTTTTCTATTCTCTCTATATCGATTGTTCTATAACAAAACAATAGTTGTTTTAATTTAATAAATTTTACATTACAAAAGACACTTACATCATTTAAAATTTAGTTTATATACAAATATATAAATTTTGATGTAGTAAAAATAAAAATAAAAATCATAAAAAATTATATTCAAAATTAAATATTAGAAAATCAATAATAAAATAATTATCATTAATGTATTAATTTAATGTAAATTGGATTACAAAATGTATTTCTAGTGTGCCCAAATTAGGAGTGTGCAAAGCTCGAAAAGTCCGAAAACCGAACCCGAAGCCGAACCGAAAATAAGGTATTTTTGCAAAACCTGAATACCCCGAAATCCGAAATTCCAAAACCCGACTTTTTTGGGAACGTTTGGGTTCGAGTTGGGTTTGATCTTTGGCCACCCGACCCGTCCGAAAACCTGAAATAATATACATACATATTTATATATTATAAATATATTTATTTGTCTAATTATCTTTTGAAAATCATAAATTTTAGTCGGTCAAAATGTTTTCTAATTTATAAACTTACTATCGATTTCATCAATTTCTTAATCGATTGAGTTCATTTTCAAAATCGATTGAATTTATATATATATATATATTTTTTTTGCATTAATATTAATACCCGAACCCGAACGACATCTACCCGAAACCCGACCAAACCGAACCCGAAGCAATCCAAAATCCGAAACCTAAAATTCGGGTCTTGATTTCCATATCCGAAATCTGATCGGGTTTTTGATTTTCCCACTCGAACCCGCCCGACCCGCCCTATACACACCCCTAGCCCAAATGATGTGCCGGTTAGCAACTCACGACATTATTGTCGTTCAAATCCTTCCACCGGCAAATATTTAGGGTTTTAACGTGTGGTTGGATACAAATCACCTACAAATTTGGTGATTTGCCGGGAAAGATGTAAGTTTATGTATTTAGGGTTTTTATCTTTTTTTTTTGTATAAATACTACTAGGGCTAGTCATGACATTTTGAAGGCCCTGTATAAAAACCTAATGTAACCCTATATTTTTTTTAGTTATATTATTTAACAAATTTTTATTACTAAATTAAAAAATAAACCTTTTTTTATTTAGAATATATATATATATATATATATATATATATATATATATATATGAAAATATTAAATAACTATAAATAAAATTCAAATAAAAATTATTTTGACATTTATATCGTAATATTAATACTCATAAATATCCTATGATTAATCTTGTAATAAGAGTAAATGGTTAAATAGTGTCAAATTAAAAATAAGTACATAATAAAAAATGTTTAACATATAACACAAATAGTTTAATATTCCAATGACAAATTGACATTACTATTTATATTTTTACAAAAAGAAGAGAAATAATTAGACATTACCATTTATTGAACGTAAATTTTCTAACATTTTTTAGAAGCGAATCATCTATTACACTTTCATAATCCACATTTATATGGAACTCATTTCAATCAAAATCAAACTTAAAAATATATAGAAATACTAGTCAATAATGATTGTGAAAAATTTTGAACTTAATTAAATAATCAAAGAAAGTTAATAGAAGAAAATCATTGAAAAATAAAACAAATAATGAAAAACATGTAATATTTACTTATAGGTTGAAATTTGTACCTTAAAAGTGAAATAACTTAAGAAGAAGTATTGTAATTTGATGATGATTGTGACAAAAGGAAATCAAATAAAGAAATTGTGATTGTAACTTTTTAGAAGATAAATTGGAAAAGAAAATCAAGAAAAAAATAGATAAATCAAAAAATAAAGAAATCATTAAAACCTTTTACATTAGACTAGGCATATACCTGTGCGATGCAGCGTAATGTAAGTAAATAACGAACAATTAATGTTATTTTCTTATAGACATGTCATCAACAATCAACCATGACCTATGAATCACAATTTATGAAACCTAAACCCATAAAGATATTCAATAATTAGTTTATTTTACAATTATTGACAAAAAAAATTATAATGATATAATTTATAATAAAAATGAAACGTATTTTACGATTATGTATTTTTAATATGCTAACGGTGGAAAAAAAAATAAAACGTATGGATAGAAAACAAATTAGTTCGTAGATATTCATGATATTTAAAAAAAATTATAATGATATAATTTATAATAAAAACGAAACGTATTTTACGATTATGTATTTTTAATATGCTAACGGTGGAAAAAAAAAATAAAACGTATGGATAGAAAACAAATTAGTTGGTAGATATTCATGATATTTAATAGTACGATTAAATTAAAAAATATTCAATATTAGACTTGTTTTGAAGATATTGACGAAACGATTATAATAGTATAATTTGTAGAAAAATAAACATATTTTTTCATTGCATTTTTGTTCATATACGATTATTTTTGTTAATATGATAATGGTGTAAAATGAAAAATGAAAAAATAAGGTATATAAAATGAATTAAATAAGTAATTGTAAGGGTGACAAATGTAACATTATAAGGGTGATAAGTGTTATTGTATAAAAACTTAGGGTAATAAGTGTTATTGTATAAAAGCTTAGCGTGATAAGTGTTATTGTACAAAAGTTTGTACAATAACCGTATTAGTTTTTTTATATAGTAGTAGAGATTTAATTCTTAAATATTCATGATATTTAATAGTACGGTTAAATTTAAAAGTATTCAATATTGGGCTCGTTTTGAAGGTATTGACGAGACGATTATAATGATATAATTTGTAAAAAAAGAAACGTATTTTTTCATTGCATTTTTGTTTATATACGATTATTTGTGTTAAAATAATAAGGGTGTAAAATGAAAAATAAAAAAACAAGGGATAGAAAGTAAATTAAATAATTAATTGTAAGAGTGATAAATGTAAAATTTAACTTTAATAGCTTTCCAAAAACCGTTTTCCAAATAACTATTTTTTTCCCGTTTAAGAATTTTAATATATAGTATAGATATAGATTATCCTAAAAGTTCACAAAATTTATAATTTTTTATATAATTATCATTTTTATGAATTTATAAATAAGTGATCCAAAAAAATTATAATTAGGTTATTATAAAAAAAGTAAACAAATCTTGAAATTTTAATAAAATTAAAAAACAATTAAATACAGTGGTATGTTACACGGCTCAAACTTGGGGTGCTAGCAAAGAAGAGTAGACACTACCCAACTGGGCGGGAGACAATTTGTTTAAAATTGTGGGTTTTCGCTTTTATATAGGAATTATATTATTATTGTTGTAGGATAAATGTGTCATGGTCTAAAAGATATGACGATAGAGATAGAGATAAATATATCACCTGAAATATCTTCTAACTATCTACTTGTAACTCATCCTTATTTAAAGGGCTTATGATTAATAAGAATTATAGACTTCTTCTCTCTGTCTTATTGTTATTCTCTCCATATTGTTGTTCAATTTGTTTTTCCCTTTAACACGTTATCAGCACGTACGCTCAGTCAATTCACGAATAGTTCGGCTTCCAACTCGAATACTTCTACAATCCAAGTTCAAAAATAGCATGAAAATGTTAAATTCAAACATTTATCTTGATTATGAGTTCTTACTCATAATTTTAAACTATATAATTAATTTTTGGAAGTTACACTTTTAACCCCATATATTTTTGGTCTTTACCAAAATCTCCAAAAATACTATTAAGGTATTAAAATATTAAAATTGATTTCATATGCCAAACTCATAGTCATTTTGGCCTCATGTCAAATGTTCTATAATTAATAGTTATATCTAAATGAAATAAATCACAAGATATCGACTGAATTTTGTCAAACGGGTGTAAACAACCTTAAGGTTTATAGGGACTTACGAAATCTATGTGATTCCCCTACTACCTGAAAATCCAATAGATTGAGTGATTTTTTTTCGCAAAAATTGAAATATTGATAAAGTATTATCAATAAAATTAAAGCATACAAAATCCAATATTGTTATGATAATGAAATTTTATAACCATAATCCATTTTCTTATCAAAAAGAAAATCATATATTATCCTTTATATATGTAAATGGTTGAAACAACTTATCCCAAAATCAACGTCGTAAACTCAAAAGAATCTGAGTATCATAAATGAGTATATAAACCTTCTTTTGAAAAGGTACAAGAAAATACCTAAAGTCCAACTCTTTATTGACTCTAAAACCAACCTCTTGAAAAGGTACAAACAAATTCCTTCATGTTTTGAAACGACATATAAATCCTAAATTTCATAGGAATACCTTTACTAGAAACCCCCAAAGAAATGTGGGATGTCCCGAAAGGGATAATCGGGAGTACTCATGAATATGTACTTCCCGAACTAATCGTACATTGGAATGAAACTCACTTACTCGATTACAAAAAGGTAACTGATTTCAACAAAGAAATGTTATATCCAAAACGCGTCTCAATCTCTGTGGCAAAGAACTCACAGAAGATGACATGATTCCTAATATTATTTCCACTTTTCATATATAAGTAAATATTAATGAACCAATATAAGTTGGAATGCAACATTTAGACAAACTCATCAACCTAATGCAAGTGGTTGAGAGACATAACAATGTTCTTTCGAATAACACCACATATGTCGGGATAAAGAAAATTCCCGATATCGATAGTGAAAGTGTTAGAGGTGGAAACAACTACAAAAGATTGTGAGTTAAAAACAATTTCACACATGTGACATTTCTATACCATGTGGACGAGACCCTATAAAGGGTCAGGGTATTGGTAAGAGTCAGGAAGGATTTTTCAACACGTGGAGTAGGATACAACTACTATCCAGGTGATAATGGACAATCAAATAAGATATGCACTAAAAAATGTTTCTATCAAAAAGGGAACACGTTGAAAATAAAATATAACATATTTGTTTTAATATTTAATATTGATTATGTATATGTATATGTTTCTTTGAAATTAATTTTAAGTATCAAAATTAATTTCTTTGCTAAAGTAAAATCGAATATGTAACCATTATAGATGTAAAGAAATACATCAAAACAAATAAAAAAAATTAATATTTTCTGTTCCGTTTAGAAATGTATCGAGGAGAATTGATTTTTTTTACCTATCACACAATCGGGAAAAAAAAGATAGACTAATACTTGTTTTATAATACATCCAACCAAATTACTTAGACGATGGACTGTCACTTTCTTGGTGGAACAAGTTTAATAGGAACCTTGTAAAGATATTCGTATCAAATGGAAATGGAAATAGAAATGGGCATATATACATAAGTTCTAATGAATATGAAAGTAAACATATATCATGGAAACTAATGTGTTAAACTAGTAGATTATTGGGTCATGGAAGCTCGACAAAGAGGTATGAGTTTCACTCGGGCAAGACTCCGAATCATATTTTGTCACTAATAAAGAACTTTTGGGGGCAATAACACTTATATGTTTCGGCATGACCATGTGGGACACAGTAGTTATGACATAGTGATCTGTGTATTGTTAAATACACATATACATTCTCTTTCGAGTGAAAGGCAAAATGAGGCAAATTGCAACTGTTGACTTCTACAGCATATGAAACAACATTGCCATCATAATATGCCCTCTCGAATACCTAAAACTTTTGTATATACCCTAATCCTTAGCCAAGACAAAAATGAGATCATCCTAAATCTAATGACATAATACAAAAATATTCCATTGTTACAATGAATACAAGGTGATATTTATGGACATAAACGTCCAGAATGCGATCCATTAAAGTACTTTATGGTTCTGGTTTCGACTCGATGAACGCATGTCGTATTATTGTCCACATGAAATATTGCACTCCTAGCACTAGTTATACGTTTAAGGGCTCACCACCCTTATTATTTCATCAAGCCTACATGACTTGGAATATAGAGTTTCCTATACCCCATGTGTATATATAAAATGGTCTCATAGAAGTTGTTATCAAAAGAATATGATGACATATAGGGTATTAGTAATGCGCATCAATTTACCCACATCTACCTGGGATTATGCAATTATTATATGCAATTTTTTTTTTGTCGTTTTTAGACCCACTACTTGTTAACCAGACTCATGCGTACCAGTTGGTAACTGGATATAAGTTTGATACTTTACATTTACGCATGTTTGATTATATGTGCCAATTGCACCCCCATAGCGCATCAAAATGGGTCCTTAAAGACGATTTGGTAAATGTTGGATATGAACCCCCAACAATTATCCGCTAATTAGAATATTTGACTAGTGATATCTTTACCGCTAGATTTGCGGGTTGTCACTTTCATGAGACAGTCTTCCCGTCGTTAGGGGGAGATAGGAAAAAGGATTTTCCATGGGAACGACAGGAAGTGTCATTGAATATTCTCACTCTGTCTCATTTTGATCCCCAAAACTTCACAACGTAATGTTGAAATCAAACGAATCAGACTCGATACCTGATACATTTAATATTCCAAAAGTGACAAGATCACATATACGAGTTGCAAATATACTCGCAAGGTTAAAATGTCCCCAACAGGGGCACAACGCCACTGGAAAGTGCGTTGTAATCACACATAGTGGAGGTGTGGTTTAGGTCGTAGCTACCAAATGGAAGTGGTGGAAGCTACTTGATTCGATGGATACTATTCTAAAGGAAGAGAATAGTTAGGCACATCCATTTATCATCAATACACAAAACTCTCATGAGATTGTCTCTAATTATAATTATGTCCATGACTCATCATTGGAGGATGCTCCGAAGTTAATATTGATTCTAGAGATGAATATTAATCTCAAATGAACTATGAGAGTATATATGAGTTGATGGACAGATCATATATAATCATTGATGATTTATTTACATATACGGTGGCTCATAAGATGATTGAGCACGACGACATCGAACCAGACTCAGTTGAATAATATCAACAAAGAGCATATTGGCCTAAATGCAAAGAAACAATTCAGAAATAATTATATTATTTGACAAAGGATCGGGTATTTGGTCAGGTAGTGCTAACCTACCAAGTGTAAAGCCCGTAGGACATAACTGAATCTTTGTCAGAAAGCGTAACGAGAATAATGAAGTCCTAATGTATGAGGCTCTCCTTTGGCGCAAGGTTTCTCATGTAACACCCTCAAACTCGGATATAGCAACTAATTCAAAATTTTCTAAAATACATAGATAAATAATTTATCTACAAACACAATATAGAATTTAACCTCAATAAACACATTTATTCTCTACATACAGTCTATAACAAAGACGGGTGCTACTAAAACCCAATAATAGTCACTATCTCCAACTGCGGAAGACTTCATCAATCTACTTACTCTCGTGTAAGTCTATAGCTCAACTCCTCAAAGCACTGCTAGAACCAAACCCCAACTGGAACCTGATGCACATGCCGACAAATAAAAGGTTAGGCTTAACGCCTAGTGAGCTCAAGAGTTTTCGTTAGAGATAAATAAAGTGATAACTTTAGGAATGTTATTTAAAATCATGATTTCCCAAAATGCAATACAACTAATTTGGAACCAACTAGAAATGAAATACATTAAATCTTAAAACAATCTCCTTTCATCATTCACCCCTTTCGTGATTAAAATCATAAAACACACGCCTCTTTAAATAACGCCAAAACCCAAAGCGCGCGTAAAACATAGATGATATTATAATGATCAAACGTTGAAAACATAGATAACTCAAACTTCCAAGACATCCCAATAACTCGAATGAGTTTCAATAACCGAAACCTTAAAACATAGTTAAATACCCATACTCAAACGTCTCCGAAAACATGGATTATAAAACTCCATAACCACAACCACACCTATTGGTGACGGGGAAGACCCGATTACATTGTACGTGACGGAACACAAAATACGTCACATAGTTATGTAGTAAATCAAAACATGTGGGTTACACATAAAATATCCACCGAGCTCAACTACTCCAAGTCTATTGCCCGAAAACATCAAGTCAACCACTCCAGGTCTATTCTTGAGAGTCCCCAAAACCGGGCACAATGGAATTACACCTTACTGTCCATGGGACGCTGCCCGACCGTATAGGCCCACACCCTACTTACCATGGAGTCCGATGCCTATTCCGTGTCAATGGTGAACTAACTTCCCAAAAGGGGACAGAGGAACACCATGCCTATGGATCCATTGCACTAACTAAACCATTACATGACGCAAAACGAATGAACTAACGCGTTTAAATTATGTAACTCTCAAATAAGATGTAATAAATGCAAATCATAACCAAACGCTCTACAATGAGCTATTAAAATGGACAAGTGTCCTCAAAACCCAACAAAATCCAAACCGAGCCATAAGCTCGACAAACCCAAAGACCCAACGTTGAAAATCATAAAATGAAATCAAATATAAACAACCCGTACTTATATAAACCCATGCTCCAAAACATGTGATTAATTCCAACGTAGTTTAGATTGGGACAATTCATTTTCCAAGTGAGTTTACAACATTTATTCTTTCAAAACGTCCCATAACATAAAACCATGCATTTCTCCAAAACACAGATTGAAACGTATTTATACTCAAAATCTACTTCCATAAAATAAATCATTAAAATACCAAAATACATGATTTATTTATCATAATACCCAAAATCCCAAAGATGTGTGCTAAATGAGTTTATAAAGTTAAACACCTTTAAAATAACCAACTTATCAGCAGTTAACAATTTCGTGTAAGGCACAACACCCTTTAAAACAAACATTTTGGCATGTACACCGTTTTCATAAATCAACTTGAACTCACCTTGCTAGATTTAGGCTAAATCTAGGTTTTACCCCAAACGAGCTTCCTTGAAGAATTCCGAGTCCACACGTAACAATTTTCCCCAAAAACCTAGATATACAAATTCCACCCATAAATAACCACATTCAACCATATAGAAGCATTCCCCAAACATTACACATAAAGATCTCAACTTAGGTCAAAACCCTAATTTCCATAAATGACGAAAAGGGAACATTACCTTGATTTCCACCTTGCATCTAACAATAATAAACTTCTAGGACACCAACACAAGTCACAAACTCCAAATCTTCAAAATGGAGGAAAATTGGATGAAACCCTATAAAACTTGGGAGAAGAAGGTGAAGATGAAGAGATCTTAGTTATAGCTTCCAAACCTTGCTAGAAGATGAAGGAACACTTGGCTCGAGACAAAAACACTCAAAAATGAGTTAGGGTTCGTAACATATGGGAGGAAAAAACGAGAGGAAACAAATGGGAGAAAGTTGGATGAGAGTGGATAATGAGAAAGAGGCTGAAAATGGACATTTTAAGGTCCTGGCACCCGCTCGCGATAGTGCCCCGCGACCTTGACATGGTCACTGTTTCAGGGGCACAATCGCCCCACTTGTACCGCAAGGGGTGGAGTCCCCGCGACTATGCCACGCGATTGTGCCCTTTGGCACAGTCGCCGGGCACTGTCGCCCCACTCCCCCCCGAACTCCGAAAATTCGACTTCTTCGATGCTAGAGTCCTCGATATTTTAAGGGACTTTAAACAAAGTTTTTCCCAACAAAACCCCACCAATTACGAGTTCCAAAAACGTCCGGGTGGCCTTTACTTACCGAAAATTACGGGTGTTACAATCCTCCCAACCTTAGAATGATTTCGTCCTCGAAATCTAGATTCCTATGAAACCTTGCCCGCAGAAGGATTTCCTTTAACCCTTCCTCCAGCACCACTATGATGCCATTTGCACTGATACACGTCAACCGCCCCTCATGGGCACATTACACTCATGACCGAGCGAATACTTACTCACCAAAGTAACCTTTACCCATAAGATTGCGGTCGTATCCCAACCTTAGAATGACAATTACTACCTCTAGGGTAGTTAGTGACCTCAACATTCCACCAATCAAATTCCTTCGGATCGCCCCGGTTCCGAACCCAATATCAAAGACCAAAACTAAACTTCCAAGATCCTCAGATTTCAGCTGATCCATTCCTAATGTTGATAAAGTTGAACTCCTAAGGCACACCAATGCGTCCTTCAGGCAACTGGTTAACCCGGATTCGGTTAACACTCAACTCCGTTCCAACCCCCACCTCACAATAATCCTCTAATACAACCTTTATCACCATGGAAAAGATTATACACAACGGTACTCACTTAACAACATCTAACCTTCTTCAAATTTCCATTACCGAAAGGTCATTATTTCCCATGATCCAACCGGGATATTTCCGAATATCCCCAAATCTTTTGACTTCAAGAACACAAGTCGACACCTAGGACTAAACTGTGACCCTGTAAACGTGGACATCCCATCCAATATTTCATTCCATAAGGATGGTCGCACTAGGGTTGACGCCTAACGGAGTGCTAAAATTCCTGTTCTTACATTTCGGACAACGGACCATAAGAATTTCCTTTGATCTCGAAACCCACTAAGACGATACACCATCAACATATAACATGATGTCACACCGACGAGCAACCCACCAAATCGAACTCCAATTAAACGCAGGTAATCACATAAGACCTTAACCCACATGGTTACCGAAATATAAAATCACTCCTTAATTACCTGAAGAGACCCAAAACTTCTATTTCCATTATACATGGAACGTACCAATTCAAAACTGGAACCCACAATTCAAAACTGACCGCAAGTCGGGTCATCCGACGCTTCAAATCCTAAGGACTTCTCTAGTCCTTTAATTGCAACTCCTTTCACGATAGGGGTTTTAAGTCAATAGCCCTAATGAGTTCAAGGTTTTTCAACAAGTATGCCAAGTTGAAATCTATAAAACTTTCAAATACATGAGTTTTATAACAATTAATCGTGCGGTAAAAATACACTACTGTTCATTCGATAGGTTTCAAAATTGATCACCAACACTACACATATAAAACCATTTCCAGAACTCATTTGATCAGCGCTTACATTAATACGGATAATAATAAAATATGCGCAACAAAATTTTAAATGGACTACCATAGTCCTAACATGCATCAAATTATACCATAAATGGGGAAATACTTTCGCGTACTAAAACAGTTTATAGCGAGGCGATTGAACAAAACTCCCAAGAGACAAGTTACGTAATCGAGTTCCCAAAATTTCTCATTCGATTATATAAAAGTATGGAATGAAATTCCCAACAAGACCCGCGTGCCGAGTTCGCTTCTCAAAACTTAGCAACACAAAAACATGCATGCGATTGGTCCACATACAATAAATTTAAACCAATTTTCAAATTTTAGGTCGTACAATGAAATGATGTCGTCCGAAAATAGTGGATACAATGACATGTATACCGCTAACTCACTTAATGCATTGCGGAATTTATAACATTAAAATCGACAACTGAAATACGTTCAAAGCGAAAGCCCAATACGAAACGACATAACTTTTCATATGCTTACTCACACCAACAATTTAAAACAACTCGAAAACCATGTAGCATATAACGAGTAACACCTGTACAAACCCAAAAGAGAAATCACATAATATTGAAACTTCCCAAAATAACATATGGGATAATATATATTAACAAAACTCTCAAAACGTCTCTTACGGTTGCGAAAATACCGATGCAAAACTCGCACGAGACAAAATATTAAACAAAATTTATAAGTTAACGCACACAATAATGCAAGTATACACCTCTCAAATTCAAGAGCACGACGCAAAATGTCGTAAAATAGAATTCCGTAAGACCCAATAAAACCTTCCATAAAACCCAATGAAACACAACGAGGCTCAACATCATATGGTGCCAAAACCGTCATTCCCAAAATCAAATAGCATGAAACAAAGTCATGACTAAAATGTCAAAATTCCAAAATTTTATCTTTTATCGCACCGGATAAATATAAACGAAACTTTCACCAAAACCCGCATGAGACTCAACGCTTCAATAAAACTCATAAACTTACACGCAAATAAAATTAAAACTCACACAATTCAAAATACACTCGTGAGTAGCAAAGCGTCATAAAATAATTTTTTTTTCATAATTTCAACACGACTCGTACAGACTAAAATTCCAACGGAAATTTCGACTCAAAATACAGGGAAAACTCTTCCTTTAAAACCTTAACATACGTGGAGGAGATCCAATGTCAAAGTCAAAAATTCTACAGTTATTTGCCCAATAACCCAAATAACATTAAAACACGGATATTACAATATCCGAAAAAAAAAAGTGTTAGACACGAAACAGGGATAAAGAGATTTTCAATAAAAATTGCAACCACGCGCAACAAAACAATTTTATGCATGTTTAAGCTCACGGCTTAAAATCTGATGAGTGTTGAATGCTTTACCAAAACTTCGTAGTATAACTCATTTTATGCTTCGAAAACATGAGAAACAACTGATGCAAACATTATTTTAAAAGCAAATTTCGTGTATGACTTCGGTCGGCACTCAACATCTCGAAATCTTATTCCTCAATTTTCCATCATACTATTGTCATCCGGGTGATCAAACATCTTAAAGCAATCATCGAAAATTTCATCGGTTCATCGTACAGTTTCTCCTCGAATAATGTCGATTCCAAAAGTCTACGGTTCTATTCCATCCATTCATCCCGACCCGAAACGGTCCACTTAAAGCAATCATCGAAAATTTCATCGGTTCATCGTACAGTTTCTCCTCGAATAATGTCGATTCCAAAAGTCTACGGTTCTATTCCATCCATTCATCCCGACCCGAAACGGTCCACTTAAAGCTATCTCCATGCTTACTGTCATTTCAAATGTCGAATACTCAAATCATCGACTCTTTCTAACGGTTACTTACTCAGAAACTTCTTCACTACCCCAACGGTTATCGTACCAAGGCAGTTCAAGCATACATATGTAACTCGTAAGCTCACCATAACACTGGCCAGGTGCTATTATGAACGTACTGTACATGATCATCCTTGCCATTTTCGGTGTGATTCCCATTCCTAGTGAATCCACTCACCTCAAATCATCAAATCTTAAAGTGCCTAATGGTGTGATCTTACATTCAAATGCTTAAATTACGCTAGTTTGAGTCTAGGCATTCTAAAATCAATACCTAAATCTCTCAAACTTAAGCTATGATACCAACTTGTAACACCCTCAAACTCGGAAATAGCAACTAATTCAAAATTTTCTAAAATACATCGATAAATAATTTATCTACAAACACAATATAGAATTTAACCTCAATAAACACATTTATTCTCTACATACAGTCTATAATAAGGACGGGTGCTACTAAAACCCAATAATAGTCATTATCTCCAACTGCGGAAGACTTCATCAATCTACTTACTCTCGTGTAAGTCTATAGCTCAACTCCTCAAAGCACTGCTAGAACCAAACCCCAACTGGAACCTGATGCACATGCCGACAAATAAAATGTTAGGCTTAACGCCTAGTGAGCTCAAGAGTTTTCGTTAGAGATAAATAAAGCGATAACTTTAGGAATGTTATTTAAAATCATGATTTCCCAAAATGCAATACAACTAATTTGGAACCAACTAGAAATGAAATACATTAAATCTTAAAACAATCTCCTTTCATCATTCACCCCTTTCGTGATTAAAATCATAAAACACACGCCTCTTTAAATAACGCCAAAACCCAAAGCGCACGTAAAACATAGATGATATTATAATGATCAAACGTTGAAAACATAGATAACTCAAACTTCCAAGACATCCCAATAACTCGAATGAGTTTCAATAACCGAAACCTTAAAACATAGTTAAATACCCATACTCAAACGTCTCCGAAAACATGGATTATAAAACTCCATAACCGAAACCACACCTATTGGTGACGGAGAAGACCCGATTACATTGTACGTGACGGAACACAAAATACGTCACATAGTTATGTAGTAAATCAAAACATGTGGGTTACACATAAAATATCCACCGAGCTCAACTACTCCAAGTCTATTGCCCGAAAACATCAAGTCAACCACTCCAGGTCTATTCTTGAGAGTCCCCAAAACCGGGCACAATGGAATTACACCTTACTGTCCATGGGACGCTGCCCGACCGTATAGGCCCACACCCTACTTACCATGGAGCCCGATGCCTATTCCGTGCCAAATGGTGAACCAACTTCCCAAAAGGGGACAGAGGAACACCGTGCCTATGGATCCATTGCACTAACTAAACCATTACATGACGCAAAACGAATGACCTAACGCGTTTAAAGTATGTAACTCTCAAATAAGATGCAATAAATGCAAATCATAACCAAACGCTCTACAATGAGCTATTAAAACGGACAAGTGTCCTCAAAACCCAACAAAATCCAAACCGAGCCATAAGCTCGACAAACCCAAAGACCCAACGTTGAAAATCATAAAATGAAATCAAATATAAACAACCCGTACTTATATAAACCCATGCTCCAAAACATGTGATTAATTCCAACGTAGTTTAGATTGGGACAATTCATTTTCCAAGTGAGTTTACAACATTTATTCTTTCAAAACGTCCCATAACATAAACCAATGCATTTCTCCAAAACACAGATTGAAACGCATTTATACTCAAAATCTACTTCCATAAAATAAATCATTAAAATACCAAAATACATGATTTATTTATCATAATACCCAAAATCCCAAAGATGTGTGCTAAATGAGTTTATAAAGTTAAACACCTTTAAAATAACCAACTTATTAGCAGTTAACAAAACTTATCAACAGTTAACAATTTCGTGTAAGGCACAACACCCTTTAAAACAAACATTTTGGCATGTACACCATTTTCATAAATCAACTTGAACTCACCTTGCTAGATTTAGGCTAAATCTAGGTTTTACCCCAAACGAGCTTCCTTGAAGAATTCCGAGTCCACACGCAACAATTTTCCCCAAAAACCTAGATATACAAATTCCACCCATAAATAACCACATTCAACCATATAGAAGCATTCCCCAAACATTACACATAAAGATCTCAACTTAGGTCAAAACCCTAATTTCCATAAATGACGAAAAGGGAACATTACCTTGATTTCCACCTTGCATCTAACAATAATAAACTTCTAGGACACCAACACAAGTCACAAACTCCAAATCTTCAAAATGGAGGAAAATTGGATGAAACCCTATAAAACTTGGGAGAAGAAGGTGAAGATGAAGAGATCTTAGTTATAGCTTCCAAACCTTGCTAGAAGATGAAGGAACACTTGACTCGAGACAAAAACACTCAAAAATGAGTTAGGGTTCGTAACATATGGGAGGAAAAAACGAGAGGAAACAAATGGGAGAAAGTTGGATGAGAGTGGATAATGAGAAAGAGGCTGAAAATGGACATTTTAAGGTCCTGGCACCCGCTCGCGATAGTGCCCCGCGACCTTGACATGGTCACTGTTTCAGGGGCACAATCGCCCCACTTGTACCGCAAGGGGTGGAGTCCCCGCGACTATGCCACGCGATTGTGCCCTTTGGCACAGTCGTCGGGCACTGTCGCCCCACTCCCCCCCGAACTCCGAAAATTCGACTTCTTCGATGCTAGAGTCCTCGATATTTTAAGGGACTTTAAACAAAGTTTTTCCCAACAAAACCCCACCAATTACGAGTTCCACCTATTTAGAATGTAAGCAGCAAAAATACTAGCTCTTATAGAAAAACACCAAACAATGTCTTGGTATGTGTTTGCTGATATTAGGTAGTTGTCTGACCCATACAAAGGTTGTTCCCAAACTGGATAAAGAATTACCACAAGGAACACGTCGATTGCTTGGAAGTAAACTAAGCAATCCTTTGTAACTACCTCCTTGAACTAATCCAAAAATATTACTCTCCATGAGATAATAAAATAATGTATATGATTAAGGACTATCATTACATATATTAGAGGAGTTAGTAATTTTGGGTTCAACCAGTATTCTACTTGCATATATGGAAATAATGCATCATGTATCGAAGAAATGAACATAAGATACATCAGAGGTAATAACACAAAGCATATTATGCTTAAGTTTATATACAATCAGCAATAAAAGATTCTCCTTTAGATTCAAGTGAATCAAGTAAGGTGTCAAAAGAATGTGACATATTTTACCAAGTCATTACCTAAAACCATATATTGGAAAACATGTAAATGCAAATGTTTTCAAACTCCCTTGATTAATGCACAAATCAGGGGGAGTAGTAGACAAAAGGGGGAGTCTACTATATATTTGTGATATTGGTATGTTGTGCTCTTTCCTTCAACCAATGTTTTATTTTTCCCATTGGGTTTTGTTCCTTGGTGTAAGGTTTTAGTGAGGCAACTGTTTATAAACCATCATGCTTTCCTAACTCTCATGATTAAAGTACGAATCTAAGAGAAAACTAGACTGAAGGATAAGTCTATGTATTGCAAAGAAGCTGGTGTGTTGTACTCTTTCCTTCGTCATATTTTTATTTTTTTCCACTGGGTTTTATTTTGGCGTAAGGTTTTAACGAGGCAACAACTGTGCACCACCACTCCTTTAACTCGGCACAAGGGGGAGTGTTGTAGGATAAGTGTGCCTTCGTCTAAAGGATATAACGATAGAGATAGAGATAGAGATAAATATATCAGAGTTAGATTAGAACTGAAATATCTCATAACTATCTACTTGTAACTCCTCCTATTTAAAGGGCTTATGATTAATAAGAATTATAGACTTCTTCTCTCTGTCTTATTGTTATTCTCTCCATATTGTTGTTCAATTTGTTTTTCCCTTTAACAAATATAGAATTTTTAAAAATTCTTGACGATCGGGGGCCCTGTGCGGCAGCACCACTTGGAACACCCCAAGGATCGGCCCTGAATACTACCAAAATATAAAAAAGTAATATGTTATAGGGAAAAGTCCAAAAAAACCCAATGGACTTTAGTGTTTGGAGTGATTAAGTCATTGGACAATTTTTTGGAACAAATAAGTCATTGGACATTTCAAAACCTGTTAACTAAATCCTTGGACTTTTGATAACCTGTTGAATACATCCTTATTACTTAAAAATTTAACTTGCAACCTATATAGCAGGTAAAACTACAAATTAAAAACAAAGTCACCTACTTTATCCTTCTATAAATTAAAAATGGGAAAATTAACTAAAATAGTCAATCTCATCAACCATATTTATTTTTCTTTTACCATTTTTCAAAGTTTTTTTTTTCCTAAAATTGCCAAAGTTTGCATATAATGTTTCTTTTCCTGCGTAAGGATTGTTTTTTTTTCCAAAAAAATAAAAATAACAAACATCCTCAGGTAGAAAATTTTATGTATAAAGATTCACTTTTTGCTTATAGTTTAAAAAAAAATTACACTTTGCATTCTTATAAAGTTATAATTAGTTATTTAATTTATTTTATATCAATTACGTTTTCATTTACATTTTTATTTTATTAACATACACAATGGGATATTAACTAAAATATATCAAAAAAAATTAGTTTTTTACAAATTATACCATTATAGTCGTTTCGTCAATACGTTCAAAATGAACTCAATATTGTTTTTAAACTTTATCTTGTATTATTCAATATCATAAATGCGTACGAATTATTTTTAATATTTACCCTTTATAATTACAAATTAATCTTATATTATTAAATAAATAACTTAAAGGAAAGAAAGTGTAAATATTAAATATAATTAGTACGTATTTATGATATTTAATAATATGAGATTAAATCCAAAAAAATAAATATTAGGTTCATTTTAAACGTATTGACGAGACAATTATAATTGTGTAATTTGTAAAAAAACGTATTTTTTTGATATATTTTAGTTAACTATAAATGTACCCTCGCAATGCAGCGGATTTCTGAAATCTAGAACTCGAACCCTCGATCATTATTCATACTTTTTGTTAGTCTTTTTTGATTTTATTTTACGATTTTGAGAAACCTAGATTTAAAACAAAATATATTTTAGTTTAGTTTAATTATGTTTTTTTATAAAAAGTAATAATAAAGTATTTTGTTACGGGTCAAAAAATGTTTAATTTAAATGATAACTATATTTAAGATATTTTATATTTAAAATTAAAAAGATAACAGAATTCAATAAAAAATAAAAATAAGGTGTTTTATCTCAAATTTTCTTATATTTATCGGTTAGTTATATCAATAGTTAACAATTTTAGATATAATAACATAACAAAATAATGTATCATTATATTTATAAATAGATCATAACTAAAAGTAAAATAAATTACATCTTTATAATAAAATATAAGTTGTATCAAAGCATTATGAAATTGTAAATTAAGTAATTGACTTTAATTAGTTGTATTTTGTGCTTAAAATGTTGTAATTAAGAGTTTTTAATGTTTCTTTTATAATATAGTATAGATATACGATTATGTGTGTTAATATAATAAAAAGTTAAAATGAAAATGAAAATGAAAAGGTAGAAGATATAAAGTAAATTAAATAACGAATTATAAAGATGTTTTCTATTATTTATTTTTTTGCCAAAAACAGTTTTTAAGACAAAAAAATAATATGTTTTAACTATTTTAAGAAAAGATTTTGAAAAGTGCTTAAAAAATTAATTTTGTTGATGAGATTGGCTATTTTAGTTATTTTTTTTATTTTTTTTATTTGTAGGGTGATAAAGTAAGTAACTTTTTTTTTTGTTTTTTCTTTTAATTTGTAGTTTTACCTATTATGTAGGTTACAAGTTACATTTTTAAGTAATAAGGATGTATTTAACAGGTTTCTAAAAGTCCAAGGATTTATTTAGTGTGTTTTGAAATATCTAAGGACTTATTTGTTGCAAAAAATTGTCCAAGGACTTAATCACTCCAAACACTAAAGTCCATTGGGTTTTTTTAGACTTTTCCCTATGTTATAGTTTTTATTTTTTTAATCAGAAATGGAAGAATAGACAAAAATGACAGGGATAAATGACCAAAGTACCCTCAAGTTAACGGTTTAGATTTAACTCTATTCGAACACCTAGATTGTTATGAAACACAAACCACAAGGACGTTAAGGGTGCGTTTGGTACACAGACAGGACAGGACAAGATGGAACAGGACGGGACAGAACAGGACAGCTGTCCAGCGTTTGGCAAGACATGACAGAACTGGACAGAACATGACTATACTGATTAAATGACGAATTTACCCCTGATGAAAAATCATAAATTATATCACATAAAACTAATTTACATTACTAATACATAGTGCAATGGATTATCAAAAACATACAATTAATTTATCACGATTGGATTTTGGATATGGAAATCAAAACCCAAATTTTAAGTTTCGGATTTTAGGTTGT
This sequence comes from Arctium minus, assembly GCA_954870635.1. NCBI lineage: Eukaryota > Viridiplantae > Streptophyta > Magnoliopsida > Asterales > Asteraceae > Arctium > Arctium minus. Next base: position 24,391,107 of record OX941084.1, read on the forward strand.
TTCGGGTTTGGGTTGGTCGGGTTTTGGATTGATGTCGGTCGGGTTCGGGTATTATATAATGCAAAAGTTAAATATGAATTCAATCATTTTTTAGGATGATTACAATCGATTGATAGATTGATGAAATTGATAGCAAGTTTAAAATTTAGATTATATTTCAACAGACTAAAATTTACGATTTTCAAAAGATAATTAGATATATATATATATATATATATATATATAATATTTAAAATATAGATGTATGTTATTTCGGGTTTTCGGATGGGTCGGGTGGCCAACGATCAAACCCAATCCGAGCCTAGATATCCTTCCAAATGTCGGGTTTCGGATTATCGGATTTCGGGGTATTCGGGTTTTTGCAAAAACACCTTATTTTCGGTTTGGATTCGGATTTTGGACTATTCGAGTTTAAGGTTTTGGTTTTTAACAAATGGTATATTAGTCAAAATATTGTTGTTCTACTTAGTTCTAGGGGGTTGGAGTGGGACAAGTGTGTCCCATGCTTGTTCCACTTAGTTTTAGCGTGTCCCACATATGGTCATGCCAAACATGGGACAAGTCTGTTCAGTTTTGTTCTGTCCTGTTCCACCCTGTTCTGCGTACCAAACGCACCCTAAGTAAACTTAGTTTGAAATATGGATCATATTTAAATTTTGAACAAAACGTAAGGACCAATAATCTAATTTACTCAATTACCTTCTCTATAAAAAGAAGTTGCCAAAATCTATACAATTTAATTTAGAAAATAAATAATATAATCATAAAAATATAAATATAAATTCAGAAAAAAAATAGTGAAATGTAATAAAATACATTGTATTTTGTATTTCTTTAATTATATATATACATATATATAGAGGTACCTTCAAATACAAACTTTTTAATATATATCTATATATATATATATATATATATTCAAAAATATCATTCACGATGCTTTCAGATGTGAAAGGCCATGGGGAGATACCGTCTAAGATCCATGGATTACTGAATGCGATAGTGACCTTCCCAGCCATAAGATAAATGGAGCTCTTGTACGTTAGCCTTTGAACAAAACCTCCAAACACTCTAACGTGATGGCGAGGGATCTTGAAAAAATCTCCGGAGCTTAAAAGCACTCTTTGAAACTCTGTCCATCCTATTAATAAATAAAATTGTAATATTTAATCTGATGTATAATTTAATAAAATGGTTAAATTCAATAAAAAAATGTATATTAAGAAAATGAAAGGAAAAATGTTCAATGTTGTAAAGTATTTTTATGAAACAATCTATAAAAGGATCCGGTTTTACTTTCTTTGACCAAGAATATATACAATATTCAAACGGTTACATAACTTGATAATTAATAGTCGGTTAATAAAAAAGAATTATATAACGCCCCCCTTATAGGGAAAATAATGTTTTATATATTTATTTTCATATATTTAGGGATAGAATTCTTGTTTATTTTTAGTAACACAAAAGCCATTACATTGTGTTTAACCATAAAACTACGATATAATATAATAATTAAAACATAAAAAATTATTATCAAGAAAATAAAATTTTAAAACGTTGTTATTTTTTTGGAAACAAAAATATTGTTTTTCTTTAATGTAAAATGATTAAAAATGGGAGTTTCAAATATAAATGATACAAACTAATATCAACCATTCATCTAAACTAATGAATATATAATTTTATAAATATTTTGATTGTTTATTAATATAAAACAATAACCATAATAAATAAACTCTATATTTTTCATGAATATTTTGATCATAATAAATAAAACTTGATTATCTTTTATAAATATCTCTTATTTGTAACATTTACGTATTTGAAAATATGAGAGCATCTCCAATAGTTTTTTAATAATTTCTTTAAAATAAAAAACCAAAAGTGAAAATCTCTAAAAATTATTACATTTAATTCCAACAAATTTGCTATTTTAAAGATTTTAAAACAACTTATATTATTATAATATTTTCTCTAATTTATCATCCCAATACACTTTAAAAAACTTAACATAAAATGATAAAAAATGAATTTCATTGGTGGGATTAAATAAAATAATCATTTCCCTCTCCTATCATCAATGTAATAACCGGCTCAAAGTCAATAAGAGTAAGTTGGGTGGAAGTTTTGTTAAAAAACTTTTCTTGAAAGGGGGTAAGTGTAACTTCTTGAAGTAGGTTATTAGTATAGGGTTTTTGGGTTTGTTTTGGGGTCGGCCGAAGGAAAACAGAGAGGAAGGAATTTAGGGGAGGCGATTTGGAGAAGAGAAGAGGATCAAAGAGCTCGCAGGTGTGCAATCGATTACTCAGGTAAGATTTAAATCTAAAATCCTTTCTAGATTTATTCTTTGATTCTAGGTTTAGCATGGGTTGTTGTGAGTTTGGGGATTTGAAATGTTTTGAGCCTGAGAACTTCTTGAATCTTCATCTCTTTTGTTTTTATAGTATTAGTCTTGTTTGAGATTAAGTATTGTATAGATATGTTTATATATATCAGAGTTGGGGTTAGATGTTGTGTGGTGTTCGCTAGATTTGAATCATTATAGAGGGTGGGTTCAATAGCCCAGGATCGCCTCCGGGCGTTCTGCTTTGGGGGACCGGTCAATGTTACCGGTCGACGACCCCGGTTGTTGATATCGGTCGACTAAGTCCGGTCGTTTGAGGATGACTCCGGTCGAAGGGATGACCGGGATGGTTGATTACCGGTTGGCGCATTAGGGACGGATCGGTCGGCGCCTGTGGCCTGACTCCAGTCGGCGCACAGCTTGTCCCGATCGACACCTGTGGCCTGACTCCGGTCGGTGCACAGCTCGTCCCGGTTGGCACCTGTGGCTTGACTTCGGTCGGCGCCTGGAGACCCTGGGCAGCGCTTGTGAGGGAGTTGTAGACTCCGGTCGTTTGTGGTACCTCGGGCGATCCATCGGTCCAGTCAGATTCTTCTTGTGGGCCGAAGCCCGCTTAGCCAGTATTGGGTAAGTTTCTAGTTGTTGGGTCAGATTAAGTTTAATAGGGATTTTTGTAGAGTGCTGGTTGGGGTAAGTTGTGTAGAGAGCGATGTCGAGGGGTTATTGAGTTAAATCAACTCTTATAATTATTTTGAATAGAGAAGTTACCAGTCTATATTTCCTTATAGGTTTCAGATCAGTGTATACGGGTAGACGTGAGATCTAACTAAGGCAACAGGTGAGTTTTTCTGAACTTAAAACCTTGCGAGTTTATAAAGTTATTTATGTTCATGAAAGTTAAATATTTGTGTTGGCATAATTGTATAAAAGTATGAGAAGCTTATTTGAAAAATGCATCTTGTTTATGTAAATCTTTTATACGTGAGTTAATTTATGCAGTTTAAGTTTCTTTGAATTACGCATGTATGCATACATTGTTGCGAGCGGCTAAAGACGGGGGTATGGCCCGCCTGTACTCATACCGGGGGGTGTGTTCCGTTTATGTTATATGGGTGTGTCCCATCTAAGGCAGTATGAGATAGACACGCCGTTACTTTTGTGACGGTAGTGTGTGCCGGAAGTGAGCTTTTGTGTAGTTATGTTTTAAACTGAAAGAGTTTATTTTACCTAATTTTATTGATTGCGATAGTTCATGTTTCGGGGGATCTCACTAGACCTTTGGTCTAACCCTCGCTCTTTTAAAATATAAAACTTTTTCAGGTAAGCTAGGGGCTGGGAGTTCTGGCAAAGGGAAAGAAAAGGTTTGAGCAGCGTCCGCGATAGAAGTCTCCTGTTTAGATTCTTGGACTTATTTTATTATTATCTCAGTTATGTAATAGGTTGTCTTTGTGCAAACCTAAAGATATTACTCTTGTATTGAGCCGATTTTCGGCATGAGTTATTTTATATCAGTACTCTTGCGTTAGATGGTTTTGGGTTGTTTTAATCAAGTTTTAGAGAATTCTCTAAACTTGAAAAATTTTCAAGTTTTTTTATTATAGCAAACAGGTAGCAAAACTGTTGGAGAGGTTTATAGAACAAAAACCTAATTTTTTCTATTTTAGTAAAGTTGTGGAGATGCTCTAACAAAGCTAGATGAAAATCTAGTCCATGTGGTTTACATAAATTAACGAGTTAGGTCTTTGAAAAGAAATTTTAATGAAGAAATATCTCTATGATTTAGTTTTTATAACGGATATGGTCTTTCTTAATAAATTAATCGCCTTAATAAGATGAACCATATCCGTTATAAAAAGGAAACTGTAAAGACGTCGATTCTAAAATTTCTTTCAGGGACTTTATCTGTTAATTTATATAAAGCATAGGGACCAAATTTGTATTTAACTATAAAATAAGTTTTGGAACAGGGAAAGAAGGGGAGTAGTGATTTTGACAACAGAAACCTGATTCTTCTCGTTTTCCCCCTTCAAAATAAAGAGAGAGAACGACGACGATAATACACATACCACAAACATTGCATTGACCTTCTTTCCTTTCATATTTCAATCCACAATTCTTCTTCTTCTTCTTCTCTCTATTCATACCTTATACTGAATTCTATTGGAAAAAATTCTTCCATTGTCAAAGCTTCGTGATTGGAAAAACTTGAATCAGAACGACGATGAAGACTCCCTTCATAAAAGTGCGTGGACTGGGGCTATACATGGACAGTAAACGTGATCGCCAAGCTATTCAGCGATCTATAGCTCAATTAGATGAGCTCTCTCAGGCTTCTCAGGTTTTAATTCATCTGTATTCTACCTGTTATTATGAATTCTCAATTTATCAACGAAATGTCGTCTGGAGATTTCGTTTTCGAATTGTGAAATTATGACGTGTTTCCGACGTAATGCGATTGGTATGATTCATTGTTGTTTTAGACGTTAATTCGTGCTTATGTTGTTTCTGATTGAATCAAGTCTTATTCGGAGTTATTTTGATGAAGTTTCGTTTTCAACGGAATGCAATTTTGTGTGATTCGTTGTTGTTTTAGGTGTTAATTCCTACTTGTGTTTTTCTTAACTGAATGAAATCTTATTAAGAGTTTAATTTTGATTGATACGCTACTGATAGGTCAATTCTTTGTACTGGAAGTTGAATGGAATGGATTGGAATTTCATATACAATTTTTTTGGTTGTGGTATCCATTATTCGCATGCTAATCGTGAATTTCGTTCATTTTTTCAGGATATGCAAGACATGAGAGATTGCTATGACAGTTTACTATCCGCTGCAGCAGGCACCACGAACAATGCATATGGTATTTAATCGATGCTCCTTTTTTTCTTCTGAACAAATGAAATTTCTGCCTTGATGGTCGATGTTCTTATTTGTGTTGTGATTTGTCAAACAAATCAATTGGAATCTAATGATAAGACAAAAACTAGGCTAGTTCAGGCTAGTTCTGAAACTTCTCTTGCTAGTTTAATTGGAAAATTTACAATTGTTAACTTGTTCATGTGCCCTTTTAGCTTGCAAGTCAAGGAAACATGTGTTAGATGCAGCCTAGAGCCCCAATTATCCCAGATTTATGATTGACTTTCTAATATTAAATATCTTAGTTCAATGTGAAGCCATAAATGTTGACTGAAGTAAGGGTTACTGTGTATTTTGTGTCGAGTCCCGCTGATCTAATAAGTGCCTACATAGCAGATAGCCTGATCCAGGAACATCTGAAATTGTTGGATTCTAACTTCTGTTTGTTTGTTTTCTGCACAACTACCTAAATCTTAATGTTACTAGGAACATTGAAAATGTCAGTGTGGTGCTACTGGTTTAACGTTTTTGTATTGTTCCTCCTACCTATCGTCTAGAAACACTTCTCTCGTATTTGGTTCTTAAAAGTATGATGGATTTTTATGCTATGATGGCTTCCTGCAAAATTCCTTTCATTGTCTTCCCCTCGTCATGGTAATTCATAAATCTTGCTAATGCTGACCATCTATTTCAGAATTCTCGGAATCATTACAGGAAATGGGTGATTGTCTTCTTGCGAAAACCGCACTAAGTGATGACGAAGACAGTGGTGAGTAGCAAGTTAATGATGTTTTTATTTACAGTGGAGTTATTTGTCCAACTTTCTTTAGAAGTTCCTATTTCATCTTATTTAATCTCCAACTCTGAATTTTTTTTTTTTTTGGGGGGGGGGGGGGGGGTAACTTCACTGGTAGAAAGTACTGTTTGTCACTAGTGGTCATTGAATTGATCATCTAGACTTCCCACAACATCATTGTAGACGGCAGATCTTGGTAAAGGTTTTGATGTTTAGAAACTAGAACATAAAGTGTGGCCTAGTGACTTTCTTGCTTCCTTCTCATTACAACTGCAATTTCTATGTTCTAGTATGTGAAAAATCTTCTGCAAAACATCTGTTTCTGTTTGTTAACTGATACAGGGAGAATTCGAGAGTTAATAACGGTTTTCGGGAATAATTGGAAAAAAGAGAAACGGGCTCGAAGAGAAAAACGAGCTCGAAAGATGCTCGGAATTTGGCATCGGAAAAAGAGGCAAAGAGAAAACACCAAATATAGAGAGAGTTACGATAGAGATCGAAGAACAAATCAAGAATCGCAAACAGAACCAAAAGCGAGTTCCATGCGACCCAACTCGCATGAAACTCACGTACAACACTGTTGGTTGGCTTCCAAGAGTTCTAAGTCATCCTAAGTCCATTATTAGATTTTCAATCCATGCACCACGTGCCTTAATCCTTTTTTATTTAATTTCTTTTTAGTTATCTTTAATAAATTAGGATTAGATTTAATTTAGGATTAGTTTTAATATCTTAGATAATAATTTAGGATTATTTAGTTTCCTTTTATTAGTTATTTAAATAGTTTCCTAGTTAGTTTATAATTAGGATAGTTCTAATTTCCATATTTATTTCTTAGTTAGTTTAGCTATAAATAGGGTAGCTAGGTTTCATTGTTAATCAATTTAATCAAGTTATCAATCAATAAAGTTTAGCTTTTGAGAGAGTTTTCTCTTAATTTTGAGTTTTACGGTTGTAATTCTCGTTATCAAAAGGGTTTAGACGCTTGTCGATCCTTCCGCAAACCTACGCTGCGTCAGTTAACTTGCTCCCTCTGCTTCTGTGTTACATTGATGAATTCTTATCGTAAATGATTTTGGCAAAAAAATAAGCTAGCTCGACGCTTTTTAAAAACCAAAGACTACTAAAAGAACTGGATGAAAAACAGTGCAATATAAGCTCACCTTCTAATACAAGGAGGACATTTGTGGCCAAGACAAACTGTTAATAATTCACTATACACACTGAAGATGGCAAAAGCTAGTAACTAGAGGACACTGGTCTTCTTATATGCCACTATATGTTACCATTAAGGTACAACTCTCAAAGGATCGTATATGAACCTATTACTTTACATATGGATTCCTTCTTTCAGGATAAATGTGTTGGAGCTTAAGTTTTCAGCTCTTATCTTGTTTTAGGACAATTTCCCATTTCTACTTTTCATTTCTTGGATTTATGACACAATCATCTTTGCAGGCAGAGTCTTGCTAATGCTGGGAAAGGTGCAGTTTGATATCCAGAAGCTGATTGATAATTATGTGGGTTCTTATGCTATTCATGTGAAACAATTTTCTAGTTTTTAATTTGTACAGTTTGTCATGACCATCTCAAATTACTCTTTCAGCGTTCACATATTTCTCAGACAATTACAGTTCCTTCAGAATCTCTTCTCAATGAATTGCGTGTAGTTGAGGTCTGTAGTTTGCTCCTCTTATAATTATTACATGACATGCATCAATCTGTTACCAAGAAATAGAATCAGGTGTGCCTGGAGATAGCACCTAGAAATGACATACATAATCTATCATGGTAACACCTTAAAAAGAAAATTATCATGAATTATGTACAGTTGCTTCTAGGTGTTAGACAAAGTTAGTTTTTAATATCTGCATTCTGCTTCATACCATTGCATATTACTTGTCAAGCTTTTGCCGGTGTTTGTAATTATTTTTCGTTTCTTGTCCATCCTTCTGCAGGACATGAAAAAGCAATGTGATGAGAAAAGGTTTGAAATGATTCGCCTTTTCCTGTTGTTTATCATTTAAGTTTGGTTACTGATACAAATTTATACCTTGTATGTGTATCCCTAGGATGACATATGAAGTAATGAAAACACAATATGACAAGGGAAGGTCGAAAAGCAGTAAAGGAGAATATGTTTCTTCTCGCCAGCTGCAATCAGCTTGGGATGAATTTGATGAGCATGCTACCTTGTTTATACTTCGCATGAAGTCTTTGAAAAGAGGGCAATCTCGGAGTCTTCTAACACAGGCTGCTCGACACCATGCTGCTCAGGTTTTCATCTCAATAATAAACGATGTAACTTCCTGTGTAGGAGTTTTATTGGCGACAATTCTTACAACATGTCAGAAAACAGATGTGTTTTTTCAGGAAGGCTCTCAAATCTCTAGAAGCAATTGAGCCACATGTGAAATCGACCACTGAACAGCAGCATATTGATTACCATTTCAGTGGGCTTGAAGATGATGATAGGGATTCTGTTTTTCTTACTGATGACGAAAATGACGAAGACGAAAGTGATGATTACTATGACGAAGTCGAAGATGGCGAGAATGTTCAGATGAATGAAGTTTCTAGCTCTAGAAACTCAATGGAGGCAAGAATTTCATTTCCTGCTACTGAATAAAAAAGCTTTATACTTTCTTGCATATGATAACCAAGTATAAAATAGGTTTCTTACTTTCTGTAATTTCTTTTCTGGTATCTGCTAAACATCCTTTTCATATTTCTTTTGTTTCTGCAGTTGGATAATGAAGACCTTACATTTTCGAAAGTTGGTTCCATGAATTCAACACAGGTAAAAGAAATTTCTCATTCCAGCAAACCTTTAGCTTTTACATTGAGATGTTTCTTTATTTAGGAAGAAATACTGTCATCTTATAACATATGCAAGAAATTTGAACTTAAAATAACAAAGCATGCTCCATTAAATATATATAATGTGTGTGGGCTAGTAAAGTAGATGTTAAGGGCCCCATGGATCTTTAGTGCGCTTTTGGTATGCAAGACAGGTTGTGACAGGGCATAACCAAACCTGTTGTACCATGTTTGATGCGACATTAGACTCGGATATGACAGGATTGAGTGGGACAAAAATGCATTTTTTGTCCTTTGATAGAAAAAAATCAGGGAAAAGTGTTTGGATTGTTAAATTACTAAACTACCCATGTCAAATTAAAACCCTGAAACCTTGCACAATTCTTTCACCCATCAACCTCACTCACGACCGTCCAGTCCCGTTTGCATACCAAATGCTCCCTTAGTGAAGGATGACATCATGTGTATTCAATTTCGCTACATTCTTTTCCTATTTTCACGCCACCATATTTAGGTTTTGCAGGCAAATACGTACAGAAAACCTTTCTTAAGCACAGGAATCAAATCCGCTCCACTTTCTGCAGAGACTACCTTTGATCCGAATGAAAGGTATCGGCCACGAAAGCTAAACACATATGTTCTCCCAACACCACTCGAGAAGAGTTCAGCTCCTTCAAGAACCGAAACCCAACATCCTCAACAGATACCACCAACCAATACTAACATGTGGCATTCATTACCGTTAGAACAGAAAAAGTATGAAAATATTTTCAGAAAGGAAAAAACTTCACGACCAATTGTCTCAAACGATAGTAAACCAACTCCAGTAGCAGAAGCACACTCCTCCTCAGTGCAAGTTGATTCAGGTTCTGCTTCTACTTCCAAGAAAATCAAAAGAGACGTTTTCTCTGGTCCGTTGATGGGTAAAATCAAACGAGATGCTTTCTCCGGTCCATTGATCGGTGGGTTTCAGCCAAAAAAGCCCCTGTTGTCTACTAGTGGTTCTATCGGATCAACAGCAAACCATCTGCCATTTTCTGGTCCTCTTTTCCGCACTACATTGACTCGGCCATCGGAAGTTAATAATAGTTCTGTACAATTACCTATGATTAGAGAACTCCATGAACTTCCGAGGCCTCCTGCAAATTTAGCCTCCAAGAAAACTTCAAAAGTCGGCTTCTCGGCACCCTTGGTGACATTCAAAGGTGATACTGACGATGCTGTGTATACACTTCCATTACCGTCCTCGAAAAGTCAAAGAGAAACTTGGAAGTTAAGGGGAGATGAAGCCAAGGTTTCACCTCCTTTATCACCAATCTCCTTTAGGAACTTCTAATTGCATTCCAACTTGTGGATTATAGGTAAATAAATACACTTCTATTTATGAGTATCTTTCATATATGTTCTATTTATTGGAAAGAAAAAAAAAACATATGGTAGAATCCGTTACGGGATTGCTTAAAAAAAGTAACTACCTTGTAGCATTTCATGATATTGCATTCTCTCGGTAGTATGGGCCAATCTTGTCTTGCATATTTGCTAAGCAGGTCAATTTTCATGTGTTGTTTCACATATGAAACAACACAAAACGTGTGAAAATGCAGTGATGTTTCATATGTGAAACATTCAGGATTGTTTTGTATGGATTGCATAGACACTGCATTTTCACACAAGTTGTTTCACATATGAAACCTGATTTGTAAGTTTGTACGAATTATTGAGGTTGTAAAATTCATATTTTCAACAATCATGTGTCTTCTAGAGGGTGATTCTTGTATTACCTACTAATTGAGTTTTCTGTCCAATTGACTTCTGAGTCAGTTAGCATATGATTTGGAGCTCATCTTCAACATAGTTCTATATTATATGCAGCGAAGGCGTCCAACTGTAGATAACTCGTTTCTGAAGTTGCAAAACCTCCCACAGTTTCATAAACTAAGATGTCTGTATGGATCAAGTTAAATTGATTTTTGTTAGTTGTGCTTGATAAACTCTCTGAATGCTCATACAAATTGCAGAGACATGCCCATTTCTAGCTATATTTAAGTTTCATACTCACCAACAGGTAACAGTTAATTTATTGTATAACGGTTTTAGAAATTAAAACAGAATGCCCACTAAATAAGACTACAAATTATAAACAGAGCAACATTTCCAGATTTACAGGATTTTAATAAGAATCAAAGTCAGTTCCAAATTAAAATTTCAATCCATTTGGCTCTCAGACTCTTTTCCTGTTTTAAGATCTTACCATATTAGGAGAGAGATCAAATCAGAGAATCGACTATACAAAGAAACACATATATATATATAGACTTAAGTTCGCGTGAGACCAAACAGTTTTCGTGAGACCAAGCTTTAAAGTATGAAACTTCACACCAAAAAACTGTGAATGTAAAAAAAATCGAACTTTTCATAGGGAAAACACCGTAAATGTTACGTTCACGGTGTTTTTCGCTGTGAATGTTCGTTTTTTTTTACCTTCATAGCGTCTTCACTGTGAAGGTTCGGATATACCTTCACAGTCCTTTATCTGTGAAGGTTTGATTTTTTTTAACTTGGTTTAGGTTTTTTTACCTTCATAGTGTGATTACATTATGAAGGTTCGAATGTTTTTTACCTTCACAGTGTTTCGGTGTGAAGTTTCATGTTTTAAGGCTTGGTCTCACGCGGTCTCACGGAAACAGCTTGCTCTCACGTGAACCTGACCCTATATATATATGTATGTATTATATATAAATGGTGCTTCTATTTTGGACACAGCCTCTCTAGAGCCATGTTTTCATCACCGCCTACAGCTTCCAATGTCTTCTTTACCAATGCTTCTGGAAACCCCATTTCAACCAGCTTCTGCACCTGCAACCAACAACTCTTGCACATCAATTTTTTTTTAAATAATCTTTATCAACAAGACATACAGGCCAAGGAAGATAAAAATAAACAACCAAAGTATCATTGGGCCAGCAGTATCCGATTTACCTCTAAAGCCTAGCTAAAGGGTTCACACCTCACCGAAAGTTTGAGAAGCATGCATGAGTATTTGTCGTATTTAAATATTAATACGCTTAAAAAAAAGATAATAACCAAAGGGCCATTGGTGCTTAGCGGTTAGCGGGTTAATGGTAGATCACAGCCTTCCAGGAGGTCAAAGGTTCAAACCTTACGAAATATGAGGAGTGTGTGTATGAGTATTTGCCGTATATAAATATTATATACTTGAAGAAAATAATAATAATAAAGATGAGTGGTAGAGCATACTTTGCCACCGAACCCAGCAGATGAAGCCTTGGCAAAGTCCTCTGTCCAACGCCGGGCTGTAGCAACATATGTAGCATAATCACCAATATACTGCAGGGAGGGAAACAAAAGCAACAACTAGTGTGGATGAAAAATAGAAGGAGGCAAAAGAAAAAGACATGTGAGGGAGGAGACAAAAATGAAACCTGTTTGGCAACGACGGCATCTTGGGGATCCTTGGGTTCTGGGGCTGACAACAGAGCTTGTAAGGAAATCAGAGCGGTTTTTAGGTTCAGAGCTGGACTCCAGTTGTTCTTTAGGATATCAAGACAAATTGCTCCTGTTTGGCTACTGATGTTTGGATGCCTTACAATTCAAAAGGTTTACATCTTAGAATGTATATTATTGTCCTCTAAGTAATGAAATAAATTCCAAAAAAAAAAAAAACTTTTTCTTGTTTTTGTGTGTGTGTTGGGGGGGGGGGGGGGGGGGGGGGGGGGGGTTCAATATTGAGACTCCCAAGGGGTTAATGTAAAATTCTTCTTACCAGACTTTTGTCGTAAACCTCATTTTAGGAGGCTCAAAGGGATACCCGTCTGCAAACATTAGGGAGAAATGGACATGTTATTGATTATACAAAAACTTTAATGGTAATTTCTGTTGCTTTAATTCAAATTGAATAACTCAAACATTTTATGTTTACGATAAAGAAATTTCCCTAAATAGAGATGGCACACGGTTGAAAGTAGCATGGCAAATGGGTAAGAAATAAACAGCTATGGCCATTGTCCTCATTTCAAGTGGACTATGGAAGCATGGAAGGTATTGAATTTGAAGCTCCAATGACAATGGTAACCTTGGGAGGGTGGATGTTATTGTAAGGGTCCAGTGATCACAATAATGGGGACCAACCACTTTGACTTCCAAAAGTTACAAGTTACAGGCCTCTTTCATCAAATCTTGGAAAGCAAATGGTGCTCAAAGCGAAAGTTGACGATTTGAAACCAAACATGCATTTGATGGACTCATGTGAATTTGTTAACATCCTCCATTCTACTTCGCATGGGATCTTTGGGTTTTGTATGCTATGAGTCACATGTTGACCATTTAAGGGTGAGATTGGGGGGACAAGTGAGATGCTGCTAGAAGAGGACAAGCATTTACTAGAAGAGCTTGGAGGTTTGCCACAAGACAAGGGGGGCTCTGTCATTAGATTAGGCTTAATGGAGATACACAACACATGAGGCTAAGGCCATATTGCTATCGTTTAAGCAAAAGTCTGAAATAGAAAGGATCATGCAAGGTTTTGCTAGATGTGATTCAACATGTTCTAACCCATTTTTAGTGGTTAAGAAAAAGCAAGGAGGCACTCAGAGAATGAGTGTAGATTACAATGCTTCATATGATGCAACTATCAAGGATAATTTTCCTATCACAGCTATTGATGAGTTGCATGGGCTTCCTGGTTTTCTAAGCTTGACATGAAATCTGGTTACCAAAAGATTTTGGGGCAAAAGAGGGTGGCCCTAAAACAGCCGTTTTCACAGATACCGATCATTTTGAATTGAGAGTGATGCCTTTTCACCTCACGAACTAATGCCCCAACCACATTTCAATTGAAAATGAACAAGGTCTTCCAAACATTTTGAGATCCTAGGTCTCTTTGATGATATCTTGATTTACGGTGTAGACTAGAAGAATCACATACACCAAGTTAACCATATGGTTATTGAAATTGTGGTGAATATTAGGCCATGTGATCACTGTTCTAGCTGAAAACTGGAGGCTCACGGCATACTTGAGCAAGCCATAGCTTTAAAGCCTTTGGGTTGGTCAACTTATGAGAAGAAATTGATGGTTGATGTCGATGCAGTTGCAAAACAATCAAACCAAACCCAACCAAGAAATTGACGGCATCTTGGAGGCCCAGTATTTTAGGGTATGTATGAATGAGTCAAGAGGTTCTACTATTAGAGAGGTCTCAAAAGGGTAGTTCATTCAGGGCTATGGGATTTGTCAAGTCCAAAACCATGACGCCTCCATCCTTCAGGATCGTTACAACCACTTCCTATACCAGAGGTTCCTCAGGAGGAAATCCCATTTAAATTTCATTGATGGACTACCAAAATCTGGTACATTGACTGTGATCTTGGTTATAGTTGATCGTTTGAGCACGTACGAACCCAAATTGCAAAAAGAGGCCAAAGGCCATCTAGGTCAGTCTTTTCATGTAGGTACTCATTCATCACGAACCTGCCTCAGTTGGATCTCAAGAATCTCTACTGGTGCTGCCTAGCCATTTACTAGAAGAATGGTCACGAAAATAATGTTGCAGTGGTGGAGGTCCTTACTCCTTAGTGCAGTGGACTGGTACTTCACCTAAGGAAGCTACCATGGAGACTTGGGATACATTTATTGCCCAAACCTAAACTCAAGCCATGTCAAACTATGATCACTCGGGGAAAGGTGTTGCTTAAGGGGATGGTAATGTAACGCTCCATGAGGTTAATTGTAAAACGTAGGACTGGAGAGGCATAGTTGGTAATGATCATTCCGTTGCAACCACATCCGGTGGAATAGGGTGGCAATCTTTGACACTTGGTTCTAGTATTAGAAAATAAGATGCTCCATTCTCTCTCTTGTCTAAAATTCTCTACCATCATATCTCTAAATTTCTTCTCTGATCTAGGAACATTCAGTAAGGGCTTGATTCCTTGCATATAAACACACACACACTCAACTAATACACTAGAGCAATTTAACATATAATCATGAGATCAGATGAAGGTGATGATCACAACCAATGAGACTGTATCTACAAGTTTCTATATAAGTTCATAAAATCCTAAAAAAACAACAGAGCTAGGGCTCTGTCCACTACAAAATATCCAGAGGTCCAATCAAGCTGCAACAAATCAGTTATTTTACATATGAAACAAGTTCAACCAACAGAATCGGATCAAAAAAGCAAACAACAAAATCACAATTATGCATATGAAGAGATAAAAGATAAAAAGTGAGGATGGACCAGGCAAAGTGATGTCAAGATGGAAGATTCCGCCTTCGTAAGGGGTGGAGATAGGGCCGGGAATGGTTGCGGTGAGGTGGCGAATATCCTGATCATCCGGCATTAAACTCATGCCTAATATGCTCTGATCTTTGTTGAATTGCATCAATTCTCTGTGAATCCTGGATACATTGGCCATTGTTTCAGAGAATGTCTGTAGTGTAAGCTAAGAAATTTGTGTATGAGGGTGCTGCTGCGGTGGGGTTTGGGGATGTGATGAAGAACCCTAAATCAGAATGAAGATGTGATGGATGCATTCATAGGTGTGCCTTGTAATCCAACCCTATAAACTCCATTTTTATTGATTCTATAAAATCATAATTAACGACTGAGAATGGTTGTTACAAAATTGCCCCGAGGATATAGTTATTTTAAATTCACATAAATGTATTATTTAATAAAATAATTCATAATATACATTTTTTTTAATTGATTTTAGAGTGAATTATGAATTTGGTTCATATGTTTTTGAAGTTTTTGTAAATAGGATCTCTATACTATGGTTATCATGAATTTGGTTCATGTGGTATTTAACTTGTCATGATCATGATCCTTTTCACTAACACTCTTAAAATAAATATGTTAACTCAGTTAAATTAATGATTATTTCAGTTTTTTTGCCCATTCTTGTTTTTTTCCCATAAAAAATAAAAACAATAATATATATAGCGGCCATTTCAAATGAAAACCGAGTTTCGGTTGTGAACTTAAGGACAAAGTCATCATGAATCGTGTGTTATTCATTCTTGTAAGATCTCACATTGGTTGGGGAGGGGAACGAAAGTTGCCTTATAAGGGACTGAATACCTCCTTTACCAGACACGTTTTAAAACCGTGAGTCCGGGTGTGTGGACAAAGCGGACAATATCTGGTACGATTGGCCTGGGATGTTACAGTTGGTATCAGAGCCATAGTTTAAGGGATTTAGGTGACCAGATGGGCCTAAACTTAAACTGTGGAGTAGAGAGACACAACTGAGATATAGGAAGTCTTTAAGGAAGACCTTGATTATCGAGAGTCGTGATAACGATAGTGATGATTCTTATGTAAGGTAAATTCAAAATTGCATCTGGCCAATGTCATTATGAATTTACAGGTGCATGGGCATACTCGATTTCTATTGTTGAGACAATCGATGGGTGTAGTTTTGGGTAGTGAGTTGTATCATTGAAATGATAGTGTTGGTTTAGAGTGTTGTGTGAGTTCCATAAGGAAGAGA
Source organism: Arctium minus (assembly GCA_954870635.1). NCBI lineage: Eukaryota > Viridiplantae > Streptophyta > Magnoliopsida > Asterales > Asteraceae > Arctium > Arctium minus. The sequence continues at coordinate 24,407,449 of OX941084.1, forward strand.
ATAATGATAGTAAGGTTATTTTGGATCATCATAAGGATGCATGAATTGCGAATCTTGATCACAATGGTAACTGGTAGTGGAACATGCAAAGAGATGGGGAAGCGTTGGTGATGGAGATTGTGGTAAATGTGAGGGCCTATTTGGGTGATCGGAAGAAGAGAGTTGTAGTAAAATGTGACGAGTGCAACCAATGACCTTACTGGAGGGAATAGCCTTCAATGTGAAGTGTGTCTCATGCATTATGTTTTGAACAAATTGTTGGTGTCCATCATGTCAGATATTTTGGCGTGTGTGTGCCTTACAAGGTATTTGTTTTGAAAACGTGTCGACACGTGCAAATGTGTGTTTGGATTGAAAAGACAAGTTTATGGCGTTTGGTGATAAATTACAATTTTTGGTATGGGAAAATTATTATATAACTCTTTGTAAATGAGTTAACTTTTGATATGAAAATCAAAACAACATTTAGTCGCACAATTTTATAAGTGAGTTTGGGTACAGACATGTGTTGTCATATCAATGAGGGTGAGAGTCATTTGACACGCCCAGTGTAAGCCATTTCGTAGTAATTCTTTTTAAATCGTGTGTGTAAAGTTCATCGGAAATAAATTCAATTGTGCCAACACCGATTTTGGGGTATGGTAGAGAGAAATTTGTCGTAGAGTTGAGGTTAAACGATTCTTGGAATCGTTTTGCATGGCTAAGTTAGCGATGGGTCGTGTACACTCAAGTTTGCTTTATAATGGAAGTACCTTCTAAATTTTCAAATGTGTCAAGAGTTTAAGCATTTGTGTGTCATGCATGAAGGTTATGAACTCTCTAGGTCGTGGGGAAGGGTTGCAATTAAGAATGAGGAAGTTTTGAGAATGGAAGTGTGGCACTCGATCAGAGGGTAGTACATACTTGACATCGGTATCCTTCTAAGTAAACTTAGGATGGTGAATATCAGAGGTGGTTAATGGAGGCATTGATCTATGGCGCTAAGGATGATTGTACTATAATGGCTTACCGTTGGCTCCATGACTTGAGATGTGGATGTCGGTAAACGGTTATGTCTGAAGTGGAATTTGAAGTCGTAAAGATATTTTCGGCAAGTAGCTGCTACAGTGGAATATGTAGGTTTCATTGAGGATCCTCGTTGAGTAGAGGCATAGTGGAAGTATCTCAATGTCGTCTGTTGCTGTGGAAGTCAGAAACCGTTTTCGTGGTGAGTGGCGGGACGCTGAAAACAAAGAAGTAGTTATGGATAGTTTTGAGGTGTTTCGTGAGGAAGCGAAAGTTATTCAGAAAAAGGTGTATCTAACGTGATGTTGGTCAATTTTGTGTGGACATCACAAAATGGAAGACCGTTAGTTTGGTAAGGTGGTTCTTTATCGATGAGGTTTTGATGGTTAAGTAGGAGTGGAGTTTGTGTGTAGCACAATTGGAACGGTTGCACTTTGTGCATTTAAGTCTTCGAGGTAGTATGTTTAATCTTTCAGACTACTGGAGTTTGATTCCAGCAGGCCGCGTTGAGCCGTCAAGAAGTGATATCTTGTTGGATGGTTTTGAGGATCATAGTCTTGCGATTTATTCAGGTTCAAGAAAGACAAGATCGTGAAATGCCTTGAAGTCCGATTTTAGTATTACGACCAGGGAGAGTAGAACGACATATGTTTGGGGGCCAAGTGGTCGTGGAGAATTGTAGTTGTTCTGGGAAGAGGTAATAGAGTGATGGTTGTAACCATGAGTTGGTGATGTCTTTATGACATGTTTGGGAGTGCAAATCATTAAAGTGGTAAGGAGCTTCCTTGAGGATATATAGTAGTCTGGCATTATTGTTATAGGATGAGCGTTCTCGTCCGAAGATCTATGAGGAATGATTTGTAAGTGTTATCTAAGAGAGGAACGGTATGTTCAGGGTTGCGGCGAGTTTTGGGCGAGATTATCTTATATCCCTATAATGATTGTGGGAAGTGTCGAACTGCTTAATTCAAGGGGGTTGTGTGGTAGATAGGAAATCCGTGGGCATGTTGAAGTATTCTTTTAGGGGTGAAGGGATTCTAGCAGATTGGGTAATCCTGTTTGGCGAGCGAGAATTGTACGGCGCTTTCGAGTAGTGGAATGTTTTGGAGGAGTTGGATTGACTATCTCGCGTGAGAATTGTGGTTAGTCAGATGTTCAAGCAAAGGAATGTAAATGTGAATCGACACGTTTGGGAATCATCAAGGAATAAAGTAAGCAATGTTGGGTGAGCAGTGTTTCTTGCAGCGAGATGAGAGTGAAGATATCATGTCGGAAAGGTCGTTAAACTAAGAGTGAGAAGTTTGGCAGGAGACGCAAAAATGGGAATCTAGGTTCAGTTTTGCCATAGAGAGATATGAACCCAAATGAGGGTGCGAGAAGGAGATTGTGGTGTAGGTTATGGTTCTGGTGTGAGAAATCTAAGTGGTGATTTTGGTCTAAGGTTTGCACCCAGTAGTGAGTCAATTTTTGGAGTCATGTTTGTTGTTTTGGGAAGAAAGCGGAAGGAGTGGTGGAAAGTAGTGCTCGGAGTGAGATAGATTTGGTTTTGCGCGGAAAGGGTTCCAGGTAAGCTTGTTCCAGTGTTAGGCGATTTGGAATGATAGTAGTAAGCATGGTCACACTATGTTGAGCGGGCGAAGTTTGAAATTATTACAATTTTGGCTAGACGGTTGGGGGATGCAAGAAGAAGATGAAGTAGGTGTCTTTATAATTCTGTCAATTGGAGCATGTGTGCTATGAAATCATTGAGTTGTGGAAGCTTCTTTTCTGTATGTGAGTATTTGAGGTGATGGTGTTTGGGGCGACGTATGTATAACGCGTATGAATTGTGCAACACCGTTGAGTTGGGACCATTGTGGTTCGGAAAAGAAGGTGTTCTTTTGGCAATATCTGGTACGGTTGGCTTGGAAGGTTTTGGAATATTAAATTTTGAGGAGTTTCAGATGGTATGATATAGTTGATCAGGGGGTATGACATTGGTTTTGGGTTGCGCGTTTTGGGCAACTGAGTGAAGATAAGTGGATACGGTGGAAAGAACGCAAGCCTTGTGAATCGTAAGTTGAGATGGCGCAACTTGATGGGGAAGTCCACCCTATGGAATGAAGCGGTGTATTCAAGAGAAAACTAGTGTTGGATTACGTCTTGGAGTCTGTTGATATTAAGGAAAGTGTAGGAGAGATAGGGTATGATCTGGAAGTATTTGATGGAGATTTTGAAATCTCGAATTGTGGTCCGCGCCTCTCATTGAGAGAGCAATTGTCGGAAATTGGGGCAACAACACCTTTGTAAAGGATTAAAGTAAATTCAATGTTACTGTGATCAAGGGATCTAAGGAAGTCAAAGATCGTAGGGTTAAGAGGTTAAGGATCCAAATAGAGACCCGTTTAGTATCAAGAACAGTGGAAGTTCCGTAAGGGGCAAGAGGCAACATGGGAAATAACCTAGATTGTTCAGTGATGGAATTCCGGGGACGGAATTATTTTGAGGAGGGAAGATTGTAATAACCGGGTTATTTATTAATTTGAAATTTGGGTGTTTATTGAGTCAAAGCCCAAAGTTGGAGGGGGGGGGGGGTAAGTGAAGTATTGTAAAAAAAAGGGGGTATTCAATACCCTAGCCGCATACTTTGATATTTGGGGAGATTACCAAATTAAAGTATGGGTGTGGAGAAACCTTGATGGAAGAAAGTCATCACGTGAGGTATGTTTCTTATCCCCCCCCCCCCCCCTTTTTTTTAGTGATTGGAACTTGATTGATTATGGATCCCATTTGTTTTCTTGAAAAGTCATGAAATCTATGGAGGTTTGTTGTAGATCTGTGTAATCGGCGATGGGTAGGGAAGGGAGTATTAACCTTGTTAATTGTTAAATCCAACTTAGGGAAGATTAAATTTTGTTTGTTGGATTAAGAGTTAAGACTCGACCATATTCAGTGTTTAAGTTTGTTTGGTGTGATTCGCCGAGCGAGTGGGACTTTGAGACACTGGTCGTTGGTGAGAGTCTCGGACTATACCGGGATATAGGTGATCCCGGTCGAAGGGGGTTTCGGTCCGGTCAACACCTAGGCACCGGTCGACACCGGTCGTTTGGGGTCCGGTCGTTTGAGTCCGGTCAGCCGGGTCCGGTCGAAGAGTGTCTTTTGGGCCGCATCCCATGATCCTTCTTTTTGGGCATTTTTTAGCAAGCTCATGCTCTGTTGGTTTTTTTTTTTTATGATCTGGCTTGTTAGGTTTAGGGGGGGAACCAGGTCCTATTTTATGAACGGGATCAACCTCTAGGTAGCTATAGGGTGTTAAGCGTTTTTTTATCTGATTAGAAAGCACTGGGAGTTTGTCGGTATGCGTTTTCTTATAGGATTTATTTCGAGCCGTAAGAGTAGACGCAACGTTGTAAGCAAGGGACCTCAGGTGAGTTTTTCTAAACTAAACCTTTTGATGATGAAAGCATGTGAAGTTTATTTTAAACGTTGATTTATTTATGATGGCATGATTTTATTAAAATGTTCAAGTGTGTTATAAATTGTTGTTGCTTAAATGTATGCATACATTATACGTGGGTTACGTGACCTAAGTCGGGGAGTGTGGCCCGCCTACTCGTGTCGGGGAGTGTGGCTCGTTCATGTCGTTGGGGGTGTGTCCTAACATTAAGGCAGCGCGAGTTAGACACATCGTCTTTGACGGTCGTGTGGTCCGTAACGTGTTTTATTTATGTGCCATTATTAAATGTTGTTTAAAATTTACTGGAAAGTTATATTATTGCTTATCTGTTAGAGGGGACTCACTAGACCTTCAGTCTAACCCTCGCTCTTTCAAAACTAATTTTTTTTTTCAGGCAGACGTGAATTAGGGAGAGCAAATAAAGGAACTATGAAGATGTAGCGGTGAGTGTTGGAAGATTGTCATTATAGAACTTGTTTGTTATATATCTCAGTTGTGTATAGGTTACCTTTGGAAACCTTGAATTTAAAAGTGTAAGCTTGGGGCCGTTTCGACTTGAAATTTATTCCTTTATTAAGATTTATATTGCTATCTTGTTGTTACTTGGTTGGGTTGTTACAGTTGGTATCAGAGCCAGGTTCCAGACTAATGTGTCGGCGAGGACGTTGAGCTTTCCAAGGGGGGTGGATTGTAAGATCTCACATTGGTTGGGGAGGGGAACGAAAGTTGCCTTATAAGGGACTGTATACCTCCTTTACCAGACGCGTTTTAAAACCGTGAGTCCGGGTGTGTGGACAAAGCGGACAATATCTGGTACGGTTGGCCTGGGATGTTACAATTCTGAATGTTATATTATTCATAATGAATAAACGAGCGACCCGTGAAGGTGTAGACATATGTCGTGATCTCCTTTGTCTCCTGGTTCACAGGCGAAAACCTGGTTTGCAATTGAATTTTTCCTTATATATACATATATAACTACACACTATAAATCATTTAGATTTTAACTCTTTAAAAGTTTTAAATCTTTTCAAGAATACAAGTGATAAAACATAATGTAAAAATCAATAATACATATAAAACATTTTTATAATTTTTATATTTTACCCTTTTATAAACATAAGGTGGAGTCTCCCATCTTTGAGAACTCCACAATTTTCAATTTATATATATATATATATATGAGTTTAATTATTTGAGAACTTTATAATTTATGAGATCCGTATAATATATCTTAAACCACTAATTTAAGATAATTAATAATATATTCATGTTATAATCTTACAAATTTATCTTTGAAGGTGATGCATCTTGAAGGGAGATTGGCACAAATAACACTTTTCTTCTAAAAACTTGACAAACTAGCACTTTTTCAGAGAAATTGCCCAAATAGCACCCTATTACGCCGGATCCATTACGCTTCCTTCCGACGTAAATTGTTCATGGACCCCACAACTGACAAACCAATAAATAAATGACACGTGTCATTCACGTCCCCCTTTTTCAGACAATTTTTTCTAGTGGACCCGGCGTAAACCCCCCCCCCCCCCCCCAATTGAGTTGACATAATATTCCCAATCATTTTTTATAATTATTAATGCTTTGACATCATGTTGCTGACATCAGTCCTAAAGGTTTTTTTTTATGTTTTATATTATTTAAAAAAATTGTAGTGTATTTTTTTTTTTTTTTTTATGTTTTGTATTAATTATAAAAAAAATTGAAGTGTATTTTTTTATGTTTTTAATTAAATAAAACATGTTTTTTTTTTGAATTTTTTTTGTAAAATAAAACCCGTTTTTTTTTCAAATTTTTGGCACAAAATTATTTATAATTATTATTGTTTTGACATCAATTTTTTTTAGTTGACATATTATTCCTATCTTCCTCCCCAAAAAAAATTACCTTCCCAAGATATATCGATTTGACAACACAATGACAATAATCAGATATATTTTGACCAACTTTAGACCCGATTTTTTTTATTCAATACCTGGTTTTTGTTATTTTATATTCATTGTGATATAAATACCAATTTATTTCAAAAAATATTCCAAATTTTTAAACACTGAAAATAAATATCAGATAAATTTTGACCAAAAAATCTTCCTCCTTTCCCAAAAAAAAATTATCTTCCCAAGATATATATCGATTTGACAACACAATGACAATAATCAGATATATTTTGACCAACTTTAGACCCGATTTTTTTACTCAATACCCGGTTTTTGTTATTTTACCTTCATTGTGATATAGATACCAATTTATTTCAAAAAATCTTTCTAATTTTTAAACACTAAAAATAAATATCAGATAAATTTTGGCCAAAAAATCTTCCTCCTTTCCCAAAAAAAAATTATTTTCCCAAGATATATATCGATTTGACAACACAATGACAATAATCAGATATATTTTGACCAACTTTAGACCCGATTTTTTTACTCAATACCCGGTTTTTGTTATTTTACCTTTATTGTGACATAAATACCAATTTATTATAAAAAATCTTCCTAATTTTTAAACACTGAAAATAATATCAGATAAATTTTGACAAAAAAAATCTTCCTCTCTTCCCAAAAAAAATTATTTTCCCAAGATATATATCGATTTGACAACACAATGACAATAATCAGATATATTTTGACCAACTTTAGATCCGATTTTTTTTACTCAATACCCGGTTTTTGTTATTTCATTTCATAAATAAATTGATTTAGGGGGGGACCATCATCACCAACAATTCCAACCCTTTTCTCCCCCCACCACCGTTGTCCACCATTCACCGCCGTCTTCCGCCGCCGTTGACCACCGTCCAACGCCGAGTTCCGCTGTCGTTGACCACCGTTCACCGCCACTGTTGACCGTCGTCGACCAACCGCCGGAATTTAAAAAATGGCCGAGAAAGTGAGTACAGAAAAAAATCTCAATTTTTCTATTTATAATACCTTATATTGTTATGAATTCTTGCACTTTAATTATTTATTTACTCGGATTTTAGCCTACTTTGTGTTACGCTACAATCCTTGGTAAAAGGTTTTATCGTCGGTCCTTTGATGACATGTTTTATCCTTCCCAAAAAAATCTTCATAATTTTTATGTTTTGTATTATTTAAAAATAATTGAAGTGTATTTTTTTTTGTTTATTTTTATGTTTTGTATTAATTATAAAAAAATATGGCACAAATTTTTTTTGGGAATTTAATTAAAATGCCCTAAGTTGAAAAATCAGTACCCAATATGCCCCAAATCTTGTTATTTTTGCCAAAATACCCCTTATGTCCGCGTTTTTTTGCTTGAAACGAGGACTTGGTCCGCGTTTTGTCCTCGTTTCACTGTTACACGCGGCCTTAGTCCGCGTTTTGTCCTCGTTTCACTGTTACACGCGGCCTTGGTCCTCGTTTTGTCCTCGTTTCACTGTTTCACGCGGGTTGGGTCCGCGTTTCCTCACTATGTCCGCGTTTTGGGTGCAATTCAATTCAATTGAATTGGAAATTTATTATATATTTACAGTTTATACCCCTATAATTATTTAGTTAGTTTACTTTATACCTTTTACTTTTCTATTATTCATTTTATATTTTTATCATATTAACACATAAAATCGTATATTAACTAAAATACGTTAAAATAATACGTTTTAATTTTAACAAGTTACACCATTATAATCGTCTCTTCGAAACCTTCGAAATGAGCCCAATATTGAATATTTTTGGATTTAATTATTTAATTATATATCATATGTATTACATAAAACGTATGAAACATATGCATATGCTATTTTTCTTTTTACCCTAAAACATAAAACATATTATATATCATATATATTACATATTTTTGGACAAATTATTCATAATTTATAACGATATAACGATATTTTAGTAAAAATAACAATATTTTACTAATAACGATATTTTAGTAAAAATAACGATATTCTACCATTGAATTAAAAATATCGTTATTCTAATAAAAATATCGCTATTCTACCATTTTTGTAAAAATAACGATATTATACCATTGGACTCAAAATAACGATATTTGAGTAAAAATAACGATATTTGAGTAAAAATAACGATATTATACCATTGGACTAAAAATAACGATATTTGAGTAAAAATAACGATATTTGACTAAAAATAACGATATTATATCATTGGACTAAAAATAACGATATTTGAGTAAAAATAACGATATTATACCATTGGACTAAAAATAACGATATTTGAGTAAAAATAACGATATTATACCATCGTTATTTTGAGTCCAATGGTGTAATATCGTTATTTTTACAAAAATGGTAGAATAGCGATATTTTTATTAGAATAACGATATTTTTAATCCAATGGTAGAATATCGTTATTTTTACTAAAATATCGTTATTAGTAAAATATCGTTATTTTTACTAAAATATCGTTATATCGTTATAAATTATGAATAATTTGTCCAAAAATATGTAATATATATGATATATAATATGTTTTATGTTTTAGGGTAAAAAGAAAAATAGCATATGCATACGTTTCATACGTTTTATGTAATACATATGATATATAATTAAATAATTAAATCCAAAAATATTCAATATTGGGCTCATTTCGAAGGTTTCGAAGAGACGATTATAATGGTGTAACTTGTTAAAATTAAAACGTATTATTTAACGTATTTTAGTTAATATACGATTTTATGTGTTAATATGATAAAAGTATAAAATGAATAATAGAAAAGTAAAAGGTATAAAGTAAACTAACTAAATAATTATAGGGGTATAAACTGTAAATATATAATAAATTTCCAATTCAATTGAATTGAATTGCACCCAAAACGCGGACATAGTGAGGAAACGTGGACCCAACCCGCGTGAAACAGTGAAACGAGGACAATACGAGGACAAAACGAGGACCAAGGCCGCGTGTAACAGTGAAACGAGGACAAAACGCGGACTAAGGCCGCGTGTAACAGTGAAACGAGGACAAAACGCGGACCAAGTCCTCGTTTCAAGCAAAAAAACGCGGACATAAGGGGTATTTTGGCAAAAATAACAAGATTTGGGGCATATTGGGTACTGATTTTTCAACTTAGGGCATTTTAATTAAATTCCCATTTTTTTTTTCAATTTTTTTTTGTAAAATAAAACCCGTTTTTTGTATTTTATACCAAATACCTGGTTATTTATAACAAATACCCGTTTTTTTACGATTTGACTTTTTATGTATTTTTTTTTACTAAATACCTAGTTTTTTGTATTTTCGGACTGTAATGTTTGTTTTACAAAATTACAATCGAAAATATGTTGTCACATTCTAAGTTGTGACGACTATCAGAATAACTAAAAATACTAAATTAACATCATAAATGTCTTACAACAAATTTTGTTCGGGGACATAACCAGCACTACCGTAATTGCTTGACGAGTAGTCACCGAACGCGGCACCACCGTAATGACCGAACGGGTGACCACCGTCTCGGGGTGGCTGGTTCAGATCAAATAGGTCGTCCTCCTCCGGTTTTGCCTCATAACCACCAACGTCGGGAGGGGCCAAAAACTGCTGGCTAACAATCCACCAGTCACTACTTGACTCCGCCAAAGTTGGTGACAACGATAACTTGGGGGAGGCAGTCTTAAAAAATAAACAGAAAACTGTTAGCTACAATTAATTTAAATAATAATTTTGTTAAAACAAATCAACGGTTAATTACAACACAACACATACCGGTGAAAAATTAAGGAATTTCAGACATTCGTCATAGGAGACATTTTTCGTTCTACGCCACCCACAGGCCCTTGGGATGATGGGACTATACCTGGCATAGTTTAATGACTGTGGAAACGTCTCGAAGATCCATATCTGTGACGTCAAATATAACATCATTAAAATATACATATTACAAGGTAAATAATAAGAGTAGCCAAATAAGTAATGATGACGGACCTTGAAAGCGTATATGAATCCCGACAGTGTGTACCTTTCCAGCGCCAGGTTCTTTTCTAATCTATTTAAAAGGGCATTATAGAGTTGATTAAATGTTTTAGCCCATATGTGCGAACCCCACGGGTAACGATTCCATTCAGATAAATCGTCAAGCAGCACTAGATTCCAATCATTAACGGCGTTGTCGTTATGTTTTCCAAGAAATACTTTATCAAGTACTAACTGAAGACATACACGAATAGCGTCAACGTCCGACAAGGCGTCGAACAATTCGTCGTTATTAAATAAAGCCAAAAAATCATAAACCTTAATCTCTATGGACGGATATATGTGAGAAAACAATCTATGTCTAATAGCCATAGGTGTGTTACTTGGTGGCCGTGACTCGGGCCCAAATCGAAGGCCGGTAATTAAACAAAAATCTGATCTACAAAAACGCAACATAAAACCTCCTACAGAAAATAAAATTTCTTCACTTTCTTTTTCCGAAAGGACCTGATATCGGAGAATTGTATGGATCAACATAGGATCTCCATGAAAATTTTGTTGGTCCAACCATTTCCCAAAACACAATTGTCTAAAAAGAGTGAGACGACCGTCATTTGACTGTATTTTCTGCTTTATTTTCTGAAGCAGATTCATTTGACCCCTCAACGTCAAATAAGTTTTTATCTGAAACAAACATATAATCAATATTAGAATATCAAAAAAGGTATACTTACCGGAGTTCAATTAATTTATTAGCATGTTGATGTTTTCCTTTATTTTAAATTTCTTTATAGAAAACTGTTGAAAATGTTTTTATTTCATTACTTTACAAAACATGAAGATAGTTATTTATTTATGTTTTCTTACAAAATATTCCCATCTTTTTAAAAAAAAGTAGTAATATTTGATTGCATCGATACATTAATATATATGGGTTTCTATCAAATATAAAAAAAATGTATTTACTAAAAGTTTTAGAAGTCAAAATATATAATATTGAATAAAAAAAAGCATTAATCATTTATGTCACCCAATTAATACTTATGAGAATGAAATAGATTTTTATATAATCAGGGTTTCGTAAAATATGAAATATTTATTAGATATATTACAAAATGAAAAACGTGTTATGGAAAAATATAAAACCATCCATGTGTTTATACCAATTGCCATTTTGTCCTATATAACTTCCAAGTATATATAAAAATCACAAAGATTTAAAACATATTTAAAGTATTATTAATAACTTTAGTTAAAGTATTATTAATAACTTGATATAACTTATCATGTCAATTTATAAAAAAAATATATGACAATAAATAAATAATTAAAGTGCAAGAATTCATAACAACATAAGGTATTATAAATAGAAAAATTGAGATTTTTTCTGTACTCACTTTCTCGGCCATTTTTTAAATTCCGGCGGTTGGTCGACGACGGTCAACAGTGGCGGTGAACGGTGGTCAACGACGGCGGAACTCGGCGTTGGACGGTGGTCAACGGCGGCGGAAGACGGCGGTGAATGGTGGACAACGGTGGTGGGGGGAGAAAAGGGTTGGAATTGTTGGTGATGATGGTCCCCCCCTAAATCAATTTATATATGAAATGAAATAACAAAAACCGGGTATTGAGTAAAAAAAATCGGGTCTAAAGTTGGTTAAAATATATCTGATTATTGTCATTGTGTTGTCAAATCGATATATATCTTGGGAAGGTAATTTTTTTTTGGAAAGTGAGGAAAAATTTTTGTTCAAAATTTATCTGATATTTATTTTCAGTGTTTAAAAATTAGGAAGATTTTTTGGAATAAATTGGTAATCCATGTCACAATGAAGGTAAAATAACAAAAACCGGGTATTGAGTAAAAAAAATCGGGTCTAAAGTTGGTCAAAATATATCTGCTTATTGTCATTGTGTTATCAAATCAATATATATCTTTGGAAAATAAATTTTTTTTTGGGATAGGAGAAAGATTTTTTGGTCAAAATTTATCTGATATTTATTTTCAGTGTTTAAAAATTAGGAAGATTTTTTGAAATAAATTGGTATCTATATCACAATGAAGGTAAAATAACAAAAACCGGGTATTGAGTAAAAAAATCGGGTCTAAAGTTGGTCAAAATATATTTGATTATTGTCATTGTGTTGTCAAATCGATATATATCTTGGGACAATAATTTTTTTGGGGAAGGGAGGAAGATTTTTTGGTCAAAATTTATCTGATATTTATTTTCAGTGTTTAAAAATTAGAAAGATTTTTTGTAATAAATTGGTATCTATGTCACAATGAAAGTAAAATAACAAAAACCGGGTATTGAGTAAAAAAATCGGGTCTAAAGTTGGTCAAAACATATCTGCTTATTGTCATTGTGTTGTCAAATCGATATATATTTTGGGAAAATAATTTTTTTTGGGAAAGGAGGAAGATTTTTTGGTCAAAATTTATCTGATATATATTTTCAGTGTTTAAAAATTAGGAAGATTTTTTGAAATAAATTGGTATCTATGTCACAATGAAGGTAAAATAATAAAAACCGGGTATTGAGTAAAAAAAATCGGGTCTAAAGTTGGTCAAAATATATCTGATTATTGTCATTGTGTTATCAAATCGATATATATCTTGAGAAGATAATTTTTTTTTGGGAATAGAGGAAGATAGGAATAATATGTCAACTCAAAAAAAATTGATGTCAAAGCAATAATAATTATAAATAATTTTGTGTCAAAAAATTGAAAAAAAAAACGGGTTTTATTTTACAAAAAAAAATCATTTTTTTTAATAAAATTAAGAGTGAATTGTGGATTTGGTCCCTGTGCTTTGTTACTTTCTTTGACTACGGTCCCTATAGTATATTTATTGTGAATTTGGTCCCTGTGGTATTCAATTTATCTTGGTCATGGTCCCTCTGACTAACGCATCCGTTAACTCCATTAAATCAAGGACCATTTTTGTCATTTTGCCTAAATTGTGTCTTTTTATGATAAGAAAAATAAAAAATATATTTTTAACACACACACACACACACACATATATATATATATATATATATATATATAGATAAATATCAAAATAAATAAAATAGGATGTTATTGTATGACTTGATTCTTTAAATTTACAAAAAAATAATTATATTAAATATGATTTAATTTTATTATTTTATTGTAATGGTGGAAAAAGTTATGGTGTTATTGTTTTAATGTAATTAAAATTTTAATTTAAACAAACTAGATCATAAAATTATATCTTATTTTATTTAGAGCGAATAAAATAAGATATGTTTTTATGATTTGATTTATTAAATTAAAATTTTAATTATGTTAAAGGCGATACAATTTTATTGTTCTTTACTATCATCACAACAAACAAGCTTATTATCGATATTTTGACACCAAAATCATTGAAAACCATTGATAAATGATGTAACATCCCCCGTCCCCGTGGTCCGGAACGGGTGATGTCACATACGAGACTTAACATAATTACACAACTAAATCAGAGCTACTAATAAACTCTAAACATATATTACAATCCAAAATCTTATACTTCAAAAGATTTTATAAACTTAGAACGTTTATATAATAATGCGATTCTAAGAACTCCAAAATAACACGCTCGATCTCAAGTTCCGTCCCCGTAAACGTCACTTCGAACCTGCCGTGTCAGAAAACAAAAACACGGCTGAGCACAGGGCTCAGTGAATGGATTATAATATAAATTCGTAAATAATAATAAAAACATCGATAACGAAGCAGAAGATATAAAAATTCGATTCGAAGAAAGTTTTTTGAGACTGAAGTTCATAGTTCATTTAAATCAAAAGAAACGTTCGGTAATATAATCAAAAGCAATAATCTCAAGAACAGTTCACACTTTAACTTCAAAATGTAATATAAATAAAATCCGTCAATTCCAGTCGTTGTGTTCGTGGGGTGGCCAAACCACACGAACTGGGTCGGCATGCGGGCACACACAACGGATCCCCCGTGAATTTAACCACGGTCACATATTCTGTGGGTAAAATTCTAGAATCGATTCATCCGCCCTGGAGCCAACAAAGTTAGCCAAGTCCCCCCAGAGTGGTTTCACGTAAACCACATAGGCTTAACTCTGGTGGACCGTCATCTGCAGGACGCTATGACAACAAAGCCGCCATAGAAGGCATCCCAAATAATGTGCCCATTTATTGGGTTCTTCTAAAATCAATGAAAACTAAACATGTGCCACTTACCCAAATGGCGATCACAGAAATTATAATCTATATACTTCACATTTTTCATAAACAATCTCATACGAGACACATTTTAATAAAACATCAAAATGTTCAAACAATTGATTCAATAAACCAAAATCAATGTGTATGTGTGTGTAAAATTTCGCATTTGTTGATCACGTTTGGTTGATCAATCATAAGGCGGTGAACCACCTTTAGGAAGGGTCAACTACAACAAATAGTTGCCCACGATTCAAAAGAAATGAAATCCATACCTTAACCAAATTGAGACGTAACACGCGAGACTGAAGACGAACTTTAACCCGTTCGATTGCCTATTTAAACCACCAATTATTAATAATCGCATAACCTAAAACTCAATGATTATATTATAAGCTTAAGCACGGATTTTGTTCACGTAGACATTAAACCGATCACTTGGTGTGCGGTTAAACATCTAGATACAAATATCACCATTTTGATTCTAAACTTTACCCGTTTGTAATTTTGACAAAAACAAACATTCCTATACATATACATGATTATAACTTTGTATTATATAATCATAATCTACCAACCAACTTTAACTACCCTAACTTACCAACTTAAATAACTTAAGAAGAAATTTATACCTCTAAGAAGGGTTCGTCGCGTAGATTCCGAATATGTAGTTATTTCGTCGATTACTTCAACGGATCGTAAGATAATCTAGAGAGAAGTTATTTGAAAGTTTAGAGAGAGAGAGATGAGAGAGAGACGAGGCGGTGCACAGGGACGATATGTAATTTACTCTTATGAATTTTTTTTTTTTTTTTTTATATATATATAATTATATAGTTTGGTTAATTGACGGTTTTAATCCCTCAACTATCTTTAGTTGCTATATTTAATTACGGTTCAATTCGGGTAAGAAAAAAATATACGTTTTATTTTAAAACCGGGTCTTACAATTATTCCCCCCTTAAAAAAAAGATTTCGTCCCCGAAATCGAATTTAGATAGGAAACTTACATCGATTAAGGAACTCGGGGTACTCCCGTCGCATGTGCTCCTCAGTTTCCCATGTCGACTCACGTTCAGAATGATTTTTCCATATAACTTTTACGAAAGGAATCACTATCTTTCGTGTACCTCTCTCATCACGATCAATAATCGCTTCAGGTTCCTCGCGATAAGAAAGATCAGGTTCTATGTGTTCCAAGGGATATTCAATGACGTGTAAGGGATGATAGTTGTACCCTCGAAGTGAAGATACATGGAACACATTATGTATTTGGGATAATTGCGGCGGTAGGGCTAACCGGTAAGCCACAACGCCAACCCTTTCCAGAATTTCGAAGGGACCAATATATCTCGGGCTCAACTTTCCTTTTAGACCGAAACGTCTGATACCGCGAGTTGGGGAAACTTTCAAGAAAACTTTATCTCCCGGTTGGAACTCGATAGGTCGTCGTCGCTTGTCGGCGTAGCTCTTTTGACGAGCCTGAGCCTCTTTCATCATTTGACGCGCAATTTCGACCTTCTCGGTAGTAACTTGTACCAGTTCTGGGCCTTCAAGAATACGTTCTCCAACTTCATTCCAACAAGTCGGTGTTCGACATTTTCGGCCATAAAGTGCTTCATACGGGGCCATGTCGATACTTGACTGCCAACTATTATTATAGGAGAACTCTATTAAGTACAAATAACTATCCCAACTTCCATGCCATTCCATCGCACATGCTCGGAGCATATCCTCCAGTGTTTGAATCGTACGTTCAGATTGCCCATCAGTTTGCGGATGAAAGGCTGTACTAAAATTCAAACGTGTGCCCCAAGCTTTATGTAAACCTTCCCAAAATCGAGATGTAAAACGTGGGTCTCGATCGGAGGTAATTGATACAGGAGTTCCATGGAGACGTACAATCTCACGTTGGAATACTTCTGTCAATTTATCAATTGACCATGTTTGTCGGATAGGAAGAAAATGAGCCGATTTTGTCAGTCGATCAACCACTACCCAAATTGCATCGTGTTTCAAGGTCGTGCGGGGTAGTCCGACTACAAAATCCATAGTTACGTGTTCCCATTTCCATATCGGGATGTTCAACGATTGAAGAAGACCACCCGGACGTTGATGTTCACTTTTAACTTGTTGACAAGTGAGACAACGAGCTACAAAATCGGTGATATCTCGTTTCATTCCAACCCACCAGTAATGGGTCTGTAAGTCGCGATACATTTTTGTTGTACCCGGGTGAACGGAAAACATAGATTTATGAGCTTCGGTCAGAATCTGATCTTTAAGCTCCGAGTTATTTGGAACACAAAGACGATCCCGAAACCACAACACGTGATCATCATCGATCCTGAATTCCGAACTAACATTCTCTTTTACTTGCTGGAAGTTCACCCACAATTCAACGTCGTCTTGTTGGGCTTCTTTTATCCGAGAAATTAGAGTCGGTTCTACCATCAGATTCGATAGAATTTCTGTTTGTGAACTCGGATAGATTTCTAGTCCGAACCGTTCAATCTCCAAAGCTAACTCTGTAGGAACAAGTAACGAGGAAACCTGTCCCACAACTTTACGACTTAAAGCGTCGGCGACTACATTAGCCTTACCCGGATGATACTGTATATGAACATCGTAATCCTTTAGAAGTTCGAGCCACCTCCGTTGACGCATATTTAACTCTTTTTGAGTAAATATATATTTAAGGCTCTTGTGGTCGGTGAAAACTTCACATGTTTCACCGTACAAATAATGACGCCAAATTTTAAGTGCGAAGATAACCGCAGCCAATTCGAGATCGTGAGTCGGATAATTGACCTCATAAGGCTTTAATTGACGTGATGCATATGCGATCACTCTACCGTTTTGCATAAGAACACAACCGAGACCTATCTTTGAAGCATCACTGTAAACTTGAAAACCTCCGGTGCCAGACGGTAATACAAGAACAGGTGCGATAACCAATCGATGCTTCAATTCCTCGAAACTAGATTCTTGTTCGGAACCCCAATTGAATTTGACTCCTTTTCTGAGTAATCGGGTTAACGGTAGAGATATTTTAGAAAATCCTTCAACAAATCGTCTATAATAACCGGCCAGACCCAGAAAACCACGAACTTCAGATACGTTCGTAGGTCGAGGCCATTTAGTGACAGTTTCAATTTTCGTTGGATCGACTTTGACACCTTCCGCAGAAATTACGTGTCCGAGAAAAGATACTTGATCAAGCCAAAATTCACACTTAGAACGTTTTGCGTATAACTTTTTCGTTCGAAGAGTTTCCAAAACGATGTGAAGATGTTGATCATGTTTCTCTCTTGACTTTGAATATATCAATATGTCATCAATAAACACGATAACAAAGTCGTCGAGATAATCTTTGAAAACCCGATTCATAAGATCCATAAAGACCGCTGGAGCATTAGTTAGCCCGAAAGGCATTACTAAGAATTCGTAGTGCCCATAGCGAGTTCTGAATGCGGTTTTCGGAATATCACAATCTCGGATACGAAGTTGATGGTACCCGGACCGAAGATCAATTTTGGAAAAGTATCGTGCCCCTTGTAATTGATCGAACAGATCGTCGATTCTCGGCAACGGATACTTGTTACGGATCGTTACTTTATTAAGCTCCCGGTAATCAATACAAAGACGCATCGTACCGTCTTTCTTTTTAACAAAGAGAACCGGAGCTCCCCAGGGTGAAACGCTGGGTCGAATGAAACCTTTCTTTAATAAATCATCGAGTTGAGTTTTGAGTTCCTTCATTTCAGTTGGAGCCATTCGGTAGGGAGCCTTAGAAATAGGAGAAGCTCTCGGAACTAGATCGATGGTAAATTTGACTTCCCGAACTGGTGGTATACCCGGTAAATCGTCGGGAAACACATCAAGATATTCGGAAACAACAGGTACGGGTGCAGATGTAGGGATTATCTGTTCGGGATCTTGTAACGAGGCCAGAAAACCTTCATTACTTTGCCAAGTATACTGGTGCACCGTAATAGAAGTTAAAGCGCTAACATCTTCTTTTGGAGTACCTCCTTGGAAGATTGCCTCTGGTTTGTCAACATCTCCAAATAATATTTGCTTGGCGTTACAGTCTATAGTTGCATGGTGGTGTGACAACCAGTCCATACCCAATATTAATTGAAAGTGGGACATATGCATTGGAAGTAGAGTGACCTCCCGTATGCGATCTCCAACAATTAACGGACAATTTGAAAATCGAGTTAACACACAGATTGAACCACCCATTGGGGTAGATATTACAACTGGACATTCGGTGGTTTGTTCATAAGGTTTTAACCGGGATTCTAATTGTTCAGAAACAACAGAGTGTGTTGCTCCGGTATCAAACAAGGCATAAACAGATAAATCATTTAAGTTAACATGGCCTGAAATCATACCCGCTTGAGATTTGTCGCCAGGTAATGCAAATACTCGCCCACTCGTAGTCGCTTGTTTTCCTTTTCCTTTTCCAGCTTTAGGACAATCTCTGGCCATATGCCCTTGTTCTTGACAATTAAAACACGAACCGGTCATCTTTAGACACGGACCCGGCCGATGTCGAAGATTGCACTGATCACAAATATTAATTGGACTTGAAACATTTTGACTCCCCCTGTTAGAAAACACTGGAAGTCGTGGCGTGAATTGACTTGAACTTTTATATGGTTTAATGTTCGACTTTGACTTTACAAAACGAGGGTTGCCTTGGAAAGATTCAGGTCCACGTTTCTTATTGTCAACGCGTGAAGTTAACTGTTGTTGTTGTGACCGATCAATATTCTTCGCTGCGTCGGCCACTTCAGTAACGGTATTAAAAGGAAGATTCAAGAGACTATCCTTATACTTCGAGTTAAGTGTCCATTTAAACTTATTGGCTTGTTGCGCTTGTGTGCCTGCGGTATTTCCTGCAAAACGAGAAAACTTAAGAAAACGAGCCATGTAGTCGGCAACGGTTTCTTCCTCGCCTTGTTGGATCGTTGAATAGTCTTGCACATAAGCATCGCGATCTGCCGCCGTAAAATACTGATTGAAGAAAAATTCTTTGAAGTTATCCCAAGATAAGTTCTTAACAGATGGGTCAGTTTGAACGCAAGCTTCCCACCAATTGTTCGCTTCTTTCTCAAACTTGTAAGTAGCCAAGCGGACCCTGTACTGATCTGGAATATCTAAGACATTAAAAATCTTTTCGATGTGCCGAATCCAGTGTTCAACATCTACTGAATCTACGGCCATTGAGAAAGATTGAGGTTTCTGTTTATTAAACCTCTCTAGCCATGTATGCATTTCTCCCGTTGGATTACCCGAACTTGATCCGGGATTTCCAATATTTGATGTAGGACCAGAATTTGGATTTGGATTTGTATTCGGATTTGGAGGAAGATTTTGTGCCGTCTGTCGCATAGCCTGGATGGCTTGTTCAAGATATGCAGGCATCATACTTGACATGGTTTGACGGACCACATCAGCAATATTAGGTTCACTAGTACCGCCCACTGGGTTGGGAATTGGGTTACCCTCATGTTGAGATCTAGACTTGCGCGGGCGACCACGTCTCGACATTCTAATACAGAACAACATCAAGATCAGAATTCAAAACAGTTACGGATTAAAAATCAGTAAATATAATTAAATTCTAGTATACCCATTCTAATGTCTACCCAATTCTCACAGGTCAAACTTATTTAATCTACAAGTCGTAACCTATGCTCTGATACCATATTTGTAACATCCCCCGTCCCCGTGGTCCGGAACGGGTGATGTCACATACGAGACTTAACATAATTACACAACTAAATCAGAGCTACTAATAAACTCTAAACATATATTACAATCCAAAATCTTATACTTCAAAAGATTTTATAAACTTAGAACGTTTATATAATAATGCGATTCTAAGAACTCCAAAATAACACGCTCGATCTCAAGTTCCGTCCCCGTAAACGTCACTTCGAACCTGCCGTGTCAGAAAACAAAAACACGGCTGAGCACAGGGCTCAGTGAATGGATTATAATATAAATTCGTAAATAATAATAAAAACATCGATAACGAAGCAGAAGATATAAAAATTCGATTCGAAGAAAGTTCTTGAGACTGAAGTTCATAGTTCATTTAAATCAAAAGAAACGTTCGGTAATATAATCAAAAGCAATAATCTCAAGAACAGTTCACACTTTAACTTCAAAATGTAATATAAATAAAATCCGTCAATTCCAGTCGTTGTGTTCGTGGGGTGGCCAAACCACACGAACTGGGTCGGCATGCGGGCACACACAACGGATCCCCCGTGAATTTAACCACGGTCACATATTCTGTGGGTAAAATTCTAGAATCGATTCATCCGCCCTGGAGCCAACAAAGTTAGCCAAGTCCCCCCAGAGTGGTTTCACGTAAACCACATAGGCTTAACTCTGGTGGACCGTCATCTGCAGGACGCTATGACAACAAAGCCGCCATAGAAGGCATCCCAAATAATGTGCCCATTTATTGGGTTCTTCTAAAATCAATGAAAACTAAACATGTGCCACTTACCCAAATGGCGATCACAGAAATTATAATCTATATACTTCACATTTTTCATAAACAATCTCATACGAGACACATTTTAATAAAACATCAAAATGTTCAAACAATTGATTCAATAAACCAAAATCAATGTGTATGTGTGTGTAAAATTTCGCATTTGTTGATCACGTTTGGTTGATCAATCATAAGGCGGTGAACCACCTTTAGGAAGGGTCAACTACAACAAATAGTTGCCCACGATTCAAAAGAAATGAAATCCATACCTTAACCAAATTGAGACGTAACACGCGAGACTGAAGACGAACTTTAACCCGTTCGATTGCCTATTTAAACCACCAATTATTAATAATCGCATAACCTAAAACTCAATGATTATATTATAAGCTTAAGCACGGATTTTGTTCACGTAGACATTAAACCGATCACTTGGTGTGCGGTTAAACATCTAGATACAAATATCACCATTTTGATTCTAAACTTTACCCGTTTGTAATTTTGACAAAAACAAACATTCCTATACATATACATGATTATAACTTTGTATTATATAATCATAATCTACCAACCAACTTTAACTACCCTAACTTACCAACTTAAATAACTTAAGAAGAAATTTATACCTCTAAGAAGGGTTCGTCGCGTAGATTCCGAATATGTAGTTATTTCGTCGATTACTTCAACGGATCGTAAGATAATCTAGAGAGAAGTTATTTGAAAGTTTAGAGAGAGAGAGATGAGAGAGAGACGAGGCGGTGCACAGGGACGATATGTAATTTACTCTTATGAATTTTTTTTTTTTTTTTTTATATATATATAATTATATAGTTTGGTTAATTGACGGTTTTAATCCCTCAACTATCTTTAGTTGCTATATTTAATTACGGTTCAATTCGGGTAAGAAAAAAATATACGTTTTATTTTAAAACCGGGTCTTACAATTATTCCCCCCTTAAAAAAAAGATTTCGTCCCCGAAATCGAATTTAGATAGGAAACTTACATCGATTAAGGAACTCGGGGTACTCCCGTCGCATGTGCTCCTCAGTTTCCCATGTCGACTCACGTTCAGAATGATTTTTCCATATAACTTTTACGAAAGGAATCACTATCTTTCGTGTACCTCTCTCATCACGATCAATAATCGCTTCAGGTTCCTCGCGATAAGAAAGATCAGGTTCTATGTGTTCCAAGGGATATTCAATGACGTGTAAGGGATGATAGTTGTACCCTCGAAGTGAAGATACATGGAACACATTATGTATTTGGGATAATTGCGGCGGTAGGGCTAACCGGTAAGCCACAACGCCAACCCTTTCCAGAATTTCGAAGGGACCAATATATCTCGGGCTCAACTTTCCTTTTAGACCGAAACGTCTGATACCGCGAGTTGGGGAAACTTTCAAGAAAACTTTATCTCCCGGTTGGAACTCGATAGGTCGTCGTCGCTTGTCGGCGTAGCTCTTTTGACGAGCCTGAGCCTCTTTCATCATTTGACGCGCAATTTCGACCTTCTCGGTAGTAACTTGTACCAGTTCTGGGCCTTCAAGAATACGTTCTCCAACTTCATTCCAACAAGTCGGTGTTCGACATTTTCGGCCATAAAGTGCTTCATACGGGGCCATGTCGATACTTGACTGCCAACTATTATTATAGGAGAACTCTATTAAGTACAAATAACTATCCCAACTTCCATGCCATTCCATCGCACATGCTCGGAGCATATCCTCCAGTGTTTGAATCGTACGTTCAGATTGCCCATCAGTTTGCGGATGAAAGGCTGTACTAAAATTCAAACGTGTGCCCCAAGCTTTATGTAAACCTTCCCAAAATCGAGATGTAAAACGTGGGTCTCGATCGGAGGTAATTGATACAGGAGTTCCATGGAGACGTACAATCTCACGTTGGAATACTTCTGTCAATTTATCAATTGACCATGTTTGTCGGATAGGAAGAAAATGAGCCGATTTTGTCAGTCGATCAACCACTACCCAAATTGCATCGTGTTTCAAGGTCGTGCGGGGTAGTCCGACTACAAAATCCATAGTTACGTGTTCCCATTTCCATATCGGGATGTTCAACGATTGAAGAAGACCACCCGGACGTTGATGTTCACTTTTAACTTGTTGACAAGTGAGACAACGAGCTACAAAATCGGTGATATCTCGTTTCATTCCAACCCACCAGTAATGGGTCTGTAAGTCGCGATACATTTTTGTTGTACCCGGGTGAACGGAAAACATAGATTTATGAGCTTCGGTCAGAATCTGATCTTTAAGCTCCGAGTTATTTGGAACACAAAGACGATCCCGAAACCACAACACGTGATCATCATCGATCCTGAATTCCGAACTAACATTCTCTTTTACTTGCTGGAAGTTCACCCACAATTCAACGTCGTCTTGTTGGGCTTCTTTTATCCGAGAAATTAGAGTCGGTTCTACCATCAGATTCGATAGAATTTCTGTTTGTGAACTCGGATAGATTTCTAGTCCGAACCGTTCAATCTCTAAAGCTAACTCTGTAGGAACAAGTAACGAGGAAACCTGTCCCACAACTTTACGACTTAAAGCGTCGGCGACTACATTAGCCTTACCCGGATGATACTGTATATGAACATCGTAATCCTTTAGAAGTTCGAGCCACCTCCGTTGACGCATATTTAACTCTTTTTGAGTAAATATATATTTAAGGCTCTTGTGGTCGGTGAAAACTTCACATGTTTCACCGTACAAATAATGACGCCAAATTTTAAGTGCGAAGATAACCGCAGCCAATTCGAGATCGTGAGTCGGATAATTGACCTCATAAGGCTTTAATTGACGTGATGCATATGCGATCACTCTACCGTTTTGCATAAGAACACAACCGAGACCTATCTTTGAAGCATCACTGTAAACTTGAAAACCTCCGGTGCCAGACGGTAATACAAGAACAGGTGCGATAACCAATCGATGCTTCAATTCCTCGAAACTAGATTCTTGTTCGGAACCCCAATTGAATTTGACTCCTTTTCTGAGTAATCGGGTTAACGGTAGAGATATTTTAGAAAATCCTTCAACAAATCGTCTATAATAACCGGCCAGACCCAGAAAACCACGAACTTCAGATACGTTCGTAGGTCGAGGCCATTTAGTGACAGTTTCAATTTTCGTTGGATCGACTTTGACACCTTCCGCAGAAATTACGTGTCCGAGAAAAGATACTTGATCAAGCCAAAATTCACACTTAGAACGTTTTGCGTATAACTTTTTCGTTCGAAGAGTTTCCAAAACGATGTGAAGATGTTGATCATGTTTCTCTCTTGACTTTGAATATATCAATATGTCATCAATAAACACGATAACAAAGTCGTCGAGATAATCTTTGAAAACCCGATTCATAAGATCCATAAAGACCGCTGGAGCATTAGTTAGCCCGAAAGGCATTACTAAGAATTCGTAGTGCCCATAGCGAGTTCTGAATGCGGTTTTCGGAATATCACAATCTCGGATACGAAGTTGATGGTACCCGGACCGAAGATCAATTTTGGAAAAGTATCGTGCCCCTTGTAATTGATCGAACAGATCGTCGATTCTCGGCAACGGATACTTGTTACGGATCGTTACTTTATTAAGCTCCCGGTAATCAATACAAAGACGCATCGTACCGTCTTTCTTTTTAACAAAGAGAACCGGAGCTCCCCAGGGTGAAACGCTGGGTCGAATGAAACCTTTCTTTAATAAATCATCGAGTTGAGTTTTGAGTTCCTTCATTTCAGTTGGAGCCATTCGGTAGGGAGCCTTAGAAATAGGAGAAGCTCTCGGAACTAGATCGATGGTAAATTTGACTTCCCGAACTGGTGGTATACCCGGTAAATCGTCGGGAAACACATCAAGATATTCGGAAACAACAGGTACGGGTGCAGATGTAGGGATTATCTGTTCGGGATCTTGTAACGAGGCCAGAAAACCTTCATTACTTTGCCAAGTATACTGGTGCACCGTAATAGAAGTTAAAGCGCTAACATCTTCTTTTGGAGTACCTCCTTGGAAGATTGCCTCTGGTTTGTCAACATCTCCAAATAATATTTGCTTGGCGTTACAGTCTATAGTTGCATGGTGGTGTGACAACCAGTCCATACCCAATATTAATTGAAAGTGGGACATATGCATTGGAAGTAGAGTGACCTCCCGTATGCGATCTCCAACAATTAACGGACAATTTGAAAATCGAGTTAACACACAGATTGAACCACCCATTGGGGTAGATATTACGACTGGACATTCGGTGGTTTGTTCATAAGGTTTTAACCGGGATTCTAATTGTTCAGAAACAACAGAGTGTGTTGCTCCGGTATCAAACAAGGCATAAACAGATAAATCATTTAAGTTAACATGGCCTGAAATCATACCCGCTTGAGATTTGTCGCCAGGTAATGCAAATACTCGCCCACTCGTAGTCGCTTGTTTTCCTTTTCCTTTTCCAGCTTTAGGACAATCTCTGGCCATATGCCCTTGTTCTTGACAATTAAAACACGAACCGGTCATCTTTAGACACGGACCCGGCCGATGTCGAAGATTGCACTGATCACAAATATTAATTGGACTTGAAACATTTTGACTCCCCCTGTTAGAAAACACTGGAAGTCGTGGCGTGAATTGACTTGAACTTTTATATGGTTTAATGTTCGACTTTGACTTTACAAAACGAGGGTTGCCTTGGAAAGATTCAGGTCCACGTTTCTTATTGTCAACGCGTGAAGTTAACTGTTGTTGTTGTGACCGATCAATATTCTTCGCTGCGTCGGCCACTTCAGTAACGGTATTAAAAGGAAGATTCAAGAGACTATCCTTATACTTCGAGTTAAGTGTCCATTTAAACTTATTGGCTTGTTGCGCTTGTGTGCCTGCGGTATTTCCTGCAAAACGAGAAAACTTAAGAAAACGAGCCATGTAGTCGGCAACGGTTTCTTCCTCGCCTTGTTGGATCGTTGAATAGTCTTGCACATAAGCATCGCGATCTGCCGCCGTAAAATACTGATTGAAGAAAAATTCTTTGAAGTTATCCCAAGATAAGTTCTTAACAGATGGGTCAGTTTGAACGCAAGCTTCCCACCAATTGTTCGCTTCTTTCTCAAACTTGTAAGTAGCCAAGCGGACCCTGTACTGATCTGGAATATCTAAGACATTAAAAATCTTTTCGATGTGCCGAATCCAGTGTTCAACATCTACTGAATCTACGGCCATTGAGAAAGATTGAGGTTTCTGTTTATTAAACCTCTCTAGCCATGTATGCATTTCTCCCGTTGGATTACCCGAACTTGATCCGGGATTTCCAATATTTGATGTAGGACCAGAATTTGGATTTGGATTTGTATTCGGATTTGGAGGAAGATTTTGTGCCGTCTGTCGCATAGCCTGGATGGCTTGTTCAAGATATGCAGGCATCATACTTGACATGGTTTGACGGACCACATCAGCAATATTAGGTTCACTAGTACCGCCCACTGGGTTGGGAATTGGGTTACCCTCATGTTGAGATCTAGACTTGCGCGGGCGACCACGTCTCGACATTCTAATACAGAACAACATCAAGATCAGAATTCAAAACAGTTACGGATTAAAAATCAGTAAATATAATTAAATTCTAGTATACCCATTCTAATGTCTACCCAATTCTCACAGGTCAAACTTATTTAATCTACAAGTCGTAACCTATGCTCTGATACCATATTTGTAACATCCCCCGTCCCCGTGGTCCGGAACGGGTGATGTCACATACGAGACTTAACATAATTACACAACTAAATCAGAGCTACTAATAAACTCTAAACATATATTACAATCCAAAATCTTATACTTCAAAAGATTTTATAAACTTAGAACGTTTATATAATAATGCGATTCTAAGAACTCCAAAATAACACGCTCGATCTCAAGTTCCGTCCCCGTAAACGTCACTTCGAACCTGCCGTGTCAGAAAACAAAAACACGGCTGAGCACAGGGCTCAGTGAATGGATTATAATATAAATTCGTAAATAATAATAAAAACATCGATAACGAAGCAGAAGATATAAAAATTCGATTCGAAGAAAGTTCTTGAGACTGAAGTTCATAGTTCATTTAAATCAAAAGAAACGTTCGGTAATATAATCAAAAGCAATAATCTCAAGAACAGTTCACACTTTAACTTCAAAATGTAATATAAATAAAATCCGTCAATTCCAGTCGTTGTGTTCGTGGGGTGGCCAAACCACACGAACTGGGTCGGCATGCGGGCACACACAACGGATCCCCCGTGAATTTAACCACGGTCACATATTCTGTGGGTAAAATTCTAGAATCGATTCATCCGCCCTGGAGCCAACAAAGTTAGCCAAGTCCCCCCAGAGTGGTTTCACGTAAGCCACATAGGCTTAACTCTGGTGGACCGTCATCTGCAGGACGCTATGACAACAAAGCCGCCATAGAAGGCATCCCAAATAATGTGCCCATTTATTGGGTTCTTCTAAAATCAATGAAAACTAAACATGTGCCACTTACCCAAATGGCGATCACAGAAATTATAATCTATATACTTCACATTTTTCATAAACAATCTCATACGAGACACATTTTAATAAAACATCAAAATGTTCAAACAATTGATTCAATAAACCAAAATCAATGTGTATGTGTGTGTAAAATTTCGCATTTATTGATCACGTTTGGTTGATCAATCATAAGGCGGTGAACCACCTTTAGGAAGGGTCAACTACAACAAATAGTTGCCCACGATTCAAAAGAAATGAAATCCATACCTTAACCAAATTGAGACGTAACACGCGAGACTGAAGACGAACTTTAACCCGTTCGATTGCCTATTTAAACCACCAATTATTAATAATCGCATAACCTAAAACTCAATGATTATATTATAAGCTTAAGCACGGATTTTGTTCACGTAGACATTAAACCGATCACTTGGTGTGCGGTTAAACATCTAGATACAAATATCACCATTTTGATTCTAAACTTTACCCGTTTGTAATTTTGACAAAAACAAACATTCCTATACATATACATGATTATAACTTTGTATTATATAATCATAATCTACCAACCAACTTTAACTACCCTAACTTACCAACTTAAATAACTTAAGAAGAAATTTATACCTCTAAGAAGGGTTCGTCGCGTAGATTCCGAATATGTAGTTATTTCGTCGATTACTTCAACGGATCGTAAGATAATCTAGAGAGAAGTTATTTGAAAGTTTAGAGAGAGAGAGATGAGAGAGAGACGAGGCGGTGCACAGGGACGATATGTAATTTACTCTTATGAATTTTTTTTTTTTTTTTATATATATATAATTATATAGTTTGGTTAATTGACGGTTTTAATCCCTCAACTATCTTTAGTTGCTATATTTAATTACGGTTCAATTCGGGTAAGAAAAAAATATACGTTTTATTTTAAAACCGGGTCTTACAAATGAATTGTAATTTTATCATCTTAAAATTAGAGGTTCCAATTTTTATATTGTTTTTCAATCAAAAACTAAAAATCAACTGTTTAGATTTTAAGGAAATAAAATATTTAAGTTACAAATATTTTAACTCACAGCCACAAGGCAAAACATAGAGCATCATATGTCAAGTAACACCAACATGAAAACATGTTAGCATTTAGAAAATAGGGACGATCAGCTACAACATCCATCAATAGAAAGATACGACATGGTTTTATCATTATTCAGTACTCCTTCTGTCCCAAAATAAATGTTCATAATAAAAAATGACACACGGTTTTAGAAATGTGTAATTATTAGTTTATTACACTTGTTAATTTTATTGTGGGTTAAAATATTCGTAACTTAAATATTTTATTTCGTTAAAATTTAAACAGTTGATTTTTAGTTTTTGCCTGAAAAACAATATGAAAATTGGAATCTCTAATTTTAAGATGATAAAATTAGAGTTCATTTCTAAGGTATTCAATGATTTTGGTGTCAAAATATCGATAATAAGCTTGTTTGTTGTGATGATAGTAAAAGAACAATAAAATTATATCGCCTTTAACATAATTAAAGTTTTAATTTAATAAATCAAATCATAAAAACATATCTTATTTTATTCGTTCTAAATAAAATAAGATATAATTTTATGATCTAGTTTGTTTAAATTAAATTTTTAATTACATTAAAACAATAAAACCATATCTTTTTCCATCATTACAATAAAATAATAAAATTAAATCATATTTAATATAACTAATTTTTTAAAAAATTTAAAGAATCAAGTAATACAATAACATCCTATTTTATTTATTTATATATATATATATATATATATATATGTGTGTGTGTGTGTGTGTTAAAAATATATTTTTTATTTTTCTTATCATAAAAAGACAAAAATTAGGCAAATTGACAAAAATGGTCCTTGATTTAATGGAGTTAACGGATGCGTTAGTCAGAGGGACCATGACCAAGATAAATTGAATACCACAGGAACCAAATCCACAATAAACATACTATAGGGACCGTAGTCAAAGAAAGTAACAAAGCACGGGGATCAAATCCACAATTCACTCTAAAATTAAAAAAAATGGGTTTTATTTAATACAAAACATTAAAAAAAATACACTTCAATTTTTTTTATAATTAATACAAAACATAAAAATAAAAAAATACACTACAATTTTTTTAAAATAATACAAAACATAAAAAAAAATACAAAACATTAAAAAAACCCCTTTAGGACTGATGTCAGCAACATGATGTCAAAGCATTAATAATTATAAAAAATGATTGGGAATATTATGTCAACTCAATGGGGGGGTTACGCCGGGTTAGGGTGGGTGGGGGGGTTACGTCAGACCCACTAGAAAAAATTGTCTGAAAAAGGGGGGACATGAATGACACATATCATTTATTTATTGGTTTGTCAGTTGTGGGACCCATGAATAATTTACGTCGGAATGAGGCGTAATGGATCCGGCGTAATAGGATGTTATTTGGGCAATTTCTCTGAAAATGTGTCAGTTTATCATTTTTTTTTTTGAAGAAAAGTGCTATTTGTGCCAATCTCCCCATCTTGAATCTACAATCTGATCATCTTGTTTGGGAGGAGGTGGGAAGAGCCGTCAGTGGCGTAGAGGAAGTTAGTTTTTTTCCTTTTTTTCCTTTGAAGAAATTTTTGTCATCGACTCTCAAAGTTGTATAATTAAAGAAACTATTTACTTAAAGTTAAAATGACAAAAATATCACTCAACATAATGAATTTAATAGACAGATATTTAACGGCGTTAGAAGAAAGGACCCCATCCGTCAGTGACGGATCCAGAAACTTAGGTGACTGGGGGCCCTAAGGTATAAAAAAAATCTGAAACCGAATAACTCACCCGAACCAAAACAATTTCGGATTATTCGGTTTGCAGGTTAAATGATTCGGTTAACCAAATAAAGTAAATTTCGATTTCGATTTTCTTTTACCATATCGGTTAACCGAATAGCAAACTATTCTATTATTTAATTTATATAACTTTCTTCTAGATGAATTGGTTTGAACATATATAAAACTTAAAGAACAAGAAATTGAGATGTATTTAACAAAATCATCAACCAATGCTATCATTGTAGCATGATAGGAAGAACTAACGGTAACAATATACGAGCAAAATGACTGTCAAGCAAGAGAGTGGGGGTTTTTGTCAAAACGGACTAGGCCACTGGGGGGGGGGGGGGACCGTAAAAAATGACCAGAAGAACTAAACACATAAAAGTAAAAAAACAAAATTTTACCTATAAAATTTCAAAATTTTTACATATGAGTGGAAACCTTTCTCCCACCTTTACAAAGCTATGTTCACCCTGCCATCCTTACAAAAAATGAAAACACCAGTGGCTATACTTGTAATTCTTTTATTTGAGGCAACTAATCCATAATTTTCATATAATCACAATGAGCAAATCTGTAATTTACTCTATTTCAAATGTTAAGAGTGTAATAATAAAAAAAAAATATTATTTTTACGAAATAAGATTATTTTTAGCGGAAACTAGCATTATTGAATTCAAATAAATAATGTGTGTTCGTATATATCAATTAGGTCAACCATAAAATATCAAGATTATGACGTTTACGAATATTGTAGATGGCAAAGGATCGTGTGAAAAGTTGAGTTTAACGTGAGAATTTAGGGGTGTTTGCGGTTCGGTTTGGGCGGTTTAACCCCTCAAACCACAAACCAAACCACAAATGACGGTTTAGAAAATTTCAAACCGAGCGGTTTGGTAACAAGTGACCAAACCGGACCACAAAAAGGCGGTCTAGTCTGACCGGTTTAGGCGGTTTAGGCCTCTTATGGGCTTTAAACAAAAAAACATAAAATTTATATCCAAAATAAAATATCTACCAATATAACATTATTAGAAAATAGTATATCAAAAAGAACGTTTATATATTAAATTATTAAAAAAAACATTGAGCAAATTGAAAAAAAGTTAAACAAGTCCACCAACAATGGTTGAATTTTGGACAAATATTGAGAAAGTCGAAGAACGATTTGGATTTAGATTTGAAATTTTAATGGATCTTAGAAATTTGTCAATTTAGATAACACAATCAATTGAGAAAATGAAAACTAAACACATAATTCTTTGACGACTTTTTTTTAATTGAGCCTACAACATGAAAACTACATATGATTAAAACATGCATATTTTTGGTGGTCGGTTCGGTCCAGACTGCTCAAAAAAAGGGTCAAACTGCAGACCGGACCGAGCGGTTTTGCTATTTTTTCAAACCGGACTGGACCGCCAGACCGTTCAAACTGCCAAAAACGGTCTGGTTTGACTTGGTTCGACCGGTTTGAGCGGTCCAACGGTTTTTTTGAACCGCTGATCACTTTTAATCAAATGTCCTCCCATGAATTGCGGCTTAGAAGAGAATTGATTCAGTGCATCCAGATGCATCTTATCTCGGTGCATCTCATCTTAATATGCATCCATTTCTCATCTAACGGTTAATAATCACTTCTCACGTTAACTTCAACTTCTCATTGAAACCCAACCTTATTGTAGATATCTTTTGCTTTTTCAAAGGGAGATTGGTACAAATAGCACTTTTTTAAAATTTTTTTGACAAACTAGCATCTTTTTAGAGAAATTGCCCAAATAACACTCTATTACGCCGGATCCATTACGCCTCCTTCCGGCGTAAATTGTTCATGGGCCCCACAACTGACAAAACAATAAATAAATGACATGTGTCATGCATGTCCCCCCTTTTTCAGACAACTCTTTCTAGTGGGTCCGGCGTAAACCCCCCTAGCCCGGCGTAAAACCACCCCACCCCCACCCGGCGTAAAACCCCCCTCCCCCCCTTGAGTTGACATAATATTTCAATCATTTTTTTATAATTATTAATTGTTTGACATCATGTTGCTAACATCAGCCCTAAAGGTTTTTTTTTTGTATTGTATCATTTTTTATGTTTTGTATTATTTAAAAAAAATTGTAGTGTATTTTTTTTATTTTTATGTTTTGTATTAATTATAAAAAAAATTGAAGTGTATTTTTTTATGTTTTGTATTAAATAAAACCCGTTTTTTTTAATTTTGTAATTTTTTTTTGATATTGTCATTGTGTAAAAAAATCGGGTCTAAAGTTGGTCAAAATATATCTGATTATTGTCATTGTGTTGTCAAATCGATATATATCTTGGGAAGGTAATTTTTTTTGGGAACGGAGGAAGAATTTTTGGTCAAAATTTATCTGATATTTATTTTCAGTGTTTAAAAATTAGGAAGTTTTTTTTGGAATAAATTGGTATCTATGTCACAATGAAGGTAAAATAACAAAAACCGGATATTGGGGAGGGGGGTTTTACACCGGGCTAGGGGGGGTTACGTCTGGTCCACTAGAAAGAGTTGTTTGAAAAAGGGGGACATGCATGACACGTGTCATTTATTTATTAGCTTGTCAGTTGTGGGGCCCATGAACAATTTACGCCGGAAGGAGGCGTAATGGATCCAGCGTAATAAGGTGCTATTTGGGCAATTTCTCTGAAAATGTGCTAGTTTATCAATTTAAAAAAAAAAGTGCTATTTGTGTCGATCTCCATTTTTCAAAAACATAATGGATAAATAAAATACAGCAAATTAGAGTTGTCAAGAATAAAACAGTCCGTTAAATTTGACGTATTTATAAGATTTTCTACAAAATATAATTAATTATTATATGCTTCTATACTTTTTAATATTTTATAAAAAAAACTTGGTCAAAGTTACTAGACTCACCACTCTTTTGTTCAAGTTTGACTTCTTTAATTTGTGAAAAATATTGCCAAAGATGTTAAATTATTAAATAAAAGATGTATAAGTTATGTTTTTAACATAAAAACCTTTTTTAGGCTTATTAGTAGTTATTTAGTAGGTTTTTTTATTAAGTCTTGTATGGATAAAACTGTTTTTATGGATTAATATCTTCTGTATATATTGAATTTTTTTTTGTTTAAGAATGTTTTTTCATAGATGGAAGAAGCATGACTTTTCAATTGGGATGAGCAAGTTTGAAAAAAAACTTGTTTTTCTACATAAAGCTCCACTTAAAAACTTACTAAATAAGCCAATTTTTAAGTCATTCTAAATAAGTTGTAAGTCTCATTAAACATATTAAACTACTAACATGTCCTTAATTTATGAGCAAACCTAACCCATTTATAAAGTGGGTAAAACATATCAAGCCACAATAAAAAGTTTTGGTTTTGTTATATCAGATAAAGTTGGACAACAAAATAAAATAGGTTTCCGACGCTATCCCATGCTTTTTAATAATTACCTCTTCTTGTAAAATACTTGTTTCCAAATAAAAGTGAGAGTAAACTCCATTTTTGGTCCCTATGGTTTTTTTTTTATTTTATTTTCTAGGTTAGATTTGCTTATTACAAATTCACCATCAAAGTTTGTCAATTTTTGTTTGGTTTTGGTTCTTTGTCCTATCGGCTTCTGTACATTTTGTTCTTTTTACATCTTTCTTTTTTTGTCTTGTTCTTATTAGAAAATATAAAATATACAAAAGTTATTGTATTTATATATTTATAGTAATATTTTAATAGGGTTGTGTTCCGGTTAGAAGTCGAGGTTAATGTGAGAAGCGAGAGAAATGGTTATCAATCGTTGGAAAAGATATGGACGCACATTAGAATGAGATGCACCGAGATAAGATACACCGAAATGCACCACATCAATTCCTTTCTAAGGTGCAATTCATAGGACATTTGATTAAAGGTAATCAACGGTTCAGATCCACTTCTCACTTTAACCTCAACTTCTCACACAATCCTTCGCCTATCGTGTAATAATACATATACATACAAGCTTCTTCTCCCGCCGGCCTCCCCTTCCGTTCCCTTTTACCGGCCTACTTCTCCGCCTCTCCCATCCGCCGCAACCCCTCATCTAAGTGAAACCCACCATATCAACCCCCTTGACTTTATCCCAGTCACCGCACCCCCAACCCCACCATCACTTCATCCTCGTGACCCCACGGCCCACGCCATTGTTGCCGTGCCACAATTTAATTCAATATATGATTTAATGCTATGCATCATCATCTACTCCATATCCTACAGACCACTTAAACGTTATGCATGTAACACCAAACTTGTTCATGATATGACAGAAAATAAGTCTTGATATGCCAACTTTCAACATAAGAAATTCTGGACACAGCAGATAAGTAAAAAATGTTCATAACCATCACCTAAATAAACACAAAAAAGACGCCAAACGTTGTAGATTTTGCAAAGCATACACGACACGCTATTATATCATGCTGGCTATCATCCGCCATACTAACCTTGTTTTGTTTGGAATAACTTCTCCACATCAGCAACAGTGTTTTCAGCTTCAGTGACTTCTGGTCCTTCCTTTTGGTTCGCTTCCTCCAACTCAGCCTGAAATAAGCCGAGTTGATTGATTATAAAGTTGATGTTGTATTTTCCATCAATATGGTCCGTTTTCATAAAACCTAACGTATCTGGTATATTCCGCTCAAAAATAAGGTCCAGCAAGGGTAGGATGTACGCAGATATTTACCCTACTCGAAAGGGTAGAGAGAATATGGTTGGTTTTTATGATACCTGACATCAACATACCACTCCTTTCATCGCTTGTTAATTTTATGTTTAACCAAAGTATAAAAATTGTCCAAAAAAATAGTCTTCCCTTCTTTTTAATGGCATATGCCCTATGGCCAACCAAACTACATCTTTTTTTTTTTTTGAAAAGAACCAAACTACATCTATAATCAGCAAATATATATATATATATATATATATATATATAAAATTATATATGTAAGAAGTTAAATACCATAATATAATAATAAAAAGATAAAATACCAATATCCCTTTAAGGTCAGCCAGTGAAGACTCCAGGCGTTTGTGACAATCAGGAATCATCATCCTTGATTCAGCCAGCACATTTTCCTGTTAAAATAAATCAAAGGGACAAGTTATCAAATCAAAGAAAACATCCCAATCACCTTTCTTGCAATCTCACTAGATGAACAGACAGTAATTAAGGAAACCTAGCAAAAATACTATTTTTATTATTCCAAAGACATATATCGACACCTTTGTAACTCCAAATGCTGAAATACATCATCTTTAAACAAGTTTGTTGAGAAAATGAGTGAGATGTATATCAGGGTAAGATCTGAGAGCTGAAAAATTAACTCAGGGTTGACAATCTGTGAAGTAAGTCCCACTAATCTCTAAGGAGAGAATATGGACGATTTTTTTGTTTTGTTTTGTTTTGGGGGGGGGGGGGGGGGGAAGCAATGGGAGAAGGAGGCTTAAAGGTAAACTGAAGAAGAAGATTTCTGTTTATAAACCCATGAGATAATGGAGAGCAAACTAAGGTATGGATGATGGATCACCTTTCTCTTTCTATCAATTAATGAAGGCGGAGTAAATGAAGAATATATTCATCACCCTCATTAGGAAACCACTATCCTTGGTGCAACAAACTGTAAAAGTACACTAATGTCTGAGAATATGGGAATGCCTACTTGAAGAACTGCCAACTGCGCTAGAAATAGTGTCTACCGATTCCAAGATCACCAGGAACATCATATCACAATTGTGAAAGTGTTCTGTGGAATCACAAAAGTAGGGTCTGAAGACTTGCAAATCTGCTCCACATCGAGGAGGCTAATCTCATGAGAGAGAGAGAGAGAGAGAGTCAACCCATTTAAGCAACTTTTAAATGCCTCTTATCACAGAGGGGATTTTTAGCCTAGGGTCAGTATGCAAGGTTTATCACCTTGCAGCACAAAAAGACTAGAAAACCAAGTGCTCGATGTACAGAAAGATCGCCATTGCACAACTACAAAGAAACTGGTTTTGTCAATCATGTCCATTTCTAGATATGAATGATTTTAGGAAAAAATTGGGGTAATTTTGGCAACACTGCACCTGAAGATGTCTAACAAAAACTCAATGAACCTTTCAGTGCCAATATACATAACATGGTTCTGTCAATCAAATTGACACAGGAAAAATGTTCTTCCTAACGTGTAAGTATCAGGTATATTCAGTTATTCATGTTTTCCGTACATGGGCAGTGCCCCTTCTTACACTTGGGGGCGGACCCACTATGGTGCATACGATGGCACGGGCCACCGCTTTGTTCCTCCGTCGTAGTGTAAAAACAATTTAGGGTCGTGAAAGGTGCCACCATATCATTTTGTTGGATGCAACCATATATTTCTTGAAACTACAACAATAACACAAGTGTTCCTCTTGGCAAAATTGTGCACGGTCTTCTCTCCCCTTCCAGGTGCGGGTTTAGTTTTTAGCTTTTAATTTGAGGTTTATTATGTTTCTGAAAAGATTTGGGATAAAAGACTCGAAAACAGGACCTCACATACGAAAAACAAGTAACTAACCAACAGATCAATGATAATTTTTGTGATAAATATCCATAGCTTTGTTTCTTATAGTCAAATGGTGCAACCACTTGAAAAAAATTCCTAGGTCCGCCTCTGCTTACACTACTCTTATTAGTCCTAATGCTGTCGAGTCAGGCAAGAATGATTAAAGATGAAGGATGTCTTTACCTGTTGCTTAAGATCATAAGGATCAGCACCTTTCTCCTTCATGGCAGCTGTCTTGGCCGCCTCCCTCTCAACCTCTTTCTCATAAGAGTGCAGCTCCTTGACAATGCGTTTGCATGAAGCTGTCTTGATTTTCAGATTTCTAATTGTTGCCATATTCCCCTTAAAGTAATTGCTGCGTATAGAAAATAGTAAAACAAAAAATTTACAACAGTAATCCTTCCATAGAAAATCAGTCTGCTTCAGATTTTAGAACTTTAAGCCCAGTACCTTGCAGATTAAAAATTGCCTACATTTTTTGAATTATTTAGTTC
Source organism: Arctium minus (assembly GCA_954870635.1). NCBI lineage: Eukaryota > Viridiplantae > Streptophyta > Magnoliopsida > Asterales > Asteraceae > Arctium > Arctium minus. The sequence continues at coordinate 24,444,938 of OX941084.1, forward strand.
TGTAGTGTTTCAGTGTAGCACTCTTATATAGCTTAATATTCATCTCTGTTTTTCTATGACATATAAAACAGTTCTTTTTGAAGTAATAAAAAGGTCATCCAATTGACAGTCAAAAGTCAAATGTACACTCTTCATGGGGCCAAATGAAGTAAAATATTGTGGAATAAAACGAACTGTAATAAATCCTCTAACATTGGTTGTGATTATCAATTGCAAGCCTCTCATAAGCCCTTGGGTAGTAGGCTACCAAAAGCTTCCAACTATAGTTTTTTGTCGATTTGGAAGCTATTTACATTAGCTTCTTAGATTAGCTATTTATATTAGCTTCTTAGATTAGCTATTTATATTAGCCTCTTAGAAACCATTGTTTAAATTATCTTCCACCTCCAAGCTCCAGCCCCTTATTCTTCTCCTTCAGCCTGTTTCCAACACATCGTTCTAATTTTGATGTAATTGAGCATCACGATGAAGCAAAAATAGCTCTGGCCAAACTTGGCTGAATTGATCTCTCATCTGTCTGTTCATTTTTTTCCTATTTCTATTTCCATGCTACCTTGTCAAACCATAATATTAATAAATCCAACAGAGATCATGAATAGCACCTACTAAGCATATCTAATTAGAAGCTGTTAGTGCCCAATTTATATCTGATGCAAAAATTGAAGTCCACAACGCAGTCACATCCAAATAATTAATAGATCCTAGTATAAGATATAACAGGGATCTCTTGAGGAAGTTAGAAATTTCGATTTTGGACATATGCAAAAACAAGTCTAGAAATAAAGATTGATAATACCAACATCAAGTGGAATATCAAAAAAGAAAAAATTAACCATTTTCCAGTCTTATTACAGGAAAAGCTAAACATCACAAATTTCAAGCACCAGCATTGTGAAACATAAGCAATGCATTAAGCTACACGTACGTTATAATTACTAATGCAATGGCATCATCCTATTATTATCTAATTTTAGAAATTTCAGGGGTCCAAGAGTGAGTTTGTAACCACCACTTCAACCCACATTTTGTTAATGGCCTGTAACTTGATTTGGTTCTGCGTGTACACCTAACATGTCTATAGTAGAAGAATCACAAGAGCATGACAGAAGGAAGAAATACAGCAAAGAAAACCCATTCCATATAGATCCACAAGAAAGAGCAAATAACTATGAATCAATGGCATGTATCAACATCATAGACGTGCTTATCATCTTTTTGGTTATAAGATGGCCGATCCATAACCAACCATTGTAGCAAAGTTACATGCAACATTAATATACTGAATTTAATAGTGACAGATAACATATCAAAAGAATTTGCATCATCAATTATTTGTCTATTAAGCTGAAACGTATGCAAAGATGTAAAGATGAACCGCTTCCTAGAAAAACCTAGCATCCATTACGAGCATACTTCTGAGGCAGCAAAACAGTGGCTCGTCGAAAATTCTGTTACAATGACTTGATGATGAAAGAGGAAAAGGTTGAAGAATGGTAAATTTACGGAACATATACGTTTATCGTCCAGCAAACAGGGAAAACGAACGGGTAATTATCACAAGACTATTACAGAATCAGACACTTAGGAAGGCTAGAACAACATCCAACAACTGATTGAATTTAAAAACCCGAGGCAAAGGAAATCTCTGTGGCATTTCATCGAACAGTTTGAAAGCATCATCAAGCTTGGTACAAATTTCAAACACAGATCGAGAAAGATGAAATGGCGTTTTATGATTAGAAGAAGAATTTGAATGAAATAGAGGTAAACAAGTTTAAATGGAGAGACATATGAACACGCAGATCTTGACACAGATGCATACAACAGAAAATGAAGATTACCTTTTGGTCGCCGATTTGAGAGAGATTTTGAGGATGGTGATGAATGTTTTCACGAATCGAGCCTTTGAATACAGAGATGGATGCTTTTTAGATTTGAATCGATGAGATGCTTGGCAATCAAAACCCTTTTTTTAGTTTATTTTGAAAAGTTAATTTTAAAAATGTTTCTATAAATAATAAAATTTCGCAAATAATTTTAATAAAATATCTAATTACATTTTTTATCAATTAATTAATATTTTTTTTGATTGCCAATCATCTCATTCTGAATATATATATTTTTTTATTGTCAAAAAAAAAAAGTAATTAATATTTTTATGTAATTTTGTTTTTATTTATATTATGTGCAAGGGTTATTAAAAATAATTAATTAATGTAACAAAATTTTTAAACTTTATATTTTGGTTAATCTAAAAGATAATTTAAAAAGTTTTTTACATTTCTTAGTGACAAATTCATGGTAGTATTGTAAATATGATATAGAATGCAAGAAACTTCATTTAAACGTAAATAATTATAAATTTTATTTATCTTTATTAGTACTTACTTTAATATGATGAGAATGTATTATTGGTTTGTTATAATATCATGTTTTGTCAGACTTATTTAATTTTTCTACACATCCTTTTAGATAATGTACATTTGTTATCTAATTTATAAGTTAACTAGAAGCGTACTCGCGCAATGCAGCGAGATACATCACGATTTTAATGTTTCATTTTATTTTTTTGCTGATTTACAGTACAATTTTGAATGGTTTTGAGAAAGTGATAATGTTTGTTTATAAATTTGTTTAATTTAGGCTTAATAATATAATGTTTTTGTAATCAAAATGATTTCATTGATTGAAAAGAGAGATTACAATCACAATAAATACAACAAATGATGGGTCATGGGCCAATACAAACAGGCTAGCTATAAAACAATATACAAATACATTTACTAACATCCCCCCGCAGTTTGAACCTCGGGATGTCGAACGTTCAAACTGGACTTGAAATCATGAAACAGATAGGTAGGAAGCCCCTTTGTGAAGATATCGGCATATTGAGACGTTGAGGGAACGTGAAGGACGCGAACTTGGCCGATGGTCACTTTGTCCCGGACAAAGTGGATATCAATCTCTATATGTTTGGTGCGTTGGTGTTGGATCGAATTGGTTGACATGTAAACCGCACTCACATTATCACAGTATACGATGGTAGCTTTGGTGGGCGGTTTACGGAGTTCGCGAAGAAGGTTTCGGATCCAACTTGTTTCGGCAACAACATTCGCTACTCCACGATACTCGGCTTCGGCACTAGAGCGAGAGATGACACCTTGACGTTTGGATGACCAGGACACAAGGTTGTCGCCTAGGAAAACGCAATATCCAGATGTGGATTTGCGTGTGGTAGGGCATCCCCCCCAATCAACATCTGAATAGGCGATAAGATTTGATGAGTTGGAGACATGAAGCTGAAGACCGTGAGACAAAGTCCCACAAATGTATCGTAGGATGCGCTTGAGAGCATGTAGATGGGGCTCTCGAGGGTCATGCATATAAAGACAAATCTGTTGAACCGCAAATGTGATATCTGGTCTCGTGAAGGTGAGATACTGAAGTTCTCCGGCAAGGCTGCGGTATAGTAAGGGATCGTCAACGGGAGAACCATGTGCATCTAATCGGTGAGCAGATTCGGCCGGGGTGCGAGCGGGTTTACAATTTTGCATATTGGCACTGTTTATGCCAAAAATCTCCCAAGGGAAATTTAAGGTAAATGTGGAGCTTAATCCAACCAAAGAAAGTAACTTTGATAATCGTATGACAATAATAAGATTAAAATAAATGAGACGAGAGAATTGGTGATGCGGAAAACCCCTAAAATGGGTAAAAACCGCGGACGAGTGTGAGTAGTCGTGCACTATGGACGTCAATCAGGGACATCGTCCTTGTTAACAAGTGTTATAAATGAAATGTAATGTAAAACAATACAATAAAGTAAAGTCGGTCGTGCATCGTGTGTTCTTAGACTTCAATCGTGCGTCGTATAACAAACAACAATAGATTCTATGAACTTTAAAAGAGACTGAACAAGCTTGAGAGCGTAATTTGTGAGCTTCTAAGGTCTGAGCATCAAATGATCGAAAATGAAGTTCAATCTTCATTTTTATACTCCAATTGTCCGTTAGCAAGTCTTGAATGCATATCTTTAATAGAGTATCCGTTTAATATTGATGATAGCGTCCGTTACATCCGTTGTTATTGGTAACGTCTTCCGTTATGATCTCTAAAAACGTCCTTGAAATCCTGCATTAAACATAATATAAAATATGTTATAGTTTAATAACTGAAATCATGTCGTACGACAGCCATCGTGGATGGGTTTTAATAGTTTGGTTGAAATCGCTTCAAAGGAAGGGCGTCAGTTATTTCTCTGGTCGTGCGACTATGGGTTAATGGACTGTTGGAATCTCTAGTCGTACGACAAAGGACCTTTGTTATTTTTTACCAAAACAGTTTGCCCCCAAATTTAAAATTCAAGCGGCAACTTTTTGAAATTAAATTTAAGACTAAGACACGTGTCATAAAAGAAAAGCGGAAAATTTGTATAAAAACGAATTGGTTCGTTTCCAACTAAATAATGACGTCACTTCTAACAAAATAAACAATTTGACAGCTAATAAAGGACAGGTGTCATGCTCTCGTCGAGTATACTCGAGTGGTTTGTCTGACACGAGCGACACGTGTCAATCTCATTGACCGTCGATTTCTGGCGATTTGATTTCCTGGCGATTTGATTTCCGTTTTTTTAGTATAAATAGGGATTATCCTTAATCTTTTCCCTTTTTTATGCTTACCTTTTTAAAGAACACATATCTCCGGCGAGATTCACTTTCCGAGCGATCAAAATCCTTTCCATTCTAAATTCGAGGTTTATAACACTATTTAAGGTATGATTTTCCGTTCTTCCTTCTGTGTCGATTTATGCATAAGAAGTCCATAGCCAGGAAACCTAGAAAAGCTTGGGATATTCTTAGTTATTGGCGTGTGACTCTTAACATCCCTGATTTTCAGATGTCGAGTGAGCCTGTGAGCATGTATAGGGAGGAAGAGCATTTAGATTACTTTAAGAGTTTGGCCAGGCTTCCAGATGAAATAAATCTGGTATCGTCGGAAGATTTAAGGCCGGATGAAGTTCTGAGGGGATATTGTGTTCTGTATGAATATCCCTTCAAGATAGGTTTTACTTGGCCATTTAGCCCTTTGGTCAGGGCATTTTTAGAGGCGTTTGACTTGACGCCTGTACAGTTAATGCCTCAATTCTGGCGGATTGTCCAGGTGATCGATCGTCTTACGGCTGATTGGGAGGTACCGTTCAATGTGAACGACCTCCTGACTGCCTATAGCTTTCGACCGGATAATTATCACCGGTATAGTCTGTTCCCTCGTTCGAAGGGAGATAATGTACTGATACATAATACCGCGGTGAACGATCGTGGTTGGAAACGTCAGTACGTTTTCCTTCAAGTGGCGTCTGTAAATGACGAAGACAGCCAATGGTTGTCTTCCGGCTGGAACGAATCGGGTAGGTTTAATTATTTTTGTCGTGCGTTTTTGTCGTGCGTATATTCTGATGTCTTTCTTTGTTTGACAGTGATCGACTTCACTAAAGTGAATCCAAGGAGAGATTCTCACGACAAGATTAAGAGGATCTTGGAGAGAAGTATTACTGATCGTTCATTTTCTCCTCGGTCGAACGACGAGGAAGACGAGGCCGTTTTTGTAGCTGAGGTGACGTCTGTCGAGGGTTCTCATAAAGAAGGAGAGAGGGAAGGAGAAGAAAGAGAAGAAAGAGAAGAAGAAATGACCGGTAAGTCGTTCGACAATACCTTTCACTTGTATATCGTACGTCATTTCATTTTTTTTTAACTTGCTCTCTTTTTTCAGAAGACGCAGCTGTAAAGTCGGTTGCCGTTAAGCGAGCCGAGCAACTGGAGCTCGCCCGTCAAGGGAGGGAGAAAGCGAGGAAAAGATCTGCTCCTTCCACGGGGGTAGATCCAAGACGTGTCCGAGGCAAGCCTCGGTCCTCGCCCAAGAAGACGGGCGATGCCACTTTGTCGTCCCTTTCAGGGGCGACACCAGCGAAGGGAACCGTTGCTGGGGTCGAGCTTGGAGGCTCGATCAAGGCGACGAAGGATGCCCCAACGACGGGGGCGTCGGGCGTTGAAAAGCCCTTTGCTGCACCTTCTTCTTCCTCTAAGAGTGAGGAGAAGAATAAGGAAAAAGTGGGAGAGATGATATTCAAAGCCACTCTCCCAGCTGACTTTATGGCTAATGACGTTCTCGAAAGGGACGTCATTTTTCCACATCTAGCAACATTTCTTCTCCCGACTATCTACGATCGGTACAAAGAGTCTCGGGTTGAGGACATGGGGGAACATGCTACTGGCCTCTCTTTCATGGTAAGTTTTACTTATTCTCCTTTTTCGTTGCTCGTTTTTTACTACTAATTCTTTTCCTTTTGTCGTGCAGGCTTTCCAAGCTTGTCTGAGCTTCTACGCTCAGACAGAAGGTCTTAGGTCGTCCTTTTCTGACGTCAAGAAAAGGACCGAAGAGGCTCTTGAAAAGGAAAAGGTCGCCCTAGAGGCGGTCGAGGCTGAAAAGGCGAGGGTTGAAAACCTTAAAGCCGAACTCATCGATGCCCGGAGTCTACTAGAGATTTCGGATCGTGAGAAGGTCAAGCTCAGGGACCGTATCTTTGAGCTTGAGGCGTCTTCGACAAAGTTAGAGATCGAGAGGATTAAGGCTATTACCACTGTTGTTGCTTCTGCTGACGAGATCGTGACTCTGAAGAAGAGGGTTGAAGATCTGGAAGGTGACGTCAAGGACTTGGAGATGGAAAATAAGCAAATTGAGGCTTTTTCCCGCTTCACGGCCCGAGCTTCTTTAATGAGGCGTCACTTGAAGAGGAAGGATCCTATGGCGTCGGCCTCCGAATAACTCAAAACTTACCTCGACACTGTCGGGACTAAGAGGGACCTGGATGAAGACGACGAATTGGAAGAGAGCGATGGCGTAGAAGAAGTGGCAGCAGAGGAGACCATCATCGCCCAGGGACAACCTGACGTTCCTCCTACTTAATTCCCTTTGAACTTATCACCTAGAGGTTGGCCGTTTGTGGTCGTCCTTTATACTTGTTACTCAATATCTAATGAAAAAAGTATCTTTTGTTCGTCGATGCTCATTACTTGTTTTTATAATTAATCGTACGTCGAGAAATTTAAGTAGATGGACAACTACATTATATCAAACATTCAACCATACCATCATTTATAAAGAAATCAACTGAAACTTTCGATCGATCTTAGGTAATTTGTAATAATGGTTCTTGATTTGAACATCAAGTGCATAATTTAACCTTTGTCGTCCATTAAAATTGAACATATACGTGTGATCGCATGAGTTTTACTCGACACAAAGATTTTAAATAAGTCGTGCGTCCCTGCGAAAAACAACATTAGTGGGGTGGTCGTTGGTTTGACCAACGACCCTCCAATGCTTAAGTCAGTAATCTTTCTTAAGAAATAATCGGAGGAAATAAATATGAAATTTAAAAGAAATACCTTTTTAAATGAATTGCATTCCAGCTTCGTGGGATATCTCGACCGTCAAGGGTTTGGATTTTATAGGCTCCTTTACCCACGATGCTAGAGATTTGATAAGGACCTTCCCACTTAGTGGAAAACTTACCTGCATTGACCTCTTGAGTATTTTGAAATACTCGACGTAGGACGTAATCACCTTCTTGAAAAATTTTGATTTGGACATTTTTGTTGAAATGTCGCTCGACCACTTGTTTCTGTGCCGCCATGCGAATGTGCGCAACTTCTTTAAGCTCTTCCAGAGCGTCGAGGTCATAACTTAGGTCGACCAAGTTATGCTCAACGGACGTATGTCTTGAAGTAGGTAGTCTTACCTCAATAGGTAACACAGCTTCACATCCATAGACTAAGGAAAAGGGAGTTTGTCCTGTGGACGTACGAGGTGTCGTACGATTAGCCCATAGAACGGAAGACAATTCTTCCAACCACTTCCCTTTGGCAGCTTTGAGTCTTTTCTTGATTGAATTGATGATAGTTTTATTACTTGACTCGGCTAGACCATTCGACTGTGGATATCGAGGCGTCGATGTTACCAACTTGATGTTCCTTTCTTCACAAAATCTTCGCGTTCGATCACTGATGAATTGTGTCCCGTTGTCGCACGTTATTTCAGATGGAATTCCAAACCTACAAATGATGTTAGTTTGGATAAAAGAAACGACTTCTTTGTCCCGAACCTGGGAGAAAGCCGCTGCTTCGACCCACTTAGAGAAATAATCTGTTAAAACTAAAAGAAATACTTTTTGCCCAGGGGCAGGTGGTAGTTTCCCAACAATGTCCATTCCCCATTTCATAAAGGGCCATGGGATCAAAGTCGAGTGCAAGGGTTCAGAGGGTTTATGAGACATACCTGTGTGTTTTTGACATGCGTCGCACGACTGTACATACCTGATCGCATCTTGCCTTAGTGTCGGCCAATAGTAACCTTGTCGTGATATCCGGTTGGCTAGACTGCGACTTCCTGAGTGGTTTCCACATTCACCATCGTGCATATCTTGTAAGATTTTCTGGACTTGCGTCTTGTTGGTGATACATCGTAAATTCAGACCAGTCGAAGATCTTCGATATAATTGTCCTCTGATCATAACATACCTTGATGCTTTAAATCTAACCTTTCTTGCTTCCATTTTGTCATCAGGCAGTTGATCGTTCTCCAGATAATTTTTAATATCGTCCGACCAAGAGTTTTCTTCCTCAATTGGTGCGACTAAAATATTACCATCGTCTTTGATGGATGGTGTTGCAAGGTGAACTATTGGGATATTGTCGAATGTCGTTTGATTAAGTGCTGATCCCAAATTGGCTAATGCGTCAGCTTGAGTGTTCTGATCTCTTGGTACCTGTTTGATTATGAAGCGACTGAACTTCTTTGCTTCTTCCTTTACTATTTTATAATAAGCAATCATCCTTGAATCTTTTGCTGTAAATTCTCCATTAACTTGGTTAACAACTAGGGACGAGTCGCTCCGGACATGTAGACATGTTGCCCCCAAGTCATGAGCAATTTTCATTCCTGCAATCAGTGCTTCATATTCTGCCTCATTATTTGTTGCCTTGAAGTCGCACCGTATGGAGTACACTATTTTGCCCCCTTGTGGGGACTGTAGGACGACACCCAGGCCTGTTCCTCGTATGTTCGACGAACCATCGACGTCGAGCATCCAAGTAGTGTCGTGCAAAGTCGCCACAATTAACTCGTTGGACGTCATCGCTTCTTCTAGTTCCGGACTGAAATCTGTAACAAAATCTGCCAAGACCTGTGATTTGATCATCGTCTTAGGTTTGAAATCCATATCATAATTGCTGAGGTAGATGCTCCATTTAGCCAGTCGTCCTGTTAATTCAGGTTTTCTTAACACTGACTTTAATGGAAAGTTAGTTACCACAGTTATAGGGTGCGATTCAAAATAATGCCGTAATTTCTTAGCGGCCATGACTAACGAAAGCAAAAGTTTTTCTATAGATGAGTACCTGGTTTCAGCGTCTAGTAGAGTTTTACTTACATAGTAGATTGGCAATTGTTGTCCGTCGGTTTCTCGTATAAGGACTGCACTTACCGAATTAATGCTGACGGCTAGGTAGAGTTGAAGAGCTTCACCTTTCTCAGGTTTAGAGAGGAAGGGGGTGATGTCATGTATTTCTTGAGTTGTTGCAATGCCTCCTCATGCTTATCAGTCCACTCGAATCCTTTATTTTTTCGCAGGACGTTGTAGAATAGGTGACATTTGTCGGACGACCGAGAGATGAACCTGTTCAACGCTGCTACACGTCCTGTTAGACGTTGGAATTCTTTAAAATTTCTGGGTGACTTTAGCTCAATAATTGCTTTAATTTGGTCTGGGTTAGCTTCGATTCCTCGTCGTGTAACCATATAACCGAGAAATTTGCCAGCTCGAACTCCAAAAGAACATTTTGTTGGATTCAACTTCATTTTGTACTAACGCAAAATGTCGAACGATTGTTTCAGATGTTCTATATGATCGTCCGTGTACTTTGATTTGACAAGCATGTCTTCGATGTATACTTCCATGGTATCGCCCAAATGTTCTTTGAACATCATATTCACCAATCGTTGATACGTCGAACCTGCATTCTTAAGACCAAAAGGCATTACTTTATAACAATAAATACCTTTATCTGTCATGAAGGCTGTTTTTTCCTGGTCGTCAGGATGCATCAATATCTGGTTATATCCAGAATATGCGTCCATGAAAGTGAGTAATTCATGTCCAGCTGTAGCATCGACCATAGAATCGATGTGTGGCAATGGAAATGGATCTTTTGGACAAGCCTTGTTAAGGTCTGTGAAATCAATGCAGACTCTCCATTTGCCATTTTTCTTTTGGACGACAACAACGTTGGCGAGCCAGTCTGGATATTTGACTTCTCGTATCTTTCCTGTTTTAAGCAAATTATCAACTTCGTCGTTGATAACTTTATTTCTTTCAGGAGCGAATTTTCGTCTTTTCTTCTGAACAGGCTTGAACGATGGATCAACGTTGAGTTTATGAGAAATGATACTTGGATCGATACCCACCATATCTTCGTGCATCCATGCGAAACAATCATTGTGATCCTGCAAAAAAGATATTAGTTTCTTTTTAAAAGAAGGGTCGAGCGTCGAACCTATGTAAACCATCTGATCAGGCTTAACCTGGTTTAAGACGACAGCTTCCAAGCGATAGTCGTCGTCAGTCCCAGGAACGTCCTGGTTCTGTAATTGCTATACTGTCTGCTTCGGGGGATTCAAAGAAACTTTGTAACATTCCCTAGCAACTTTTCTTTCGCCTTTGATCTCCTGTACTCCCCATTGCGTGGGAAATTTCAAGGTTTGGTGGTACGTCGAAGGTACAGCTTTCACGTCATGAATCCAAGGTCTCCCCAGGATAACATTATAAGCTAATGAGCAATCGACAACATTGAACTTCGTTTGCCTGTTGACGTCCATAGTGCACGACGACTTACACTCGTCCGCGGTTCTTTATTTTTATTATTGTCGTACGATTATTAAAGCTACTTTCTTTGGTTGGATTAAGCTTCACGTTTACCTTAAAGTTTCCTTGGGAGATTTTTGGCATAAACAGTTTGGCGCCATCCGTGGGACCCCATCCAAAGAAAATCTTCGATAATCTTACGACAGACTAACGTTTTCCTCTTAGTGTTCTTTTTTCCAGTTATCCAGGATAATGGCATTCCAAGGAACACAAGATCATGTCATGGCTCAAATGAACATGGAGTTGACTGCTGCTCGTGCTCGTATCGACGCCCTAACAGTTCAGGCTCGACAAGCAGTTGAAACCATCGAGCATCTAAGAAACCAGAATGGAAATAATACGACGGGGACTACGAATGCTTATGTAGGTGCCTGGAATGTGCCCCCTCCGTTGCCTAATTATCCTCGTCCACCATCAATTAATCCTGCGACTTTCGTAATACCAACCATGCCTATGACTTCTATTCCCTTTAATGGATACGCCTCTGATGCTTCACATCAGACTAGCATCAATGGATCAGGTTATGTTCCATTGGGTGCTCCAAATGGTGTTCCGTTAGATCCCGTCGCACAAAGATTAAAGCTTCTGGAAGAACAAAATGAACGTGTTCTGTCGATGTTGGCCAAATTGCCGGGGGAAGCAGTTCCAGTCGATGTCGAGCCACGTACAGGATTTCAGGCGTCACCATTCATTGATGAGATCGCGTTAGTAGACGTTCCAAAGAAATACAACATCCCGACCTTCACTCCAAAATATTCAGGTGTCACTGATCCAACAGAACACGTCGCCCAATACAAACAACTTATGTGGTCTCGATACCGTACCAGTTCCAAGAAGTCTGCATGTGCAAAAGTTTTGGGGCAACCTTGACCGGAGCAGCTTTACAATGGTTGATTAATCTCAAACCAAAAACCGTCGGGTATTTTGCAGAGTTGGTGAATCAATTGACTCAACAATTCGCTAGCAGCCGAAAAATGGAAAAGCAAACGAGTGACCTTTACTATGTCGTACAGAAGAATGGAGAGTCCATCTGAGACTACTTTAACCGGTTCAACGCGGAAATGATTAGTATCCGAAATTGTGATGTGAAAACAACAATTGAAGCGTACAAACGGGGTCTGGACGATAGTTCAGGGTTGTATCTCGATCTTACGAAGTATCCTCCAGAAACCTTTGAAGACGTACGAGCGAGGACTCTTGCCCATATGAGGGTCGAAGATGACCTCGCTTTCAGGAATAAACACTCGGGCGACCGGAAAATCCTAGGTGTTAAAAAGCCAGACTTCAAACTAAAGTCAACCAATCGGTCAGAGCCTATCAGACAAATTTCAAACGTCAGGTTTGAAAAGAAAGGATCGACGACTTTTAAATCTATCCAGTATCCTAAGGTATCATCTTATGGTTTCCCTGGATCAGCTAAGGACGTCGTCGTATCCCTGAAGCAACTCCAGCAAAACGTTCGGTGGCCAAAGAAAAGTGACAAAGACAATGACAAGAAGGACAAAACTAAATGGTGTGACTTCCATAATGACTTCGGTCATATAACGGATGATTGCATCGCCTTAAAGAAAGAGCTGTCTTGGCTCAACTCGAAAGGTTATTTGCAGGAATTGACGAAAAAAAAGACGCACGTCCTACATCCCCAGAGCATGCCAAGGTGATCAATTGTATCACCGGAGGTTCTGATGTTTGTGGGACCACATATTCAGCTGCTAAAAGACACGCTAGTCGTGGTCCTGACGACCGACCAATTCCAAAAGAAGCAAGATCCAAAGAAGACGCAGAGCTGGAAGCTATGCCCTTGACGTTCAACCAGGCGGATTTCGATGACATACATCAGAAACATCATGATGGACTAATTATCCAATTGAGTATTGGAAATTGTCTAACAAAAAGGATACTCGTCGACGGAGGTAGTTCAACTAACATTATCTTTTTTGATGCAGTAAAAGCGATGGGCATCGACAAATCCGAGATTACACGGCGTTCGACCACACTCGTTGGATTTAATGGTGGAACAACAAACACCATGGGGGAAATCACACTACCAGTATATGCTAAAGGAATCAACAGACAGACGAAGTTCAATGTCGTCGATTGCTCATCAGCGTATAATGTTATCCTTGGGCGACCTTGGATTCATGACAAGAAGGCTGTACCTTCGATGTACCACCAAACTTTGAAATTTCCCACGCAATGGGGAGTACAGGAGATCAAAGGCGAAAGAAAGGTTGCTAGGGAATGTTACAAAGTTTCCTTGAAGCTTTAGAAGCAAACAATATAGCAATTACAGAACCAGGACGTTCCTGGGACTAACGACGACTATCGCTTGGAAGTTGTCGCCCTAAACCAAGATAAGCCTGATCAGATGGTTTACATAGGTTCGACACTCGATCCTTCCTTTAAAGAGCAACTAATTTCTTTTTTGCAGGATCACTATGATTGTTTCTCCTGGACGCACGAAGACATGGTGGGTATCGATCCGAGTATTATCTCTCATAAACTCAACATCGATCCATCATTCAAACCCGTTCAACAGAAAAGACGGAAATTTGCTCCTGAGAGAAATAAAGTTATCAACGACGAAGTTGATAATTTGCTTAAAACAGGAAAAATACGAGAAGTCAAGTATCCAGATTGGCTTGCTAACGTTGTTGTCGTCCAAAAGAAAAATGGTAAATGGAGAGTATGCATTGATTTTACCGATCTTAATAAAGCCTGCCCGAAAGATCCATTTCCATTGCCACATATCGACTCTATGGTCGACGCTACAGCAGGACATGAATTACTCACGTTCATGGACGCGTATTCTGGGTATAACCAAATATTGATGCATTCTGAGGACCAGGAAAAAATGGCCTTCATATGACAGATAAAGGTATTTATTGTTATAAAGTAATGCCTTTTGGTCTTAAGAATGCAGGTTCGACGTATCAGCGATTGGTGAATATGATGTTCAAAGAGCACTTGGGCGACACTATGGAGGTATACATCGATGACATGCTTGTCAAATCGAAACATGCAGATGATCATATCGGACATTTGAAGCAGTCGTTCGATATCTTGCGTGAGTATAAGATGAAGTTGAACCCAACCAAATGTTCTTTCAGAGTTCGAGCTGGCAAATTTCTCGGTTATATGGTTACACGACGAGGAATCGAAGCTAATCCAGACCAAATCAAAGCAATTGTCGAGCTAAAATCACCCAGAAATTTTAAAGAAGTCCAAAGTCTCACAGGACGTGTAGCAGCTCTAAACCGGTTCATCTCTCGATCGTCCGACAGATGTCACTTATTTTATAATGTCCTACGAAAAAATAAAGGATTTGAGTGGACTAATAAGCACGAAGAGGTGTTGCAACAACTTAAAAAATATATGATGTCGCCTCCTTTTCTCTCTAAACCTGAGAAAGGTGAAGTTCTTCAACTCTACCTATCCGTCAGCATTAATTCAGTAAGTGCAGTTCTTATACGAGAAACTGACGGACGACAATTGCCAATCTATTATGTAAGTAAAACTCTATTAGACGTAGAAACCAGGTATTCGTCTATAGAAAAACTTTTACTTTCGCTAGTCATGGCCGCTAAGAAGCTACGACATTATTTTGAGTCACATCCTATAGTTGTGGTAACTAACTTTCCATTAAAATATGTGTTAAGAAAACCTGAATTAACAGGACGACTAGCTAAGTGGAGCATCTACCTCAGCAATTTTGATTTGGATTTCAAGCCCAAAACGGCGATCAAATCGCAGGTCTTAGCAGATTTTGTCTCAGATTTCAGTCCAGAACTGGAAAGCACAATGTCGTCTGATGAGTTAATTGTGGCGACTTTGCACGACACCACTTGGATGCTCGACGTTGATGGTTCGTCGAACATACGCGGAACAGGCCTGGGTGTCGTCCTACAGTCCCCACAAGGGGGCAAAATAGTATACTCCATACGGTGCGATTTCAAAGCTACCAATAATGAGGCAGAATATGAAGCATTAATTGCAGGAATCAAAATTGCTCACGATTTGGGGGCAACACATTTGCATGTCCGGAGTGATTCGTCCCTAGTGGTTAACCAAGTTAATGGAGAGTTCGCAACAAAAGATTCAAGGATGATTGCTTATTATAAAATAGTAAAGGAGGAAGTAAAGAAATTCAGTCGCTTTGTAATCGAGCAAATACCAAGAGATCAGAATACCCAAGCTGATGCATTAGCCAATTTGGGGTCGGCACTTAATCAAACGACGTTCGGCAATGTCCCAATAGTTCACCTCACAATACCATCCATCAAAGACGATGGTAATATTTTGGTCGCACCGATTGAGGAAGAAAACTCTTGGTCGGACGACATTAAAAATTATCTGGAGAACGATCAACTGCCTGATGACAGAATGGAAGCAAGAAAGGTTAGATTTAAAGCATCAAGGTACGTTATTATCCGAGGACAATTATATCGAAGATCTTCGACTGGCCTGAATCTACGATGTATCACCAATAAGACGCAAGTCCAGAAAATTCTACAAGATATGCACGACGGTGAATGTGGAAATCATTCAGGAAGTCGCAGTCTAGCTAACCGAGTATCACGACAAGGTTACTATTGGCCAACATTAAGGCAAGATGCTATCAGGTATGTACAGTCGTGCGACGCATGTCAAAGACACGTAGGTATGTCTCATAAACCTTCTGAACCTTTGCACTCGACATTGATTCCATGGCCCTTTATGAAATGGGGAATGGATATTGTTGGGAAATTACCACCTGCCTCCGGGCAAAAGGTATTCCTTTTAGTTTTAACAGATTATTTCTCTAAATGGGTCGAAGTAGCGGCTTTCTCTCATATTCGGGATAAAGAAGTCATTTCTTTTATCCAAACTAACATCATCTGTAGGTTTGGAGTTCCATCTGAAATAACGTGCGACAACGGGACACAATTCATCAGTGAACGAATGAGAAGATTTTGTGAAGAGAGGAACATTAAGTTGGTAACATCAACACCTCGATATCCACAGTCGAATGGTCTAGCCGAGTCGAGCAACAAAACTATCATAAATTCACTCAAGAAAAGACTCAAAGTTGCCAAAGGGAAGTGGGTGGAAGAGTTTCCTTCCGTTCTATGGGCCAATCGTACGACACCTCGTACGTCCACAGGACAAACTCCCTTTTCCTTAGTCTATGGATGTGAAGCTGTGTTACCTATCGAGGTACGATTACCAACTTCAAGGCATACGTCCGTTGAACATAACTTGGTCGACCTAAGCTATGACCTTGACGCCTTAGAGGAACTTCGAGAAGCTGCTTACATTCGCATAGTGTCACAAAAACAAGCGGTTGAACGACATTTCAACAAAAATGTCCAAGCCAAAATTTTTCAAGAAGGCAACTATGTCTTACGTCGAGTGTTTCAAAACACTCAAGAACCTAATGCAGGTAAACTTTCCACTAAGTGGGAAGGTCCTTATCAAATCTCTAATGTCGTGGGCAAAGGAGCTTATAAGATCTAAACCGTCGATGGTCGAGATATCCCACGAAGTTGGAATGCAGTTCATCTAAAGAGGTATTTCTTTTAATTCTCTGAAATTAATTCCTTTGATTATTTCTTGAGGAAAATTACTAACTTAAGCATCGGAGGGTCGTTAGTCAAACCAACGACCACCCCATTAATATTGTTCTTCGCAGGGATGCACGACTTATTTGAAATCTTTATGTCGAATAAAACTCACGCGATCATACGTATATGTTCGATCTTAATGGGTTTCAAAGGTTAGAACCTGTTAAAATCTATTTAGAATTTAGAACCATTACTATAAATTATCTAAGAATGATCGAAAGTTTCAGTTGATTTCTTTTTAAGTGATGGTATGGTTGAATGCTTGATATAATATAATTGTCCATTTATTTAAATTATTCGACGTACGATCAAGTATAAAAACATAATATAAACATTGGTAGATAAATAGAAACCTTGTTATTTAAAAGAGGAAGTTACAAGTGTTGAGAATCGACCATAGATGATCGACCTTTAGAAGATTCAAAAGACAAAACTATTTCGGAAATCGAGAACAGCGACACCATCGACAATGTCAAGGCCAAGATTCAAGACAAGGAAGATATTCCACCGGATCAGCAGCGATTGATCTTTGACCTTAAAGCTGAGGAGGAGGAACGCTAGGCTGTTCTTGTACGTCATCTGTCCTTGTTGTTATCTCCTCTTCTCCGCCATCACTCCCGTCTAGATCGTCATCCTCGTCGAGGTCCCTTTCAATCCCCACCTTCTCAAGATAAGTCTTGAGCTCTTCAGCGGCCGACGCCATGGGATTTTTCCCACTCAGATGACGTCTCATCAAAGCAGCCCTGGCTGTGAGACGGGAGAAGGCTTCAAGCTGCTGATTTTCTTCCTCCAAATCTTTGACGTCGCCCTCCAAACCCTCGACTTTCTTTTGGAGAGACGCAACTTCATCAACATAAGAAGCAACATCGGTGGTGGCTTTTATTTTCTCGATCTCCAGTTTGGTCGTTAACGCCTCAAGTTCAAGGACGCGATCCCTAAACTTGACCTTCTCATTTTGTGCTTCAACGAGTTTAGCCTTGAGGCTCTCGACCTTCATCTTCTCAACCTCGACCGCTTTTAAAGCGACCTTTTCCTTTTCAAGAGCCTCATCAGCCCTCTTCTTTACTTCAGGAAAAGTCGCCCTCAGACCTTCTGTTTGAGCATAAAAACTCAAACAAGCTAGAAAAGCCTATTTTGAAGGGATACTCGTATAAAACACCATATCCCTTCGGAACTTTGTCTGGCCTTAGATCCTCTGGTGTCACCAGATTAACTTCGTTAGGAATCCTAGATAATTTTTTAAAATACTCTAGATTTTCTTCTTCTTTGTAAACACTAATAGGCTCGCTCGACATATTGAAATCAGGAATACTCACGGTCGCTTTCCAGTAACTAAGACAATCCCAAGCTTTTCTAGGCTTCTTAGCTAAAGATTTCTTATGCATAAATTGATACAAAAGAAAAGAACTAGAAGTCGTACCTTAAGTAGTGTTCTAAACCTCGAATCTAGAATGGAAAAGATTATGGTCGCTCGGAAACTGAATCTCGCCAGAGATATGTATTCTTTGAAAAAGGTAAGCGTAGAAAAATGAGAAGATTAAGGGAAATCCTTATTTATACTGTAATTTGGAAATCGAATCGCCGGGAAAAATTGGATCACCAATCGTCACGCGAAACGTGTCACTCGTATCAGGCAAAGTACTCGAGTGTGTTCTTTGAATGCATGACACCTGTCCCTAATTAGCTACTTTTGCAGGAAATGACGTCATTATTTAGTTGGAAACGAACTTATTTGGTTCTATTCAAATTACCCGCGTTCCCCTTACAATACATGTCATGTTTTAAATTTAAATTTCAAAAAATTGCCGCTTGAATTTTAAATTTGGGGGCAAACTGTTTGGGTAGAAAATTCCACCAGGCCTTAGTCGTACGATTGACGATAACCGACACCCTTCTTTTAGGCGACTTCGACTAAACAATCAAATATTGGTCCAACAAATACTGTCGCACGATTAAATTTCCGTTACTCATTCACAATATATGTTATATTATATTTACATGCAGAATTCAAAGGTATTCATAGCCAAAGGATGTAACAGAAATCGTCATCAATAACAATAAGCGTAACAGACGCTGTCATCAATACCAGAAACGGTCTTACGCATTCAATACTTGGGAAACGGAAAGATGGAGTATAAATATGGAGCTCAAATCTCACATTGGGGCATCTGATTCTCAGACCTTAAAAGCTCACAAATTACGTTATCAAGCTCACTCAGTTTCTCTCGAAGTTCATAAGATCCATTGTCGTTTGTCGTACGACGCACGACTAAAGACTAATTACACACGACGCACGACCGATTTTACTTTATTGTACTATTTTACATTACATTTTATTTGTAACACTTGTTCTAAAGGACGACGTCCCTGATTGACGTCCATAGTGCACGACGACTTACACTCGTCCGCAGTTTTTACCCATTTTAGGGGTTTTCCGCGTCACCAATTTTCTCGTCTCATTTTCTTTATTTTTATTATTGTCGTACAATTATTAAAGCTACTTTCTTTGGTTGGATTAAGCTTCACGTTTACCTTAAAGTTTCCTTGGGAGATTTTTGGCATAAACAACTGTCTTTATCGCTTTTCTTTGGCCATCGAACGTTTTGTTGGAGCTGTTTTAGGGACGTGACGACATCCTTAGCTGATCCAGAGAAACCATAAGATGATACCTTAGGATATTGGACAGACTTGGAAGTCGTCGGCCTTTTCTTTTCAAATCGGACGTTTGAAATTTGTCTGGTAGGCTCTGATCGACCAATCGATTTTGGTTTGAAGTCTGGCTTTTTGACACCTAGGCTCTTCCGGTCACCCGAGTGTTTATTTCTGAAAGCGAGGTCATCCTCGACCCTCATGTGAGCAAGCGTCCTTGCTCGTACGTCTTCAAAGGTTTCTGGAGGATACTTCGTAAGGCCGAGATACAACCCTGAACTATCATCCAGACCCCGTTTGTACGCTTCAATAGCTGTTTTCACGTCGCAATTTCGGATACTAATCATTTCCGCGTTGAACCGGTTAAAGTAGTCCCGGATGGACTCTCCATTCTTCTGTACGACATAATAAAGGTCGCTTGTTTGTTTTTCCATTTTTTGATTACTAGCGAATTGTTGAGAAAATTGGTTCACTAATTCTGCAAAAGACCCGATAGTTTTAGGTTTAAGATTGATCAACCATTGTAACGCTGCTCCATTCAAGGTTGCTCCAAAACTCTTGCACATGCAGACTTCTTGGAATTGATGCGGTATCGAAATAGTCCACATGAGTTGTTTGTATTGGGCGACGTGTTCTGTCGGATCAGTGACACCTGAATATTTTGGGGAGAAGGTTGGGATGCTATATTTCTTTGGGATGTCCACCAAAGCGATTTCATCGACGAACGGCGACGCCTGAAATCCTGTTCGTGGCTCGACATCAACTGGGACTGCTGCCCCCGGCAATTTGGCCAGCATCGACAAGACACGCTCATTCTGCTCTTCTAGAAATTTCAATCGCTGTGCAACGGGATCCATTGGTATACCCCCGGGAACACCCAATGGAACATAACCTGATCCGTTGAAGTTAGTCTGCTGTGAAGAATCAGAGGTATATCCATTGAACGACATAGAAGTCATAGGCATGGTTGGGATTACGAAGGTAGCAGGATTAACTGGTGGTGGACGAGGGTAATTAGGCAATGGAGGAGGTACGTTCCAAGAACCAGTATAAGCATTCGTAGTCCCAGTAACATTGTTTCCACCTTGGCTTCTTAGATGCTCGATGGTTTCTGCCGCCTGTCGAGCCTGAGTTGTCAGGGTGTCAATACGGGCACGAGCAGCAGTCAGCTCCATGTTCATTTGGGCCACAACATGATCTTGAGTTCCTTGAAATGACATTATTCTGAATAATTGAAAAAAGAGAACACTCGAAGGAAAATGTTGGTATGTCGTAAGATTATCGAAGATTTTATTTGGATGAGGCCCCACGATGGGCGCCAAACTGTTTATGCCAAAAATCTCCCAAGGGAAATTTAAGGTAAATGTGGAGCTTAATCCAACCAAAGAAAGTAGCTTTGATAATCGTATGACAATAATAAGATTAAAATAAATGAGACGAGAGAATTGGTGACGCGGAAAATCCCTAAAATGGGTAAAAACCGCAGACGAGTGTGAGTCGTCGTGCACTATGGACCTCTATCAGGGACGTCGTCCTTGTTAACAAGTGTTACAAATGAAATGTAATGTAAAACAATACAATAAAGTAAAGTCGGTCGTGCGTCGTGTGTTCTTAGACTTCAATCGTGCGTCGTATAACAAACAACAATAGATTCTATGAACTTTAAAAGAGACTGAACAAGCTTGAGAGCCTAATTTGTGAGCTTTTAAGGTCTGAGCATCAGATGATCGAAAATGAAGTTCAATCTTCATTTTTATACTCCAATTGTCCGTTAGCAAGTCTTGAATGCATATCTTTAATAGAGTATCCGTTTAATATTGATGATAGCGTCCGTTACATCCGTTGTTATTGGTAACGTCTTCCGTTATGATCTCTAAAAACGTCCTTGAAATCCTGCATTAAACATAATATAAAATATGTTATAGTTTAATAACTGAAATCATGTCGTACGGCAACCATCGTGGATGGGTTTTAATAGTTTGGTTGAAATCGCTTCAAAGGAAGGGCGTCAGTTATTTCTCTGGTCGTGCGACTATGGGTTAATGGACTGTTGGAATCTCTAGTCGTACGACAAAGGACCTTTGTTATTTTTTACCAAAACAGGCACGATCTAGAATCTGGGCTGCTTATTTCTGTTGAGACAGAAACAGGCCAGTAGATGATCGGGATGCCGATATGCCGAGAAAGTAGTTAAGGTCACCCAAATCTGTCATGGCAAACTCATGGCTGAGATGAGAAATAATCTTCTTGAGAAAGGCTGTAGATGATGTTGTGAGAATGATGTCATCCACATATAAATAAAGATAAGTAGTGTCCTATGAGGACTTGTATATAAATAACGAAGTGTCAGTTCGACTATGCTGAAAACCAATCCGTAACGCATACTGAGCGAATCTGTGATACCATGCCCGAGTGGCCTGTTTGAGGCCGTAGAGGGAGTGTTGAAGATGAAAACACATGATCCGGATATCGAGGATTGCGAAAACCCGGGGGCTGGTGCATATATACAGTCTCCTGTAGATGACCGTGAAGAAAGGCGTTCTTCACGTCAAGCTGATGAATGGGCCAGTGCCGAGAGATGGCAATACTAAGGACAGTGCGAATAGTGACCGGTTTAACGACTGGGTTGAACGTCTCGTCGCAGTCTATCCCCTGTTGCTGACTTCAACCATTGGCCACGAGGCGGGCCTTATAGCGAGCTAGAGAACCATCAGCGTGATGTTTATAGCGAAAAAGCCACATGGATCGGACCACATTAACCCCAGGTGGTCGAGGGACAAGTACCCAAGTCTTGTTCGTGATAAGTGCAAGATATTCCTCATTCATGGCCTGTCGCCAATGGGGATCCTGTAGTGCCTGTAGGTGCGACCAGGGTAAGGGGGTTATGGAGGTGGTATGAAGGTTAAGACGCTGAGTGGGTTTGATGATCCCACTCTTAGCACGGGTCGTCATATGGTTTGTGGGATGAGGAGTGGGAGGCGGGACCGCGGGCGAGGTAGGAACTTGGGTGGGTGGGGAGGGGGTCGTAGGGGACGGGGGAGAGGTGGCCGGAGGTGGGGTGGGGGATGGGGTCGTAGATGAGGAGGGGGACGGAGGATGAGATTGAAGAATGTCTCGCAAGATAGAAGAGGAGTCCGAGAGATCATCGAGGAATGAGTAAGATGGAGGGTCGGTCGGAGTGACCGAGCCAAATGGGAAAATAGTCTCGTCAAATATGACGTGACGAGATATGATAATGCTTCGTGTAGAGAGATCAAGGCATCAGAAACCCCGATGTTGAGATGGGTAGCCGAGGAAAACACACGGTGTGCTTCGAGGAGCTAATTTGTGTGAATAGGTGATGTGAGGGTAGCATAGGCATCCGAAGACACGAAGATGAGAGTAGGAGGGGTGTTTTTGAAACAATCGGTAGTGAGGTGTTTCAAAGTTGATGGATGTAGAGGGAAGAATATTGAGAAGGTGAGTGGCCATATGAAGAGCTTCGACCCAATATGTGGGAGGAAGATGAGAGTGAATGAGCAATGTTCGAACGACATTATTGATAGTTCGAAGCATGCGTTCCGATTTCTCATTTTGTTGGGATGTATGTGGGCACGGGAAGCGAAATTGGATTCCGTTGGAGGCAAAGAAATTATGAAATTCTTTGTTATTGTATTCCCCCCGTTATCACATTGAAGAGATTTGATTTTAGAATTAAATTGAGTTTCGACGTAGTGATAGAATTCTTGGAATTTTGCATACACCTCGGATTTTTGTTTAAGAGGAAAAACCCACAAGTAATGTGTAAAATGATCCAAGAAAATAACATAATAACGGAGTCCACTAATACTCGATATGGGTGAAGTCCAAACATCGGAATGTATTATTTCAAAAGCATGAGAAACATTAGAATTGGAAATAACGAAAGGAAGCTTGGAAAGTTTTCCAAGTTTACAAGAGTTGCAAATAGTATTACATTTATTGCTAGAACATGAAATAGAATTATTTAAAACTAATGACTTCAAGACTTGATCTGTGGGATGACCGAGCCATTGATGCCATGTGGATTGAGTGGTGGAGATGAGAACTTGAGGTGGAGATGGAGTGACCGGATAGAGTGGGCCTTCGCTATCACATCGGATTAGAGGGCGCCAGGTCTTGTAATCCTTAACAGTAAAACCAAAACTGTCAAACTCAATAGAAGTTTTATTTTGATGAGTAAACTGACGGACGAAAATTAGATTTTTAATAATTGTAGGAGAGATAAGAATATGATTTAGATGTAGAGGGCGGTGAGGGTTTTTAATGGGAAAGGGGGCATGACCGGTCGCTACTACAGGCATTTGGGATCCATTACCAACAAGTATAGAACGAGTATCATGTTTATCAAGAACATAACTGAGAATACCTATGTTTGCGTGCACATGGTCGGTTGCGCCGGTGTCCATAAACCAATCCGTTGTTCCCAGATCATTGAGAGCCATGGTGTTAAAGAGTTCGGGAGGAGTCGTGGCTTGATCCGCTGTGCTCCAAGTCCTGATATGATCAGAAGATCCACACTGGTAACACGACCTCGGCCCACGGCAGTCACGAGCCATGTGTCCCGCTTTCCCACATTTGTAGCACCCTTCCCGTTCCAACATACACTCCCCCTTGTGGACCCTATCACACTTGTTGCAAGGCTTGTTCTCAAACTTCGAATTACTATGATGATCAGGTTTTGCCGATTTGAATGTCTTGGAATCTCGGTTAGACCCTTCCCATTTCCATTTGTCTCCACTTCTCTCGGTGGCCTGACGATTCTTCTCCTTCTCGCGTAGCTCAGCTGCATTTACCGCTGCCTGAAATGTTACAGGATCTCTGTTCGAGACAAACTCCCGAATATTACCTATTAATCCATAGATGTAACGCTCCACTCGCCTTTCCTCGTTAGGCACATAAATCTCCGCAAACCTGGATTTTTCAATGAACTTGGTTATGTATTCCCGAACTGTCATATCTCTCTGTTCCAAGCTTAAAAATTCCTCCTCTAACCTTTTGATTGCCGCCAGAGGGAAAAACTGCGCCTTGAACCTTTTTACAAACTCAGTCCACGACATCTCCCTAGCTACCGCTGAACCCTGACCGTTGGACTCCACATCCCACCACATGACCGCCTCGTCTTTCAGCATAGCCAAGGCGTAAACAACCTTGTCCCCTTCCAAGCACTTGCTGGTGTCGAAAGCTAACTCCATTCCTTTTACCCATTTCATTGCTAGGATCGGGTCACATTCACCTTTGTAGGTAGGAGGTTTGCAAGCAGCAAACTCCTTGAAACTACAACCTTTTCCACCCATCGATTTGGTCACTACTGTAGGAGTTGTCTGAGAGTGACTCCCTACCATAGTCACCGGTGAATCCGCCACTTCAGTTGTTTCTTTGTTCCCACTCTTCTCCTTACTTGCCGACGCCTTATTGGATCGCTGCGTCAACAACGCATTCAAGGTTTCTTGCAGCTTCCCCATCTCAGCCGCAAAGGTTTCTTGCGTGACAAACCCCTGCGTTCGTCCCCCGCCACGATTTCTATTCTGCCTCCGACCCCTCATTGAGGCTGAACTTTCTTGATGAGAGGTTTCCAACTCAGTTCTCACATAAACACTTATTGCTTGCCGAACAACACCAGGTGTTTTCCCACCCCTAGCCCTCTTAGTTGGCTCATCAACTTGAGTGGTCGCTTTCTTTGTCGTCTTCCCTTTGGGTCGTCCGCGACCCTTCCCTCGGTTAGCAGCTGCATGAGGAGGAGCAACAGGCCCATCCTCAACCACTTCATTAACAGGTGCCACCTCAACTGCTGGCACCGATCTGCTCCTAGTTACTCTTTCAGTCATAACTACAAATAAAACACCAACAAAATTCCATTAAGGTAACCCCCAAAGCAATAAAGCAAGTTAAGCACGTACATGTACCTATAAATTTACAATTACACTGGCCAGATGTAATTCTAAATTTACCTTACATGTTAGTCCTCACTACTCTATTACCCGACTTCCTATGGCCATCCTATAATCTCAGTTGTGATTCACCCCCCTAAGTTTAAGTCTAAGCCCAACTGGTCGCCAAGATCCCTTAAATTATGGCTCTGATACCAACTGTAACAACCCAACCAAAATAGCAACTCATAAAAAAAAATCTCAACGATCGAATAATGATCCATGACATAACGGT
This sequence comes from Arctium minus, assembly GCA_954870635.1. NCBI lineage: Eukaryota > Viridiplantae > Streptophyta > Magnoliopsida > Asterales > Asteraceae > Arctium > Arctium minus. Next base: position 24,470,354 of record OX941084.1, read on the forward strand.
CCCAAACTTACAATAATTAATTCAAGGTTTGTCATAACAACAACCTATACACAACTGAGATCAATGAATAACTAAAAGCTAAATGACGGTCTTCTATCCGCCCCCGCTAGACCTTCTCCTTGCCTTTAGCCGCACAGCCTAATTCACGACGACCTGAAAAGATTTTTAGTTTTGAAAGAGCTAGGGTTAGACCATAAGTCTAGTGAGTTCCCTCTAACAGTTAAGCAACAAAATATACTTTCCAGAATTTGAAACATCATTTAATAATGGCATTTAAATAAAACACGTTACGGGCCATACGACCGTCCAAGACAATGTGTCTAACTCGCGCTGCCTTAAAGTTGGGACATACCCCCAATGACATGAACGGGCCACACTCCCCGGCACGAGTAGGCGGGCCACACTCCCCGACTTAGGTCACGTAACCCACAATTAATGTATGCATACATATAATCAACAACAATTTATAACACACTTGAAAAGTTAATAAAATCATGACATCATAAATAAATCATCGTTTAAAAATAAACTTCACATGCTTTCATCATCAAAAGGTTTAGTTTAGAAAAACTCACCTGACGTCCCTTAACACAAAGCTTTCGTCTATCTTTAAAACTCCGAACCAAAACCTATAAAGGAAGCATTGATCGGTAAACCAAAATAAAAGCATTATCGGCTCTCACACCTAACGACTCGAGATCAAGATATCCTAGAATTCCAAAGGTGGGCCGATACATCTGACAAGTTGGAACTCAATACTACAGTCCCAAAAACACATGGGCTTCGGCCCAAAAACTAACCCAGGCCCGACCCTTTGGCCGCCCGGTATGAGTACAGTGATCGGGTCTCCCCCTTTTGACCGATAAGGAACTCGACCGTAATCCCCCCCTTGACCGGTATAGAATTTGACCGGAACTCTCCCTTGACCGGTAAAGAACTCGATCGGAACTCTCCTTTGACCGGTAAAGAACTCGACCGGAACTCTCCTTGACCGGTAAAGAACTCGACCGGAACTCCCTCATGACCGATACTGCTTTCAACCGGGACTCCCTCATGACCGATACTGGGTTCGACCGGTAAGAGAATTCTCCCGGGGGCGATAATGGGTTCTCGAACCCCAGAATGCTCAGACCTTCGACTAAACACTCCTCAAATCGATTACATACATTGCTAGTAATTAAGAATAGCTTCCTTAATCGATCCTCCCCCCAAACCCAACACTAAAATCTCCCTTGAATCAAAAATTAGGTGCTGGAGAAACCAATTTCTACTTCTCAGTCCAAAATCACTCTAACAGATTTCACCCAAAAACAAGGACACAGTAACTACAAAGAAAATTTGAGAAGAAGATGATGGATTAAGAAGTGTTACCTTGAGAGAAATCCTTAAACAAATTCTTCTCTGATTTTCCTCTTCAAACAAAACGATTCTGCTTCCTCCCCAAAACTTCCTCAGCTGCTCCCAAGAATATCATAAGACCCTAAGTTAAACCCTTATAATAAGTATTTACACTTAGGCTCCCTCAAAACATGGATTTTGACCATTCTCCACCCTAACTTTGCGATTTCTAACTTTTAACCTGGTTATTACAATATCTCCCCCTCAAAGGAATTCCGTCCCCGGAATTCCATCGTCAAACAAACTGGGATATTGACTCTTCATGACCGACTCTAACTCCCAAGTCGCTTCTTGCCCTTTGTGGAATTGCCACTGAACCTTTACCAAGGAAATCTCTTTATTCCTTAACTTTTTCACTTCACGATCCAAAAGCGCTACTGGTTCCTCTACAAAGCTTATCCTTTCATCTAATTGGACATCTTCTAACGGTATCACAACGTCACTTTCTGCTAGGCACTTTTTCAAGTTGGATACATGGAAAACAGGATGAACTCCTTGCAAATCTGCCGGTAGATCCAACTTATAAGCTACTTCTCCAACACGTTTCGCTATAGGAAACGGTCCTACATATCTTGGTCTCAACTTGCCTTTCTTCCCGAAACGAACGACTCCCTTCCACGGTGAAACTTTTAGCATCACCATATCTCCTACTTGAAATTCTATCGGCTTCCTTCGCTTGTTTGCATACATTTTCTGGCGGTCTTGAGCAACCTTCAACCGTTCCCGAATCTGACTGACCTTGTCGGCCGTCACTTGCACAATTTCTGGTCCTGCTAACTGCTTCTCACCCACTTCATTCCAACATAAAGGCGTTCTACACTTTCACCCATACAACGCTTCAAATTGGGCGACTTGAATACTAGCGTGATAACTATTGTTATACGAGAACTCTATCAGCGGTAGATGAGTCTCCCATGAGCCTTTGAAATCGATCACGCATGCTCGAAGCATATCTTCTAAAGTCTGAATAGTTCTTTCACCCTGGCCATCCGTCTGAGGGTGATACGATGTGCTCAACTTGAGTTGTGATCCCAACTCTCTTTGAAGGCTTCTCCAAAACGTTGATGTGAAACGAGCATCGCGATCTGACACAATTGAAGTCGGCACGCCGTGCCTGGATACGATCTCATCAATATACAATTTAGCTAACTTTTCTAACGGGTAAGTCTCCTTGATCGGTAGAAAATGAGCCGATTTGGTGAGTCGATCCACTATCACCCAAATAGCATCATGCCCCTTAAGTGATCGCGGCAGTCTCATCATGAAGTCCATTGTTATATTATCCCACTTCCATACCGGTATCTCCAACGGCTGCAATTCTCCGTACGATCTTTGATGTTCCGCCTTCACCTTCAAACACGTTAGACATCTCTCCACGAAATACGCTATATCTTTCTTCAAGCCTGACCACCAATAACTCTGCTTTAAATCCCGATACATCTTATTGGTTCCCGGATGTATTGAGTATCGCGACTGGTGTGCTTCTTCCAGTACTCTTTTCCGAAGATCTCCCCGCTTTGGAATCCACACTCTATGCTCAAAACATCTGACCCCACGATTGTCCACAGTTAACAAGTCAATGATTCCCATGATTCTTTCGCTTTTCAAATTTTCACTCGACACAACTTCTTCTTGATATTGCTTGACTTCTTATAGAAAGCTTGAAATTGCCTCAACTTGAAACGCTACAACTTTGGATACCGAACTATGCTCTTTCCGACTTAAAGCGTCCGCTACCACATTAGCTTTACCTGGGTGATATAAAATCTCACAGTCATAATCGCTCAGCAATTCCATCCACCTTCGCTGTCTCATGTTTAACTCCTTTTGATTGAATAAATGCTGAAGGCTCTTATGTTCGGTATAAATTTGGCATTTAACCCCATACAAATAATGCCTCCAGATCTTCAGTGCGAACACCACAGCTGCCAGCTCCAGATCGTGTGTCGGATAATTCTTTTCGTGCTCTTTCAATTGCCGAGACGCGTAAGCTATAACCTTTCCGTCTTGCATCAGCACACACCCTAATCCAAACTTTGAGGCATCACTGTAAATTACAAATCCATCTGTACCTTTGGGTAACGACAGGATCGGTGCACTACTCAATCTTTTCTTCAATTCACTAAACGCGTCCTCCTGAGTTTCCTTCCATGCAAACTTAACGTTTTTCCTCGTTAAAGCGGTTAACGGAGTGGCTATTCTTGAGAAGTCTTGGAGGAACCTTCGATAGTAGCCCGCCAAGCCAAGGAAACTTCTTATTTTGAACGGCGTCTTTGGCGCCTCCCACTCTTCGATTGCCTTAATCTTCGCTGGATCCACCTTGATTCCGTCTTCTGACACCACGTGTCCTAAGAACTGCACTTCTCTTAGCCAAAATTCGCACTTCGAGAATTTGGCGTACAACTTCTCTCGCTTAAGCAATTCTAACAAAGCTCGCAGATGCATTCCATGATCTTGCATGGATTGTGAATAGATCAGTATGTCATCAATGAAAACAATGACACACATGTCCAAGAAAGGACTGCATACCCTATTCATCAGATCCATGAATGCTGCCGGTGCATTTGTCAGCCCAAAAGGCATGACTAGGAATTCGAAGTGTCCATACCTCGTGCGAAAGGCAGTCTTGGGTACATCCTCCTCCCGAACCTTCAGCTGATGGTAACCCGAGCGCAGATCTATCTTCGAGAAGTAACTCGCTCCTTGCAACTGATCAAAGAGATCATCAATCCTAGGAATCGGATACTTATTCTTAACTGTTAACTTGTTGAGCTCTCGATAATCTATACACATTCTCATCGACCCGTCCTTCTTCTTGACGAAAAGTACCGGTGCTCCCCACGGCGACGTACTGGGTCAGATAAAACCCTTATCCAACAATTCCTTCAGTTGAGTCATCATCTCCTTTATCTCGGCCGGAGCCAAACGATAAGGAGCCCTTGCTATTGGTGTCGCTCCCAAGATCAAATCTATCCTGAACTCCACTTGCCTATCTGGTGGCAGAGTGGTTAAATCTTCCGGAAACACTTCCGGGTACTCATACACTATCGGAACAGATTCTAATCCCTTCTTCTCTTTCTTAGCGTCCACCACATACGCTAAAAACCCCACACACCCTTTCACTAAGCAACGCCTAGCCTTGATCAACGAGATCAAGCACGACTTTCTATCCTGACGATCCCCATAGACTATAACTTCCTTCTGATCCGGCAAAGCTATCCGGATTAGCTTCTTATTACAAACGATACTGGCATCGTTGGACGCTAACCAGTCCATCCCCACAATAATGTCAAATTCCCCCATACCCATTGGATATAATCGCAATGGGAAGGTATGCCCGTCAATGTCGATACTACACCCATCATATACTTCTCCCACTAAGACTCGACTATCATCGGCTACTTCTACTTCGAACCCTTGACTAAGCTTCTTGGGTTTCACTAGCAGTCTGTGCACGAAATTGGGTGACACAAACGAACGGTTCTCACCCGAATCAAACAATACTTTAGCAAATATCGAGTCTATGGGAAAAGTACCTGTTACCACATCAGGCGTCTCAACCGCCTCCTCAGCTATCATGTTAAAAGCCCTTACCCTCGCCCCGAGCTGGATCCACCTTCTTCTCGTTCCCTTTATCACCAAACGCCCCAACAGTTCCCTTCTTCAGCTGAGGGCAATCAGTCCTGATATGATCAGAAGATCCACATTGGTAACACGACCTCGGCCCACGGCAGTCACGAGCCATGTGTCCCGCTTTCCCACATTTGTAGCACCCTTCCCGCTCCAACATACACTCCCCCTTGTGGACCCTATTACACTTGTTGCAAGGCTTGTTCTCAAACTTCGAATTACTCCGATGATCAGGTTTTGCCGATTTGAATGTCTTGGAATCACGGTTAGACCCTTCCCATTTCCGTTTTTCTCCACTTCTCTCGGTGGCCTGACGATTCTTCTCCTTCTCGCGTAGCTCAGCTGCATTTACCGCTGCTTGAAATGTTACAGGATCTCTATTCGAGACAAACTCCCGAATATTACCTCTTAATCCATAGATGTACCGCTCCACTCGCATTTCCTCGTTAGGCACATAAATCTCCGCAAACCGGGATTTTTCAATGAACTTGGTTGTGTATTCCCGAACTGTCATATCTCTCTGTTCCAAGCTTAAAAATTCCTCCTCCAACCTTTTGATTGCCGCCAGAGGGAAAAACTGCGCCTTGAACCTTTTTACAAACTCAGTCCACGACATCTCCCTAGCTACCGCTGAACCCTGACCGTTGGACTCCACATCCCACCACATGACCGCCTCGTCTTTCAGCATATCCAAGGCGTAAACAACCTTGTCCCCTTCCAAGCACTTGATGGTGTCGAAAGCTAACTCCATTCCTTTTACCCATTTCATTGCTAGGATCAGGTCACATTCACCTTTGTAGGTAGGAGGTTTGCAAGCAGCAAACTCCTTGAAACTAGAACCTTTTCCACCCATCGATTTGGTCACTACTGTAGGAGTTGTCTGAGAGTGACTCCCTACCATAGTCACCGGTGAATCCGCCACTTCAGTTGTTTCTTTGTTCCCACTCTTCTCCTTACTTGCCGACGCCTCATTGGATCGCTGCGTCAACAACGCGTTCAAGGTTTCTTGTAGCTTCCCCATCTCAGCCGCAAAGGTTTCTTGCGTGACAAACCCCTGCGTTCATCCCCCACCACGATTTCTATTCTGCCTCCGACCCCTCACCAAAATAAAAGCATTATCGGCTCTCACACCTAACGACTCGAGATCAAGATATCCTAGAATTCCAAAGGTGGGCCGATACATCTGACAAGTTGGAACTCAATACTACAGTCCCAAAAACACATGGGCTTCGGCCCAAAAACTAACCCAGGCCCGACCCTTTGGCCGCCCGGTATGAGTACAGTGATCGGGTCTCCCCCTTTTGACCGATAAGGAACTCGACCGTAATCCCCCCCTTGACCGGTATAAAATTTGACCGGAACTCTCCCTTGACCGGTAAAGAACTCGATCGGAACTCTCCTTTGACCGGTAAAGAACTCGACCGGAACTCTCCTTGACCGGTAAAGAACTCGACCGGAACTCCCTCATGACCGATACTGCTTTCAACCGGGACTCCCTCATGACCGATACTGGGTTCGACCGGTAAGAGAATTCTCGCGGGGGCGATAATGGGTTCTCGAACCCCAGAATGCTCAGACTTTCGACTAAACACTCCTTAAATCGATTACATACATTGCTAGTAATTAAGAATAGCTTCCTTAATCGATCCTCCCCCCCAAAACCAACACTAAAATCTCCCTTGAATCAAAAATTAGGTGCTGGATAAACCAATTTCTACTTCTCAGTCCAAAATCACTCTAACAGATTTCACCCAAAAACAAGGACACAGTAACTACAAAGAAAATTTGAGAAGAAGATGATGGATTAAGAAGTGTTACCTTGAGAGAAATCCTTAAACAAATTCTTCTCTGATTTTCCTCTTCAAACAAAACGATTCTGCTTCCTCCCCAAAACTTCCTCAGCTGCTCCCAAGAATATCATAAGACCCTAAGTTAAACCCTTATAATAAGTATTTACACTTAGGCTCCCTCAAAACATAATATAAACATAATATAAACATTGGTAGATAAATAGAAACCTTGTTATTTAAAAGAGGAAGTTACAAGTGTTGAGAATCGACCATAGATGATCGACCTTTAGAAGATTCAAAAGACAAAACTATTTCGGAAATCGAGAACAGCGACACCATCGACAATGTCAAGGCCAAGATTCAAGACAAGGAAGATATTCCACCGGATCAGCAGCGATTGATCTTTGACCTTAAAGCTGAGGAGGAGGAACGCTAGGCTGTTCTTGTACGTCATCTGTCCTTGTTGTTATCTCCTCTTCTCCGCCATCACTCCCGTCTAGATCGTCATCCTCGTCGAGGTCCCTTTCAGTCCCCACCTTCTCAAGATAAGTCTTGAGCTCTTCAGCGGCCGACGCCATGGGATTTTTCCCACTCAGATGACGTCTCATCAAAGCAGCCCTGGCTGTGAGACGGGAGAAGGCTTCAAGCTGCTGATTTTCTTCCTCCAAATCTTTGACGTCGCCCTCCAAACCCTCGACTTTCTTTTGGAGAGACGCAACTTCATCAACATAAGAAGCAACATCGGTGGTGGCTTTTATTTTCTCGATCTCCAGTTTGGTCGTTAACGCCTCAAGTTCAAGGACGCGATCCCTAAACTTGACCTTCTCATTTTGTGCTTCAACGAGTTTAGCCTTGAGGCTCTCGACCTTCATCTTCTCAACCTCGACCGCTTTTAAAGCGACCTTTTCCTTTTCAAGAGCCTCATCAGCCCTCTTCTTTACTTCAGGAAAAGTCGCCCTCAGACCTTCTGTTTGAGCATAAAAACTCAAACAAGCTTGAAAAGCCTATTTTGAAGGGATACTCGTATAAAACACCATATCCCTTCGGAACTTTGTCTGGCCTTAGATCCTCTGGTGTCACCAGATTAACTTCGTTAGGAATCCTAGCTAATTTTTTAAAATACTCTAGATTTTCTTCTTCTTTGTAAACACTAATAGGCTCGCTCGACATATTGAAATCAGGAATACTCACGGTCGCTTTCCAGTAACTAAGACAATCCCAAGCTTTTCTAGGCTTCTTAGCTAAAGATTTCTTATGCATAAATTGATACAAAAGAAAAGAACTAGAAGTCGTACCTTAAGTAGTGTTCTAAACCTCGAATCTAGAATGGAAAAGATTATGGTCGCTCGGAAACTGAATCTCGCCAGAGATATGTATTCTTTGAAAAAGGTAAGCGTAGAAAAATGAGAAGATTAAGGGAAATCCTTATTTATACTGTAATTTGGAAATCGAATCGCCGGGAAAAATTGGATCACCAATCGTCACGCGAAACGTGTCACTCGTATCAGGCAAAGTACTCGAGTGTGTTCTTTGAATGCATGACACCTGTCCCTAATTAGCTACTTTTGCAGGAAATGACGTCATTATTTAGTTGGAAACGAACTTATTTGGTTCTATTCAAATTACCCGCGTTCCCCTTACAACACATGTCATGTTTTAAATTTAAATTTCAAAAAATTGCCGCTTGAATTTTAAATTTGGGGGCAAACTGTTTGGGTAGAAAATTCCACCAGGCCTTAGTCGTACGATTGACGATAACCGACACCCTTCTTTTAGGCGACTTCGACTAAACAATCAAATATTGGTCCAACAAATACTGTCGCACGATTAAATTTCCGTTACTCACTCACAATATATGTTATATTATATTTACATGCAGAATTCAAAGGTATTCATAGCCAAAGGATGTAACAGAAATCGTCATCAATAACAATAAGCGTAACAGACGCTGTCATCAATACCAGAAACGGTCTTACGCATTCAATACTTGGGAAACGGAAAGATGGAGTATAAATATGGAGCTCAAATCTCACATTGGGGCATCTGATTCTCAGACCTTAAAAGCTCACAAATTACGTTATCAAGCTCACTCAGTTTCTCTCGAAGTTCATAAGATCCATTGTCGTTTGTCGTACGACGCACGACTAAAGACTAATTACACACGACGCACGACCGATTTTACTTTATTGTACTATTTTACATTACATTTTATTTGTAACACTTGTTCTAAAGGACGACGTCCCTGATTGACGTCCATAGTGCACGACGACTTACACTCGTCCGCAGTTTTTACCCATTTTAGGGGTTTTCCGCGTCACCAATTTTCTCGTCTCATTTTCTTTATTTTTATTATTGTCGTACAATTATTAAAGCTACTTTCTTTGGTTGGATTAAGCTTCACGTTTACCTTAAAGTTTCCTTGGGAGATTTTTGGCATAAACAACTGTCTTTATCGCTTTTCTTTGGCCATCGAACGTTTTGTTGGAGCTGTTTTAGGGACGTGACGACATCCTTAGCTGATCCAGAGAAACCATAAGATGATACCTTAGGATATTGGACAGACTTGGAAGTCGTCGGCCTTTTCTTTTCAAATCGGACGTTTGAAATTTGTCTGGTAGGCTCTGATCGACCAATCGATTTTGGTTTGAAGTCTGGCTTTTTGACACCTAGGCTCTTCCGGTCACCCGAGTGTTTATTTCTGAAAGCGAGGTCATCCTCGACCCTCATGTGAGCAAGCGTCCTTGCTCGTACGTCTTCAAAGGTTTCTGGAGGATACTTCGTAAGGCCGAGATACAACCCTGAACTATCATCCAGACCCCGTTTGTACGCTTCAATAGCTGTTTTCACGTCGCAATTTCGGATACTAATCATTTCCGCGTTGAACCGGTTAAAGTAGTCCCGGATGGACTCTCCATTCTTCTGTACGACATAATAAAGGTCGCTTGTTTGTTTTTCCATTTTTTGATTACTAGCGAATTGTTGAGAAAATTGGTTCACTAATTCTGCAAAAGACCCGATAGTTTTAGGTTTAAGATTGATCAACCATTGTAACGCTGCTCCATTCAAGGTTGCTCCAAAACTCTTGCACATGCAGACTTCTTGGAATTGATGCGGTATCGAAATAGTCCACATGAGTTGTTTGTATTGGGCGACGTGTTCTGTCGGATCAGTGACACCTGAATATTTTGGGGAGAAGGTTGGGATGCTATATTTCTTTGGGATGTCCACCAAAGCGATTTCATCGACGAACGGCGACGCCTGAAATCCTGTTCGTGGCTCGACATCAACTGGGACTGCTGCCCCCGGCAATTTGGCCAGCATCGACAAGACACGCTCATTCTGCTCTTCTAGAAATTTCAATCGCTGTGCAACGGGATCCATTGGTATACCCCCGGGAACACCCAATGGAACATAACCTGATCCGTTGAAGTTAGTCTGCTGTGAAGAATCAGAGGTATATCCATTGAACGACATAGAAGTCATAGGCATGGTTGGGATTACGAAGGTAGCAGGATTAACTGGTGGTGGACGAGGGTAATTAGGCAATGGAGGAGGTACGTTCCAAGAACCAGTATAAGCATTCGTAGTCCCAGTAACATTGTTTCCACCTTGGCTTCTTAGATGCTCGATGGTTTCTGCCGCCTGTCGAGCCTGAGTTGTCAGGGTGTCAATACGGGCACGAGCAGCAGTCAGCTCCATGTTCATTTGGGCCACAACATGATCTTGAGTTCCTTGAAATGACATTATTCTGAATAATTGAAAAAAGAGAACACTCGAAGGAAAATGTTGGTATGTCGTAAGATTATCGAAGATTTTATTTGGATGAGGCCCCACGATGGGCGCCAAACTGTTTATGCCAAAAATCTCCCAAGGGAAATTTAAGGTAAATGTGGAGCTTAATCCAACCAAAGAAAGTAGCTTTGATAATCGTATGACAATAATAAGATTAAAATAAATGAGACGAGAGAATTGGTGACGCGGAAAATCCCTAAAATGGGTAAAAACCGCAGACGAGTGTGAGTCGTCGTGCACTATGGACCTCTATCAGGGACGTCGTCCTTGTTAACAAGTGTTACAAATGAAATGTAATGTAAAACAATACAATAAAGTAAAGTCGGTCGTGCGTCGTGTGTTCTTAGACTTCAATCGTGCGTCGTATAACAAACAACAATAGATTCTATGAACTTTAAAAGAGACTGAACAAGCTTGAGAGCCTAATTTGTGAGCTTTTAAGGTCTGAGCATCAGATGATCGAAAATGAAGTTCAATCTTCATTTTTATACTCCAATTGTCCGTTAGCAAGTCTTGAATGCATATCTTTAATAGAGTATCCGTTTAATATTGATGATAGCGTCCGTTACATCCGTTGTTATTGGTAACGTCTTCCGTTATGATCTCTAAAAACGTCCTTGAAATCCTGCATTAAACATAATATAAAATATGTTATAGTTTAATAACTGAAATCATGTCGTACGGCAACCATCGTGGATGGGTTTTAATAGTTTGGTTGAAATCGCTTCAAAGGAAGGGCGTCAGTTATTTCTCTGGTCGTGCGACTATGGGTTAATGGACTGTTGGAATCTCTAGTCGTACGACAAAGGACCTTTGTTATTTTTTACCAAAACAGGCACGATCTAGAATCTGGGCTGCTTATTTCTGTTGAGACAGAAACAGGCCAGTAGATGATCGGGATGCCGATATGCCGAGAAAGTAGTTAAGGTCACCCAAATCTGTCATGGCAAACTCATGGCTGAGATGAGAAATAATCTTCTTGAGAAAGGCTGTAGATGATGTTGTGAGAATGATGTCATCCACATATAAATAAAGATAAGTAGTGTCCTATGAGGACTTGTATATAAATAACGAAGTGTCAGTTCGACTATGCTGAAAACCAATCCGTAACGCATACTGAGCGAATCTGTGATACCATGCCCGAGTGGCCTGTTTGAGGCCGTAGAGGGAGTGTTGAAGATGAAAACACATGATCCGGATATCGAGGATTGCGAAAACCCGGGGGCTGGTGCATATATACAGTCTCCTGTAGATGACCGTGAAGAAAGGCGTTCTTCACGTCAAGCTGATGAATGGGCCAGTGCCGAGAGATGGCAATACTAAGGACAGTGCGAATAGTGACCGGTTTAACGACTGGGTTGAACGTCTCGTCGCAGTCTATCCCCTGTTGCTGACTTCAACCATTGGCCACGAGGCGGGCCTTATAGCGAGCTAGAGAACCATCAGCGTGATGTTTATAGCGAAAAAGCCACATGGATCGGACCACATTAACCCCAGGTGGTCGAGGGACAAGTACCCAAGTCTTGTTCGTGATAAGTGCAAGATATTCCTCATTCATGGCCTGTCGCCAATGGGGATCCTGTAGTGCCTGTAGGTGCGACCAGGGTAAGGGGGTTATGGAGGTGGTATGAAGGTTAAGACGCTGAGTGGGTTTGATGATCCCACTCTTAGCACGGGTCGTCATATGGTTTGTGGGATGAGGAGTGGGAGGCGGGACCGCGGGCGAGGTAGGAACTTGGGTGGGTGGGGAGGGGGTCGTAGGGGACGGGGGAGAGGTGGCCGAAGGTGGGGTGGGGGATGGGGTCGTAGATGAGGAGGGGGACGGAGGATGAGATTGAAGAATGTCTCGCAAGATAGAAGAGGAGTCCGAGAGATCATCGAGGAATGAGTAAGATGGAGGGTCGGTCGGAGTGACCGAGCCAAATGGGAAAATAGTCTCGTCAAATATGACGTGACGAGATATGATAATGCTTCGTGTAGAGAGATCAAGGCATCAGAAACCCCGATGTTGAGATGGGTAGCCGAGGAAAACACACGGTGTGCTTCGAGGAGCTAATTTGTGTGAATAGGTGATGTGAGGGTAGCATAGGCATCCGAAGACACGAAGATGAGAGTAGGAGGGGTGTTTTTGAAACAATCGGTAGTGAGGTGTTTCAAAGTTGATGGATGTAGAGGGAAGAATATTGAGAAGGTGAGTGGCCATATGAAGAGCTTCGACCCAATATGTGGGAGGAAGATGAGAGTGAATGAGCAATGTTCGAACGACATTATTGATAGTTCGAAGCATGTGTTCCGATTTCTCATTTTGTTGGGATGTATGTGGGCACGGGAAGCGAAATTGGATTCCGTTGGAGGCAAAGAAATTATGAAATTCTTTGTTATTGTATTCCCCCCGTTATCACATTGAAGAGATTTGATTTTAGAATTAAATTGAGTTTCGACGTAGTGATAGAATTCTTGGAATTTTGCATACACCTCGGATTTTTGTTTAAGAGGAAAAACCCACAAGTAATGTGTAAAATGATCCAAGAAAATAACATAATAACGGAGTCCACTAATACTCGATATGGGTGAAGTCCAAACATCGGAATGTATTATTTCAAAAGCATGAGAAACATTAGAATTGGAAATAACGAAAGGAAGCTTGGAAAGTTTTCCAAGTTTACAAGAGTTGCAAATAGTATTACATTTATTGCTAGAACATGAAATAGAATTATTTAAAACTAATGACTTCAAGACTTGATCTGTGGGATGACCGAGCCATTGATGCCATGTGGATTGAGTGGTGGAGATGAGAACTTGAGGTGGAGATGGAGTGACCGGATAGAGTGGGCCTTCGCTATCACATCGGATTAGAGGGCGCCAGGTCTTGTAATCCTTAACAGTAAAACCAAAACTGTCAAACTCAATAGAAGTTTTATTTTGATGAGTAAACTGACGGACGAAAATTAGATTTTTAATAATTGTAGGAGAGATAAGAATATGATTTAGATGTAGAGGGCGGTGAGGGTTTTTAATGGGAAAGGGGGCATGACCGGTCGCTACTACAGGCATTTGGGATCCATTACCAACAAGTATAGAACGAGTATCATGTTTATCAAGAACATAACTGAGAATACCTATGTTTGCGTGCACATGGTCGGTTGCGCCGGTGTCCATAAACCAATCCGTTGTTCCCAGATCATTGAGAGCCATGGTGTTAAAGAGTTCGGGAGGAGTCGTGGCTTGATCCGCTGTGCTCCAAGTCCTGATATGATCAGAAGATCCACACTGGTAACACGACCTCGGCCCACGGCAGTCACGAGCCATGTGTCCTGCTTTCCCACATTTGTAGCACCCTTCCCGTTCCAACATACACTCCCCCTTGTGGACCCTATCACACTTGTTGCAAGGCTTGTTCTCAAACTTCGAATTACTATGATGATCAGGTTTTGCCGATTTGAATGTCTTGGAATCTCGGTTAGACCCTTCCCATTTCCATTTGTCTCCACTTCTCTCGGTGGCCTGACGATTCTTCTCCTTCTCGCGTAGCTCAGCTGCATTTACCGCTGCCTGAAATGTTACAGGATCTCTGTTCGAGACAAACTCCCGAATATTACCTATTAATCCATAGATGTAACGCTCCACTCGCCTTTCCTCGTTAGGCACATAAATCTCCGCAAACCTGGATTTTTCAATGAACTTGGTTATGTATTCCCGAACTGTCATATCTCTCTGTTCCAAGCTTAAAAATTCCTCCTCTAACCTTTTGATTGCCGCCAGAGGGAAAAACTGCGCCTTGAACCTTTTTACAAACTCAGTCCACGACATCTCCCTAGCTACCGCTGAACCCTGACCGTTGGACTCCACATCCCACCACATGACCGCCTCGTCTTTCAGCATAGCCAAGGCGTAAACAACCTTGTCCCCTTCCAAGCACTTGCTGGTGTCGAAAGCTAACTCCATTCCTTTTACCCATTTCATTGCTAGGATCGGGTCACATTCACCTTTGTAGGTAGGAGGTTTGCAAGCAGCAAACTCCTTGAAACTACAACCTTTTCCACCCATCGATTTGGTCACTACTGTAGGAGTTGTCTGAGAGTGACTCCCTACCATAGTCACCGGTGAATCCGCCACTTCAGTTGTTTCTTTGTTCCCACTCTTCTCCTTACTTGCCGACGCCTTATTGGATCGCTGCGTCAACAACGCATTCAAGGTTTCTTGCAGCTTCCCCATCTCAGCCGCAAAGGTTTCTTGCGTGACAAACCCCTGCGTTCGTCCCCCGCCACGATTTCTATTCTGCCTCCGACCCCTCACTGAGGCTGAACTTTCTTGATGAGAGGTTTCCAACTCAGTTCTCACATAAACACTTATTGCTTGCCGAACAACACCAGGTGTTTTCCCACCCCTAGCCCTCTTAGTTGGCTCATCAACTTGAGTGGTCGCTTTCTTTGTCGTCTTCCCTTTGGGTCGTCCGCGACCCTTCCCTCGGTTAGCAGCTGCATGAGGAGGAGCAACAGGCCCATCCTCAACCACTTCATTAACAGGTGCCACCTCAACTGCTGGCACCGATCTGCTCCTAGTTACTCTTTCAGTCATAACTACAAATAAAACACCAACAAAATTCCATTAAGGTAACCCCCAAAGCAATAAAGCAAGTTAAGCACGTACATGTACCTATAAATTTACAATTACACTGGCCAGATGTAATTCTAAATTTACCTTACATGTTAGTCCTCACTACTCTATTACCCGACTTCCTATGGCCATCCTATAATCTCAGTTGTGATTCACCCCCCTAAGTTTAAGTCTAAGCCCAACTGGTCGCCAAGATCCCTTAAATTATGGCTCTGATACCAACTGTAACAACCCAACCAAAATAGCAACTCATAAAAAAAAATCTCAACGATCGAATAATGATCCATGACATAACGGTCCCAAACTTACAATAATTAATTCAAGGTTTGTCATAACAACAACCTATACACAACTGAGATCAATGAATAACTAAAAGCTAAATGACGGTCTTCTATCCGCCCCCGCTAGACCTTCTCCTTGCCTTTAGCCGCACAGCCTAATTCACGACGACCTGAAAAGATTTTTAGTTTTGAAAGAGCTAGGGTTAGACCATAAGTCTAGTGAGTTCCCTCTAACAGTTAAGCAACAAAATATACTTTCCAGAATTTGAAACATCATTTAATAATGGCATTTAAATAAAACACGTTACGGGCCATACGACCGTCCAAGACAATGTGTCTAACTCGCGCTGCCTTAAAGTTGGGACATACCCCCAATGACATGAACGGGCCACACTCCCCGGCACGAGTAGGCGGGCCACACTCCCCGACTTAGGTCACGTAACCCACAATTAATGTATGCATACATATAATCAACAACAATTTATAACACACTTGAAAAGTTAATAAAATCATGACATCATAAATAAATCATCGTTTAAAAATAAACTTCACATGCTTTCATCATCAAAAGGTTTAGTTTAGAAAAACTCACCTGACGTCCCTTAACATAAAGCTTTCGTCTATCTTTAAAACTCCGAACCAAAACCTATAAAGGAAGCATTGATCGGTAAACCAAAATAAAAGCATTATCGGCTCTCACACCTAACGACTCGAGATCAAGATATCCTAGAATTCCAAAGGTGGGCCGATACATCTGACAAGTTGGAACTCAATACTACAGTCCCAAAAACACATGGGCTTCGGCCCAAAAACTAACCCAGGCCCGACCCTTTGGCCGCCCGGTATGAGTACAGTGATCGGGTCTCCCCCTTTTGACCGATAAGGAACTCGACCGTAATCCCCCCCTTGACCGGTATAGAATTTGACCGGAACTCTCCCTTGACCGGTAAAGAACTCGATCGGAACTCTCCTTTGACCGGTAAAGAACTCGACCGGAACTCTCCTTGACCGGTAAAGAACTCGACCGGAACTCCCTCATGACCGATACTGCTTTCAACCGGGACTCCCTCATGACCGATACTGGGTTCGACCGGTAAGAGAATTCTCCCGGGGGCGATAATGGGTTCTCGAACCCCAGAATGCTCAGACCTTCGACTAAACACTCCTCAAATCGATTACATACATTGCTAGTAATTAAGAATAGCTTCCTTAATCGATCCTCCCCCCAAACCCAACACTAAAATCTCCCTTGAATCAAAAATTAGGTGCTGGAGAAACCAATTTCTACTTCTCAGTCCAAAATCACTCTAACAGATTTCACCCAAAAACAAGGACACAGTAACTACAAAGAAAATTTGAGAAGAAGATGATGGATTAAGAAGTGTTACCTTGAGAGAAATCCTTAAACAAATTCTTCTCTGATTTTCCTCTTCAAACAAAACGATTCTGCTTCCTCCCCAAAACTTCCTCAGCTGCTCCCAAGAATATCATAAGACCCTAAGTTAAACCCTTATAATAAGTATTTACACTTAGGCTCCCTCAAAACATGGATTTTGACCATTCTCCACCCTAACTTTGCGATTTCTAACTTTTAACCTGGTTATTACAATATCTCCCCCTCAAAGGAATTCCGTCCCCGGAATTCCATCGTCAAACAAACTGGGATATTGACTCTTCATGACCGACTCTAACTCCCAAGTCGCTTCTTGCCCTTTGTGGAATTGCCACTGAACCTTTACCAAGGAAATCTCTTTATTCCTTAACTTTTTCACTTCACGATCCAAAAGCGCTACTGGTTCCTCTACAAAGCTTATCCTTTCATCTAATTGGACATCTTCTAACGGTATCACAACGTCACTTTCTGCTAGGCACTTTTTCAAGTTGGATACATGGAAAACAGGATGAACTCCTTGCAAATCTGCCGGTAGATCCAACTTATAAGCTACTTCTCCAACACGTTTCGCTATAGGAAACGGTCCTACATATCTTGGTCTCAACTTGCCTTTCTTCCCGAAACGAACGACTCCCTTCCACGGTGAAACTTTTAGCATCACCATATCTCCTACTTGAAATTCTATCGGCTTCCTTCGCTTGTTTGCATACATTTTCTGGCGGTCTTGAGCAACCTTCAACCGTTCCCGAATCTGACTGACCTTGTCGGCCGTCACTTGCACAATTTCTGGTCCTGCTAACTGCTTCTCACCCACTTCATTCCAACATAAAGGCGTTCTACACTTTCACCCATACAACGCTTCAAATTGGGCGACTTGAATACTAGCGTGATAACTATTGTTATACGAGAACTCTATCAGCGGTAGATGAGTCTCCCATGAGCCTTTGAAATCGATCACGCATGCTCGAAGCATATCTTCTAAAGTCTGAATAGTTCTTTCACCCTGGCCATCCGTCTGAGGGTGATACGATGTGCTCAACTTGAGTTGTGATCCCAACTCTCTTTGAAGGCTTCTCCAAAACGTTGATGTGAAACGAGCATCGCGATCTGACACAATTGAAGTCGGCACGCCGTGCCTGGATACGATCTCATCAATATACAATTTAGCTAACTTTTCTAACGGGTAAGTCTCCTTGATCGGTAGAAAATGAGCCGATTTGGTGAGTCGATCCACTATCACCCAAATAGCATCATGCCCCTTAAGTGATCGCGGCAGTCTCATCATGAAGTCCATTGTTATATTATCCCACTTCCATACCGGTATCTCCAACGGCTGCAATTCTCCGTACGATCTTTGATGTTCCGCCTTCACCTTCAAACACGTTAGACATCTCTCCACGAAATACGCTATATCTTTCTTCAAGCCTGACCACCAATAACTCTGCTTTAAATCCCGATACATCTTATTGGTTCCCGGATGTATTGAGTATCGCGACTGGTGTGCTTCTTCCAGTACTCTTTTCCGAAGATCTCCCCGCTTTGGAATCCACACTCTATGCTCAAAACATCTGACCCCACGATTGTCCACAGTTAACAAGTCAATGATTCCCATGATTCTTTCGCTTTTCAAATTTTCACTCGACACAACTTCTTCTTGATATTGCTTGACTTCTTATAGAAAGCTTGAAATTGCCTCAACTTGAAACGCTACAACTTTGGATACCGAACTATGCTCTTTCCGACTTAAAGCGTCCGCTACCACATTAGCTTTACCTGGGTGATATAAAATCTCACAGTCATAATCGCTCAGCAATTCCATCCACCTTCGCTGTCTCATGTTTAACTCCTTTTGATTGAATAAATGCTGAAGGCTCTTATGTTCGGTATAAATTTGGCATTTAACCCCATACAAATAATGCCTCCAGATCTTCAGTGCGAACACCACAGCTGCCAGCTCCAGATCGTGTGTCGGATAATTCTTTTCGTGCTCTTTCAATTGCCGAGACGCGTAAGCTATAACCTTTCCGTCTTGCATCAGCACACACCCTAATCCAAACTTTGAGGCATCACTGTAAATTACAAATCCATCTGTACCTTTGGGTAACGACAGGATCGGTGCACTACTCAATCTTTTCTTCAATTCACTAAACGCGTCCTCCTGAGTTTCCTTCCATGCAAACTTAACGTTTTTCCTCGTTAAAGCGGTTAACGGAGTGGCTATTCTTGAGAAGTCTTGGAGGAACCTTCGATAGTAGCCCGCCAAGCCAAGGAAACTTCTTATTTTGAACGGCGTCTTTGGCGCCTCCCACTCTTCGATTGCCTTAATCTTCGCTGGATCCACCTTGATTCCGTCTTCTGACACCACGTGTCCTAAGAACTGCACTTCTCTTAGCCAAAATTCGCACTTCGAGAATTTGGCGTACAACTTCTCTCGCTTAAGCAATTCTAACAAAGCTCGCAGATGCATTCCATGATCTTGCATGGATTGTGAATAGATCAGTATGTCATCAATGAAAACAATGACACACATGTCCAAGAAAGGACTGCATACCCTATTCATCAGATCCATGAATGCTGCCGGTGCATTTGTCAGCCCAAAAGGCATGACTAGGAATTCGAAGTGTCCATACCTCGTGCGAAAGGCAGTCTTGGGTACATCCTCCTCCCGAACCTTCAGCTGATGGTAACCCGAGCGCAGATCTATCTTCGAGAAGTAACTCGCTCCTTGCAACTGATCAAAGAGATCATCAATCCTAGGAAGCGGATACTTATTCTTAACTGTTAACTTGTTGAGCTCTCGATAATCTATACACATTCTCATCGACCCGTCCTTCTTCTTGACGAAAAGTACCGGTGCTCCCCACGGCGACGTACTGGGTCAGATAAAACCCTTATCCAACAATTCCTTCAGTTGAGTCATCATCTCCTTTATCTCGGCCGGAGCCAAACGATAAGGAGCCCTTGCTATTGGTGTCGCTCCCAAGATCAAATCTATCCTGAACTCCACTTGCCTATCTGGTGGCAGAGTGGTTAAATCTTCCGGAAACACTTCCGGGTACTCATACACTATCGGAACAGATTCTAATCCCTTCTTCTCTTTCTTAGCGTCCACCACATACGCTAAAAACCCCACACACCCTTTCACTAAGCAACGCCTAGCCTTGATCAACGAGATCAAGCACGACTTTCTATCCTGACGATCCCCATAGACTATAACTTCCTTCTGATCCGGCAAAGCTATCCGGATTAGCTTCTTATTACAAACGATACTGGCATCGTTGGACGCTAACCAGTCCATCCCCACAATAATGTCAAATTCCCCCATACCCATTGGATATAATCGCAATGGGAAGGTATGCCCGTCAATGTCGATACTACACCCATCATATACTTCTCCCACTAAGACTCGACTATCATCGGCTACTTCTACTTCGAACCCTTGACTAAGCTTCTTGGGTTTCACTAGCAGTCTGTGCACGAAATTGGGTGACACAAACGAACGGTTCTCACCCGAATCAAACAATACTTTAGCAAATATCGAGTCTATGGGAAAAGTACCTGTTACCACATCAGGCGTCTCAACCGCCTCCTCAGCTATCATGTTAAAAGCCCTTACCCTCGCCCCGAGCTGGATCCACCTTCTTCTCGTTCCCTTTATCACCAAACGCCCCAACAGTTCCCTTCTTCAGCTGAGGGCAATCAGTCCTGATATGATCAGAAGATCCACATTGGTAACACGACCTCGGCCCACGGCAGTCACGAGCCATGTGTCCCGCTTTCCCACATTTGTAGCACCCTTCCCGCTCCAACATACACTCCCCCTTGTGGACCCTATTACACTTGTTGCAAGGCTTGTTCTCAAACTTCGAATTACTCCGATGATCAGGTTTTGCCGATTTGAATGTCTTGGAATCACGGTTAGACCCTTCCCATTTCCGTTTTTCTCCACTTCTCTCGGTGGCCTGACGATTCTTCTCCTTCTCGCGTAGCTCAGCTGCATTTACCGCTGCTTGAAATGTTACAGGATCTCTATTCGAGACAAACTCCCGAATATTACCTCTTAATCCATAGATGTACCGCTCCACTCGCATTTCCTCGTTAGGCACATAAATCTCCGCAAACCGGGATTTTTCAATGAACTTGGTTGTGTATTCCCGAACTGTCATATCTCTCTGTTCCAAGCTTAAAAATTCCTCCTCCAACCTTTTGATTGCCGCCAGAGGGAAAAACTGCGCCTTGAACCTTTTTACAAACTCAGTCCACGACATCTCCCTAGCTACCGCTGAACCCTGACCGTTGGACTCCACATCCCACCACATGACCGCCTCGTCTTTCAGCATATCCAAGGCGTAAACAACCTTGTCCCCTTCCAAGCACTTGCTGGTGTCGAAAGCTAACTCCATTCCTTTTACCCATTTCATTGCTAGGATCAGGTCACATTCACCTTTGTAGGTAGGAGGTTTGCAAGCAGCAAACTCCTTGAAACTAGAACCTTTTCCACCCATCGATTTGGTCACTACTGTAGGAGTTGTCTGAGAGTGACTCCCTACCATAGTCACCGGTGAATCCGCCACTTCAGTTGTTTCTTTGTTCCCACTCTTCTCCTTACTTGCCGACGCCTCATTGGATCGCTGCGTCAACAACGCGTTCAAGGTTTCTTGTAGCTTCCCCATCTCAGCCGCAAAGGTTTCTTGCGTGACAAACCCCTGCGTTCATCCCCCACCACGATTTCTATTCTGCCTCCGACCCCTCACCAAAATAAAAGCATTATCGGCTCTCACACCTAACGACTCGAGATCAAGATATCCTAGAATTCCAAAGGTGGGCCGATACATCTGACAAGTTGGAACTCAATACTACAGTCCCAAAAACACATGGGCTTCGGCCCAAAAACTAACCCAGGCCCGACCCTTTGGCCGCCCGGTATGAGTACAGTGATCGGGTCTCCCCCTTTTGACCGATAAGGAACTCGACCGTAATCCCCCCCTTGACCGGTATAAAATTTGACCGGAACTCTCCCTTGACCGGTAAAGAACTCGATCGGAACTCTCCTTTGACCAGTAAAGAACTCGACCGGAACTCTCCTTGACCGGTAAAGAACTCGACCGGAACTCCCTCATGACCGATACTGCTTTCAACCGGGACTCCCTCATGACCGATACTGGGTTCGACCGGTAAGAGAATTCTCCCGGGGGCGATAATGGGTTCTCGAACCCCAGAATGCTCAGACCTTCGACTAAACACTCCTTAAATCGATTACATACATTGCTAGTAATTAAGAATAGCTTCCTTAATCGATCCTCCCCCCCAAACCCAACACTAAAATCTCCCTTGAATCAAAAATTAGGTGCTGGAGAAACCAATTTCTACTTCTCAGTCCAAAATCACTCTAACAGATTTCACCCAAAAATAAGGACACAATAACTACAAAGGAAAATTGAGAAGGAGATGATGGATTAAGAAGTGTTACCTTGAGAGAAATCCTTAAACAAATTCTTCTCTGATTTTCCTCTTTAAACAAAATGATTCTGCTTCCTCCCCAAAACTTCCTCAACCGCTCCTAAGAATATCATAAGACCCTAGGTTAAACCCTTATAATAAGTATTTACACTTAGGCTCCCTCAAAACATGGATTTTGACCATTCTCCACCCTAACTTTGCGATTTCTAACTTTTAACCCGGTTATTACAAGGGGGTCGTAGGGGACGGGGGAGAGGTGGCCGGAGGTGGGGTGGGGGATGGGGTCGTAGATGAGGAGGGGGACGGAGGATGAGATTGAAGAATGTCTCGCAAGATAGGAGAGGAGTCCGAGAGATCATCGAGGAATGAGTAAGATGGAGGGTCGGTCGGAGTGACCGAGCCAAATGGGAAAATAGTCTCGTCAAATATGACGTGACGAGATATGATAATGCTTTGTGTAGAGAGATCAAGGCATCGAAAACCCTGATGTTGAGATGGGTAGCCGAGGAAAACACACGGTGTGCTTCGAGGAGCTAATTTGTGTGAATAGGTGATGTGAGGGTAGTATAGGCATCCGAAGACACGAAGATGAGAGTAGGAGGGGTGTTTTTGAAACAATCGGTAGTGAGGTGTTTCAAAGTTGATGGATGTAGAGGGAAGAATATTGAGAAGGTGAGTGGCCATATGAAGAGCTTCGACCCAATATGTGGGAGGAAGATGAGAGTGAATGAGCAATGTTCGAACGACATTATTGATAGTTCGAAGCATGCGTTCCGATTTCTCATTTTGTTGGGATGTATGTGGGCACGAGAAGCGAAATTGGATTCCGTTGGAGGCAAAGAAATTATGAAATTCTTTGTTATTGTATTCCCCCCCGTTATCACATTGAAGAGATTTGATTTTAGAATTAAATTGAGTTTTGACGTAGTGATAGAATTCTTGGAATTTTGCATACACCTCGGATTTTTGTTTAAGAGGAAAAACCCACAAGTAATGTGTAAAATGATCCAAGAAAATAACATAAAACCGACGGGCAAACTGAACGAACAATACAGACGCTCGAAGATATGTTGTGGGCATGTGTTTTAGAGTGGTCCGGTAGTTGGGATGAATTTCTTTGTCTGGTTGAATTCTCGTATAATAATAGTTGGCAATCTAGTATTGGGATGACTCCATATGAGGCTCTATACGGACGGAAATGTCGTGCACCAACTTGTTGGAATGAAGTCAGAGAAAAAGTCATCGAAGGACCCGGTTTGGTTCGTATCACTACCGAAAAAGTCAATATTGTCCGTCAGTAAATGAAAGAGGCTCAATCACGCCAGAAAAGCTATGCGGACAAACACCGCAGGCCTCTCGAGTTTCATCTGGGTGAACATGTCTTTTTGAAAGTTTCGCCATTCAAAGGCATCCGGAGATTTGGAATTAAAGGCAAGCTTAGCCCTTAATATATCGGTCCGTTCGAAGTGTTGGAACGTGTTGGAGAAGTCGCATATTGTCTAGACCTACCGCCTCAATTATCACTCATATACAATGTTTTCCATGTATCGTCGCTCCTCGGGTACAATTACCACCCTCTTCACGTGGTAGATTATCCGTGTGACAAAATTGAAAGTGATCTCTCCTATATTGAACAACCTGAAGCAATTATTGATCGAGATGAGAGAGTGATGCGACGAAAAGTAATCCCGTTTGTCAAAGTATTATGGCAAAATCATTCAGAACGGGAAGCTACATGGGAAACAGAAGATTCAATGCGTAGAGAATATCCTCAACTATTCCAGGTACATAATTTTTTTTATATCCTAACTCGATTTCGGGGACGAAATCTTTTTCTTAGAAGGGGGGAATTATAACACCCAAAATTTCGTTACCGGTATGTTGATTTATGTGATGCTATACCTACTTGTAACCATAGTTAAAATAGTTGTATTTTAGGGTATTAATATAAGTCAAAGTCTTATGTAAGGGGTCAATTATGTACAAATGAAACATGGGTTTAGGACTTGAAATGTTATGAAATATTCATACAAGGACCATTAGTGAATTAGGCTATAGATGAAGGATCAATGTTGGACAAAATGGAAATTCTTAACCTACTTTGCCAAGTTTTTAAACCCATATTTTCAGCCATAATTTTCATTTTAATCTCAACCCCTCTCTCTCTCTAGAATCAAAATTCTCTCAACATTCAAAGCTAGGGTTTGCTTCAATTCTCATTATGCAACTATGAAGATGTTAATTTTATGAAAGATTCTTGAAGAAAAAGTAAAGAATTAAGGTATGCCTATATAAATCCCAAGGTATGTTGAAGTTTTAGAATGTTATACAAAAGTTTGATCAAGAATTTTGGTTTATGATTAAAGGATTAAGAACTTGAGGTATTGATGATTAAATCTTGAAGGAGTGCTAGTTGTAGAAGACAAACCAAGGTATGTACATCAAATTGTTGATTAAATAAGTTGGAAATTAAGTTGTAAACATTTGTTTGTGATATGGGAATGGTATCTAGTTGATTCATGATGATTTTGGTAGCAATCTTATGAAAAGGAGATATGTTTTGAGCTGTCAAGTAGAGTCTTAAAATTTGCAGATTATTTGAAAAATCGTATAAAATCGCTCGTTGATCCGATTGAGGTGTATAATATACCTTTGGAAAGGTATTTGTGTCTATTACAACTTTGTAGTTTATGTCAAGAGCTGATTTTTAACTTTATAAGGCTCAAAACAGTGAGTTTATTGAGCTGGTCCTATGAAAAACGGGATTTGTGCACTGTTTTTAGAAAATTCATATAAAATCGGTATTTGCTTCAAAATGGATGAATCAAAAACGATTAGAACCATAAGAAATAGAGGTAAAACTTTTGTTTAGACATTAACACCTGAATATACCTCTAAGTATGATAAAAAGACTCAAATTCGAGTTAGTTCAAAGCTGTCAAGTGCAGGGGATTATATATGTTGCATTATTTGTTTGTACCTTGTGCTTTAAGGACTTGTAACGTATGTAATCAAATCCCAATCACGTTTAATCTTATTCAGGGTCAATCTTAAGATAATAAAGGGGTCTTAACAATGGGATAGAGGCTATATGCATATGTAAAACTCTAAGGTAACTTGGAGTGATGGGGCTTAAGGTCGGAACATCCGGAATGTGTAGCATCACTCCGATTACCATTTAAGGTACGGATATCCAATTCTTGCGAATCTCTTTAGACATTAGTCTATTATCGAGGTAATATCGTATTCCGTTTACCATCTAGATACCTATTACTCGATTATGATTATAATTCTTCATATTCAATTCACGTAATCATATTGGGATATTGTGAGTTTGATAACTCCTCTAATTGTCGACATTAATAATGTTTATGATCATGGTTATTATTTGGAGCTATCACAATGGCTTATCTTTGATATATTCATTATTGGCTATTCGAGTTGAATTGAACTATCTTTGGATTTGATTATTTCTTTATAATTGATCCGTTATCGGATTTGAATCGTTTTTGGATTTGAACCGTTATCGGAATTCTATTTTGATATTTAGTGATTGAACGTCACATGTTTTATGAAATTACTTCTTATACATCGACATGACATGTTTTCAACGATTTGAATATTTCGTGCTTTAAGGCACGACATTGAGGGCAACGATGTCGTGACGCCTCCATGGCGGCTATAAATTGCCATGGCGTCCTTGTGATTAGTACCCCAATGTCAATAAGTGGGTCTGGCCTGGTACCGGCCAACTTGAGGGCGAATGGATCGATCATAGGAACCGTTTTCGGGAGACGTTTTCGGGAACCGTTATCGGGAGCCGGTTATCGGAAGGGAATTGAGTGTATTGCCCTATACTCATTTCTTATTGTTCGAGTGGTCCGTACAACCCTCGAACCCAGATGATTTTCTTAATTCTTGACTTTTTGTGTGATGATACGTTTTAGTTACCAGTTGAGATAATTGTGTAAATTGGTGACATGTCACTTTATGTTTCGGTTTTGAGTCATTATTACTCTTTTACTCTTATTCTTTTTATTAACTTGTTTATGACTGTGATTTTTATTATATAAATTATCCGCTCACTGAGCATTTGGCTCAGCCGAGATTTGTTTTGTCCTCGGCAGGTGTAGGATCGCAGATGGGATCATCTCGGGAATGAGAGCTATGGAGTGTAACCATTTTGAAGACGACATTAGATGGAATAACTTTTGATTCTGTAAATATTGTACTATAGTTATGTTGTCTTAAATTTGGTCTCCCGCTTGATGGAATTTTTTTGTAGTAACTTTTCTTCCCACTAATACTCGATATGGGTGAAGTCCAAACATCGGAATGTATTATTTCAAAAGCATGAGAAACATTAGAATTGGAAATAACGAAAGGAAGCTTGGAAAGTTTTCCAAGTTTACAAGAGTTGCAAATAGTATTACATTTATTGCTAGAACATGAAATATAATTATTTAAAACTAATGACTTCAAGACTTGATCTGCGGGATGACCGAGCCGTTGATGCCATGTGGATTGAGTGGTGGAGATGAGAACTTGAGGTTGAGATTGAGTGACCGGATAGAGTGGGCCTTCGCTATCACATCGGATTAGAGGGCGCCGGGTCTTGTAATCCTTAACAGTAAAACCAAAACTGTCAAACTCAATAGAAGTTTTATTTTGACGAGTAAACTGACGGACGGAAATTAGATTTTTAATAATTATAGGAGAGATAAGAATATGATTTAGATGGAGAGGGCGGTGAGGGTTTTTAATGGGAAAGGGGGCATGACCGGTCGCTACTACAGGCATTTGGGATCCATTACCATCAAGT
Organism: Arctium minus; assembly: GCA_954870635.1. Lineage (NCBI taxonomy): Eukaryota > Viridiplantae > Streptophyta > Magnoliopsida > Asterales > Asteraceae > Arctium > Arctium minus. Next base: position 24,497,537 of record OX941084.1, read on the forward strand.
ATAGAACGAGTATCATGTTTATCAAGAACAAAACTGAGAATACCTGTGTTTGCGTGCACATGGTCGGTTGCGCCGGTGTCCATAAACCAATCTGTTGTTCCCAGATCATTGAGAGCCATGGTGTTAAAGAGTTCGGGAAGAGTCGTGGCTTGATCCGGTGTGCTCCAAGTCCACAAAGGTGAGGGTTCCACAACCGAGAGATAGGCCGAAAGGGCCGCGGTAGTGGGGGCTGCCGGTTGACGATGGTGGCGGCGGGCGCTGGTGGTTGTTCGGCGGTGAAGGTCCGAGGAGACCGGCAACTTGCGGCTGCCATTGGGCGAATGAGGACGGTCGTTGGCGGGGCTGATTCGGTGATGGGATGTACACCTACCCGTAACGTGGTGGTGGGGCGCTGGTGTTCGCCTGTTGGCGGCGGCGTGGTTGAGGTTGCCGACGGTCATTCCGATGGCCGTTCCCCCGATTTCCATCGTTGTGGTTTACGTGAAAAATGGTGGGAGACGAGGAGTGATCGGTGTGAGAGGATGGGGGGGTAGGCCGATGTTGTGTCATTCGTTGTTCCTCCAAGAGGAGCATCGAACGAGTCTCCAAGAATGTTGGGAGAGGGGAACGATACCGGATGATGTTTGCCACTGAGTCAAACTTTGATGAAAGGTCATTGATGGTGTAGATAACTAGGTGTTTATCCAGTATGGCGGAGTCCGGGTCGAGATTTGCGAGGAGGTTGGCAAGAGCTTTGATTTTAATGCAATAAGCGGTGATGGAGAGGTCACCCATGACGATGTTTCGAAGCTTGCTGTCGATCTGCATGGTTTTGGCATCCTTGTTGTCTCGAAAAAGGGTCTCTAGGCTAGTCCAAACTTGGAGAGTGGTAGAGTCATTTTTCAAGACCATTTGGAGAAGAGATTGAGAGATGGATCCATAGATCCATAGCTTGACAATGGAGTCCACCTTCTTCCATTCGGAGTCGGTGGGTTTTGGAGTAGAATCATCGATATGATCGATGACGTCAAAGCCGATACAATGGGTGGAGAAGAGTTCTCTCCATGCATCATAGTTGAGGCGGTCCAAATCGAGAATGAGAGGAACATAGGTTTTGATGTTGGTGATGCCGAAAACTTTGTTGGGAGGGGGTTGTTGTTCGGCCATTAGGAAGGAGGGAGGAGATGGTTGCCGGAAAGTGAAGAAAGTCGATCGGCCCTAGGGATGGATACGAGAAAGAGAGAGAGAGAGAGAGAGAGAGAGAGAGAGAGAGAGAGAGAGAAGGGAGGGATTAGGAAGGTTTGAGAGGAATTAGGAAGGTTCCTAATTTCGCTCTGATACCATGTAATCAAAATGATTTCATTGATTGAAAAGAGAGATTACAATCACAATAAATACAACAAATGATGGGCCAGGGGCCAATACAAACGGGCTATCTATAAAACAATATACAAATATATTTACTAACAGTTTTTTATATAACCAATTACATATCTATACTATATTATAAAGCACGGATAAAAAACTCTTAAATACAAATTATTAGGCATAATGTACCATCATTTTATGCAAAATTTTAAAAATCTCTTAATTTACAAGTATTAAAACACAAGATACATATTACTACTACATGTTTTTAACACCCACCAATTTGGTATGTGTAGGGTCTTCCTTTTATGCAGATATTTCCATGTATCACTATTAATTAATATATTATATTACTATAATTTTGTTTTAATTATATTGTTAAATATGTAATTGATTATTTTTTCTAGATGTCATTAAAATATATAAGATAATCATTGAATTCTAACAAAATACTTAATTTTTTTTATATAAAAAACATTATATTATTAAGCATAAATTAAACAAATTTATAAAAAAAACATTATCAATTTCTCAAAACCATCCAAAATCGTACTGTAAATTGACAAAAAATAAAATGAAACATTAAAATCATGATATGATTATATTGTTAAATATGTAATTGATTATTTTTTCTAGATGTCATTAAAATATATAAGATAATCATTGAATTCTAACAAAATACTTAATTTTTTTTATATAAAAAACATTATATTATTAAGCATAAATTAAACAAATTTATAAAAAAAAAACATTATCAATTTCTCAAAACCATCCAAAATCGTACTGCAAATTGACAAAAAATAAAATGAAACATTAAAATCATGATGTATCTCGCTGCATTGCGCGAGTACGCTTCTAGTTTAATAATATAATTAAAACAAAATTATAGTAATATAATATATTAATTAATAGTGATACATAGAAATGTCTGCATAAAAGGAATACCCGACACATACCAAATTGGTGGGTGTTAGAAGCATGCAGTAGTAATATGTATCTTGTGCTTTGATACTTGTAAATTAAGAGATTTTTAAAATCTTGCATAAAATGATGGTACATCGTGCCTAATAATTTGTATGTAAGAGTTTTTTATCCGTGCTTTATAATATAGTATAGATATAGATTTTTGTAAAACTTAATTAATTTCCAAGTCCAAACCACTACCTTTTCAACCAAAAAAATTGTTTACGCGTTAGTTTGCTAAGCATAGCCTAACCTTGAAAGGCCTTTTTAGTAACATTTTTACATTCAGATTAGGTAGAATTGAAAAAAATAAACTAGCGGACATTTTGAGGATTGTTTACTATTTGCTTATCAGGATAAGCGCTTATTGGCAAGAGGTACCACTCTTACATAATTTATCGAGGTAACATTCTCAGCCATCAAAATGGATCGATGGTAAGCGTCTTTTACTTGGTACCAATGTCTTTTACTTGGTAAGCATTTATCGTGTAAGAGTCTTCCCCACACTTACCGGTTAAGATTTAAGTCATTGCTATGCCTCTTTCCGGGTAAGATTCTTGGTACTTATATGCTCATCCATTAAGGTAACTCACACCCGGTATACGTTTGTAAACCACCCCTTAATGTTGTCATCTAGTTTTTCAGCTAACGTTGCCACCGGTTAACTTTTCGACTAACAACTAATTTGATGGTATATGAACTAATTACGAAAAAAAATAATCAAATTCAGAGAATATAAAGATATAAACACAAGAAAGCTATACAATATATGCAAGTTCTAATAATGCACCAAGCTCGTTCATTCTTGCACAATCCATATACTATATAATTCACAACATTCACCGATATCACGTTTTTATGTTCAAGATTTGACCTTTATAAGTACAGAAAAAGGTTCGACATCACGGTGGTCATCCAAACATCAAAGAATACGGGTACATAGCACCGAGTTCCTGGCTTATACTTCAATGGCTATGCCGGCAATGCAAAACTTGGTTGACACCAACTTGGTGGATCCATCACCGCACACGCATCATTCTTCTCAAAATCCGCAAGCTGCATCAACAACAACGAATATATAAAAACCAAACCAATCCAACTAATCTCACGCAGAGATAAGATCTGGGGAATAACGGTGATTATATTCCGTTTTTAAAATTAAAATGACGAATTGTAAAGAAAAAAAGAAAGTGAAAGAGTCGTATACCTTCTCGTTGCAGTGAGGGCAATAATGATATTTGTGCCAAAGGCAATCCATGGAAGGACAAAGAAAGCATACTCCAAGCATGAATGGCATCATGCAACCAACAACAGCTGCCAGACTTGGTTTTGATCTATAAAAAACATTACAAGAAAAAGGATCCGAATTGATTATTTGGGGATAAAACGATCTACAACCCAATAAAGGATCAGTCAAAAATTTAGCATCAATGAAGTAGTGTTTATAATATGACGGTTCTCAAGATTTACACAATTACATCCAATTGAACCATAAAACAGTTGGCTATAAGCCGGGGACGATACATCTGAGATAATTTTCGAATCTCACTTAAGAAATCGTTTTGATCATGGATCCCAAATCCTCAAGATCCAAAATTACTACATGTATAAAGATCTACCAAGAGGTTTGGACATTTTCTCAAGGCAAAATTTGATTCAAATTTTTCTTCAAATCATAATCTTATTTCATCTGAGAAAAAAGCAAATACGATGAACACAGAAGCTTTTTGCAGCCGAATTCGAAAGATTGCAATGTCTCTTACAGGAAATAACCATATTTTAAGCTTTCCAAAATCTATACAATCATAGAGCTTCATAAGCCATTTCAAAGAACAAACAAACAAACAAACAAGAGTTCCAACTTCCAAACAGCCACACAACTTCAAACACACCGACCCAATTCATCCTAGTCGGAGTAGGGTGTCGAAGGGGTGGGATGTTGTCCTCCTAAGCGGTTGTTTCTAACCTTTTTTTTTTGGTTAAAATGATCATATTACATTGTAAAGACTGTTAATAATAAAGCATTATAGAAGTTTTATAGCTAAACATGGTTGTTTTCCCCAAATGTTTCATATAAAATTGCTCCATTCCCAGAAAGTAAATGTGAACCTCTTTGTGATCCATGAAGGCATAATATTCATTTCACAAAGAAAACAACATAAAATCTAAATCCAAATAAGATGAATCAACTAAACCAAATGCATAGTCATAAAACCACTTGAGCCAATTTGTATGAATAAAAACACCAACAGGAAACCTAGGGTTAGGTTGAGACCAACCTGTTTTTGTGGTGATACCGTGACACTACATTTTTACACTTTAAACTTCACAACAAAACACACTTAAACTTCACAACAAAACACACTGAAAGTAAAAAAATCCGAACCCTCACAGTCAAAAACATTGTAAAGGTATTTTGCTGTGAACTTTCAAGTACGGTTCTTACAAAAATAGGTTGGTCTCACATGATCCCAAGTTGGAGAACCTAATCCTAACCCAATTGCAGATCGAATTACACTGATCCGAAGGATTTTACACCAAGAGGAAAACAAAATAACACCAACTGCAAATCAAATTACACTGATCTGATCCAAGGTTCAACAATTAAAGTTCTACGGAGAGATAATTTTCTAGGGTTTGTGTTCAACAAAGTGATTCCATCTTGAAAACCCATCATACGTCGTTAAAAAGAGTAAAGAACAATTAAATACCTGACGGTGGTGAGACCAGAGTTGCCACAGAAGACGCAATTAACCGGAGCAGGGGTATCTCTATAGATCGTCTGCTGAAGAGGAACACCTTTGGGATCACCGACGACGGCGTTTGGGGGGATTTGGCCGGATTGATAGGGATTATTTCCGACGTGGTATTGCGATTGTGGAGGTGGGTAAACAGGAGGATGAGGAGGAGCATGATAGTTGGAATTGTAGGGGATTCCCATCACCGGTTCTTCGTTCTTTTTCTCCATTTTTGAAGGATGAAATTACTCGGATCGAAGTTTGAAAAGGCGTTTGTGGGGGTTTATCGAATTGAATTGAAGAGAATGGTAGGGAGGTTTGAATAATGGAATTGTAGGTAGGCTTCTGGTTTATGGATTGATTATATAGAGGAGGCGGCCATTAGAGGAAATGTCAGCAGCGAAGAAGGTCACCGATGACGGTTTCTACAAGTATTATCGTCTTCGCCCAAATTGCCAGGGGTATTTTTGTCAATTCCAGTGCATCTAATTCAATTGGACATTTTTGCCCTCCATCTCATATCCTGCAACCTCAAATAGACAAACACCATCATCTATCCTAAATTTAAGGTTATGTTTAGCAAACTAGCTTATAATCTAATCGGTAGCTGATAAACTAGCTTTTTAAAACGCTATTATGAGTAGCTTTTCAATAAGCTAGTTTATGGTCATCCAAAAATGTAAAAAAAACTAGGATTTTTGCCAAACAATGCCTAAATTCTGACGTGGCTAAAGTTCTTGTAGCCATGGAGGTTCATCTGTGATGACTTCAGGCCATTCGTAGTCGCTTAAGGGTTAGTCAGGATGAGTAAGTTGGTCTGAAAACCCACATTTACCAAAAAAGAAAAACAGACAAACACTAGTCAAGAAATCGACCGATCAAATAAATACACATAATTAAAGAGATAATGTTAAAAATAAATTAAACAAAGTTAACATACATAAAAATCTAACGGGTCTGATTTCATTAGTAGCATAGGAATAAAATGTCTTCTATGATATTTTTAAGAGTAAATTATGGATTTGGTCCTTGTGGTTCTTTAGAATTTTAGATTGGGTCCCCCTAATGAATTATTTACAGATGATATCACCGTGGTTTCGATTTTGTTGCGGATCAAGTCCCTCCATCTAACATTGTCCAACTCTTAGCCGTTGAACCCCTTATGTGCCTCCCACATGAGGGGCATTTTTGTCATTCCATATAACCCTTATTTTTAATAGTTTAAAAAATAATAAAACTGCCACCTCCGCCTACTTCCTCTCTCTTCTTTATTTCCTTTGACCCACTTCTCAAACTCTATCTTCTTGCTGCCAAGTGCACTTTCTAAGGCTTTCTTGGCTTGATCTTTTTTTAATCTTTTTTTTTTAATTAAAATTGGATATGTGTGGTGGCGACTTACATAAGTACATTAAATCATATCGATTTTTTTTTTGATCTTTATTTCCACCTCCACTGTTGCATCCGCCTGCTTCCTCTCTCTTTTTTATTTCCTTGTCCCACTTCTCAAACTCTGTTTTCTTTGCCACCAAGTGCACTTTCTAGGGCTTTCTTGCCACCGCCAGGAACGGAACCACTTGTCAGCCATCTACCCGACTCCACATCATACAAATCCATGAAGACATTGAAATGTTGATTTGGTCCTGTGGTTCTTTGAAATGTTGACAGGACCTGATTGGATGAGAATTGGTGCCTTTTGCTTCGACTCATCAGATGCATTCCTCATGGAGAATCTAATCTTCCCTTCAAAGCTTCCAAAGGAAGATATCTTGCAGAATATGTTAAACTCTTATGGATCTTGTGTATTGCACAACGTCAAAACTGGAATATAGATAGCAGGTAATTTCTCTACAAAACCATCCGACAGTTCTTTGAAGCTTGATCATTATTCATGGTTACTTAAATCAACTCTCCTCTTTTTCCCCGAATGGAATGTTGTGTCCAGATTTACAGCTTGTTCGGTGCCGATCTTAAGTTCACAGAAAATCCATCGACGGCGGCATATATAGAGCAGAAACTATTTGTGTTCTATGGAACTAATCTCTGGATTTTGGACGAAGTTTTTTTTCAAGTACTAGGCATATACCCGCGCGATGCAGCGGAATGTAAGTAAAGAACGGACAATTAATGCTATTTCCTTATATACATTTCATCAATAATCAACCATGACCTAAGAATCACAACTTATGAAACCTAAACCCATAAAGATATTCAATAATTAGTTTATATTACAATTATTGACGAAAAAAATTATAATGATATTATTTATAATAAGAATGAAACATATTTTTACGATTATGTATTTTTAACGTGCTAACGGTAGAAAAAAATAAAACGTATGAATAGAAAAACAAATTATTTGTAGAAACTAATTATTGTTGTTTTTCGCAGGAACGCACGACTTATTTAAAAATTTTGTCGAGTAAAACTCATGTGATCACACGTATATGTTCGATTTTAATGGATGACAAAGGTTAAATTTTGTACGTGATGTTTAATACTTAGAATCAAGAACCATTATTATAAATTGCCCAAGATCGATCGAAAGTTTCAGTTGATTTATTTATAAGTGATGATGTGGTTGAATGTCTGATATAATGTAGTTGTCCATCCACTCGACATACGATTAATTATAAAAACAAGTAATAAGCGTCGATAAACAAAAAAGGTTTTTTTTTCATTTGATATCAAATTACAAATATAAAGGACGACCACGTGCCGCCAACCTTTAGATGAGAGGTTCAAAAGAAATTAAGTGGGAGGAACGTCAGGTTGTCCCTGGACGACAACGGTCTCCTCTGCTACCACTTCTTCTACGACGTCACCCTCTTCCAAATCGTCGTCTTCATCCAAGTCCCTCTCAGTCCCGACAGTGTCGAGGTAAGTTTTGAGTTCCTCGGAAGCCGACGCCATAGGATCCTTCCCCTTCAAGTGACGCCTCATTAAAGCAGCTCGGGCCGTGAAGCGGGAGAAAGCCTCGATTTGCTTATTCTCCATCTCCAAGTCTTTGACGTCGCCCTCCAGATCTTCGACCCTCTTCTTCAGAGTCGCGATTTCGTCAGCAGAAGCAGCAGCAGTGGTGACAGCCTTAATCTTTTCGACCTCCAACTTAGTCGACAACGCCTCCAGCTCAAGAAGTCGGTCCCTGAACTTGATCTTCTCACGATTCGAAATCTCTAATAGACTTCGAGCATCGGTGAGTTCAGTCTTAAGGCCCTTGACCTTCGTCTTTTCAGCCTCGACCAACTCCAAGGCGACCTTCTCTCTTTCAAGAGCCTCGTCAGCCTTTTTCTTGACATCAGGAAAGGACGATCTAAGACCTTCTGTCTGAGCATAGAAGCTCAGACAAGCTTGGAAAGCCTGCACGACAAAAGGAAAAGAATTAGTAGTAAAAACACGAGCAATGAAAAAGATTCAAAAGAAAAATTTACCATGAAAGAGAGGCCAGCAGCATGTGCCCCTGTGTCCTCCACCCGAGATTCTTTGTACCGATCGTAGAAAGTCGGGAGGAGAAATTTTGCCAAGTGTGGAAAAATGACGTCTCTTTCGAGAACGTCATTAGCCATAAAGTCAGCTAGGAGAGTGGCTTTGAATATCATCTCTCCCACTTTTTCTTTATTCTTCTCCTCACTCCTAGAGGAAGAAGAAGGTGCGCCAAAGGGCCTGTCAACGCCCGACACCCCCATTGTTGGGGCATCCTTCGCCGCCTTGGTCGAGCCTCCAAGCTCGACCCCAACAACGGTTTCCTTCGCTGGTGTCGCCCCTGAAAGGGACGACAGAGTAGCATCGCCCGTCTTCTTGGGCGAAGACCGAGGTTTGCCTCAGACATGTCTTGGATCTACCCCCGTGGAAGGGGCAGATATTTTCCTCGCTTTCTCCCTCCCTTGACGAGCGAGCTCCAGTTGCTCGGCTCGCTTAGCGGCAGCCGACTTTACAGCTGCGTCCTCTGAAAAAAGAGAACAAGTTAAAAAATGAAATGACGTACGATATACAAGTTAAAGGTATTGTCGAGCGACTTACCGGTCATTTCTTCTTCTTTTTCTTTTTCTTCTTCTTCCCTCTCTCCTTCTCTATGAGAATCCTCGACAGACGTCACCTCAGCTACAAAAACGGCCTCGTCTTCCTCGTCGTTCGACCGAGGGGAAAATGAACGATCAGTAATACTTCTCTCCAAGATCTTCTGAATCTTATCGTGAGAATCTCTCCTTGGCTTCACTTTAGTAAAGTCGATCGCTGCCAAATAAAGAAAAACATCAGAAAAAAATGCACGACAGAAAACGCACGACAAAAACATTAAACCTACCCGATTCGTTCCAGTCGGACGACAACCATTGGCTGTCTTCGTCATTTACAGACGCCACTTGGAGGAAAACGTACTGACATTTCCAACCACGATCATTCACCACGGTGTTATGTATCAGTACATTGTCTCCCTTCGAACGAGGGAACAAACTATACCGGTGATAACTATCCGGTCGAACACTATAGGCAGTCAAGAGGTCGTTTACATTGAACGGTACCTCCCAATCGGCCGTAAGACAATCGATCACCTGGATAATCCTCCAGAACTGAGACATTAACTGTCCAGGCGTCAAGTCAAACGCATCTAAAAATGCCCTGACCAAAGGGCTAAAAGGCCAAGAAAAACCTATCTTAAAGGGATATTCATACAGAACACAATATCCCTTCGGAACTTCATCTGGCCTTAAATCTTCAGGCGACACCAGATTTATTTCATCTGGAAGCTTAGCCAAACTTTGAAAGTAATCTAAATGTTCTTCTTCCCTAAACATGCTCACAGGTTAACTCGACATCTGGAAATCAGGGATGTTAAGAGTCGCATACCAATAGCTAAGAATATCCCAAGCTTTCCTAGGCTTCTTAGCTATCGACTTCTTATGCATAAATCGACACAGAGGGAAGAACGGAAAATCGTACCTTAAATAGTGTTCTAAACTTCGAATTTAGAATGGAAAAGATTCTGGTCGATCGGAAAGTGAATCTCGCCGGAGGTATATGTTTTTTAGAAAGGTAAGCGTAAAAAAGGTAAGGATTGAGGGTAATCCTTATTTATATTGAAAATCAGAAACCAAATCGTCAGAAAATTGAATCGCCAGAAAATAAAATCGACGGTCAATGAGATTGACACGTGTCGTTCGTGTTAGGCAACCACTCGAGTACACTCAACAAGAGTATGACACCTGTCCTTCATTAGCTGTCAAATTGTTTATTCTAATTAACATGACGTCATCATTCAGTTGAAAACGAACCAATTCGGTTCTATGCAAGTTACCCGCTTTTTCCTTTTGTAACACGTGTCTTAGTCTTAAATTTAAATTTCAAAAAGTTGCCGCTTGAATTTTAAATTTGGGGGCAAACTGTTTGGGTAAAAAATAACCAAGGTCCTTTGTCGTACGTCTTTAGATTCCAAACAGTCCATTAGCCCATAGTCGCACGACCAAAGAAATAACTGACGTCCTTCCCTTGAGCGACTTTGACCAGACTATCAAAACTCGTCCACGATGGCTGTCGTACGACATGATTTCAGTTACTAATTTGCAGCATACTTTATATTATATTTAATGCAGGATTTCAAGGACGTTTATGATGAGAGATCATAACGGAAGACGTTACCAACAACAACGGATATAACGGATGCCATCATCAATATCAAGCGGTTACTCCATTAAAGATATGCATTCAAGACTTGCTAACTGACAATTGGAGTATAAATATGAAGATTGAACTTCACATTTGGACATCTGATTCTCATACCTTACAAGCTCACAAATTACGTTCTCAAGCTCTCTCAGTTTTTCTCGAAGTTCATAAGATCTACTGCTGTTTGTCACGCGACGCACGACCAAAGTCCAATTACATACGACGCACGACCAACTTTACTTTATTGTACTATTTTACATTACATTTCATTTATAACACTTGTTAAACAAGGACGACGTCCCTGATTGACGTCCATAGTGCACGACGACTCATACTCGTCCGCGGTTTTTACCCATTTTAGGGATTTTCCGCGTCACCAATTCCCTTGTTTCATTTATTTCATTTTAATTACTGTCGTGCGATTATTAAAGTTACTTTCTTTGGTTGGATTAAGCTCCACATTTACCTTAAATTTTCCTTGGGAGATTTTTGGTATAAACAAATGCTAATCATGGTAAGAGTTTTTTCTCACACTTACCGGGTAATACTCTTGGTCTTTGCCTTAGCTCTTACCGATTAAAATTTTTGGTCCTTGCTATAATAATTCAGTAAGATAATTTAACTTGGTAAATGCTTATCCGGGTAAATGTTTCATGAACGACCCCTAAATAAAAAATATTGACATAAGACATTAAACAATATAATGTTATGTCATACATGAGGGTTTCATTGAAAAGACGGATTATTCTAGACTATTCAAAATCATGGAGAACCTTAAAAAGAGATCAAGAAACATATAGAAGCTTCCTCTTAGGGTTTATGCTTTTAGATCTTTCTATACAAATATCTAGAAAAAAATGTTCTAAACTTCTACATAACAAAAAGAAAAAAAAAATCGAATTATTTCAACTATGATTCTTATTTACTTGTTTTCTTGATTGTTTCAATATTTTTGAAGGTCCTCCTTCACATGTATTTAGTTTGAAAATTTTTCTAATTTATAATCACGAAATTTCAATAAATCCCACATGGTGGTTTTACATTTCACAAGATTTCGTGCTATTTATATGTAAATAATGTTTTAAAACATTTATTTTATAATAATCAATTAATAAAAGATAACTTAATCTTTTTATAATATATTATAATATGTTTTTAAGAATTATTTATAAATAACTAATTTAATTTCGTTTTAAATCTTACAAAGCAAGATCCCAAATCATTGTTAGTCCAAATCTCTTCAATTCCAACTTCCTCAAAATCATTCCATCAAATCAAACTCCTCCATATTATTTTATCATGTTTCCGGATGAAATCCATGTTATAGAAAATTTTTATTCGTGCTAGGATTTTGACATATATTCATTACATTTAATTCAATTAAGATATTATATGAAAGTATAATTTTTTTGGAGGATTTTTTTATTGGGTGTAAAAAGAAGGTATCACAAGTTTTTTTTTTTTTTTTTTTAATTCGTTTCTAGAATTTGTAACAATTTTTATTTTCGTAATAATTCATATAAATATTAAAAAGAAAGCGTCTGATACATCCAACAGCAAGAATCAGAAAATAAGTAACTACTCCACTACATATACATCCAACAAATTAAACAATAGCAATAGCAACACTCTTTGCATTGAATTCCGACAAGCTGTTCATCAGATGCTGCGAAGCCTTCTCGTAGTTCACAAATCCCATAAACCAGAAATCATGACCATCAACCGTAACTATCTGAATATATCTCTCCGACGGATTCTCCCTCATCGTCACCGGATTCACCGCCCCAACATTCCCCAATGGTATCACAACCTGCAATTTAAATTCAATTATAAGAAAGAACCCTTAAATCGATAGAAATTGAAATTAATTTACCTTGTAGTAGCACCAGGTTTCTTCACCGGAAGGTGCGGTGAAACACAGAGGCCGATCGCTGCAGAAGGCGACACGAGCCGTCGACAGGTAGATTGTGCCGGCGACGGGGCCGGTGGAGGTGGAAAGATAGCAAGCAAACGTCTTCTTCAGTTTCTCATTTGGATCAGAAGGTGAGAAGATCTGTTTATACATAGATTCGAATCCGCCCTCCGTGATCGCCTTCGCCGTTAAGTTCACTTTACCCCATGCCGCTCCGGTCACCGACGATCCCGTTTTCACTGCAATCCGATCTCTCAAAATTAGTACATAATTAATTTTGCCAAATTGAATAATTTATTAATGAATTAGAGATGATGTAAATAAATATATATACGTACGATTGTGCCAGATGTTGCGGGCGATTGAGTCGGCTTTGGTGGTCCAGGAATTGAAGAGGTGGATGACGGGTTCTAGTGGGTTGGTGGTGGGTTTATCGACCGGAGAGTAAAGCAGATAAGGCGATTGTTGGTGGTGGAATTGCTGGTGGTCGGCGGCTTTCCATAAGGCTGCTTTTTGATTGTCGGGGTGTTTTGTGGGAATCGTTGGTTGTCCCATTAAATGGGTACCCCATTTCTCTGTATCCTCCGACGATGATGGTGGTGTTGATGGTGATGGTGCTGATTTGGAAGGTGATGATGGGTCTGCCATGATTGTGAATGTTTGATCGATTGTGTTTGTGTTTTTGATGATTGTATTGGGTTGAGATGGTGGATTGTGTATGTATGTATGTGTGTGTATATATATATGTTATATGTATATGTTTTTAACTTTTTGTAGTGGTGGGGTAAGTAAGACAAGAAACGCGTCTGGGGTTTATCTTATGGATTAAGGATGAGAGAAGGGTTGGTTCTTTCTAGAAAGATGAGGTGTACAGTCTATGATTTTTTTCACATAAAAATCGGTTATCTCAAATTTTACCTCTTATTCTTGTCTCATACATTAAGTTTTATATATTTTTAATTTTATTTAATTTAAATTTATATAATAATATGTATTTATGTAATTAATGGATATAAGTAAAATTATATATATATATATATATATATATATAGGGAGAGGTTCATTTGAGAAATGGTAAATATATGAGAAATAGAGAAATAATCTTAGCCATTCATCTGGTCAACATTTGCGGCTTTGACCGCGAAGCACCGGATAATTCCTTGTGTGGTCTATAGAAGGTAGAGGGGTAATTTCGTAAAATACACGAGATGAGTTCATATATGAATCTGTATGAATCACAAAGATTCATATATGAATCTTTGTGATTCATACAAATTCATATATGAATCACAAAGGTTCATATATGAATCTGTTAGTTAGTTCAACTGATTCATATATGAATCACAAAGGTTCATATATGAATCAGTTAAAAGAGTTCAGTTGTGAATTGCACTGGTTCATATATGAACATATAGTTCATATGTGAATTATACATGTTCATATATGAACACAGCCCGTGTGTTTTGTAAAATTTACGAAATTGTCCTTCTATTTTTGGGATAGCCGCAACTTTTGACCGGTCAAAGCCGCAATATTTGACTAGTCAAATCTGATCTTGACCATATGAATGGCTAGGATTACTTTTCTATTTCTCATATATTTACCATTTCTCAAATGAACCAAACACTATATATATATATATATATATATATATATATATGGATGGAGAGTCAACCACCTTTTCTTTCAATCGTTTAAATTCATCTTATATTTGATCACAACCATCTAAATTCATTGCCAGTTATACAACTCTTATGATCAGACCTCTCTTCTCCCCCAACCCACACGTTCCGACCCACTTCTCCATTTGTTTCCCCATGTTCGACCGAAGAAGTTGCAGGTTTCTCTCCCCCTCACACCTGATTTCTCTCCCGCGATCCGCCTTCAACCTCCATGATTGCAACTATAAATAGGTTACTTCTCCACTGTTTCAAGTTCCTCACGCCCCTGATTTCTCTACCAGATTTGTTTCTCCTCCATTTTTGGCAAAAACTAAAACAACCCACAACCAGTCTTCGAATCCAACTTCATATTCAAGTAGAATTAGCTTTTAAGAAAGTCGTGGTGACGAGTACGTGCAACGAAGAAGCGGATCGGAGGAAGTTTGGTAAGACTAATTAAGGAGAATCAAGTAGGTATGTCAATCTATTGCGATTGTGTCCATATTCGAAGTTTCTAGAGGTACAATAAATAGCTTCAAGTTTCTAGGTTTGGAAAACAGAAGGAAATCTATTCGATTTGAATAGGTTTGCTTTGAATAGATCCAGGGACAAGTTTGATCAATTTTGATTCGATTCAAATCGATTTATCAAAACTTCTATCAATTTCTAGCTGTTTATCATCAATTTACTTCATAATTTATCATCTATCAATTTGCTTTCAGATGTAAGGAACAATGACGAGATAAAGTTCATCTGAATTAAATTCCAATAGTTGGTTTATGTCTTTCCTGATGATTTGCAGGACATTATGCTTCTACTAATTTAAATTTTGACTCCTTATTTCATAGGTTTGACAGCAAAATGTTTTGTAGAGACTGCAGAAAGAACGTTATCCTTGAATTCAAGGAGTTAAAAGAACATAAGCGCATGAGGAGAGAAGCTCGCTGCACAAGTTGGTTTTATGTGGTTGATACAAGCTTCCAATATGAGGTGTGTCACTACCAAAAGTGCATGTTTCTTGCTAGGTGTATGCTATCGAACATCAACATATACAACTTTTGCCTTTTTTTCATAACTCAAGTTTTCAATAATAGCTCCTGCAGTTTTTTATGTTGCTGTTTCTACACTTGTGAATTCCTCCCCCTGTCCCAAAATAAATGTCCACCATGAAAAAGTACACATTTTTTGAATGTGTAATCACTACACTTTGCAATTAGCTAAATGATAATTTTACCCTTAATAATTAAGGGAGTACTGAATTTCTCTATCTCATAATTAAGGGTAGAATTGGAAAGTAGACACTTACTTTTGAAAGTCGACACTTATTTTGGGACAAACTAAAATGTAGAAATGTGGACTCTTCTTTTGGGGACTTGAGGGAGTATGTGATCTCCAGTTTCTATCACGAAGTAGTTGAGGCATAAACCATAACTCATTGACGCAATACAGGCTGATTGGCACCAAAACTATGCCAACTCTACAGGAATATACCAACATTATGAATGGGTTGTTGGAACTGGAGAAGGCAAATATGATATATTAGAGTTTGCAAATGTTGGTTTAAATGCAAGGGTTCAAATGAACGGTCTAGATTTGACTGGTTTGAATTCATGTTATATCACTGCAACAAGGTTTTCAGTAAAAGCTCATGCTTTAAAGGAGCAACATTGTGTTCATTGCACACTTGTAGTTGGTGATGGTTTTGTTACAATCACAACTCACAAGAGGAGAAAGCATTAGGAGGTTCTTTGAGCATGCAAAAGAGGCTGAGGAAGAAGAGGTGATTAAATGATTTTGATGTTTTGGAACGTACTTCCTTTTTTTTAAACTTAATGGGTCATTTTTATTACTCCCTACGTTCTAAAGACGAGTACCCTTGCTAATCTTGTATACATTCTAGTTTATTCCTAACCACAAAGGAATTAAGAAATAAATTTACAATTTGATTAACCTATTTTTGTTTATTGACAGATTAAAGAGAATCCCGATAATTTTATCAATCTGGACAGTATACTTGACATATCTTCAGGAATATTTCACCTCCTCGGGGATTCTTTGTTACCCAAATCTATCAGTAAGAGATGCATAGATGATTTTATCGAGTAAAGTGTAACACCCCGTTTTCACTATACATTGATGACAAAATTATGTCTATTTAGATATCTTAAATCATTACAATAAAGGTTAAGCATATCGATATCTAATAGATAATTTAAGATATTTATCCGGTATCGAGGTATTTACATCGAATTCAAAAGTTAATATTTTAATATCGAAAAGTGATTTATTGAAAAGAGGATATTTCAAAGATTTAGAAAACATTTCTTTAAAAACAAAGAAGAGAAATATATCTGATTAATAGTTACGGAGATGAAAATATATAATATATTTCAAATATATATATATATATATATATATATATATATATATTTCAATAGTTAAATATAATATATATATGTGAATCATATATCTATATATATATATATATAGGGGGCCATTCAAGAGAGAACTCGGTTACCTGTGGTAACTGTGAGATCCAATCTTAACCACATATCAAATAATAAATTAGGAAAATAATAATTTTGGTAACTTTAATTAAAATTTTAATTAAAGGGTATTTTAGGTATTTTATAAATCTTCTCTCACCTCTCTCTTCTCTCCTGCAAACATTATCCCGGCGATAAATGTTGTGATACACTGTGATAAATGTTGTGATACACGATGATAAATGTTGTGATACACTTCGTAAAGCAGCACTACTTGACCACTGTGACACACTTCGTACAACGACAAAAATACATTATGATACATTTCATACAACAACAAAGGCACATACACTTCGTAAACAATGCAAATACATTATGATACACTTCGTAAAATAACGAAGACACATTGTGATACACTTCGTAAACAAAGAAAATCATAATGATATCATTGTGATACCAACATTATCATTGTGATACCAACAAAGAAAATCAGAATGGATCTCGGATGCCCTTCTTCATAAATTGCTTCAGATTCGTCTAACTATGATATCATTAGTGATACCTTTGTGATACCACTTAGAGAAGGATAAGAGAGAGGTTCCATAACACTACGCAAGATTCAGAAGTCAGTCAAGGATTCTTCCCTCCTTAAAATCTCACCAGATTTGATTTTGATTCTGGCCATTCGCTCTTCTAGCCTCGTGAATCCTTTTCGAGGTTCGATTCCATGTGAAGCACCAAGGACTCTGATTTTAAACATGGATTTGATGATGTTGATCTGTTTAAAATATCTGCTTCAAACCATCTGGTTAGTCATCTAGAAACAAAACCCACCAAAATAACCGGATCAAAAAAGAAGAGGAAACAAAGAAGGGGTTGAACCACCGGGACCAAATCGATAACCATCTCCCTTCCGCTCGACAAAGACCAAAATCGGGAACAAAATCGCCGGCAAGGACCAAATCACCGGAGAATATTGACGCCACAGTTACGATGAAGGGCTTTACCAAAGTAAGAAGACCACCTGTACTCCATGGTTACTGCTGTGATTCAAGGATTTCTCAAAATAAAGGGTGGCTGGAACAATTTTAGGGTTTTAAGTGTGAGTTGTCAAATAAATACAAATTACCAATTTACCCTTTATTTTATTTTAGTAACTAACATTAATTATCTAGAATGATTGGCTCATATTGGATCTCATGGTTATCACAGATTACACAGTTCTCATTTGATTATGCCCCTATATATATATTATTGAATATTTTAATATTATTTCTATTTAAAAGGTTTTGTCATTTTACTCAAAATAGCTAGTCGTATGGATTTTTATGAAATGCGACTAATATGTTTTTGTGACCAATGATTTATGATGATCACAATGAAACTTTCAGATTTGAAAACCGACAAACACTACTATAGAAATAGGTATTTTAAACTGTTGTTTTGGACATTTTTAAACGGTTTTACAATCGTTTGAAAGGACACCGTTTGAAAAAGTCAGGGACTTTTTTAAACGGTTTTTGAACCGTTTAAAAAAATCACATTTTTAAACGGTTTTTAAATCGTTTAAAAAATAAAAGAATGCTATTTGCTTCACATAGGACTCGATCTCAAAACCACAACCATGCAAACCTACGACACTTACCATTTCACCACATCTTCTTCTATGTTTATAGAAGCACCATTAATTCTTTTATTCATTTTCTGTCCAGCTTTGTACTCCCAACTTCAACTTCAGATTCGGCCCATATTTACTCCAAATTACCAAACACTCAAAACACGAACATTGTAGATCTGTGTATTGGGTTTCCAGATCATCTTGAATCACTCAAATCGGAGATCGGACAAGTGAGATATGATCAAAACGCCACAGTTGCGCAAATCTGTCAAAAATTATCGTTTTGTTTTTTTTCGCTCCAAATTGTTCCGAACCTATCAAAATATAAAAACGCATTAATGTAGTTTGATTTTACCCTAAATTTATAAAGGCCTTTTTAAACGGTTGTTTCTAGAGAACCGTTTAAAAAGATGTATGTATTTTAAACGGTTGTATGAAAAACCGTGTAAAAAAGTTAGACGGCTTTTTAAACGGTTTTGTTCAATTATCCGTGTGAAATACGTATCCCCTTTTAAACGTTTTTTATAACAACCGTTTAAAAATGTCATATGACTTTTTTAAACGGGGTACCACAACCGCAGAACCGTTTAAAAAAGTCTTAAAAAAACGCGGCCACCTTTTTAAACGTTTTTTTCGAATTTTTTAAAAAACCGTTTAAAAAGGTGCATTTAAAAAAGTTATTTCTGTAATAGTGAAAGTTTTATTTATAGGACTTATTTAATATTAAATGTATTGTTTTATTAATTTTAGAGTCCAAATGGAGTTATAAGTTATATAATGCATATATTTTTGGACTCGGTGCTTCACATAGAACGTAATGACGCTTCCAGATTTGAAAAAGAATAAAGTTTTTATTTTAGGGTCACTTGAGCAAAACTATAGAAATGTGTCATTTCTGGATAATAGAAATATCGGATTAATACCAAAATTCATATTTAAATACGTTGAAAAATCTAGATATCGTAAATGTCAAAAAGATCAAAATATGACTACGAAAATTTGTACAACTCAGAAAAAGGTATAGCAATAGTATGCCTATGGGTAGGTACTATCATATAGGTCCCAAATATATATTCAAATTGAGATTTGAGTTATGTATACAAAGTTATACTCGATAAAGATAATAATGAATATATAACAAATAAAATATTTATAGTTTTAATATATATATATATATATATATATATATATATATATATATATGTGTGTGTGTGTGTGTGTGTACGTTTACTTAAACTTATGGATAACATACAAAATGGATTTTGAGATCTTTGATGGAATTTGAAATCCGCCGTCTTCATATTTGGCCGCCTTAGTCAAAATCATGTTATTTCAATTTACTATAAATACGTGCATACGTTTCATTTCATAAACACACACAAAATACTAACGATAAATTAGAGAGTTTGCATCCACTTTAGGGTGGTAATTAAGCATTACGGTTAGGCAACAAAGTGAGTACGTTATGAGATTTACTGGGATACATATATGCTATAATAAATGTTTTTATGCATGATGAATATTTGAAATGATGTTTTGGCACGCTAGCCATGCATGAGATATGGGTATTCTTATAATGCATTTTATGAGAAAGACATGTATTTTAGATATGGCATATGAAATGTTTTGTGCATGTGAAAGTATGACCATGTTAAATATCCGACGGGGTATAAGAAATAAGGACGTCTTGTAAACGGACCTTAGGGGGAAGATCCTTTGCGGAACCCTAGGGGGAAGATCCTTCGCGGAACCCCAGGGATCTAGGATCCTGTTGAGAATGTTTGACATACTTACACATATGAGATCTCGCACTAAAAGAAGATGATGTTCTTATAGAAATGGTTTTATGCATCAATGTTATTATGCATAATTATGAGAAGTGTGTTGAATTGTTATTCTATGCATTAAAACCATATATTTTATGAAAGATATTTCTTCATGAAACTATAACTGATCACTAAGCTTAAAAGCTTACATATTCCATATATGTATCTCAGGTAAGATCAGGATAAGACATGAAGGGATCGCACGACGGGTTATAGTTCTTAAAATAGCCATTATTAATGTTAGGCTATTGAGCTGATTTCAGAACGCTTCCGTCGAGGTGAAGTTGTGAAAAAAAAACGGGGTGTCGCAAGTTGGTATCAGAGCATTAGTTTAAGTGGACTAGGGTTGCCTTAGATTAGATATATAGACTTAAACTTTGAGGACGACACTGAGTTTTAGAATACTACATTGCCTTGAAATAATTAATTTATATATAAACTAAATCAGATTATTCTGCTAATTGCTTATCCTGGTCGATATAACCAAATGGGATTGTGTCTAGAAAGGTTGAAACGGCTGAGTTGTGGACTTCCGAAAGGTTGCAGATTATATTTGCACCGAAAGGATCCCGGCTCCCCGTGATACCGGCCTGACTATTTCATATTGGTAATCAGATGGATTTGTAAGAAGTGACGATCTGAATAGGAAAAAAAATCCATGGTATAAGAAAAATATATTATCAATTCGTGCAAGATTAAAACCTTAAGATTTGAGATTTTATGCTCTGATAAAATACTTTAGTAAGAGTTCCTTTACTATGTTGGAGAGCGATGATCAAATATCAGATACTCAAGTAATATGTGAGATGACAGTTAATAACTATATTGATCAGGTTTAACCAAAAGATTATTCTCAAACGTACTCAGTATATGTTTAGATCAATGCGGTCATTTTTCAAAATAACATACTATGTTAGGAGTAAATATTATTTAGTCCAAAATTAGTATTGAAGGTATTATGTATCAATACATCTAACATACACAACCGTGGCTCAGAAAGAGGATTATGGAACACCTATATGGCGTTATTTTTTTTAAAACAAGAATGTCTATAAAGAAATAATAAAACAAGTACGGGAATGAGAGTGTCATCATACTACCAAGTGTTTTGGTATATCAAATTTATAGTAAAGGTTGAGGAAAGGACCGAATTATTTGAGTAGTAATTAAACAATAAGAAATTTGTTTTGTTAGTTCATGAAAACTTTGTAAACTACTAGAGGATACGATAGAGGCTTGTGTTAAGAACAAGATTTTGAGGTTGTAACCAAGGATGTTATAAGTAGAAAATATATTGATTAACATCTAAGGTTAAGAACTATGCATAGAGATTCGAGTTAGGTATCTTATATATAATAAGTTTAGGAGCTTGTGATTGTGCCGAGTAAAAATATAGCATTGGGTTTTACATATGTGAAAAAGTTAGGACGCACAAAAAGGAGTCTTTAGAGAGATGTATTTGCTAGAAGTATGATATGATGGGGATATCGGATCAAGTTACCCTAAGCTTCAACATAATTCAAAAATAATATAGAGGTTGACATGAGAAAGTTTAGTTAAGAGTAAAAATGAGAATGAGGAACCAGAGGTAAGGATTATGGAATATGTCAGTGCAACAAACGAGACCAAAGGAATCATTAACAATGTTTTAGGTACATTTTTTGTCAATAGTTATTGTGCCCTAGTTTATTCAATTCAAATACATCTAGAAGATCAGTTTCCTTTACTTGAATAAATAGTCCAAGCAACTAGAATAAGAATTATGTAGTCGTTGTTGAGAGTGGTCAGATAAAGGTTAAAGAAATTGTTAAGCATTGTTCAGATTATAGAGTTACCTTGTTAAATTGATGTATTTAGATGAGTTTGATTTGATTTTGGGGTGGAATAGTTGACAAAAAATGACACTAAGGTGACATGTAAAAAGAATATGATTAAGATATGTAACATGAATGGAGAATCAATACATAATGTTAGATACATAGGTGAAACAAGAATTATATCAGTGGTCAAGATAAGTTGTGCTTGAGAAAAAGATATGTTGTATTTATATTATACATAACATATATTAAGCAAGAATACAAGTTATAGGCTATGTCAAACGTAAATGGAAATCTAAAAATGTTCGTCAAAGATTTTCCTATAATACCAATAGAAATTTTTGTGAAGTTCAAAATCGACCTCGTGCAAGGAGTGAAACTAAATGTGTAGTCATGTAACACCGATAGAGATGCATAAATGAAATGATTATCGTGAAATAAGATTTCTTCATGCTGTGAAATGTTGATTTTTTTCAAACATGAAATCGTTAATGTTTTACTAACGCAGTGGTAGTGGTTGTTAAAAGTTTGTCGTAAGAGCATGACAAGTGGGTTATGCCAGGATATAAGTTTACCATAAGAGGCTAAGAGCACGCAAAAGTGTGGTGCCAGGCGGATCAAAATCACTGTGTGTAGTATACGTTGTCAAGATTATTTCAGAATGTTGCATGTGTAAAAGAAATTGAGAATAAAAGTTTTAAATTATGTGATAAAGGATATGGTTTAAATAACAATGTACGAATGAATCATGGTATATTAGAGTTGTATGAGTAAAATAAAATTTGATGTATCAGCAATAGTTAAATAAGAATGCGAATTATAATAAAGAATGTATGAAAAGGATCAGAGTGTGCAGCGAAAACATGATGTTGCTAGTAGAGAAGAAATATCTTTTTCAATACTACTATTTTAAATATCAGTATAGTATGACAGGAGAAATGTATACAAACATAACTGTGATTAGTAAAGACTAGAGAAAATTCTAGTTTGATATATGGTTGCTTAAATCATTTCCATTTGATACTTTATAAATATATATATTTATATTATAGTGTCAAGAAATACAATGCCGAGAACGTTTTACATGGTATTGGCAAGTATGGTTGGTAGGATAAATCTGTAAGCCAAGGATGTATGGATAAGTAGTAAGAGTAGTAATTTTGACTGCCAATTGTCAATAAGAGATATCCAGTTTGCAGACAAAATAGGATATCTATAAATGATGTAATTTGAATCTAAATGGAATTTAACCATATAGTAGGAGATATAATTATATCCAAAGGTATACGATAATTATGAATCACGTTCAAGAAGGGATTTTGGATAAAGTATACAAAGATGTTCAGATAGTAAATAGCATCAAGAAATGTTTGATGAAATTATTGCCCTATGATAAGTTATGACGAACAATCTAGTGTCAGGAAATGCAATATAAGAACCTAATGTTTGTTATATGCAACTGTAGATTAGTATGATGAACTTTTTAAGTCAAAGATGTAGGGATAAGTACTGACGTAAGGTGATCATTAGATGATTAAATATTGGTTGGAGATATCCAATTTACAGAGGAATTAAGATATCGGTAAATGAAGATATTTGAATGTATGTAAATGACAGGGAAATTAAGTGTATCCAAAAGAGATCGATATTTAGTAATTGTGATCTAGTGCTACAATAAAGGATTAAGAGTAGAGTATATGGGGATATTTAGATAGTAGATAACATTAAGAAGCAAGAAAAAAGGATGAAAGTTTGAAATATTGTATTTAAGACTGCTATTTCTAAGTAATAAATGAGAAACTCCGACACAAGTAAATAATTTGGATGTTATGGACCAGAGGCTACTACATGGGAAATAGAATGAGAAATAAGAAATTAAAGTCGATAGCCAGTACGAATCAATTTCGAGGACGAAATTTTTATAAGGAGGGGAGAATTGTAACACCCCGTTTTCACTATACATTGATGACAAAATTATGTCTATATAGATATCTTAAATCATTACAATAAAGGTTAAACATATCGATATCTAATAGATAATTTAAGATATTTATCTAGTATCGAGGTATTTACATCGAATTCAAAAGTTAATATTTTACTATCGAAAAGTGATTTATTGAAAAGAGGATATTTCAAAATTTTAGAAAATAGTTCTTTAAAAACAAAGAAGAGAAATATATCTGATTAATAGTTACGGAGATGAAAATATATAATATATTTCAAAAAATATATATATATAGATATATAGATATACGATTCACACACACACATATATATATATATATTATATTTAACTATTGAAATATATATATATATATATATATATATATATATATTATTGAATATTTTAATACTAGTAGAGGACCCGTGCAATGCATCGGGGTGTAATCAAATATAGTATAAAAAACGTAAGGAATTAAGATGAAAGTTAGATTTATTATTACTTAAATGACGAAAGGTTAGACTAATGATGCTAATTATTGTGTAATTGATGCAGTTTGGTCCATAATTGATGCCAAAAATCAAACTACTCTTTATATAACAAATGATGCAATATTAATCAAATTTCTGGAATAAGGATACTTATCTTCCTAATATGTTATGTGAGCAAAAATATGCAAACCAAAATGAAACTGATTCGGAAGGCTATTAAGAACAGGATTGCTTTCACAAGCTAACTTAATAAAGCACAAATTAATCAAATGAGACTAAGCAATAACAAAAAACTCAAAAAATTACTATCAAAATACTCACAAAGCAAGCTGAAACTTTCTATTCCCAAACCTCACTACTGTTGTTGAACCATAAAAAATAACTTTATTAACAACTCTTTTCTCTTTGGAATTTAATCAAAAACTTGGTGGGGACAAACTTAACATCTTCACCAAAATCCAAACCACTGATGTAAAAAAAAATGGATGTGAGCACCAGAAAAAAGATGCAAGGATTTCACATACCTAGAGGATTGAACTGAAGATTAAAATGCCTCTTGAGGGTAAAAACGTACATCAGGAGCATAAACAAGACCACAACTGCAACTTTAAATTGTAACTTCATTAGGAATATAAACCAGAGGTCTCGTTAGTAAGTGGTACTGCTCATATTCTTAAATACAGTCCTTTAAGCTTGAATCAGGCAAGAAAAAAAAATACTTGAACAGTAAGATAACGTAAGTATCATATCTTACTCGTAATGGAATTTGATTTGGACCAAGGTATAGAGTGAATTATTTGACCTGCAAACAGAAATAAATTGATTAAACCCTAAACCCAGATCGATGGTGAAACCCAAATCGATGGCGAAACCCAAACAGAAACAAATCGATGGTGAAACCCAAACCTGTGACGAATTTTGTGCAAAAAAAAACCAAATCGTTGGTGAAAACTTACCTGAGATGGTGAAAACTTACCTGAGAAGAAACCGTCAAGCCATGAAATCGATTTGAAACCGTGGTGATGGTGAAACTCTGAGATAAACCTGATTTCAATCGATTTGCAGAGTATAAACAATTAAACACGATGTGAGCTCTTGGGAAATGGAAAGCCTCCTAGAGAAAGGGGAGAGCCGCTCCAAAGAGATCATTATTAGGGATGAACTCAAAAGGTGTATTGGGAGAGTAAATTCGGGAAAAATAATTCAAATTTCAAACTCATTTTGGATATCCCGCTTTGTATTTTAATAGTGTTTTTAAGACTTAATGCATAAAACATTTGTACCTTGTGTTCTATATATTGTTTTTAAGGCTTTTAAGATTTAATGCATATAATAGTTGTACTTTATGCTTTAGATATTGTTTTTAAAACTTTTAGAGAATTTGGTTTATAAGGTAGTATAGATATAGATTATTAACTTGTCCTACCGTGATAAAGGTAATAAAAAGTTTTTAGTGTTTTAATGAAAAAAAAATGCTTATATCGGTTTAACACCGGTAATAAAGAGTTTTTGATAAGTTACTCAATTCTAATTTATTAACTTATTTGAAACAATTTATCAGTTTTTTTTTTTTGTCATTTTACATGTATAAATAATCTCAAATACACTATTTTTTTTGGTTACTTTACATGTATTAGTACCACCATAAACTAATCCAAACAATTTTTATAAAACTCCAATTTCACATCACAAAAGTTAATAAGCATTTTAATAAAAGAAACATAAGTTGTTTAAGCAATCTCAAGCATACCTCCAGATCTGCCATTTGAGAAGGTCTAAAAGAAATGATCGAAGGATACTGTTTGCAGAAACCATAAGAAATTAAAAAATGGCGGAATAGATTGAAACATACCTCCAGATCTGTTGCCGTTTTGAAAAGACGAAAATCTATAGGTCTCTTGATTTTAGGACCAGTTCTATCTACATCTATCTACAGGTACCTTAACTGCAAAAAAACAAATATAGATTCATCAATCATCAAGTTTTAGGGTTACAAAACGAAAATTAGTGATCGATATGATGATATTAAGCAAATCTGAAGCTTACGATATGATGATTTCGAACAGCAACAGTTGTCTTCAACAACTTTTCTCTTCGATTGCAGAGAACCGCCGACGAGTGGATGGGGTCGAAACTCAGACAAAGAGATAGGTAATAAATCGAGAAGGAATAGAACCAAACTTCAATACAAAAGACGACTATTACCTTGAAGGCGTCGAAGGTTGAAGGCGTCGAAGGTTGAAGGCGTCAAAGTCAATCGTCAGGTTTCAGGTTCAATCGAAGGACTTGAAGGTGTCAATATAGAACCAGGCGTCGAGTTGGGAGTGAAATAAATATGGAGGGTGAAGCTTCAATTGTCATCTTGGGAGCGTTCATCTGATGATTTAAGAGCCTCTTTCGGAAAGTAAATCGAGAGGATGAAGAGTCAGGAGGATGAAGCGTCAGTTTAGATGAAGCGTCACTTTAGATGAGAGTGTGTTTGGATTGACTTGTACATGATGCATAAAAGGTAGTAAAAATTTTAAGACTTTAAGACTTTATGCTTTAAAAGGTAGTACCATAGGCTTTATGACTTGTATTTAAGACTTTAAGACTTTTAGAAAATTTGCTTTATAAAGTAGTATAGATTATTCCTATTTAAAAGGTTTTGTCATTTTACTCAAAATAGCTAGTCGTATGGATTTTTATGAAATGCGACTAATATGTTTTTGTGACCAGCGATTTATGATGATCACAATGAAACTTTCAGATTTGAAAACCGACAAAGTTTTATTTATAGGACCGATTTAATATTAAATGTATCGTTTTATTAATTTTAGAGTCCAAATGGAGTTATAAGTTATATAATACATATATTTTTGGACTTGGTGCTTCACATAGATCGTAATGACGCTTCCAGATTTGAAAAATAATAAAGTTTTTATTTTAGAGTCACTTGAGCAAAACTATAGAAATGTGTCATTTCTGGATAATAGAAATATCGGATTAATATCAAAATTCATATTTAAATACGTTGAAAAATCTAGATACCGTAAATGTCAAAAAGATCAAAATATGACTACGAAAATTTGTACAACTCAGAAAAAGGTATAGCAATAGTATGCCTATGGGTAAGTACTATCATATAAGTCACAAATATATATATTCAAATTGAGATTTGGGGTTACGTATACAAAGTTATACTCGATAAAGATAATAATGAATATATAACAAATAAAATATTTATAGTTTTAATATATATAAATATATATATATATGTGTGTACGTTTACTTAAACATATGGATAACATACAAAATGGATTTTGAGATCTTTGATGGAATTTGAAATCCGTCGTCTTCATATTTGGCCGCCTTATTCAAAATCATGTTATTTCAATTTACTATAAATACGTGTATACGTTTCATTTCATAAACACACACAAAATACTAACGATAAATTAGAGAGTTTGCATCCACTTTAGGGTGGTAATTAAGCATTACGGTTAGGCAACAAGGTGAGTACGTTATGAGATTTACTGGGATACATATATGCTATAATAAATGTTTTTATGCATGATGAATATTTGAAATGATGTTTTGGCACGCTAGCCATGCATGAGATATGGGTATGCTTATAATGCATTTTATGAGAAAGACATGTATTTTAGATATGGCATATGAAATGTTTTGTGCATGTGAAAGTATGACCATGTTAAATATTCGACGGGGTATAAGAAATGAGGACGTCTTGCAAACGGACCTTAGGGGGAAGATCCTTCGCGGAACCCCAGGGATCTAGGATCCTGTTGAGAATGTTTGGCATACTTACACATATGAGATCTCGCACTAAAAGAAGATGATGTTTTTATAGAAATGGTTTTATGCATCAATGTTATTATGCATAATTATGAGAAGTGTATTGAATTGTTATTCTATGCACTAAAACAATATATTTTATGAAAGATGATTTCTTCATGAAACTATAACTGCTTACATATTCCATATATGTATCTTAGGTAAGATCAGGATAAGACATGAATGAAGGGATCGCACGACGAGTTATAGTTCTTAAAATAGCCATTATAAATGTTAGGCTATTGAGCTGATTTCAAAACGCTTCCGCTGAGGTGAAGTTGATGATGTTGTGAAAAGAAAAACGGGGCGTCACATAAAGGTCCATAGGGGTTGATTGGGCCAGTTTCGGAGTATTTTCGGGGCTATTTGAGGCATGTTTTGGGGACGTTTAGAATATGTTTAGAAAGTGATTTTGATAGGTTCTTTCGTCCCCGTCTAGAGGGATTCGATAAGGGTGTACATTGTGAGATAGTAGGAGTATTACTTGAGGTGCCAATCGAGTTACGATAAAACCTTTGTCACATAAATTTATGCTCACATTTATCATATTACCGATTTGTTCAGGTTGATAAAACGTAGCTTTGTTTGAGGTCTGTTTCGGGGATGTTTTGGAATCTGTTTAAAGTCATGTCATGTACCCGACCAATGGACGGGTATAACACTAGATTAAATAACTAAAATGGTAAATATGGATAATAAAACATAGAAATACAATAAAGAAACATAACTTTTGAAATGGTAATATCCAATAAATGAATCTAGATTAAAGTCATGTCATGTACCCGACCAACGGACCCTTTAAATTATATACATAAAGTTATATTTCGTTCAGACATAAAACATACAGAAAGTCAAAGGCACGGGAAGCCGATTATAGTTTGACTAAGCTTCTTGCTCGATTGGAAAACAACATTGAACAATTCAACAATGATGAAAAGAGTGACTAATCAAACAATTGAATTTAGATTAAAGTCATGTTGTATACCGACCATCGGACGGGTACAACACTAGTTTAAGATAGGAGTTAATCAAATTCTTCAAGTGCAAATCAATGTGTAGGATGACGTGTACGTCCTATGAGACGGTTGAACATTTTAATCGGTTTTCATTTTATTATTGTTGATATTTAAATATTAATGCAAATTGATTTTGAGCTGTAACAACAAGGACCCATATACTAACTTTTTATTGCCTATTATTCGATAAGAGATGACATGTTTACCAAACTAAAGATTTTTTTTTATCAAGACTCGGTATTGAACGCACATTTTACTGAATTAATGTGTTCTTTATGAAATGTTTATATGTAACACCCCAAAAATTGGGATAAACAGAAATTTCCATAAAAGGAAACATGGTAACAAAAGATGCCATAGCATGAGCTCCTCCCAAAAGGGGAGACAATAAACGCCTGTTAAGATTACAAGTTTGTAATAAATAACAAAGTGTGGGAAACCAACCATTTAATCTAAATCCTAACTAGGAACAAGATTAATTTAAGTTGTCTTCCAATCCAAAAGTAAGCTTTCTATACTTGGCGTCCCAAAAATGTCCCCAAGCTCGCATTTAAGTCAACTATACCTTCTTGGCGATCACGCCGCTAGAACCTGAGATACACGTCAAACCAAACAAGTGTTAGGCCAAACGAGCCTAGTGAGTTGTACAAAGCATGACATACATTTAAAGAGCATGATAAGAACAATTATAGAACGATATAGTCGACATGGGCCATACGGGAATCAATGGGGGAGACCCATCACACCAATGAGTTTTACCTCAAGTCAATGTACCTTGATGTTCACTCGCATGAGCAACACCCCAAGGCCCGACACACTTGAAGACTACCTCTCAGGCATTACTCCAAATGGCGGAGGTCTAGGCGCATACCCTTCAGGTGGCACCTCAAACTACATCCTCCTGGCACATACCCATGGTTCCTCCACTTTATACATATATATACTATCCATCTTTATACATACCCCATATCAACAGATACATGTATAAGACTACTCATAATTCCAATCCCATGTTAAGCCCAAGACATGGACACATGTAGGTATAACAACAATCTCCATAGAACTCATGATATCACACAATCTTGACGACATAATACTAACAATAAACCCATCCAAGTCCATA
The DNA here is from genome assembly GCA_954870635.1 of Arctium minus. Taxonomy (NCBI): domain Eukaryota; kingdom Viridiplantae; phylum Streptophyta; class Magnoliopsida; order Asterales; family Asteraceae; genus Arctium; species Arctium minus. Next base: position 24,527,969 of record OX941084.1, read on the forward strand.
AGATGCATATTAATCAAAAACCCCCAATAATCATAAATATAGCAGTTAGGTCAAACTTATCAGCTGATCAGATATATTCATGAACATTAAGTAATAACAAATAACATACAAGACATGTATCTCAGTTGAAAATGGTTAGAAGAACTCACAATCTAGGTTTTATAGCAAAACCCTAGAAACTTGAGATAAACCCTAGAAATGGATGGAGGAAGAAGAAGATCTTTGAGTCTTGATATCCTTGGATGAAATCTTTGCTTGGAAATGCTTGATTCTTGCAATAAATGTGGTGGATGATGATTTGTGGGTTTTAGGGTTCAATTTTGGGAGGTATTTAGTGAAGAGAGGGTTTTGAGAGAAGGTAGATGAAAGAATAAAGGCAAGAATGGCTGAAATCCCTTTTTTAACTCGTCAGGGCGTGCGCGGGGTCGTGGCGCGGGTTGACCCGCGTGGTCATCCACGCCGCCCACTGGATGCTCACACGGACAGTGCTCTGCGTGGCCTAACCCGCACGGGGCACTGTTTTCCTGCAGTTTTCCCCGTAAACATAAATTCAAGGTGTTACAATCCTTCCCACCTAATAAGGATTTCGTCCCCGAAATCATTACTGGTCAAAATAAGTGAGGATATCTCCTCTTCATATCTTCTTCCGACTCCCATGTCATGTTCGTACCTCGGTGGTGTTTCCATTGAACCTTTACCATTGTTACCTCCTTATGTCGCAATTGCTTCGTCTTTGACTCCAAAATGGCTTCCGGCTCCTCGACGCACCGGTTGCCTTTGTCTACCCGAATCTTCGTTAACGGTATAACACTATCTTCTTCTGCCAGACACTTACGTAGGTAACATACGTGAAATGTAGGGTGAATCCCGTTCATTTCAGGTGGTAAGTCCAGTCTGTAAGCTTGAAGCCCGATCTTTTCCAAAATAGTGAAGGGTCCAAGGAAGCGAGGACTAAGTTTCCCACGTTTCTCAAAACGGATGATCCCCTTCCATGGTGACACCTTCAACATAACTCGTTCCCCCACCTGGAACTCGACTAGTCTTCTCTTCTTATCCGCATAACTCTTTTGGCGATCTTGTGTCGCTTTCAGACATTCCTGAATTCCTTTAACCTTGTCCATCGTTGCTTGGACAATCTCCGGTCCCGCAAATTGTTTTTATCCTGCCTCGAGCCAGCAAACCGGAGTCCTACACTTTCGTCCATACAACGCCTCAAATGGTGCCATTCCGATGCTCAAATGAAAACTGTTATTGTACGCGAATTCCACCAACGGCAAGTGTGAATCACAATGTCCTCCAAAGTCTATGACACATGACAGAAGCATATCCTCAAGAGTCTGAATCGTCCTTTTGCTTTGCCCGTCGGTTTGAGGATGATAGGTCGTACTCAACTTGACCTTCGTGCCCAACTCTCTTTGCAAACCGTCCCAAAACTTGGATTTGAACCGACTATCCCGATCCGAAACTATGGATAGTGGGACACCGTGACACGACACCACTTCGTCAATATAGAGCTTAGCAAGTTTGTCCATCGGTAGAGTCTCCCGCATGGCTAAGAAGTGAGCACTCTTGGTGAGTCCATCCACCACTACCCAAATGGTGTCGTGCCCCTTCAAGGTCTTCGGTATTTTGGTGACGAAGTCCATTGTGATGTGCTCCCACTTCCATTCCGAAATGGTCAATGGTTTCAAGCTTCCATAAGGTCTTTGGTGTTCCGCTTTGACTTGAAGGCAAGTGACACATTTTTCCACATAATTGGCCACGTCGAGCTTCATCACCGACCACCAATAATGAAGTTTCAAATCCCTATACATCTTGGTGCTACCGGGATGTATGGAATACTTTTACTTGTGAGCCTCCGCCAAAAGCAACTCACGGATCCCTCCAATCTTCGACACCCAAATTCTCCCTTGGAGAATTTTAAGGCCACGACTATCCTCCGTCAATGTTTCCCGTTGCTTCACCATGATCTCATCTTTGAGGTTTTCCTCTTGAAGTGCCTCCGCTTGGATTCGCTTGATGTCCTCCACTAAGCTCGAGATTACGTCGATTATGTTTAAAGTTACCTTGACTTCGCTCCCGTAACTCTTCCGGCTCAAAGCGTCCGCTACTACGTTGCCTTTACCGGGGTGGTAAAGCAACTAACAGTCGTAATCGTTCAAAATCTCTAACCACCGCCGTTCCCGCATGTTGAGGTCCTTTTGGTCAAAGATGTACTTCAAACTTTTGTGGTCGGTGAATAAGGTACACTTCGTCCCGTAAAGGTAGTGTCGCCATAGACTCAAAGCGAACACCACCACTGCTAACTCCAAGTTGTGCGTAGGATAATTCTTCTCGTAGTCCTTGAGTTGTCGTGATGTGTACGCGATTACCTTTCTACTTTGCATCAAAACGCACCCGAGTCCAAGCTTAGAGCCATAACTATAAACTACAAAATCTTCGGATCCTTTGGGTAAGGATAGGATTTGTGTAACGCCCCGAATTTTCATTGTATAAACTCTTTCGTTAAGATTCTAGCCTTCCTTATCTCTTAATCCTAGTTATCTCGTGTCTACCCTATCGGTGCGTATCACGTGTTTAACCAAGTTCGTGTGTCAAGTTTTGAGTTTGGAACAATGAAACAGTGGATCACACGAGTTGCCTCGTGACTTGCAAGCCGCAACACAAGTCGCTAAACCCACTGTCCATCTTTCATTTTAGGAACACGGGCGACTTATGCCACGACTTAAGGTCGCGAAATAACCCGCGGAATTGCCCTGAGCACTCAAATACGGGTTTCTTCCCTATTTTTCTCATTTATTCCAATTGTGGAGCTAGTAGGTGTTCTTGGTGCGATTTAGGTGCCCTAGGTGAGTATTCTTCCTCTCTCTTCATTTAATCTCATTAAATGAAACCCTAAGCTTGTTGTTGGTGTTGCCTAGGTTGGTATAACTCTCATTGCGAAGTTCCCTTCTCCTTAAGCTTTTGAGTTCTAGGGTTTCATATACAACCCTACAAGGTGAGTTCATACACTTTTATAAAACTTTATACATGTCAAATGTGGATTTTAAATGCCTAAATATCTCCTTTTTCATATACTTGATTTGTGGGATTTTGTACCAAGTCTAACTTTTGGAGATTTAGGGTTTATGAAAATTTTAGGGAATAAAAGTTAACGAACCTTGATAATGTTTCTATTAGCTTATTTACACTTGGGAAATGTATTTCAAAGGATGGCTTCAATTTTGTACAACTTATGGATTTGGAAATAATGATCTTGTGGTTAACTGCTGATAAGTTTGTATTTTGGGATTTTTCATGTTTTGGGAATAAGCCTTATAATAGCCATCTATGTTTCAGCTGAAGATCTTTTGGTAAACAATGAGGGTTGCCTTTGTGAAAATCATCTCTTATATTGTCCAATGTATATTATCACTTGTTGGTGCATTCGTTTGGGCGTATGGGCATTATGTGGCTTAACTGCTTGCATTTGGGAGTCATGACCTCGTAAATTGTTATATTATTGTTCCGGCGTTGGGACGATTAGTTTTCCACGTCGAGGCACGTTTAGGCGTCAGATTGGGTTATAAGTCCTACGTGCTCAAGTATTACGATATTGGATGAGGATCTCAACGTAAGGACCCTTCGGGGTTGAAGTTGAATTTCCGTGGGTGTAAGTTTAAAGCCACTGAGCCTGACATCCCTTGTGTGTACTTTATTTGTGTATTGGCTTTACTGACTTATCAAATGGATTACTTTTGTGTTCCGTCATTTGTGTTAGTAAGCGGGTCTCCCCCGTTAACCCAAGAGGTACTTGCTACATTCAAGAACATTATTATTATTATTGTCGCAAATGGATTTCTTTCATTTACTCTTACGCCCGATTATTTTTACTGCAAATGTTTGATCTCACTAGGCTTTAGCCTAACACTTTTTCTTAAAATGACATGTATAACAGGTCAGGTTTCCGGTGGGATACGTCGAGATTGAGTGGATGGCCTTGGGGGTCAAGAGCGGTCTTTTTGGGAGATGTATGGACCGGAGTTTTTGATAGAGAACATACTTTTGGAAGAATAGCAACACCTGATACTAATCTTTCTTATTTTAAGTTAGATTATTAGGTTGTTAAGTATATTCTTCATTTTATTATTTGTAAAGGCTGTAACTTTGCTCCCCGTTTATTCGGGATGATACTTTGGGTGTGTTTTAGCAGGAATTGTATACCCATGTTTATTCAATTTATAGCCGTCATATTGGAAAATTTTCGAATTTTATTCCTCTAAAATTTAGGGTGTTACAAGTTGGTATCAGATCATTAGTTTAAGTGAACTAGGTATGGATGTAGGATACCTAGACTTAAGCTATGAAGTTAGGCTATTATTGAGTGAGATTGGGTAGAACTCTTAAGATAGGATAGTTTAAGAGTCGACGGAAACTACACAATTGAGAGTTATGGTAATGGGAATGAAAATTCTTATGTATCGCATGTTCATAATTTCGCCTAGCTAATGTTATTATGAGGATGTTTTACATGATTATGCTTATTTTCCATTGTTATGATAATTAATGAATGTGGTAGTACGTTTCTTGTTTATAATTTGTATAGTCTCATCTCACCTATATTCTCGCGTGTGTGGCAGACCATGGTAAATACGCGTAACCGGCCGGAGGGGCAGGATACGACTGCATCTACTGCCGATCAACCTAGAGTGATCAATATCGACTTGCCCCCACCATTTGTAAACGTATTGGGTGGAGGATCAGAACACATACCCCAACGTAACTTAGCCACAACCCATCCGATTATGAAGGAGGTGACTCCGGAAACGAGAATGATGGAGCGAATGATGCAAGCAATGAATGCAGCAATGACTCAGCAACAAGAAGTATTTTTTAAGCTATTGGATGACCGAGATGCTAACCACCGTAGGCATGAGACGGTGGCGGAGAACGTTGTAGTGGCGGGATCCGGGGGTACGGGACTCGTAGTTCCTTCTAATGAAACCCCAACCCCAGAAGTGAGGCAAGCGTCTAAGGCTTGTACCTTTAAAGCATTCCTCGGATGCCAACCACTGGAATTCAAGGGCACAGATGACCCGGTGGCATGCATGAAATGGATCAGAGAAATGGACCAGGATTTCCGATCGAGCGAGTGTGGGGAAAGTCAGAAAGCTGTATTTGGATCCCAAATGCTAAGAGAGACCACCCTCACATGGTGGAACGTATATTCCACTTCCATTGAGGCCACCGTATTGGCCAAATTGAGCTGGGAGACTTTCAAGAAAAAGGTTATGGAAGAATTCTGTAACGAACGAGCTATGGATAGGATCATCGATGAGTTCCGAGGGTTGAAGAAAGGGAATTTGTCGGTGAAGGAGTATAATAAGTTGTTTATGGACAAACTGGGCTTGGTAGGACATCTGGTCCCCACCGAAAGAGAGAAGATCAAAGCATACATCAAGGGTTTGCCTACCGAGATGATGAACATGGTTCGTGTATCGAAGGCTGCTACTCTCCGAGAGGCGATCGAAGAAGCACAACTCGTGGAAGACTCATATGGCTTGAGTAAGGTGGATAGGAGTGGGGTAGGCGAGAAAAGAAGATGGGAAGCGGGTACCATACCCTCCAAGAGGTCGAAACACTTCAACAACAGTCAAAAGGTAAATGGTCCTAGACATGATTCTCCGTGGTGCTCAAGGTGCCGAAGCAAGCATACTGACCCTTGCAATTCGGGGTCTGAACCGTGTTTCAAATGCGGCAAGCTTGGACACAGTTTCCATGATTGTCCCATCAAGGGACAAATTTGTTTCGGGTGCAAGGAGCCGGGCCATATCAGAAGTTATTGCCCGAAGGCAAAGGCTAGTTTTAGCGGAGGCAAGAAGGTGGATACTCCGAAAGTGATGGGAAGAGCATTTCAAATGACCACCGAGGAGGCGAAATCTTCGACAGATGTAGTGTCGGGTACGTTTCTCCTAAACTCCGTACCTACACGTGTATTATTTGACTCGGGAGCTAGCTTTTCGTTTGTGTCAAGTTCGTTTTGCCCAAAACTATTCATGCCCACTACTAGTTTAGAGGATGCGCTAGTGGTAGAACTAGCGGATGGTGACCAAGTAGTGGTTCGAAACGTTCTAAGAAATTGCAAGCTCGAAATCGAAGGAAGAGAATTCCCGATTGATCTAATGCCTATGGTCATCGGGGGATTTGATGTTGTTATCGGTATGGATTGGTTGTCGACTAACCACGCTGAGATCTTGTGTGCTAAGAAGTTGATCCAAATTACGACTTCGGATGGGGATGCGGTGACCGTATATGGTGAGAAGCGAAAGGGTGAAGTTGCAATCATTAGCATGGCGAAGGCACGAAAGTGCTTGTCGAAAGGATGCTCATCCTTTTTGGCGTATGTTATAGATGCCAAACTCTAGAAGAAGAAGCTAGAGGATGTCAATGTGGTAAAGGAGTTCCCCGATGTGTTCCCGGATGATTTACCTGGTCTACCACCCGACCATCAAGTAGAGTTCAATATTGATCTAACACCGAGAGCGGCTCCTATTGCCAGAGCTCCATACCGCTTGGCCCCGTCAGAGATGAAGGAAATGATGAGTCAGTTGCAAGACCTTTTAGAGAAGGGGTTTGTAAGACCGAGTTCCTCGCCTTGGGGAGCACCGGTCTTATTTGTGAAGAAGAAAGACGGTACCATGCGGATGTGTATCGATTATAGAGAGTTGAATAAGGTGATCGTGAAGAACAAATACCCACTCCCTAGAATTGATGACTTGTTCCACCAACTTCAAGGAGCGGGTTGCTTTTCGAAGATCGACCTACGTTCGGGTTATCATCAAGTGAAATTCAAAGAGGAGGACATTCCGAAGACCGCTTTTAGGATGCACTATGGTCACTATGAATTCTTAGTGATGCCCTTTGGGTTGACGAACGCTCCAGCGGTATTTATGGACTTAATGAACCGCGTATGTTGACCCTTCCTAGACAAGTTGGTCATCGTGTTCATCGATGACATTCTTATTTACTCAAGGGATGAAGTCGAGCATGTGCGTCACCTTCGGGACGTCTTGGAGATCTTGAGGAAGGAGAAACTTTATGAAAAGTTTTCATGTACGAGTTTTGGTTGAAGGAAGTGCAGTTCCTGGGGCACGTAGTTACGAAATACGGAGTGAAGGTGGATCCGGCCAAGATTGAAGCTATGATGAATTGGGAACCTCCCAAAAGTCCATCCAAGATCCGAAGCTTCCTAGGCTTGGCGGGGTATTACCGAAGGTTCATACAAGACTTCTCCAATATTGATTATTCGTTGACGATGTTGACTAAGAAGAACGTAAAGTTTGTGTGGACTGAAGAGCAAGAGAAAGCATTTAGGGCATTGCAAAGGAAGTTATGTGAAGCTCCGATCTTATCCTTGCCGGAGGGATCGGAGGATTTTGTGGTCTATAACGATGCGTCTAAAATGGGACTGGGATGTGTACTCATGCAAAGAGGAAAGGTAATTGCTTACGCTTCCAGGAAATTGAAGGTACACGAGAAGAACTACCCCACCCACGATTTGGAGTTGGCGGCGGTAGTGTTTGCATTGAAGTTATGGCGACATTATCTCTACGACACGAAATGTACTTTGTACACGGATCACAAGAGCTTGAAGTATGTCTTTGATCAAAAGGAACTCAATATGAGGCAAAGGAAATGGTTGGAACTCTTCAAGGACTATGATTCCGAACTACTCTACCACCCGGGTAAGGCAAATGTGGTGGCCGATGCCTTAAGTCGAAAGGAGTATAGCGGGAGACTTAAAGCCAAACTTACAAGGATCGAGTTCGTGTCGAGTCTCATGGAAAAGATTAAAGAGTCGCAAACTGAAGCATTGAAAGAAGAGAACCTCAACGACGAAGTGATGACCAATCAACGATTACTTTTGACCGAAGATGGCCGCAGGATAAAATGATTCAATGGGTGAGTTTGGGTGCCAAAGTTGGGTGGAAACCGAGAGCTACTTTTAGAGGACGCGCATAAGTCCAAATATTCTATCCACCCGGGAAGCACCAAGATGTACCGAGATTTGAAACTGCATTATTGGTGGCCGAGTATGAAGTTGGATGTGGCACATTATGTAGAGCGATGCGTAACTTGTTTGCAAGTAAAGGTCGAGAACCAACGACCTTATGGGAGCCTTCAGTCGCTTGAAATACCAGAGTGGAAATGGGACAAGATTACCATGGACTTCGTGACCAAGCTACCGAAGACCTTGAGGGGGAACGACACTATTTGGGTTATTGTCGACCGATTGACGAAGAGTGCGCATTTTCTAGCGATACGGAAAACTTTGCCAATGGATAAGTTGGCAAAGCTTTATATAGATGAAGTAGTCTCTAGACACGGGGTACCATTGTCGATAGTCTCCGGTCGTGATAGTCGATTTACGTCAAGATTTTGGGGAGCCTTACATCAAGAGTTGGGCATGTGAGCAAATTTGAGCACGACATATCACCCACAAACGGACGGATAAAGAAAAAGGACGATTCAAACTCTAGAGGACATGCTTAGGTCATGTGTGATCGATTTTGGCGGTAGTTGGGATACCCATTTACCCTTGGTGGAGTTTGCGTACAATAATAGTTACCATTCCAGTCTCGGGATGGCGCCATTTGAAGCTTTGTATGGGCGGAAGTGTAGAACCCCCGTGTGTTGGCTAGAGGCGGGGGAGAAACAATTTGCAGGCCGAAAATTGTGCAAGAGACGGCCGACAAAGTCAAATCGATTCGGGAACGGTTGAAAGCGGCTCAAGATCGTCAGAAAAGTTACGCCGACAAAAAGAGGAGACCGGTAGAGTTTCAAGTGAGGGATCGTGTAATGTTAAATGTGTCTCCTTGGAAAGGCTTAATCCGGTTTGGAAAGCTTGGGAAGCTAAGTCCCCGTTTCCTTGGACCGTTTTCTATCCTTGAGCGTATCGGGCTCCAAGCTTAGAAGTTATATTTACCGCCGGAGATGGATGGGATTCACCCCACATTCCACGTGTGTTATTTACGGAAGTGCTTAGCGGAAGAAGAAAGCGTTATACCTTTGTCCGAGATTCGAGTAAATGATAATCGTTGCGTGGAAGAGCCCGAGGCCATTTTGGAAAGGGTAATCAAGAAGCTCCGACATAAAGATTTAGCGATGGTAAAGGTTCAATGGAAGCACCACCGTAACACCAATGTGACTTGGGAGGCGGAAGAAGACATGAGGCGTAGATACCCTCATTTATTTAGTTAGTTGGATTTCAGGGATAAATCGTTCCTAAGTTGGGGAGGATTGTAACGCCCCGAATTTTCGTTGTATAAACTCTTTCGTTAAGATTCTAGCCTTCCTTATCTCTTAATCCTACTTATCTCGTGTCTACCCTATCGGTGCGTATCGCGTGTTTAACCAAGTTCGTGTGTCAAGTTTTGAGTTTGGAACAATGAAACAGTGGACCATGCGAGTTCCCTCGCGATTTGCAAGCCGCGACACAAGTCGCATAACCCACTGTCCGTCTTCCATTTCAGGAACACAGACGACTTATGCCGTGACTTAAGGTCGCGACATAACCCGCGGAATTGCCCTGAGCACTCAAATATGGGTTTCTTCCCTATTTTTCTCATTTATTCCAAGTGTGGAGCTAGTAGGTGTTCTTGGTGCGATTTGGGTGCCCTAGGTGAGTATTCTTCCGCTCTCTTCATTTAATCTCATTAAATGAAACCCTAAGCTTGTTGTTGGTGTTGCCTAGGTTGGTATAACTCTCATTGCGAAGTTCCCTTCTCCTTAAGCTTTTGAGTTCTAGGGTTTCATATACAACCCTATAAGGTGAGTTCATACACTTTTATAAAACTTTATACATGTCAAATGTAGATTTTAAATGCCTAAATATCTCCTTTTTCATATACTTGATTTGTGGGATTTTGTACCAAGTCTAACTTTTGGAGATTTTAGGGTTTATGAAAATTTTATGGAATAAAGGTTAATGAACCTTGATAATGTTTATATTAGCTTATTTACACTTGGGAAATGTATTTCAAAGGATGGCTTCAATCTTGTACAACTTATGGATTTGGAAATAATGATCTTGTGGTTAACTGCTGATAAGTTTGTATTTTGGGATTTTTCATGTTTTGGGAATAAGCCTTATAATAGTCATCTATGTTTCAACTAAAGATCTTTTGGTAAACAATGGGGTTGCCTTTGTGAAAATCATCTCTTATATTGTCCAATGTATATTATCACTTGTTGGTGCATTCGTTTGGCCGTGTTGGCATTATGTGGCTTAACTGCTTGCATTTGGGAGTCATGACCCCGTAAATTCTTATATTATTGTTCCGGCGTTGGGACGATTATTTTTCCACGTCGAGGCACGTTTAGGCGTCAAATTGGGTTATAAGTCCTACGTGCTCAAGTATTACGATATTGGATGAGGATCTCAACGTAAGGACCCTTCGGGGTTGAAGTTGACTTTCCATGGGTGTAAGTTTAAAGCCACTGAGCCTGACATCCCTTGTGTGTACTTTATTTGTGTATTGGCTTTACTGAGTTATCAAATGACATACTTTTGTGTTCCGTCATTTGTGTTAGTAAGCGGGTCTCCCCCATTAACCCAAGAGGTACTTGCTATATTCAAGAACATTATTATTATTATTATTGTCGCAAATGGATTTCTTTCATTTACTCTTACGCCCGATTATTTTTACTGCAAATGTTTGATCTCACTAGGCTTTAGCCTAACACTTTTTCTTAAAATGACATGTATAACAGGTCAGGTTTCCGGTGGGATACGTCGGGATTGAGTGGATGGCCTTGGAGGTCAAGAGCGGTCTTTTTGGGAGATGTATGGACCAGATTTTTTGATAGAGAACATACTTTTGGAAGAATAGCAACACCCGATACTAATCTTTCTTATTTTAAGTTAGATTATTAGGTTGTTAAGTATATTCTTCATTTGATTATTTGTAAAGGCTGTAACTTTGCTCCCTGTTTATTCGGGATGATACTTTGGGTTTGTTTTAGCAGGAATTGTATACCCAGGTTTATTCAATTTATAGCCGTGATATTGCAAAATTTTCGAATTTTATTCCTCTAAAATTTAGGGTGTTACAACTGGCGCCTCGCATAACTTTTGTTGGAGAGTCCGGAAGGCCTTCTCTTGCGTCTCGGTCCATAAGAACTTAACGTTCTTTTTCGTCAATGCCGTGAGTGGGGACGCAATCTTCGAAAAGTCTTGAATAAACCGTCGGTAGTAACCGGACAAACCCAAGAAACTTCTTATCTCTGTTGGACTCGTCGGTGGCTCCTAATCCATCATTGCCTCTATCTTCGCCGGATCCACTTTCACCCTCTCCTTGGATACAACATGACCCAAGAATTGAACTTCTTGGAGCCAAAACTCATATTTCGAAAACTTCGCAAATAACTTCTCCTTCCGAAGAGTCTCCAAGACTTCCCGCAAGTGTTGTCGATGCTCCACTTCGTCCCGAGAGTAGATAAGAATATCGTCGATAAAGACTATGACCGACTTGTCTAATAGGGGTCGGCATACTCGGTTCATCAAATCCATAAATACGGCCGGAGCATTAGTCAATCCGAATGACATGACTAAGAACTCATAGTGACCGTATCTAGTCCGGAACGCCGTCTTCGGAATGTCGCTCTCCTTTACACGCACTTGATGATAACCGGATCGTAAATCTATTTTCGAGAAGCATCCCGTTCCTTGAAGTTGATCGAAGAGATCGTCGATCCGGGGAAGTGGATACTTGTTCTTCACGGTGACCTTGTTGAGTTCACAGTAATCGATGCACATCCACATAGACCCGCCCTTCTTCTTTACAAATAGAACCAGAGCTCCCCAAGGCGACGGACTCGGTCGTATAAATCCCTTCTCTAAAAGTTCTTGAAGTTGCGTCATCATCTCTTGCATTTTCGTCGGGGCTAAACGGTAGGGAGCACGAGCGATCGGAGCGGCTCCCGGAGTAAGGTCGATGTGGAACTCCACTTGTCGTTCCGGTGGTAGTCCGGGTAGATCCTCCGGAAAAACATCCGGGTATTCGCGTACCACTTCCACATCTTCCACCATCTTCTTCTCTAATTTTGCGTCGATCACATAGGCTAAATATGAAGCACATCCCTTGATTAGGCTTTTTCGTGCTTTGAGTGACGAAATAATCATACTGGCTTTTCTGCTCTTCTCACCGTAGATTACCACTTCTCCACCTTTCGGCAAGGGTACTCAAATAATTTTCTTAGAGAAAAATATGCCGACATCGTGTTTCGCTAGCCAGTCCATCCCAACAATCACATCAAACCCCCCGATGCCCGCCGGTAACAAATCTATAACGAAAGACTCCCCACCTAAATCTAAGGCACAACCAAAATAGCATTCCCGGACTATCAATTGTTCTCCGTTGGCTACTTCTACCACTAAAGCATCACTCAACAAGCTAGAAGGGGTAGTGAAACTCTTGCAAAATGAAGTGGACACAAATGATCGGTTTGCACCCGAATCAAATAGAACACGGGTAGGTAGAGAGTTTACTAGGAACGTACCCGACACAACATCCGTCGTCTCTCTCGCTTCATTTGTCGTCATTTGGATGGCCCAACTTGGCGCCTTCGGTTGGTTTTCTTTCTTTGGTGTAACCCCGCTTGCAACTCCTTGGTTATCCCTTGTCAACTTAGGACAATTCCTCTTAATGTGTCCCGGCTCCCGACATTCGTAACATACCCCCGTCGGCCGGGAGGGGCAATTCTTGCTCAAGTGGTCTTTCCGACCACATTTAAAACATTCAGCAAGGCCGGAGAAAGGTTTCGGGTTGCAAGGCCCGAAATGTTTACTCCTGCATTTGGGGCATCATTGCGTCTCGCGTCTCGGTTCCATGTTCCTCCCCCCGTTGAAGGGTTTGGATTATCGCACAGGCCCGGTCGCCCTTCCCACCGTCTCTTTTCTCCTTGTTGTTTCTTTTCTTCCTTGTCTAACATCATGTCGTCCTCCACTAGTTGCGCTGCCTCGATCACTTCTTGTAAGGTGTTCTTGTGAGCGTTCCTCACATCTGTCTTCATATCCGCCGACAAACACTTCACAAATGCCTTTATTTTCGCCCCCTCATCGGTTGCCAAGTGTTGAACCAGACTCAGCTTGTCCATGAACTATTTGGCGTAATCAGCGACCGATAAGTTACCTTTCTTCAGACTTCAGAACTCATCCTCGATCTTATCCAATGCCCTCTCGTTGCAATACTTCTTCATCAACTTCTTCTTGAATATGGGCCAAGTGATTTGGACTAGAACTTCTGGTGTAAGGGCCCTTCTGGTGACGTTCCACCAACTCAGCGCATCTCCTCGAAGCAATTGGGATCCAAACTTGACTCTCTGAGAGTCAGCACACTCGTTGGACTCAAATGTCATCTCAACATCTTGGATCCACCTCATACACGCTAGTGGGTCGGTCGTCCCGGAAAACTCTGGAACTTAACTGCAAAGAAATGTCTTGAATGAGGAACCCCATCCTTTTTCTTCTCAATCCTAACAGCATGCTCTTCGGTTCCAACGGCAGCCGGTCCCCCACCCGACCCATTCACCACATTCTCCGCCATGGCCTCAGTTCGTCGGTGACTGGCATCCCGATCCTCTAACAACTTCAAGAAGAATTCTTGTTGTTGTGCCATGGATGAATTCATGGCTTGCGTCACATTGCCTTGAATCCTTGTCTCCATGGTCACCTCTTCTATAATCGGTTGCCCGGTATCGAGATTCACTCTTGGTATTTGTTCTGGCCCTCCACCCAAGACATTGATTACGGGTGGCCCTTCCGCAACTATTACCAAAGGGGGTTGATCGGCGGTAGACTCGTCTTCAATGTGGCCATCCCGTGGATTCCAAAGCATATTTCGAGTGTTGACCATGATAAACACCGGTTAATTCTTTAAAAGATAAACGGTTCAATACGTACTATCACAACGATTAGTCATCATAATAACAATTTCAAACACTCTTACGTAATTATAAATTCAGAACAACACTGGCCAAGTGAGATTGTGAACATATTTTACATAAGAATTCTTGTCATCATTATTATAAATTTCAATCAATGCATTTCGTAATCCTAGTACTCTCCCCACCTATAAATGCTCTACCCGCTTAGACAGTGATACTATGTGCTCAACCAACTTAAGTCTAGGTATGCTAGAGTCGACACCTAGTTCACTTAAACTAGAGCTCTGATACCAAATTGTAACACCCCAAATATTGGGATAAATAGAAATTTCCATAAAAGGAAACATGGTAACAAAAGAAGCCATAGCATGAGCTCCTCCCAAAAGGGGAGACAATAAACGTCTGTTAAGATTACAAGTTTGTAATAAATAACAAAGTGAGGGAAACCAACCATTTAATCTAAATCCTAACCAGGAACAAGATTAATTTAAGTTGTCTTCCAATCCAAAAGTAAGCTTTCTATACTTGGCGTCCCAAAAACGTCCCCAAGCTCGCATTTAAGTCAACTATACCTTCTTGGCGATCGCGCCGCTAGAACCTGATATACACGTCAAATCAAACAAGTGTTAGGCTAAACGAGCCTAGTGAGTTGTACAAAGCATGGCATACATTTAAAGAGCATGATAAGAACAATTATAAAACGATATAGTCGACATGGGCCATACGGGAATCAATGGGGGAGACCCATCACACCAATGAGTTTTACCTCAAGTCAATGTACCTTGATGTTCACTCGCATGAGCAACATCCCAAGGCCCGACACACTTGAAGACTACCTCTCAGGCATTACTCCAAATGGCGGAGGTCTAGGCGCATACCCTTCAGGTGGCACCTCAAACTACATATATATACTATCCATCTTTATACATACCCCATATCAACAGATACATGTATAAGACTACTCATAATTCCAATCCCATGTTAAGCCCAAGACATGGACACATGTAGGTATAACAACAATCTCCATAGAACTCATGATATCACACAATCTTGACGACATAATACTAACAATAAACCCATCCAAGTCCATAAGATGCATATTAGTCAAAAAAACCCCAATAATCATAAATATAGCAATTAGGTCAAACTTATCAAGTGATCAGATATATTCATGAACATTAAGTAATAACAAATAACATACAAGACATGTATCTCAGTTGAAAATGGTTAGAAGAACTCACAATCTAGGTTTTATAGCAAAACCCTAGAAACTTGAGATAAACCCTAGAAATGGATGGAGGAAGAAGAAGATCTTTGAGTCTTGATATCCTTGGATGAAATCTTTGCTTGGAAATGCTTGATTCTTGCAATAAATGTGGTGGATGATGATTGGTGGGTTTTAGAGTTCGATTTTGGGAGGTATTTAGTGAAGAGAGGGTTTTGAGAGAAGGTAGATGAAAGAATAAAGGCAAGAATGACTGAAATCCCTTTTTTAACTCGTCAGAGAGCGCGCGCGCGTCGTGGCGCGGGTTGACCCGCACGGTCATCCGCGCCGCCCACTGGATGCTCACACGGACAGTGCTCTGCGCGGCTCACGGCGCGGCCTCACCCGCGCGGGGCACTGTTTTCCTGCGGTTTTCCCCTTAAACATAAATTCAAGGTGTTACAATCCTTCCCACCTAATAAGGATTTCGTCCCCGAAATCACTACTGGTCAAAATAAGTGAGGATATCTCCTCTTCATATCTTCTTCCGACTACCATGTCACGTTCGTACCTCGGTGGTGTTTCCATTGAACCTTTACCATTGTTACTTCCTTATGTCGCAATTGCTTCGTCTTCGACTCCAAAATGGCTTCCGGCTCCTCGACGCACCGGTTGCCATTGTCTACCCGAATCTCCGTTAATGGTATAACACTATCTTCTTCTGCCAGACACTTACGTAGGTAACATACGTGAAATGTAGGGTGAATCCCGTTCATTTCAGGTGGTAAGTCCAGTCTGTAAGCTTGAAGCCCGATCCTTTCCAAAATAGTGAAGGGTCCAAGGAAGCGAGGACTATGTTTCCCGCGTTTCCCAAAATGGATGATCCCATTCCATGGTGACACCTTCAACATAACTCGTTCCCCCACCTGGAACTCGACTAGTCTTCTCTTCTTATCCGCATAACTCTTTTGGAGATCTTGTGCCGCTTTCAGACGTTCCCGAATTCCTTTAACCTTGTCCGCCGTTGCTTGGACAATCTCTGGTCCCGAAAATTGTTTTTCTCCTACCTCTAGCCAGCAAACCGGGGTCCTACACTTCCGTCCATACAACGCCTCAAATGGTGCCATTCTGATGCTCGAATGAAAACTGATATTGTACGCGAATTCCACCAACGACATGTGTGAATCATAGTGTCCTCCGAAGTCTATGACACATGACCGAATCATGTCCTCAAGAGTCTGAATCGTCCTTTCGCTTTGCCCGTCGGTTTGAGGATGATAGGTCGTACTCAACTTGACCTTCGTGCCCAACTCTCTTTGCAAACCATCCCAAAACTTGGATGGGAACCGACTATCCCGATCCAAAACTATGGATAGTGGAACACTGTGACGCGACACCACTTCGTCAATATTGAGCTTAACAAGTTTGTCCATCAGTAGAGTCTCCCGCGTGGCTAATAAGTGAGCACTCTTGGTGAGTCTATCCACCACTACCCAAATGGTGTTGTGCCCCTTCAAGGTCTTTGGTAGTTTGGTGATGAAGTTCATTGTGATGTACTCCCACTTCCATTCCGGAATGGTCAATGGTTGCAAGCTTCCATAAGGTCTTTGGTGCTCTGCTTTGACTTGAAGGCAAGTGCCACATCTTTCCACATAATTGGCCACGTCGAGCTTCATCACCGACCACCAATAATGAAGTTTCAAATCCCTATACATCTTGGTGCTACCGGGATGTATGTAATACTTTGACTTGTGAGCCTCCTCCAAAAGCAACTCACAGATCCCTCCAATATTCGGCACCCAAATTCTCCCTTGGAAAATCTTAAGGCCACGACTATCCTCCGTCAATGTTTCCCGTTGCTTCACCATGATCTCGTCTTTGAGGTTTTCCTCTCGAAGTGCCTCCGCTTGGCTTCGCTTGATGTCTTCCACTAAGCTCGAGATTACGTCGATTCTGTTTAAAGTTACCTTGACTTCACTTCCGTAACTCTTCCTGCTCAAAGCGTCCGCCACTACGTTGGCTTTACCGGGGTGGTAAAGCAACTAACAGTAGTAATCCTTCAAAAGCTCTAACCACCGTCGTTGCCGCATGTTGAGGTCCATTTGGTCAAAGATGTACTTCAAACTTTTGTGGTCGGTGAATAAGGTACACTTCATCCCGTAAAGGTAGTGTCGCCATAGCTTCAAAGCGAACACCACCGCTGCTAACTCCAAGTTGTGCGTAGGATAATTCTTTTTGTGGTCCTTGAGTTGCCGCGATGCGTACGCGATTAACTTTACCCTTTGCATCAAAACGCACCCGAGTCCAAGCTTAGAGGCGTCACTATAAACTACAAAATCTTCGGATCCTTCGGGTAAGGATAGGATTAGCGCCTTGCATAACTTTTGTTGAAGAGTCCGGAAGGCCTTCTCTTGCGTCTCGGTCCATAAGAACTTAACGTTCTTCTTCGTCAATGCCGTGAGTGGGGACGTGATCTTCGAAAAGTCTTGAATAAACCGTCGGTAGTAACCGACCAAACCCAAAAAACTTCTTACCTCCGTTGGACTCGTCGGTGGCTCCCAATCCATCATTTCCTCTATCTTCGTCAGATCCACTTTCACCCCTCCTTCGGAATGTTGCTCTTCTTTACACGCACTTGATGATAACCGAATCGTAAATCTATTTTCGAGAATCATCCCGCTCCTTGAAGTTGATCGAAGAGATCGTCGATCCGGGGAAGTGGATACTTGTTCTTCACGGTGACCTTGTTGAGTTCACAGTAATCGATGCACATCCACATAGACCCGCCCTTCTTCTTCACAAATAGAACCGGAGCTCCCCAAGGCGACGAACTCGGTCGTATAAATCCCTTCTCTAAAAGTTCTTGAAGTTGCGTCATCATCTCTTAGAGCGATCGGAGTGACTCCCGGAGTAAGGTCGATGTGGAACTCCACTTGTCGTTCCGGTGGCAGTCCGACGGAGGTGGTTAATGGAGGCCTTGACTTTCGACGTTAAGAATATTTGTATTATAATGGCTTACCCGTTTGCTCAGTGACTTGAGATGTGGTTGTCAGCGAACGGTTATGTATGGGGTGGGATTTGAAGTCGTTAAGATACTTTTATAGCAGTAAGTTGTTGCGTTGGAAGAGGTGGATGTCATTGGGAATCCTTGTTGGTCGGAGACATGGTGGAAGTATCACAATGCCGAATGTTGATGTTGAAGTCAGAGACCATTTTCGTGGTTAATGGCAGGACGCTGAAAATGAAGAAGTAGTTATGGATAGTTTCATTGAGTTTTCGTGAGGAAGCAAAGAGTTGTTCGGGAAAAGGTCTGTATCTGGCGTGGTGTTGGACCACCTTGCGAGAGTATTACGAAAACGGAAGACCGCTAGTTCGGTCAAGTGATTTCGATGAGATTTTGATGGTTTAGGTAGGAGTGAAGTAATATATAGCACAACTGGAGGGGTTGCGCTTCGAGCATTTAAGTCTACGAGGTAGTACGCTTAATCTTTCAGGATGCTGGAATTTGCTTCTAGCAGGTCGCGATGAGCCGACAAGAAGCGATATCTTGTCGAGTGGTTTAGAGGATCATGGTTTTTCAATTTATTCAGATTTGAGAAAGTCAAGGTTGTGAAATGCCTTGAATTCAGATATTAGTATTACGATCGGGGAGAAGAAGACGATATATGTATGTGTGCAAGTGGTCGTGGAGATTTTGGTTGTTCTGTGATGAGGTGGTAGGGTGATGGTTGTATCTATGAGTTGGTGATGTTTTTATGACATATCTAGATGTGCAAGTTCGTAACGTGGTAAGGAGCTTCCTGGAGGATATGTAGAAGGCTGGTGTTATTGAAATAGGATGAGCGTCCTCGTCCAGAGATTTCTGGGGAATGTTTTGTAAATGGTAAGTATGTGGAAGTTTGGTTGGTATCGGGGTATTACTAAGTTGAGGATAATTTTTGAATGATAGTTGGCGGCTATCTAAGAGAGGAACCATGTGTTCTGGGTTGCGGCGAGTTTTAGGCAGGGTTATCTTATACCCCTAGAATGTTGTTGGAAGTGTCGAACTATTTAGTTCAGGATGTTATGTAGTAGATAGGAAACCCGTGGGCATGTTGAAGTATTCTTTGGGGTGTGAAAAGATTATAACATATCGGGCAATCCTATTTGGAGAGCGAGAATTGTGCGGTGCTTGCGAGTAGTGGGTGATGTTTTGGAAGAACTTGGTGGATTATCTCGCATAAGAATGGAGGGTATTCGATTAGTTGAGTATAGAATGTAAGTGTGTATTCGACACATTTGGGGAAATCATCGAGGAATGGAGTGAACAGTGTTAGGTGAACAGTGTTTCATGCAATGAGAAGAGGGTGAAAATAATATGTCGGAAAGGCGGGTAATCTGAGAGTAAGAAGTTTGGCAGGGGATTCAAAATGTGGATTTATGTTTTCAGATTTTGCCGTTAGTAAGTTTATGAATCCCTAGTGGGGGTATGAGAATGAGATCATGGCGTACGTTGCGGTTTGGGTGTTGAGTAATCTAAATCATGCAGTTGGCCTAAAGATTGCACAGCTAATCAGTGAGCAGGTCTTTAGAATTGGGTTTGAAGTCTTCTAGAAGGAAGGGAAGAGGTGGTTGGATGTAGTGCTCAGAGTGAAGGACCAAGATGTCAGACTTAGTATTGCGTGGAAGAGATTCCAAGTTAGTTGGTCGCCAAGTGTTAAACTATTAGGAATAGTTTGTGCGGGCATGGTCACTCCGTGTTGGGCGAGTGAAACTTGGTTTTATTGCACTTATGGTTGGGAAATTGTGCATGTAGTGAAAAGAATTGAAGTATGCGTCACTTCGGTCAGTTGGAGCTGGTGGACCGCGAAGGTTTAGAATTTTGGGAAGTTTTCTTCTATTATGTAAGAAGTGGGAGTGATGACGGTGGGGCGATGTGTGTTTAGCGTGTATGAATTGGGTAATACCGATGAGTTGTGGTCAAGGCAGTTCGGGAAAGAAAGTGCTTCTGCGTTAGACGTACGTCGTGTTAAGAGAGGTTTCTTTGCAATGGCATCGTACCAGATGGAGAAACACATAACTATGAGTTCTTGGTGATATCTAAGGTTGTCTATATGTTATGTTGGCGAATTGAGTGGCTGAGATAGTCAGTGATGCATGTTGTCGTGGTAATGACTCCGGTAAGATCTTTCTCTAAGGAAGTTGTGGTTAATCGAGGGGTAAATCCAATGGTTACGTTCGACTAGGTATTTGATCAGAATGGCTTGGTCAATTGAATGGAACTAAGTTCGTTAGACTGAAAAGTATGGGGTATGAGCCCCAAGTGAGGACAAGGTAAAGTTACCAGTCTCGCCTAGGAGGGGTGGGATCCGTTTCGGGAGAAATGGGGGGGTTCAAGACCAAGGTCCGGTGGGCCATTCGTTATCATTGAGTGAGTTAGAAAGGTAGCCTGCAATCAGAACTACCCAAAGATTTGCGTGGGATCCATTCCACGTTTCAAGTGTCGAATCGGAAGAAATGCTTGGTAGAGTTAGATGTTGTGGTACCAATAGATGAAGTGTGTGTGGAGGAGAAGTTAAGCTTTATAGAGGAACCGATGGCCATCTTGGATCACAAAAAATCAAGAAACTAGGGAATAAGGGGACCCGTCTTGTAAAGGTGCAATAGCAGTTTCATAAAGGCCAAGAGGCGTCATGGGAAATGGAAGCGGATATGAGATCCCAATACCCCCAGTTTGTTCAGCGATGGGATTCCGATGACGGAATCCTATTGAGAGGGGGATAATGTAATAACCGTGCTAACTTAATAATAATTGGAAGTTGGGTGGACGTCTTTCACCAAGTAAAGTTTGATGGGCCTAAGTGCAAATAGTTGAGAGATGGATTTCTACCCTAATCCTCTCTTTCTCTTTTCTTTGTGTTTGGCGGCTGAAGATTTTTGGAAAGGGTGGGAGAGGGCGATTTTGGAGAAGATAGCAAATGAGGCAATTGTTCTTGGGATTTTAATCTCACTAATCATCAAGGTAATCTTCTTCCTTATCATCTTACGCCTTAGTGTTGGTTTGATTCCATCAGTTGAGTTATTGGGTAAAGAAAATGGATGCAAATCTCCTTTGTTTTAGTTTAAGAAATGTATGAAAGGATTTTGTTATAAAAAAGGTAGGGGGGTTTTGGTTATGGATGAAAAGTGGATTAATCAAGCAAAGCATTATGTTTAGTAAAGAATGGGTTGAGTTATTTTACCTCCCTTGATTTCTGGAATCGTTGTCGTAAGGAAAAGGAGGATCAGTCGCATCGAGTTTTTCTGTCGATCGTCGTTCGACTGTGTTGCTGAGGAACCACGCCCCAGGTGGCTAGACATCGGGCGCCTTTGGGCACCGGTCGATGGTAGACCCCAGTCGACACCGGTCGAGGGGGAGACCCCGGTCGACACTAAGCGGAGGGTGACCCCGCTCGACACTAAGCGGAGGGTGACCCCGGGCCGCAAGGCACCGGGCACGGTTGGAAACCCCGGGCCGCTTGGCGTCGGGCGCGGGTGCAGAGTCCTTGGGACGCAACCCACTGTTGGGTTTCACATCTTTTGGGCCGATGCTTAGACTTCATTATTGTGGGCTTTTGATATTTGATTATTTGGGTTGAGGTTATTAAATTTTAGTTGGACCGTAGGTTGGAGCATAGGCCTTTTCTATCAGTAAGTCGAGTGATCTATTTTAGTCGTTCATTCTTTCCGTTTTCGGAAATTGGTGTGCTTTAAGAAAGTTTCGTTATAGCGTTTAAATGAGTAGCTTATCGGTTTACGTCATTCTTTATAGGATTCGTTTCCGATCTTAAAGTGATCGTGAGGATTTAAGCAAAGGACGACATATGAGTTTTTCTAACTAAATGCCTCAAATGTATGAAAGCATGTGAAAATTATTTAAAGCATGACTATACGTTAATTATGCCTTACTTATCGGCGAGATTTATTGGTTGTTGTTCATAGCGATGTTCTTAATTAATTATGTGCATATGTGGTCGTGAGCAAGTATAGCGTGAAGTCCGCGAGGGGGGGTGTCCCTCAAATACTCATACCGGGAGGTGTGCCCCGTAAATACTCGTATCGGGAGGTGTGTCCCGCAAATATTCATATTGGGAGGTGTGTCCCGCAAATACTCATACCGGGGGGGGGGGGGGTGTCCCGTTTATGCCAATTGGGGGGGTCCCAGTTAAGGAAGTATGAGTCAGGCATGCCGCCACTTTCGAGTGACGGTAGTGTGTGTGAGAAGCATGGTTGCAAATATTGATTGTTTGTAACTGAGTTGGTTTATATTATTATAAATCTTTCTATATCTTTGTTTTTTTTTTGGAAAGGGTATCATGGGCCTATGGCCCAGACTAATCCCTGCCAATTAGGGCCTTTGGCCCAGCTGCTAAAGCATGCAGCCCTGAGTTTATCCTCAGTGGCCACAAGTGCTACGAGTGGGGCTCGAACCCGGGTTGAGCGCTATGAACTCCCCAAGCCTTTACCACCACACCACAGTCCTTGTGGTTTTCTATATCTTTGTTGTTGAACAATTATTAGAGGGAACTCACTAGACCTCATGGTCTAACCCTCGCTCTTTCAAAACTAAAAAACCTTTCCAGGTAGACGCGAAATAGGAAGGTCCGGTAGAGGAAAAGAGAAGTTGTGAGCGGTGCCGATTCTAGAAGACTTCCTGATAGTTGGTTGCTTTAAATTCTCAATTGTGTAGAAGGTGGTCTTCTATAAATCTTGAATTTTGTTTTTTGTATACTTAGGCCCGTTATGGGTATGAATTCATAATAATCGTTTATCTCGTATTGTTGTAGAACTGGGTTGTTACAAAAACGATATTGTAGGCAAAAATTTATCCGTTAAGCGCTAACCAGGTAAGAGTTGTCGCCCTCACTTACTAGGTAAGACTCTCAACCATTGCTTTCGCTCTTACCGGGTAAGATTATTGATCATTTTCATATTATCAGTTAATGTAATATCGCTTGCTTACCGAGGTAAGCGTATGGTAAACGGCCCCTAACTTACTTTACTGGGTAAGATCGTAGTCCATCAAAACCTATTGTATACAACAATTTGTCCGGTAAGCACTTACCGGGTAAGAATCGTTACCTCCACTTACCAGGTTAGACTCTCCATCTTATATCATTCTTACCGGGTAAGATTCTCGGTTCTTGCGATGTTCATCCGGTAAGGTGAATGAGCTGGTAAGCACTTATCGAGGTAAGCGTTTAGTAAACAACCCCTTAGTTGTTTAAAAATAGTTGATTCTTGAAAGTTTGAAATTATTATAGGTTTTAAATTATGTTGATTGTTATGTATTTTTATAAGCAAAAAGAATTTGAAAACATAATATATTTGTCAAACAACAATTTTTACTTTTTTAGTCACTATGTATTTATTGGGATATAATTGTTTACTTTATTCAATCAACGTTAAAAACAAAATATTAGATAAACAACAATTTTCAGTCAACACTTATCTCAGTTATAAGATGTCTCACCCGAATGAATTAGTTGGTCATAGAAATGTTAGAAAAAGTGAACGAAAAGAGTAACAGACCATTATACTGGACATACATCTTATCCCAATCAACTTATCCAAAAAAATTGGTAAACAACATCTAATACATGAAAAGATAAAATTACATTCAAAGATTTATAATTGTTCGATTTCTCGTTTTTAAAATCTACAAAATTTCAATTTAAAATCATAAAGGTTTCGATCTCTAGTTGTTGTCTTCTTCCTCTTCCTCTTATAAAATATATGTTAATTCCTAATTGTTGGAGTTTGAATTTGTATGTGGTCGTTTTTCTTCTAAAATATCATATATCTACCTATAATTTCAACGAGACCGCTTTCCAACGATTTTCTATATTCAATTCATTTGTTTTTATTGTAGTAGTACTTCAAACATACGTTTTTCTATTCCTTCGAAAGCGATGTCCTTTGATTATTGGAAAAAATATCATTAATAATATAAGCAATTCGAAAACTATCATACTTGTTTGGATCGTTACCGGACCATGGGCCTTGATGCCCAAGATGGGAATTGCTTTGAAGGAATTGGAATGGAATTTGACCACACGTTTGGTTGGTAGGAATTAGATGGAATTCAATTCTTTCACTTTAGCTAAGGAATGATGAATTCCTTGATTTCTGAAATTCAAAGGATTCCATCATGATCAATATGTGTGAACCAAACAAAGGAATTGGAATTTGGTCAGAGGAATTATCCATTCCAATTCCTTCAAAATCCATGAACCAAACACCCCCTAAGGCAACGTCAGTGGCCCACAACAAGAAATGAGTGGCGGTGGTTAGTGAGGGTGCGTTTGGTTTGCGGGAATGGATTGGATTTCAAGTAAGGATTTGGATTTGAAAGGATTTGGATTTGGGGGGATTTGAAATCCCTTCATGTGTTTGAATAAAAATTTGAAATCCATTAGGCTTTAGAATCCATCAGATTTGGATTTCAAATCCAGACTCATTGCAATGGATTTTGAAATCCATCATGTAAGGGATTTTTAAATGGTCAACGGATTTCAAATCCGATCAACGAAATTCATTCCTGCAAACCAAACACAGGATTGAAATGAATTTGAAATCCAAATCCCTCCAAATCCATTACAATCCCACAAACTAAACGGGACCTGAGTTTTCGAAGAACTTGATGAGATTGTTCATGAAAGATGGTGTTATTTTCTCAGAGGTTATCGATTCAAGATTTACACGTGATATTAGTCGAGATGCGTACAAACTAATTCGAACATTCATGATTGATGATGATTATGGTGGTGGTGGTTATCGCTTTTCATACAACAATATTTGGTTATAAAATTTGAACACAAAATCATCCCACTAATATTAAAATTCATAGTTCAAAAAATGATTTAAAGAACTAAAGAAACGTGGGCTAAGTTCAGTTGCTACGGAGGCCCAAACGCAGATTCTGGGAAGATCTCCGCAACATTTATTGTTTGTATTCTTTTAAACCGTATTATCAATTTAATTTGTGACTTTGAATTATAAAATTGTGATTTAAAATGCAACATACAGAGTGGATCCAAGATTTTTGTCGAGTGGATGCATCTTTAAGGAAGATCAAAGGGATACAAATTCGTTCGCTATGTTTTTAACCGAATTCCATCGTCTTGATAGATTTTTAATTAGTTGATTTTGAGGAATTTTTATGTTTTTTTGGTTGATTTCAAGGGACCTTTATCGGGTTCTATATATATATATATATATCATATTTTCGACAAAAAATATTATATTAAAAAAATAAGTAATCTAATACTCTATTAAAATAAAACTCACCTATATCAAGTCCATTAGAGTTAGGGTTTATATTTCCAAATATCAACTCTCACTTGGAAAAACCCAAACAAAATTAGGGACTCCTAAGAACATGGTTGTTTGTTTTTGAGGACTTTTTTTTGTTGTGTAATAAAGTTAATGTAGAAATTTCAGAAAGTTGTGTCATACATTTGGATTTAATTATGTTATATGTATTGAAACTCTGTGTTGTATAGATTATCAAATATTAAATTTGTTTTGAAATTTTGATTATAAATCTATATTAATATAGCTGATTGTATATTTCAATAGGCGTTAAATACAAACTCCACTGTCTCACATTTTGCAGATTGAGGCACATTGGGTTAGGTTTTCAATTTCAAGAAAAGTTCAAACAATATTTACAATTTTCACTCTAAACCGCACATTTTTGTACCACAAACTCCCTTAATAGATTCAAAGTAAGGCAAGAATTGTGGGTAAAAAAAAAGATGTAATAAACATAGTTGACAAGCAAGATCACTTATATAGTTTTAGGCCTAAAAATGAACATGATTTGTCATTCAATCAAAAAGAATTCCACCAACAGTAAAACATGAAAAATATGTTCTAGTTGTTTTTACCATGTTGAACGTTAATCTTTGTCTAAGCAAGTTTTAGACAAATTTGATTCAATTATGCATAATCACTTGGAGGAATTGTTCAAAGACTTCGAAAGATGTCCAAAAATGTGTGCTTAAGACATGTTTATTATGAAAAATGTGTATAACACATCAATAATTGCGTGTTAGATGCATATTCTAATCGTTCCATTAATTAGGTTTATTGGAAAAGACATGGAACTAGACACATGAAGTTTGTTTAGTTGGGTTGCGACACATGAGTTTCATGGGAGTTTAAAGGTTGTATGTAAGATATTTTTTAAGGTTTGAAAACGTTATATATGTTCATGCTACCGATAATTTTGAGTTTAATTTGTTGAAATTTCAATTGTATGTAATGTTACCTGACTACCTGTGTTTTGGGAAAAAAACCAATGTAATAAAATTCATTTTATCAAAATCAATTATACCTAAAATATATCTCAATATTACGAAAGTGGTACAAATATTTTATAATGATGGTAATCGAGAAATGAATAATTAGTTGGGAGTCAAATTATTAAATTAACAATAGCCAAAAAGTATCTTATTTATTAAGATAAAGTAAATTGATTTATTAAGATAGGGTAATTAATTGCAAGTCAAATTATTTATTAAGATAGGGTAAATGCCAAAAAGTATCTGGTTTCGTCATTCTACATTTGCAACTACACGAGGCACTTTTGTCTACATTTTTTTACGAATTTCGTTCATTAATCTAACAAGAGTTCAGTGTCACCATTTAGGTTCCCCCACATGCTAGCCACTCGAGTAGGGCGGAACTAGAAATACAGGTTAGGGAGTCTGACGCTTTGTTATAAAAATTTACAACAATAATATTGTTGTTATTTTTCATAATCCTTCAAAACATTTTCTAACCTAGAAGTAGTTTAAGGCAATGGTGTAATCTTTTTGTGGAAAAATTGTGAATGTTTTTTGAATATTGAATAAAAATGGGACCATATTGATAGTAGAAAACCGTATAGTTCCACACAGTGGGCACAATGTTCCTACAGTAGGGGCGCAAGTATATACATCAACTATGATCGCTAAAGTTATAAAATGGTAAGTATTACCAAAGACTGTTTCCATAGGGACTGAGCTACAAGGAATCAGAGAATTCCATTAACTTCTTGCACACGTTTTGGTTGTGAGAAAAATTATCGTTTTTGTTGGTGAAATAACTTAAAAATATGAAATGTAACTTTTGAATTAAAGAATGGGTATAGATGTAAGCTTCCTTTGAGATAAACGTAATAACAAAATGATCAGGCACTCAAGTGCATAGGACTGTTTATAGAAATCCCGATCTCTCGAAAATGAATGTTTATAAGCTATGCTCACAAATGCCCACAATCACATACTCTTAATCTTGTTGATTTAACTAAGTTTGACTCAAAATGTCAAGTTTTACTAGTATGAAGATTTATACTCAAATCTCTTTGTGATATAAATCTCGACCGACATTTGAACCTTAGTAAATCATACAAAACCGTATCTCTACGTGGTTATCAAATACTTTCTCAAATCTATGTGCATCACTTAAGTCGTATTTCGGATCTGCCCCTCTTGAGGTCAAGATCTAATATTGACACGTCAAAGTGGTCGGTTTATCCGCGTTGAGTTAAGTCCTGACTCAAGTGACCAAACTTAAGAGTAAGTGATGATTGTCACACCTAATGTTGTCTAGTAGTCTCAAGTTCACTCACAGCCACACCCAATGGGGGTGCTTAGCTCATAATTAAAAAGGAAGACATAATAAAAGAAGATAAATAATTAAGAAATACTTTCATAAAATTAAAACAGTGGTCACAATGGGAGATTGTGGACAAAATTTAAGTACTAGAGATTAAATACAAGATAAACTAAATGCAAGAAATTAAAAGCTACAAATCTTCAAGCTTGAGAACAAACTTGAAGATGAACTAAGTGCTGGAGTTGTTGATGATTTGGCTTTAATGCTTGCCCCATGCTTCTTTATATAGTCCAATAAAGTGAAACAAACAATTGGACTTTTCCTTAAATTCTTTGAATAAAGAGCATGCAACTATTCACTCAATAACCAAGATGATATTCAGGGAGATCCAAATCTTCCAAGCTTCTAAAAATCTTCTTTTTACTGTTCTCATTATCCATATAAATGCAATGTCCGTTGATGTCCAAAAATGGTTCTCCCGTGCTCACAGTGGGATGGTTCCTACCCACGGTCCAATAGTACAATATTTTCCAAAAAAATTTTTTTTTGGTAATTCATCATCTCTTATCATATTATAGATAAAATGAATGGGATAGAAGCAGTGTGAGTATAAAAATAAGATAGAAGCAAAATGGGTATAAAAATAAAATAAAATCCTAAAAAAGGTAATAAATAACTCTAAAAATTGAGAGTTATCACATATGTTGGCAAGGCAACACCATTGGTATGTCCTACTGAGACATACAAATGGTGTTTGCATTCATGGCGGTGTTCCGTCCCTTTCGTCGATATAAATCTATATGTTTGAGTTATCCTTGCCAACACACATAATCTAATGCCTTTAGTTTAATCAGGTGTTTTGATTTTAATCTTCTTATTTAGTTGTAATTTTATTTTTTGTTTTATTATACCTTGATTTATTTGTTTGGAATAAATATTGGGAAACAATTATAAGGGTTTTTCATAAATTCTATTTATGAAACTAAAATTGATTATTATAATTAGCTACAAGTTATTTTTTTAGGGTGGACAAACCAGCTAACCAACATAGGTAATTTACGCATAAATGATAAATCTAGTATTTGGTTATATTTTTTAAATGAAAGAACTAAAGACCAAAAGTGTAAAACTAGAAATTTTAATATAAGTAGAAGGATTTACTTTGTAAAATTTGAAACTTCAATGAGATGGGATTATGGATGGGACAATGGCTTCATAAATTGGATGGCAAAAACGATGCAAAAATTGACACTTACACCCCTACACTCGAGGGCATTTTGGTCAAAGGTGTTGTAAATCTACGGTAAAAGAAAAAGCACTCCAATTATCGTAACATTTACCATGTTCAAGACATTCACCGTCAAGAACATTGTTTATGTCAAATTACACAATGAATTTAAGGTTTGTATCGTGAAGTTTATCAACTATAGATTAAACTTTCGAGACAATAAACAGAAGAAAAAAAATGATGCAGATAACTTTAGTGACACGAAAACCCCCGGACGATTATAGTTATCGTCAATGCACTATGGACGCCAATCAATGACGACGTTCTTAATAATTATTGTCACTATTAGAGAACGTCGTTAATATAATGTCGTAAATGAATTTAAACTGAAATTCCAATAGCAAATGTTTCTTTGAGCGCTTGAGAGTAGAAAACTATTCAGTGTCATTTGGAATGAAATGACTTTTATATTTATACTCTATCTTTGTAACTACCATTTTAATGGTCATAATGTCAGAACTGAAATGAATTCCTTAAATTTTGGTCGTCGATCACAATCTTTTCATTGATGAGTGGATCTTTGTCATTAATGTTCGATTACAAATGATATATGCATTAAATAAAAAAAAGTAATAGTTGTTGTTAATCGAGTAATCGGCTATCGTGGTTATAGATGATCGTATGTTGAGGATATAATTGTCGCAAATAATATCATAGTCGGTCGTTGTTATGAATTTTTCACCAAAACAAACATTATCATCGAGAACATTAGGTTGGAATCCAAATATTTGCGATACATAACCAGAAATCAAAAATTCTTACAACCCAGTTGGAAAGAGATTGCACATGGTTGGATAATGATAAGTTAAGAATACATCACTTCAAAGAGGGAGAAGAATGAGTGATGTTGTATCATGGTCATCATTTTCACTTGGGGGTCATTACTAAATTCTTATCAGGTAAGCGTTTATCGGCAAAAGATTCATTTTCATTTACCTTATCATGTAACATCATTGACTATGAAAATGGATTGTTGGTAAGCACTTTAAATCCGGTAAGCGCTTACCGGGTAAGAGTCATTTCCCACACTTACCGAGTAAGACTCTCGATCCTTCCATTGTCTTTTATCTGGTAAACTTCTTGGTCCTAACCATGCTCAATCAATAAGGTAAATGATATTGGTAAGTGCTTACCAGGTAAACGTTTAGTAAACGGTTCATTAGGCTTCATCTTCAAATAACATCCATTAACCCGTCTAGATTTTTGCTCTAATTTTTGTTTTTCCCTTTGAATCTAAAGCAGATACAGATCCCTCATGGTGGTCACTAGCAAAAGAGAATGGTGATGACAAAGATGTGATAGGCAGTAGAGACAACAATGGTTGTGGCTTTCCTAAACGAGATGGGTGGTGGTGGCGGAGGAAGGAGGACATGTGGCGCCAAGTAGAAGAGACTTGAAGCATAGTTAAGGCTCTTTTGTAGCCTCTTACTGATGCCATTAAGAGCTAGACTTTGAATTACTAATGTGTCGTTTGTTTTTTAAGAGGTTTGAAGTCTGAAGTCTTATTTTACTTCTAATTAATAAGATGTG
Organism: Arctium minus; assembly: GCA_954870635.1. Taxonomy (NCBI): domain Eukaryota; kingdom Viridiplantae; phylum Streptophyta; class Magnoliopsida; order Asterales; family Asteraceae; genus Arctium; species Arctium minus. The sequence continues at coordinate 24,558,541 of OX941084.1, forward strand.
GTACTAAAGTCTGAAATGTGAATCAATAAGACTGTATGTTTCTGTAACATCTGGAGACGTCTTTAGAGAAAGATGTAACACCCTCAAATTTGGTAAGAGCAACTAATTAAAAATCTCAATTCAATAACAAATAAAGGACAAAACTTCCACTTCTCATAACAAAGCACAAAATGCCTCGAATATAAAATTCTATAATTAACCTCAACAATAACAAACTTCAGTATTAAACAAGGACCTAACTAAAGTCGGGTGCTACTTAACCCCAGTACAAGTTGCTCTTCACGGTACTAATGCGGAAGACTTCACTAAGTTAATCACCTTTTCGGCAAACCACTAGCATTCATCTCTTCATAGTGTCACTAGGACTATTCCCAACCGGAACCTGTTGCACATGCCGACAAATAAAAAGGTTAGGCTAATGCCTAGTGAGTTCAAGAGTTTTCAACATAGATGAAGATATCGTTGAAAAGAAGTCATGCAATTTAAATCACAATCTTTCAATTTGATATGTCTCAAGTATGAAAACGACTCGTTTTCCAATAATATGCATTTTAGCAAAGAAACACCAATATAAACGTTTTCCAATCCAAACTACCTCAAGAACAAAGCTTTCAATATAAAACGCTCATTCGTAAATTAAATTTAACCCAAAACTCACTCAAACGTGAACAGAAATTGAACTCTCCATTTATGAAGATGCGGTTAAAACTTTACATCCCGAAACACCCAAAACACGGGTAGGGCAAACTACTCAACCCATAAAACATGGTTAAAGACCCATTTATACAAAATGTCACCGAAAACTTGGATAATAAAACTCAATACCCAAAACAACACCTTTCGGTGACGGGGGAGACCCGAATTCCATCGAATGTGGCGGGCACACAAAGTTAGGCCACTTATCAATGTTATATGAGCGCCACTTAAGGATAAAATACTCGTTAACATCAACCTTTCCGGGTCTATAGCTAACAAACCAACAATCTCAACAACCCCATGTCTATTGCTTAGATAATCATCAAGTTCAACCCCTCTAGGTATGTACCTTGGAAATATTCGTGCACTCATCAAGTTCAACCCCTCTGGGTCTATACCTTGGAATTCCAAAACATCCCAGTTAAGCTCGTTCACAAGAAAATTGCAATTATTGGTCAGAAGACCCCATGCCTATTTCAAGTTACAATACGGGGATATTTATCCCACTTAAACTGACTCTTATGCCTATGGATCCATCGCATTACAGTCTAAAATGTTGCATGACTCAAACGAATGAACTAACATATTCAAAACATGTAACTCCCAAATAAGATGCAACTAAGTACACCATACATCCAAGGCTCCTTAACGAGCTACCAAAACTGAACAAATTTCCCAAAGACTTATCTGAGTGTAAACCAAGCCCCCAAATACAATATACACGTTTGGCTAAAAATACATGAGCCAACAAGGTTCCATAAACCAAAATACATATTTTCCCAAAAATCTTTGTCTCCCAAATCACAATTGGCCTTCGGCCCAAAATTAAAAGGTTTACCATTTCCAAAATGTTCCCAAGGTCGGGAATGATCAAAATCAAAGGACTCACACATTCGTACCTTCAAAACGTCCCCATTTCATGAATGATGCATAAAACACGACATACACCTAAAAATGCGTTTTTGACCAAATATCTATTTATGCAATTAAATCCCTAAAACACATTCATTTATGACACATTTATCAAAATGCTCAAAAAATCCCAAATATGGATGTTTTACAAGTTTAATAAGCTAAACACTTCATTTAGTCCAAAATTACCAAATAACTCAACAGTTGATAATTTTATGTAAAACACATAAATGCTTTAAAATAGACATTTTGGCATGTACAACGTTTTCACAAATCAACTTGAACTCACCTTGCTAGATTTAGGCTAAATCAAGATTTTACCCCCAAAACTTGAATCTCCTTTGATGAAGGATTGAATCTCCAAGAAATCTCCCTAGATCTTAGATCCACACATCTACAATGTCACATTTACTACACAAGTCATCAAAATCACACCCAAGCTAAAGGATGAAAGGGAAAATGATGAAATCATCAAACCCTAGCTTAACATTGAGAGAGATGAGGAGCTTACCACCACAAAATACTCTTGTATTATCCAATAGAATTCAAATATCTTGATATATCCTTGAAGATCTCTCAAAAACGAAACCATGACAACTTGAATCACCAAAAATATAGTTGAAATGCAAAAGTTATGGAGAAATGAAGTTCTAGGGCTGGAAATTGGATTTTATGCTCGACAGGGCATTTCGTGACTTACCACGCGACCTTAAGTCGCGACATAAGTCTCCCGCTTCCCCTAAGTCGCGTGGGTGGCCCTAAGTCGCGGCACAAGTCGCGTAGTGCACTGTTCGCCCGCTTTTCTTCTCGTTCACTGTTTTGGCCGTAACTTCTTCGTTATAGTTCTGATTTCGCTCCGGAAAGAACCGTTGGACTCGTAATTGAATCCTTCATCCACCAAGACTATAAAATATAGGATTCAAGTCCAAAATCCTATATCTTATTTTTCCCTTAAAATTATCGATTTATGTGTTAACTTGAAACGATACTTTTCGAAATTGGGGTGTTACAAAAGAAAAACATATGAACTGAGGTGGAGATAAGAGATTTAAGAAGTTAGGTCACCACTTCTTATTTCAGACTTATTTAAGAGTTAAGAGGTTCTAAAAACCGGGGAAAAGAAAAACAAACAGTCTAAATGTAAGAAGGTCTGAACGATTCAGACTTAGAGCCATTAAGAGGTTTTTTTTTTTAAAAACAAACAAGTCCTAAGAAAGAGAACTTGTTTGACAAAACAAAATTAACCTCTGAATTGATTTTTTATGCTCTAAACGATTCTTTACCTAGGGTGTGCCAAACCATTAAGAGCCTATATTCTTCCAAATCTGCCTTTCACGCTCTCGTCTCCCATCTCCCACCCTTCACGCTCTCACCTCCCACCCTCTCACACTCTCATCTCCATTTCTTTTTTGGTTCATCTTCATATATATATATAGAGAGAGAGAGAGAAAGAGAGAGACGAAGGATCATGTGAGAAAAATAGTTAATGTGAGAAGCATAAGAAGATATCTCCACCCTTGATCACTTTTAATCTCATGTCCACCCATGAATTGCGCTTTATAAGGGAATTGATCTTGTACATCTCATTGGTGTGGATCTTCAATTTGGATTGATCCAAGTGTGAAGATCCCTTCTTACCCTTCTCACCGGAACCCAACACACACACACACACACACACACACACACACACACACATATATATATATATATATGATATTCCCGTTTAGGCGAAAGATCGTGTGAGAAGTTGATGTTAACGTGAGAAGCGTGAGAAGTGGATCTGAACCGTTGATTAGTTTTAATCAAGTTCTCTCCCATGAATTGCAGCTTAGAAGGGAATTGATTCGGTGCATCTCATCCTAATGTGCATTCATTTCTTATCCAATGGTTAATAACCACTTTCCATGTTTCTCACATTAACCTCAACTTATCACAAGAACCCAACCATATATATATATACACACACATACATAGGCGAAGGATCGTGTGAGAAGTTGAGTTAACGGTGAGAAGCATGAGAAGTGGATCTGAACCGTTGATCTCTTTTAATCTCAAGCCCTCCCATGAATTGCGGATTAGAATGGAATTGATCTAGTGCATATCGGTGCATCTTATCTCGGTGTGTCTCATTTTAATGTGCGCCCATTTCTCATCCAACGGTTGATAACCACTGCTCACACTTCTCACTGTTAACTCAACTTCTCACCGGAACCCAACCCTATATACATATATATATATATATATATATATATATATAGAGAGAGAGAGAGAGAGAGAGAGTGAGAGGTTCAAGGGAAAACCTCAAATAATCGAAAAACTAAAGAACAACCTTATAATCATAGGATGTGATAAATCAATGGTTATATTTCAATGGCAAGTTTGTAAATAAAAAGAATATTAGGGTATATCTTATATCACACTACGCTACATTAGAGGGTAGTATTGGAATAAAACTACCCCCTTTTCCTTATACCGATTTTATAGCTATAATTGATGATCCTAAATCTTTTTCGTTCAAATTCCATATCTATCTTCATTACCGATTTTAAAAGTTTTTCATATCTGCTGCAAATCTAAATCATTTCCATCGTTTCCCTTCCTCCATTGAATCGATTTTGAACGTACATTTTCAATCATCAATCGGTATATAAAGGTAACCTCAAAACCCTTTCGTTCAAATTCCACATTTATCTTCATTACCGATTTTAAGGGTTTTACATCTCTGCTGCAAATCTACATCGTCTCCCTTCCTCCATTGAATCGATTTTGGGTGGTATCTGGTTAACAAAACATTCTCAATCATCAATCGGTATACAAGGTAACCTGAAAACCCTCCTTTATCAAGTTATATTGAAGTCGATTTTGGGTTCACACTCATTCTCGGTTGTGATTTTTTGGGTGGAATTAGGTTAACAAAACATTCACAATCTACAATCGATCAACAAGGTAACCTCAAAACCCCTTCTATCAAGTTTTATTGAAGTCAATGTCACAACTGCTCATTATCGGTTGCGGTTTTCTTATCAACAGCAAAGTCGCCTTCGGTCAAGTAAGGGGTGAACTTCAATCGATCTAACCAGGTACATCCAAAATCTATTTAATCGATCTATTTTGATGTCGATTTTGGTCATACACTCATTTTTGCTTTTGATTTTCAGATAAGTAGCAAAGTTAGTTTGGGTCAATGGCTGAAGAAGGTAAATTTTTTGTGTTTCTTTCATTGATTGACCTACAATTTCTATTTTTGCCAAAACTTTAAACCCTGATTTTCATTATATTTTATTCCCATTTATCATAAATTCGTTTTTTTTTCAGCTTTACCTAGGAAAAGTCCTAGGTTACTTAAGAACACTGATCAGTCAGAGATTGTGGTTAGATTCTACTTTCTGATATGAATATTCATCAAGCTAAAATAATCACATTGGCAGATGAATTTGATGCAATCGATCGAGAAACCCATAAGGCTCTAATGGAAAGTGCTCTTGATACCTTTAGCGATAGGGAGAAGCGTTTTTTACGATAGTTCTGGAATAGGAAAATGTTTTTTTGAGAAGTAGGGACATGTTTTGGTTTATGGTTCTTTTGATTATGTTTTTTTGTACTTTTGTTTGTTGGGTGTTGATACGTAAACAATTTGATTGATGTTTATCTTATCATACGGTTATAATTTTTCATTTCAATCATGGGTTTAACTTTAAATGATTTATATTACGTGTAAGTGTCAAGGAAGGAATTTTATAACAGGGTATTTTTGCATAACATGCACTAATTTACTTATGGGCACTTACATGGGTGTCAAACCCTAGTACACCATCTTTTGAATACTGAAAGTAAGTCCAATATGAGATAGATACCGGCGTTGTTAGAATAGCCAATTGATTATGTGCATAACATGCATGCACTTGTGCACAACATGCATGTACTTGTGCACAACATAACATGCACTTGTGCATAACATGTGCATTATTCCATCAAATGCAATTTGTGTATATCATATAATGCATAATCGGACTAAGATTCATAATTGAATATATATTAAACACATAACATCTTTGTACAAACTAATGCCAATGATTATCGAACAGTCAATTCATTTATACGGCAAATAAATGTATGAAACAATTATAAATCTTCGTTTTCACTCTAAAAAATTATATGGCACAATCCTCCACCCTTGGTATCCAGAACGTTGATCCTCATGGAGTATTGATTTCAATTGCTTGTCCTGCAGAGTTAGATAGGTAGTTAATTAAATTAAGTATTCATTCACACGTTCATACTTTCACTAATATTCATACACATGCATAATGCAAATAGTACACTACCTTATATGAACATTGGATCACAAATCCATTCATTTCAGTTATGCACTTGTGCATAACATGCGCTTGTTCACAACATGCACTTGTGTTTGACATGCACTTGCGCATCACATGATAATCTTTGCATAACATGCACTTGTGCATAACATGCACCTGTAACAGGTTATTCAGGTCCTAACATGCATTTGTGCATGTTTTTCAGCTGTTTTGTACTTTTATTCACAAATGCATACATACAGAAGCTTAAATTACTCCTAATATGATCCATTTCAATCACTGTCACTCAAACTCATAATATTCAACATAATAACAATGGACAATTATCTTCGATAGTTCATAACAAAAGCAAACTCATAAGAAGATACATTCTTAGTTTCACTCGTATATGCACTTGTGCATATCGACCTGCAACCATTAATTTCGACCATGGCAATTAGAGAACTCATAAATTAGGTCACGATGATTGAGTCTGAATTCAATCATCATACTAAACGTTTGTAAATCGTTAATTTCCATTTAAATAATGGTTTATGTAGATCCCAGATTCAACAACAATTCATGATCAAATAAGATAAACAAGATGAGATTGGGAGAGATACCTTTTATTCACTTGAAATTGAAGAACATAACACAAACCTAGAGAGAGAAAGTGTTTCCCTCTCTAGAACACACAATCTCTCAAAACGGCTACATTGTATTATGAAAGACTTAACCCTAAAACCCTAAACACATAAACAATTTATATCTCCCTATCTCTCACTTGTTTTAACCTAAAGCCCAAGCCCAATTACACATTAAAGCCCATTTACAATTAAAGCCCAAATACAAATAATAAAAGTAGAACCCTTTACAAAACTTTCCAAACTTGGACATTTTATGTCCTAACAATCTCCCCCTAAAGTTTTGTAAATGAATCATCGACTTTGAAGCACCAACTCTTCTCCCCCTTGATTTCTTTGAAAAACTTTAGCATTGTACATCTTGAAAATAGCTCAGATTCCCCCCTTGAATGAAGCTCTTATCCTTCAAAGTTTCAACTTAAAAACCAGATTTGATGTGTGCAATAACCTCGACTGAGTGCACTAAAGACAACTTTTATCTCTAGAAACCCAACACATTCGTTACGCCCACAAGAAAGAAATGTGCGAGTTTTGCGTGACAACCACAGTGCATCTTCAGTTTATAACAACAAACCTGTCTTTGAACCGCGAGTTGAATAGGAGTTCAGCTTAAGAACTTGTACTGATTAGCTCGTAGAGGAAGCATCATGTAGCAAACACTACTCGGCAAGGGTAGAAGAACCAATCAACAAAAATTCGGATGTCATAATCACTTGCCAAAAAAAATTGGTCATTTAAGCGTATACGGTTAAGCCCAAAACTCGGTAAGTTTAGCCCAAAAAAAAATTCGGTTGATGACCAAGTCCCGATACACATGGGCAGTACATGAAATTAAAGACCCGGATCACACTTAAAACTCTCGGATTTTAGCGCTGTCATATACACACCCGAGTCATCTCACACCATTTACCAACAGCCGCCAACACAAGAATTTAAACCACCGATTACAATTCAACAACATCTATCAACCCACGATCCTTTTTAGCACCCAATTACAGCACCAATTTCAATTTCCACCATCGACTTATGAGGTTGAAGCAACCAAACGGATTTTTGCATTAAAATCCCAAAAACTAGGATGGTGTGCTGCCATTCTTCAAATGCATTACTCCACCATCCCATTATCATTTATAACCAATCACATTTGACCAAAAATTGTGGATGACATGGGCTATTAAATTACGATTATGAAGAATTAACATAAAATCCAAGTGAAAAACAACCGCCGATCACTTCCAAATGAAGAACCAATAGCATATGTGTTGCTTCCCCAGAAAATGTAAAACATTCTCTTTTTGAGAAAAGAATGAGTAGCTGGTGGGGTTGTATGCAAGAGATGGCATGGGCTAGTTGTCTTTTTCAATGATGGTCACCAAAGAATGTGATCCAATCAGATTATGCGGTTGCCCGGCTCAGAAAGAGTTTGGTGCAGAGTTTAATATTCTTTTACTCTGATCTCTCACCCTCTTTCTTTTAATGCTCACTTCTAACCAATCTCTCATTTACATTTTACCTCTTCACACACCATCACTCAATTCTTTTTACCCCTCGCCCCTCAATCACTCAGGGTATACTTCATGGGTAGGAAACACTAGTTATCGTGAATCCATGGAAGTTCTGTTAAGCTCACACACTGAATCCCATGTATTGTCCTAAAAGTACGTGTTGTTCAACAGGCTATGAAAGCACAAATAAGCATATGGTTACATGAAGAATAAAAATATGGAGAAGTCAAAACAGTTGTGTTTGACGATGCAATTCTCCCCCTCAACCTAAAAGTGGTTGACAATAAGCTCATATCAATTTGTCATGAAGAATAATATGCTGGAGAATCAAAAATGAATGTTGTTTATATGAACAATATATAAACATATTTTCAATGAAAGCACATGAAATGATGTTTGATTCAATCAACGGTGAATACAAACAACGTGAGTATTACCATAGAAAGATTTAACTTTTGATACATGGTAATAACAAAGTCAAATAGAATGTTCTGAACCGTTATGTGTATGAATACTTGACAAAGTATATTGACAAGATAAAACGCAAGTATTTATCTTTAAGAACACACGGTCAGATAAGCATTTAAGTATCCAAAAATCTGTTAAAATCACAGATATTCTCCCCCTTAACTTAATGTAAATATAATTTTTTTAACAGAAAAATAAAGTAAAGCACTGAGGTGTGGGTCCTAATCTGATGTGATTAGAAGCCATTCTCCGTTGAAGTACGGGTTCAAAGCTGATTTACTTAGAAGCCTTTGTTCTTTCTCCCCCTTAAACCTTGGGTGCCTGCAACACAGATTTAGCTTTTGGTACCCACTGGTATTTGGGTCCTAATGGGTTAGTTGCAGTTCTAGTAGGAGAGATAAAATAATAACCATAACAGTTATTTACATAATCTTTTCTTACAAAATCATCTGAGCCACAATAGGAACAACTAATCTTCTTTTGTGCTAACCTGATCAATTGATTGATTGTGTAAACCAGATCAGATTGCCAAAAGTTTTACCTTTTGAGGCATAGTTCCATTTTGCATTTGATGTATGCACAAATGATTCTTCTTTCTTCTTCTCCTCCGAGGATCCTTTAACTCTCCAGATCCAATTTCCTTTGTCTTTCTCATCATCCCTTCTCCAGAAGCTTTTCTTTTGAGACTTAGTCTTCTTGAAGTTACCTGAACCATCAACATTTTTGTCATAGAAAAGGTTAGAAGGAAGAATCTGATCAGTAGATTTAGAAGTAAGACAATCATCTAAATCATAGAAAGGATTATAGAAAACATTTGAAAAATGTGAACTTGAAACTGTTTTTAATGAACTATCTGAATCAGCTAGATCATCTCTTGGTGATTGAACTATTGATTATGGCGTCTTGTGCTCAGTCAGCTTCACCTTGAACACGATCTCTTCAAGTTCCTTTATCTTTGAAGACAGACTGTTTCTTTCCTTTTCAATCAGATCAAACTTCTTATGAAACTCAGATTTTGCATTCTTCTCCTTCATGATGTTTGTTGACAATTCAGATAGCTTTCCTGTCAGCTTGGCTATCTCGGTCTCAAATATTTTCTTTTCTTCAGAAAAGTCTGTATGTATATCCTTCAGCTCAGTTTTCTTCTTCTCATTCTCGGCCTTTTCTCTCTCAAGAATGATAACTTTCTCAAAGTCTGAAACTTGTTGAGAAAGCTTAACACATCTGAGCTCTAATGATTTCTTTTCTTCAAAGGCTTTTCTGGAGAAATCAGAGAATTTCTTGGCAAATTCTTTTCTCTCTTTCTCAATCTTCGACATCTCATCTTGAGCTATTGTATTGTCTCTGTCTTGGGTTGCCTTTTCTTTCAGCTTATTAATCTCAACCTCAAGACTGAGAACTTTATCTTTTAGTTTATCTCTTTCCGCAAAGACTTGAGAATTTATCTTTCTTAGTCCTTCACTAGTATCTCTTGCAACACTTGTACTTCTTCTAAGATCCTCAAGTTCTCTTTGCATTGCATCCTTCTTTGACCATGTAGAGCTTGATTCAGATCTTTTCAACTTTGCTTGAAGATCCAAGATCTCTTTTTCTTTAGACTCAATCATTCCTGCAAAGTCAATTATAGAATCAGAATCTTTTGAATTTTCTTTTAAAGCATTGACCTAAATAAGAAGAGATGAGTTCTGAATCTGTAAAGCCTTGTTTTCAGCTTTAAGAGATGATATCTCGGATTTGAACATTTTTTCCTCTATGTCATACTCATCAACCATGCGAGAAGATATTGATAACCGTCCAGCAAGTTGTTTAGCCTTTTCTTTTACTTCAGAAAGAGTCATGTTGCTAAAATCAAGGTTGTAACCTTTAGACATATTTAGCTGAATCGACATCCTAGCTGTATGGTTAGTAATCAAACTTTTCTGTATCAAGACAACCAACTAGATGAGATCGTTAGAATCAAGAATTAAATAAAGCTACACTCAAAAAATTTCAGAAAAATAAATTTCCAAAAATAATTAAATGTAGAATTCTCAAACAGTAGATAAAATCAAACAGAGTAATGAGAAATTTTTTTGACATTTAGATGCCTTATTACAGTTTGCAAAAATCGACCGGGGATGTGCTTCGACCGGTATTGAGTCGACCGGAGACTTGTAAAGACCGGTAAAGAGTTCGACCGGGAACTTTCTACGACCGGTAAGAGTGCTTAGATCGGAACCAAAAAGACTGATATACCTTACGACCGGTATTGTGATATGACCGATATAGTGTTCGACCGGTATAGTGATTCTTCGACCGATACTCTATGTTCGACCGGTAAGATGTTATGACCGGTAAAGAGATAAGACCGATAGTATGCTTTGACCGATATTCTCTAAGACCGATAGAGTGATGTTCGACCTATATGATGTTCGACCGATAGAGTGTGATAGACCGGTATTAGCTTAGACCGATAGGTTGTTCGACTGGTATGTTCTTAACCAGTCCAGAAGTCGATAAACAGAAGCAATAATCAACCCAGAAATCAATACAGACTCACAATTGGATGCAAAAATCAGACTATTGTACCAATTAGCATGTATCGATCACAACTCAATCAAAGATAAAGATTAATTTCAACTTATGAACTTCGATTTTAAGAGCACAGAGTCGATATTCATGCAAACCCAGAAACCATAAAATCACAAATTCAATCACCTGATCTTTTTTTTTAATGCAATTAATCAATCAGATACTTTTTAATAGCGCAAAACACACTTAATCAGATTAATCTTAATCATAAAAGCACATAGATTCACGAAATCAAATGAACAAAAAAAAATCGATGAACAGTAACTTTCGATGAACAGTAACTTTCGTGAATAGTAAAATCAAAAAAAAATTGATTCTTTTGGCTCTGATACCACTTGTTATCCCAGTTTAATCTAGTTGGTAAATAATCAATCAAGTAATCAAGCAACACAATAATAATCAAGAGATAATAAGATCAGAATAACATATCAATCCCTTGAATAAACAATGAAACCCTTGAGTGTTCTTGATACCCTTGAATACAGAGAATACGTACGGCTATTAACTAGAATATTATCAGAGTTCTTTCAAGGTTAACCCTAAATCTAAACTAATTAAAGCTTTAAATACCTAAGCCATATGGGCTTATGGGCTTTCTAACAGGCTTTAGGCCCATTTACAAATAACTATTAAATTATTACATAATAAACCCTCTAAATAACTTTGACACAATTGCAGTTTAAACCCTGAACTTTAACTTTAATCTTGAATACAATTATTTGATCCAACAGTTTAGAATGATTACCTGATTGTAAATTGTTACCCTCTAAATCACAGTCAACGTGTTCATCATCATTGAATCCATCTCTGCCCAGATTTCCTCCATTAATGGATTCCCCATTTATGTTTTCTTCCATCGATTCCATTTCGATAATTTAATCGATTGGTTACAGGTCGATATGCACTGAAATCTTTAATATGAATCTTCTCAATTGGTACTTCAAACCATCGACCATATGCACTAAAATTTTTTATATGAACCTTCTCAATTGCTACTCCTAAACCGTCGACCATATGACATCATTTTTTGATAAGAATCTTCTCAATTGATACAACTAAACCATTGACCAAATTTCCTATAATCATGGAAACAATTTGGTTGTTATCTTTCCTTATCTCAATAGTTGGTTAATTTCCTATAATACTTTTTTTATTAATTTAAAAGCCTTTAATTGATGATTATTAATGTCCTTTAGATTGAGTTGAATCTATGCATATAAGGTTGTTCTTTAGTTTTTCGATTATTTGAAGTTTTCCATTGAACCAGACCTTATATATATATATATATATATATATATATATATATATATATATATATATATATATATATATATATAGCTATAAGTTCAAATGAGAAATGCTAAGTGTGTGAGAAATAGAGAATTAATCCTAGTCATTCATACAGTCAAGATCGAATTTGAATGGTCAAAGATTGCGTCTTTGACTTGTCAAGAATTGCAGCTTTGACTGGTCAAAAGTTGCGGCTATCCCAAAATTAGAATGGACAATTTTGTAATTTTTACAAATACGCAAGACAACTTAATATATGAACCTGTATGATTCACATATGAACTATATGTTCATATGTAAACCAATGTGATTCACATATGAACTCTTTTAACTGATTCATATATGAACCTTTGTGATTCACATATTAACTAATTAACTGATTCACATATGAACGTATAGTTCATATGTGAATCACATAGGTTACATACGAACTCGTCCCGTATATTTTACGAAACTATCCCTCTATCTTCTACAAATCACTCAAGGATCATTTCTCTATTTCTCATGTTTAGCATTTCTCATTTGAACCTCTCCCTATATATATATATATATATATATATATATATATATATATATATATATATTTCTAATAAATGTGCAGGCCGGTCCTAAGGGAGGGTGGCAAGGGCGTATGCTCAAGGCCCAAAAATATTAGGGGCCCAAATATTTTTCCTCAATGTATAGTAGTCTAAAAAAATTAATATATTAAAGAGACCCAAAAAATTGTAGCATATAATAAGAGTAGAGATGGCCAAAAATCGGTCCCAGTCCCAAAATGGCTTCTCATAACCGGTCCCGGCATAATGGGTCCCGGTCCGGACCAAAAAACCAATGCCCGGTCTATGTGTTTTGTAACCCGTCCCTAGAACGTTACCAGTCTCGGGTCGTGCCCAAACTTGTCCCAAATTCTTTTTCTTTCCAAAACTCAATTTTGAATGTTAAAAAAAATCGTGTTTGAAGATTATTTTTTTGGACAACATCTCATTGAAATACACTTTAAAATATCTAATTGGGTCATTCAAATACATTTTAAAAATGTTTTTTAAATCTTCTTTACACAAAAATATTATAGACGTTTTTATAATTACATTTTTTGAGATTTAGTATTGGAACACTTACAAAAACTTGAAAATGTCAAAAAGAACTGGAAAAACTTTTTTTTAAAAAAACTTGAAAAACGTGTAGAAATATTGTAAAAATCTTGAAAATCTTGATATATAATTTATAAAAACTTGTTTTTTTTTAAAGATCGGGCCTATGTATAAAAACTTGTTTTTTTTTTTTTTCAAGCAACAATTCATTGGGCTTGCATATTATAGGTCTCATTCATTGGTTATTCTTATTGGATCTTAAGGAATCATCTTTTCTTTCACATTCTTATTGACCTCATTTATTTAGAAAACCTTGATATTGATCTCTCGTGATTACTTCCTCTAGATAAGTATTCTTTTTGTATCAAAATAACACATATTTCTTGTCATGGACTAAGAAAAATAAGATTTCTTTCCTCCATGAATTATTAACATTTTTTGTATTTAGTTTTTTTACTAATTGAATAATATCTATTGAATATTTTTTGGTACTTATTAAAGACACTTTGATTTTTGTATATGACCGAGGGCTATAAAATGTGCTTGTAAATATGGTATATTTCACGTTTCAATTGAATCGGTCCATTGCAAAAAGTCTTTTACAAATCCTTAAAATGTTGAATAGTCGTGATTTGTGTAATAACGTGGTCTCCGTTTCAACATATGCTTTTACCGCCTCCATCTTTTCCAACTAAAACTATAATTGGTCAAAGAGTATTAAATAAAAAGAATGTTGTCTAGAAAAAGTAATTATTTTTATTACATAATAAATTATTTTTTTCGTATTATAGATTTTTTAAAGTTAATGGTTGTATATTTTTTTTTATAACCAAAACCAAAGTACAAAGGACATAAGAAGGTCACCAAGACCAAACTCACAGCAGCAAAATAATTCTCAGATTGCGAGAGGCAATCCAACACACACCAACTAAATAAAAAGATACAAACCCAAAATTACACCAAGTAAAACACTAATTTTCCTTCTCCACTTAGAGCTCGACCCCACCTCCGCTACAGCCACTGTTCGACCAAACGAGCAACCCCTGTTCAACCAAACGTGCAGCCCGATTAACTTGGGCAGCAGCCTATCTGACCATTGACTAGCCTCTGGATCTTGAGCGGCTGTACAGTCAAAGACGAACGCCTACTCGGCAGAATGACCCGCACTCTTCTGTGTTCAGGGTCTCAACCATAACCTCGATATCGACTCGATCCTCTCTCGAACAGCATCCGCTATCTCCCCTTTCACTGCGTTACCGCCTATTCCGCCTTGATTTTTTACCCTTTTTACATCACCGATTCGGACGTTGCTATCCAAGTAGACCATTCCAGTTTTTGACCACGATGCCGCCTTGAAATCCATTCGAAACTTTTCCGTTGGAATTCGAACAACAAATCCGCTAATCGTCTTTTATCGCCACTAAATATGACACGGTTCCGGTGTTCCCAAATTAAATATAACACGCACCAAACCATTTCTTTCCAAAGCAAAGTTGTGTCATTGCTTTCCACCAATCCGTTGAATGATCTGGTCGTTCCGTTGTGCTTTTTCCACCACCTTGCTACTCCTTCCCAAATCTTCACAGCCTCTTCACATTCGACCAAGGCATGATTTACCGTCTCGACCGTTTTCTGACATCTCGGACAGAGTATTGACGGTATATCTAGTCCCATCTTATCCAACACTTCTTTACAGGGAAGCCTTCCTAGTCTTGCCCTCCACATAAATATGTTCACCTTTTTAGGAACCTCTTTTAGCCACTTCGTTTCCTTTGCATTTCCATCATCCTCCACCACTCCTTCCTCAATTATTTTTTTACATTCATGAACCGTGAATTCACCACTTCCACCTTGCAACCACTTGATTTTATCTCTCGAATTCGGGTTTGGACTCCATTCACCCAACAAGCCAATTAACGCCTCCAATTCTCCCTCCTCCCTCCCCCTAGGTTCCCTCCTCCAATCCCACTTCCACACCCACTTACCTTCTACCCACTCCCCTCTCTCCCTAATTGATGCGTCTTTCTTAGTCTCCAACCTCCATAATCTCTCAAACTTCTTCTTTAGCAATTCATTCCTTAGCCACCTATCCGACCAAAATGAAGTCTCACTTCCACTCCCCACCTCCTTTCCAAATGAATCGACCAAATTCGTTTTGAATGGTTGTATATGTTTTTAAAATGAAATAACAAATATCGGTATGGTAAAAAAAAAAAAAAAGGCACTCGACTGATACCCAAACCCGGTTTAACCAGAGAATCCGAGTTGGCAGGAGATGAGGATGGAGAATCTCTGAATTTATAAACCAGGAATATGGATACCCTTCATCCTCGACAATGAACCCGACCTCGTTTTTATAGTAAGTAGGATTGAAAAACAGAACTAGTCGAGGATGAAGGGTATCCTGCTTACTAATCTAAAGACGTAGAATTGACATAAAAAGTAAGCATGATTGAGCATTTGAGGCAAAAACAAAACCAGTCTTTGAATAAACATTTGCAAACTTATTTGTCTAAAAAAACACCCCATTTCTTCCGACTTTCTGCGATTGTAACTCCAGAAAAACACCAGACTCAATCCAGATCTACATCTCCCATTTTCTTTTAAACCTCTTTTTCATTTTTGCTTTTTGTTATTTGTTTTTCATTTATGTTATCTTGCTAGATCTGGTATGAATCAATTAAAGTTGATCAACCATTGTTTCGAACACATTTTAGGTTTAGGGTTAGAGACTAAGCATGGGTTTAAGTTTTGGTGCTAGATAGGGTTTGCTCTTCAAAAACCACAATGGTGGTTTGAGTTCTTTGAGTTTGGTTTATTATGAATTCTTTAAAGTTTCTTTGAGTTGATTTTGATATTTCATTGAGTTTATTAAGTTCGGTTGTCGGTTGAGTATGAGTTTATGGATTGTTGAGTTTCTTTAGTTCATTGGTGGTGTATAGGTTGCGGGTGGACGAAGGGGATGACTGGAGGGACGATGGTGAGGTATTGTTGGAGAAGGGTGGGACAACATGAAGACAGGTTGGTAGCAGTTCATCGGGTTTTTTATAGTTACTAATTAATGGTTAAAAACGACCAAAATGGCCATGACTTAACAAATGTAGGATATGAAACTAATTCATAACGAAAATGAGACCACAAGGATTGTAGTCGTAATTTTATGAGGTTAAGGACCATTTGCGTAATTTTCATGAAGCCACATAAATGAAATTATTACTCATAATTTTATGAATAAAGAGAAAAACGCATTATACAAAAATTTCAAATTCTCTATTAACATTTATGTTGGTCGGATTGAAGAGATTTGGACAATCCAACCCAATATTTATAGTTTCAAAAATCTCAATTCAAAACAAACCCAACTCAACTCAAACCGTACGAGTTGGGTCGATTAATTAGGTTACTCAAGTCGAATTTTGGTGCATCATTTTACAACCTAATTAAACAATTGTGGTTAAAAGAATTGAAATCAAAATGAGAGCATACAAATAAGGTTAGCAAACTCAAAGAAGAAGGTTAATGCAAATAAAATTGTAAAATTATGGTCGAAATTGTGATACAATTTTGAATATAACTAATACGGAATGATCTAATGTCTAATTTACATAGATTTAACAATAATATTAAATCCATGGTATATAAAGGAATCACGTATTCGTCTTTTTCCGGTTGGATAGAATTCACACGGTTTTAACCCAATTCCAACCTAATACTTACAGTTTAAAGATTTTGTAACTCGATTAAATATCAAGTCGTTTCTGAGTTAAATTGGATTATTTCAGGTCGGTGTTAAGTCGGGATTTGGACATTCCTATTCTATATGTAGAGTGAAGTGACGTGTTTGTAGTTTATTTATGGAGATGCAACTTTCATTGGGATGGACAAATCAAATGCGTTTTTGTTTCCATTTTCGTTTTCGTGGAACGCATGATAACTACATACACCGACAACACTCGATCACTTTTCCATTTTAAATAATATAATTAATATTTAAATGTACTTTAATTAAATATGTCACTAAAAAACTAAAATTTTATATTTGAAAAGAAATTAAAATTAAAATCTTTTGTGATTATATTTGTACATTAATAACTAAATATGCTAAAAAAATTAATTTTTCTAAACAATGGTTTTCAAAGAAAAACTCCATTAATCTCTTATACAATCCCAATTATACATACATTCACTTCACTTGGTATAACAAAATAACATGAAATAAACTAATAATATATTTAAAACGGATTTGGTTTAGTAAATGTGGGTTTCGGACCAACTTACGTGTATCGATTAATCTGGACGACTACAAATGGTCTGAAGTCATCGCAAGTGAAGTGAACGTCTGTATTTGAACCCAAGGTAGAAGAGATTTTCAACATCTCCCCATAAGACTTAACAAGTGAACCACAATCCAAGTGATTTATTTAAAGCAGATTTGATCATGGTACTTTTAGACCAATCTTTAACTATTTTTAAATATATGAAACTTTTTTCAAATTTATGTTTGAACAAAATAAAAATAAAAATTAGCTATAATGATAATTTTGAGAACTGGTGCATTATGTACTGTTTTACATGATTTTTTTTTTCAATTAACGAGTTGGATTTAGTGTATTAATTAACATATATTTGTTTCACAATATGAACACTCTTGATGTGTTGGTGAACAAAAAAGTACGGCAAAAATATTTCACTACTCTGAACGAAGATACATATGAAACAAACATTATAAAACAAATATATATATATATATATATATATATATATATTAATCAATATATTAAATTTTAGTCTTAATTGAAAAAAATCAAGTTAACAACAACTCACAATAATAGATATTAGTTAAGAATATAAATATAACATATCATAAGAGATATTAGTTAATTTATAAAATGTAAAAAAAATAATTATTAAAAAACTTACAAATATAAAATCAAACTTATTAATTCCAAATAATCATTCAAGTAAACAATAAAAAACATAGTTTTTTTTTCTAAGACTATCGAAAATGAATTAATCATGTGTCGTAGTGACGACGATAGAAATCGACTAACAATAACAAGTACGATTGCCGACCTTTTAAATCAATTGATGTTTATAAAAATTATAAAATCAACCAGAAGCGTACTCCGCAGCGATATATATCATGATTTTAATGTTTTCTTTTATTTTTTGTTTTTTTATCGATTTACAATATGATTTTGGATGACTTTGAAAAAATGATAAATGTTTTTTAATAAATTTGTTTAATTTAGGCTTAATAACATAATGATTTTTATATAAAAAAATAAGTATTTTGTTATAATTCAATGATTATCTTATATAAATAAAATTTTTATATTTAAATTGAGATGTTTACTTTTTTTTTATTATGTTTATCAGTTAGTTATAATCTTTAAATTGACACCAGTTTTTTTTCTTTTTAAATTTTTTTAGTAGAACTTCAAATTAACAAGACATTTTCAGATATCATTTTATAGTTTTTACTTTATTTAAACATAAATTTTGATTTTTCATTGTTAATGGAAAATTATATTATTTTTTTCATCGTCAATATACAATAAAATCTTGTATCTTCTACATCATACCTGTATAATTAATCTAGGGACCGTTTACTAAACGCTAATCTGGAAGGTCAGTGGTTCAAACCTTACCAAAGGTGAAGAGGATGTGTCAGTTTACTTGTTGTATTTGTCGTATATAAATATTATATACTTCAAAAAAAATGATAAGCATTTACCGGGTCATTTATCTTATCGGATGAACATAACAATGGTTAAGAATCTTTCCCGGTAAGAGTGATGATAAGAATGAAGAGTTTTATCAGGTAAATGAGCGTGACGGCTCTTACCCGATAAACGCTTACATGATGAATTGTTGCATACAATACCATTTTCATTACTATAATTTACCGGGGTAAAGTATTAAAATGTCGAATCCTACTAATAAATGTTTATCGGATAAACATTTAAATAAAAGAACCCCTAAGATTAGTTCTAAACAAACTTTTTCTCGTTCTAACAAAATTTTCAAAATATTTTCCAACAATAAACATAAGTTGAGAGAGAACACCTCTGCGTGAAGATAGAGATTAATTATTTTGATGAAAAGGAAAGATAAGATTATACATAAAATTACTAATTTATAGTAGGAAGTTCGTTTAGAAATTTATTGAGTACTAGAATCATTCTCACGCAATGCAGCGAGATACATCACGATTTTAATGTTTTATTTTGTTTTTTGTTTTTTTGTCGATTTACAGTACGATTTTGGATGGTTTTAAGAAAGTGATAATGTTTTTTTATATAAATTTGTTTAATTTAAGCTTAATAATATAACGTTTTTTATATAAAAAAATTAAGTATTTTGTTAGAATTCAATGATTATCTTATATGTGTTAATGACATATAGAAAAAATAACCAATTACATATTTAATAATATAATTAAAACAAATTTATAGTAATATACTATATTAATTAATAGTGATATATAGAAAGGTCTGCATAAAATGATTGTCCTGCACATACCAAATTGGTGGGTGTTAAAATCCTGCAGTAGTAATATGTATATTGTGCTTTGATACTTGTAAATTAAGATATTTTTAAAATCTTGTATAAAATGGTGGTACGTTGTGCCTAATAATTTGTATTTAAGAGTTTTGTATCCGTGCTTTATAATATAGTATAGATTAAATGAATTAAACATTTTTAATAATTTAATTAATATTGGAATATTTTGAATGAAGAAATTATATAACTTAAGGGGTCGTTTACTAAATGCTTACACGGGTAAGTGCTTACCAGATAATTTTCTTTATCGGATGAACATGGTAAGAGTCGAGAATCTTACCTGGTAAGAGTGATAATAAGAATGGAGAGTCTTATCCTGTAATTGAGAGTGACGACTCTTACTCAGGTAAGCGCTTACCACGTAAATTGTTGCATATGATACGTTTTGATGTGCTACAATCTTACCCGATTAAATAAATTATAGTGTTGACTCCTAACTGTAAGTGCTTACCGGATAAGGTAAATGAGAGTGATGATTTTTACTGATAAACGCTTACCTGAGTAGGGTTTAGTACCCAGTTCTTAAGTGTTATTTTGTAATTTTGAAAATTTTGAGTTTTTAATGTCTATTTTTAAGAAATTGTATAAAAACTATTGGAAATCTCTCTTATGGAAAAACCATAAAATTTTAGAATTAAGAGTTTGATTTGATTTAGGGGTTGTTTGTTTTTTTTAAAAACCTTTTAATAGCTCTTAAGTCTGAATCGTTCAGACATTTTTACACACCACCTCTTATTTATCATAACTAAAATAAGACTTCAGATTTTAGACCTCTTAAAAAACAAACGGCACCTTATTGTGTATGGATTTGTAAGGGTTCTTTTAGGTAATTTTTGACGGCTATGCTTATTAATTATTGTATGTAGGGTGTGCATTGTAACACCCAAAAAATGGGACTAACAAAAATTTTCCGGAAAATAGAAATGTGGTATGCATAAATGCCAAAGCACGAGCTCATACAATAGGAACAACAAATGCCTGTTAATTACAAGTTTGTAATAAGACACAATAATAGATGACAACTCCCTAATCTAAGTCTCGCTAGACATAAGATTACAAAAAGGTTGTCAACTATGCCCAAAATAATTGTCTTCAATATTGGCATCCCAAAATGCTCCCAAGCTCACCACTAAAGTCGATTAAGCTTCCTTGGCGCTCGCGCCGCTAAAACCTGAGATACATACCAACAATCAAGTGTTAGACCAAACGGGTCTAGTGAGTTACATAAAAACATAGCATATTAACATAAAGCATATTATGAACAATTAGGACACTTCAATCACCAAAGTCCTTACAGGGTCAATCATGGGGGAGACCCATCACACCAATGAGTTTTACCTCGAGTCAATGTACCTTGATGTTCACTCGCTTGAGCAACATCCCGAAGGCCCGGCACACTTGAAGACTACCTCCCAGGCATTACTCCAAATGGCGGAGGTCTAGGTGCATACCATTATAGTGGCACCTAAGACTACATCCTCCTAGCACTTACTCATGGTTTGTTCTGTGTACTTACAATGTCCGTCTTTATACATAGTTTCAAACCCATAAGATACATGTATAAGACTACAACAATCCCAAGCATAACTTAGGTACAAAACTCTAAGATATGCAAATATTCAATATTATCCATGACTCATCAAGACAAATATATAAACATGCTCAAACATCAAGAATAATAACCTCATCCATGTCCATAACCATATTCAAGGCTAAGATACCCATAATACCAAAATTAGCGGTTAGGTCAAACTTATCAGGTGATCAGATCTTCTCATAACAATAATACATTAAGTATGAAAGCATATAAAATATGTATCTCCTTTGAAAATAATGTAAGAAACTCACTATCTAGGGTTTCACACAAAACCCTAGAAAACTTGGATGAGAAGATGAGAGGGTGAGAACTTGAAGGTGCTTTAAATGCTTCACTTAACGACTCTTGAAGCTTCCTTAACCACCAATAAATGTTCCCAACTAACACTAGGTTTTTAGTAAGTGTTGGAGGGTTTTGGAATGAAGAAAATCGCCCAAGATGAGCTCTTGACCGGAACCAAAACGTGTGAGATGATGAAATGAAGTCTAAATGGTCAAAACAGAGTTTTTATACTCTCAGACCCCGACGGCGACATTGCCCGGCGATTGTGCCATGGGCATAGTCGTGCACGTATGGAAGCCCGCGGTACATGTTCGGCGATTGTGACAGGGCGACATTGCCCTTGTCACTCTCGCAGGTCATAGTCGCCGGGGGTGTACCGAGACCACCCCTCGGCCCGCGATAGTGCCTCGCGACTATGACACTCGCGACTATGACCATTATCATAGTCGCTGGTCACAGTCGCCCAGCACTCCAAAATCCCATTTTCATCGCTTTCGATAACGTTCAACATGTACGAAATCCAAGGAAAACTAACAGGTAAAATGACATAATACTATTCTTAAACCCAAGTAAGAATCCCAACAATTATGATTGATGCAAACACTAAGAAAATTATAAATACTTACCTTACTTTTCCGGGTGTTACATGCATCGAGAGGGTCGGATGGGTTTCGGTGGGTAAACCAAAAATTCGATCAGAATTTTGATATGGAAATCAAGACCCGAATTTTAGGTTTCGGATTTTGGGTTACTTCGGGTTCAGGATGGTACGGTTTTGGGTTGATGTCGGTCGGGTTCGGGTATTATTATAATGCAAAAAGTACATATAAATTCAATCGGTTTTGAGGATGAATTCAATCGATTAAGAGATTGATGAAATTGGTAGTAAGTTTATAAATTATAAAATATTTTGACCGACTAGAATTTACGATTTTCAAAATATAATTAGACAAATAAATATATTTATATAATATATAAAATATATATGTATATTATTCCGGGTTTTCAGATGGGTCGGGTGGCCAAAGATCAAACCCAACCCGAACCCAAATATCCCCACAAAAGTCGGGTTTTGGATTTTCGGATTTCGGGGTATTCGGGTCTTGCAAAAACACTTTATTTTTCGGTTTGGGTTTGGGTTTGGAATTCGGACTATTCGGGTTTTTGCAGACCCCTAATTGTATGTATCTACATAAATTTCTTAAAATTTTAATTAAAATAAACAATTAGTTTTTCAACTAACAATTTTCTTGGTGCAAAAGAATAAAAATTTCATTTCTTTCTCCGTATATCAAGTTCTGAAAAATGCACTAAACTTGAAGTTTTATTTTGTTTCTTTATTTTAAAGAACAATATATAGATTTTGTCGAAACAAACTAAGGGGTTGTTTACCAAATTTTTGATTAAGGGGCTGTTTGGTTGATTTTCCATTAAGTCCTATATGGATAAAGCTGGTTGTGTGGATTAATCTGTCTGTATAGATTGAGAAGGTTTTTGCTTGGGAGGGTTTTTTCATAGATGGAAGGAGTGTGTTTTTTAATTGGGAGAACCAAGTTTGGAAAAATCTTGGCTTTCTGCATAAAGCTCCTCCATAAAAACTTACTGAATAAGCCACTTTCTATATCATTAAGCCACTACCAAACAGTCATGTATAGCTGACCGAATAAGTTGTGAGTTCCATTAAGCTCATTAAGCTGTTAGCAAACAGGCCCTAAAAGTCCTGTATGGATAAATCTGTCTGTGTGGATAAATTTGTCTGTCTGGCTAAAAATGTGGTGTTGTTTACTTTTTTACCTGAATCAACTGTCTGAATGACAAAAATGACTGATCTACCTCTCAAACAAAAATGTGTTGTTGTTTACCTTTTCTTGAACATGTTTGAACCCATTTTGTTTACACCACTTCAATCAAAATCAAACCAAAAAAACCAATACAAACACAGAATCGAATCAAATCAAAATCAATACAAACACAGAATCAAATCAAAATCAAACCAAAAATCAATCAGAATCCATACAAACACAGAATCGATACATGAGAATAGTATTTTGGAACCAAAAAAATACACAAAATCGATACACATAATCGATGGTCGCCGGTGAGGAGGGGGGAGATCGTCGAGGGAAAGGGGAGGGGGAGATCGTCGAGAAACGGATACCTGGTGAAGGGGGGAGGGCGGAGTTGCACCTGGTGAAGGGGGAGATCGTCGAGGGAAAGGGGAGGAGATGCACCTGGATTAATCGATCGGTGCTGCTCTTTCTATGGTCGTCGGAGATGCAGGGGGAGATCGTCGAGGGAAAAGGGATGGTCGCCGGAGATGCACTGGGGAGGGAGGATAGCGTCGGCTTGATTTTCTAGGGTTGGAGGCGTGATTTTGGGTTGTGGCTACCTGATACATTTTATTTTTGTTATGGGTATAAATGTCAATTTTTTGTCTTAATGGGGACAACACCCCCTTCCCCACTTAGCGAATAAGCCCATCTTGTCTGCGCGAATAAGCCATTAAGCCACAAGTAAACACCTCCAAAACGTCTGTACGAATAAGTCAATTTTGTCATTAAGCTCATTAAGCCACAAGTAAACACCTCCTAAGGGGGTGTTTACTTGGGGATTAATGAGCTTAATGACAAAACCAACTTATTCGCGCAGACGTTTGGAGTGTTTACTTGGGGCTTAATGACAAAATCGACTTATTCGCACAAACATTTCCGGCTTATTCACTAAGTAGGGGAAAGATGTGTTGTCCCCATTAAGACATATTTTTGACATTTCTACCCTTTAAAAATAAAGACATGTCTACCCTCCTACTCAATAATCACGCAATAAAAACCTAGTTGCTCGATTTCACCTTCACTGATTGTTCGATTTCACCTTCACTGATTGGTTCGATTACACTATTTCAATTCACTACTGGTTCAATTTCATACTTGTTTCTTCTCCGTAGCTGCTCGACATTTCTGCAATGTAGATTTTTGTAACCATGATTTCTACAATGTCAATTTCATACTTCTTTCATACTTGCTACTTTTTGTTTGAACTTGGCTACATTGTGTTTGAACTTGGAAGTTGAAGTACTTCATGAAATTTTGTTTGATTTTTGGATTATATCAATGAATTTATGAATATATGGCTTAAAAAATAAACAACAATTTATAAAACAACTTAAAATTTATATTCAGGGGTAACTTGGTCATTTCTGTAATTCAGACAGTTAATTCAGATAAAAAAGTAAACAACAACATCAATTTATTCAGACAGACAAATTTATCCAGACATACACATTTATCCATACATGACTTAATGGAAAATTTGGTAAACAACCCCTAAGGGGACGTTTGGTTCGCAGAATGTTTTTGGATGGAATGGAATCTGTCAAAGGAATTTGACTTTGATGGAATTGGAATGAAATGTTGTCAGTTTGACCACTTGTTTGGTTGACAGAATTGGAATGGAATCTGTTAAATGAATTGGAATTTTTCTGTTTGGTTCACATATTGTAGCTTCGGAATTGGAAAGGAATTTTGGTAAATGACCAAAATACCCTTTTTGATTATTTTAATTTTTTAAACAAAAATTACTTTAATAAAATAGTCATTAAATAGTTTAATTTTTAACAAAAATTGTTTTTATTATTTTAGCACATGAATGATGCCGAGAGAGTGAGGAGAGAGAGGGAGAGGGAGAGAGAGAGGAGAGGAGGAGATAGAGGAGAGAGAGAGGATAGAGGGAGAGAGAGAGGAGAGAGTGGAGGAGAGATAGAGGATAGAGGGAGAGAGAGAGAGAGGAGAGAGTGGAGAGAGAGGAGAGAAAGGGAAGAGAGAGAGAGAGGAGAGAGTGGAGAGATAGAGGATCGAGGGAGAGAGAGAGGAGAGAGGAGAGAAAGGGAAGAGAGAGAGGAGAGAGTGGAGAGAGAGGATAAGGTGGAGGAGAGAGAGGAGAGATAAAGAGAGAGGGAAGAAAGAGAGGAGAGAGAGGGAAGAGAGGAAAGAGAAAGAGAGAGGAGAGAGAGAGGAGAGATAAAGAGAGAGAGGGAATAGAGAGAGAGGAGAGAGGGAGGAGAGAGAGGAGAGATAAAGAGAGGAGAGAGAGGATAGAGAGATGACAGAAAGGGAAGAGAGAGAGAGGATAGAGTGGAGGAGAGAGAGGAGAGATAAAGAGAGAGGGAAGAGAGAGAGAGGAGAGAGAGGGAAGAGAAAGAGAGAGGAGAGATAAAGAGAGAGAGAGGGAGAGATAAAGAGAGAGGGAAGAGAGAGATGAGAGGGAGGGAGGAGAGAGAGATAGCGAGAGGAGAGAGAGGGAGATAGAGATGAGAGAGATAGTTGGTGTTTGCTGATAATCAATATTAGTAGGGTTTAGTTTGGAGTAAAGGGTAAATTTGGAATTATCAAAATATAAGATTACATTCCATTGAAATCCTTAGGTTTTAGGATGTAATTTTTAAATCCTTCATTTGTGGAATTTGGTGGAATTCACACATTCCTTCCATAGAAAAGAATGAACCAAACAAGGGAATTGAATTTGGTCAAAGGAATTGGACATTCCAATTCCATCAGAATCTGCGAACCAAACGCCCCCTAAATCTCTATGGAATACCTTCTTTTGAGAAGTTTCTAATTCATAAGATCTATACAAAAAATTAGTTGAAAAATAAAATCTAATATAATTTAATAACTTCTCCCTCTCTTTTCTCTCATCTCTACTCTATCCATACTATACAACTATACACACACATAATTGAATATGCACACAAGGTGGATACATTATCAACATTTTTTTGTTAATATTATTATAGTTTGTGAACACGAGATCTGGTATAGCTTGGACATATATTGTGAACACCAATTAAATCGATAAAAATAAATCTAAAATTTCCACTTGTGAATAAATACTATGTGAACCTTGTGAAAACATTGTGAACGATATAATAAAAAATTTCTTAAAGTTATTTATATTGTGTTTATCTTGTGTACATATCATACATGCTTATATGTTACACATAGAGATACTTATACATTAATTTTTATTTAATACATAACGATTATTATCTTTTTAACCATCTCAATAATTAATAATATTAATTATTTTAAATTAATATAAATCTCACAAATATCACAACGATTTAATTATCTCAAATAACTATCTTGAATCTCTATTATCCAAAAAATAATGGCACGAGTTTTAAATGTTTTTTTGAGTTCCTTCCATCGCTGGCGGTAGTTTCGTATCTATTTCCTTTCGAATTTGGAAAAAAAACAAATGGGGTTTGTGGGCATGGTTTTATACATACGTGTTCATGTATAAACCATTCCATTCAAGAAAATAATTGATTGCAAGAATCACGGAACGGTTCAAACATTAAAGCGTTTGATTTTATCCAATAAATATAAAGAAAAGTTTAAAATAACCCAATAAACTATTTAATTTTGAATGATTATAAATTATTTTTTTGAATGAAAAAACCATTAAATTTTTTTCATTTTGAATGATTAAGTCTCTGAACTATTTTTTCGAATGAAAAAACCATTAAACATTTTTTTATTTTGAATGACTGAGTCCCTAAACGTTTTTTGAATAAATAAACCATTGAACTTCTAAAAATTGATTATCTCCATTTTTTTAATTAAAAAAAGCTACCTATAACTGACTAGGAATGTTTTAAAGTAAAAAAAAACCTAAATCGTTTTACCGTTCTCAAATCTTGCACCGTTAAAACCAACGATATTGCTCTCCCTCGCAACTCCCCATTGCCCGAACGTTGTTGTTTGTTCACCATATTACCTAACACGTTGTTGACCCCTGCTATCGATATCTCTATTTTTGATCTATTTTTTTATCTATCAAAAGAGGGAAAATCAAAAAATATTGCGGTTACAGGTAGTTGTTTTGGGTTAAAAAGTTGTAACTTGTAAGTAACCAATTTTTAAAAGTTCGATAATTTAATTTATAGGAAAAAAAAGGTTTAGGGACTTAATCATTCAAAATTAGAAAGTTTAATGATTTTTTCATTCAAAAAAATAGTTCATAAACTTAATCATTCCAAATGAGAAAGTTTAATGTTTTTTGCATTCAAAAAATTAGTTTAGAGACTTAATCATTTAAAATGGAATAATTTGTTGGGTTTTTGTGAACTTTTTCCATAAATAAAATATATTATATTTTAATTAAATAATTTTGTAATTTTACTGTTTTTGTTTTATTAAAATATATTGTATTGTGTTTTTATTATTGTCATTGTTATCTTTACTTTTGTATATTTTCTTATATTAAATTATGTTTGTCAATTTCGTTTAATAATAGTAAATTAAAAGACTAGTTGTTAGTTGAAAATTATACATTGTATGGTAAAAACTCTAGTTGTCAACTAAAAGGTTATTTATTATCTGAAAAGTTTGTTGTAAGTTGATAAAATAGTCATGTTTCATATAAACTATGTGATAGATTATATAACACTTAGGGGGCGTTTGGTTCGCAAATTCTGATGAAATCTGATAGAATTGGAATGTTGAATTCCGTTGACCAGATTTCATTACATCGTTTGGTTCATTCTTTTTAAGGAATTGGAATGTTGAATTCCAATGAATTCCACAAATGAAGGAAATTCAACATTCCTTGGGGGGAGGTAGTATTTCATTGGAATGGAATGTCATATTTTTTTGGACAAAATTGCCCCTCATCACAATATGCACCACCACCTTCGGCCACTGCCACCGGCCACCACCACCACCGACCACCATTGACCACCACCACCTCCGGCCACCACCACCACCGGCCACCACTACCGTTCAACATTATTAAATGGTATTTTATTAGTATTTTTAATTTAAGCTAGAAATTAAAAAAAACATAAAAGGGTATTTTGGTCATTTGTCATCATTTCATTCCAATTCCAAAGCTACATTCTGTTAACCAAATAGACATATTCCAATTCCTTTAACAGATTCCATTCCAATTTATGTTAACCAAACAGGTGGTCAAACCTGATAACATTTCATTCCAATTCCTTCAAAGTCAAATTCCTTTAACAGATTCCATTCAAACCAAAAATATTCTGCGAACCAAACTCCCCCTTAGGGGTTGTTTGTTTTTTCAAAAAAAACCTCTTAATTCAAACATTTTTACATTCAGACTGTTTGTTTTTTTTATTCCAATTTCCGGTAAGACATTTTTACATTCAGATTGTTTTTTTTTTCAATTTTCAGAAACTCTTAACTCTTAAATACATCCGAAATAAGAAGTGGTGGCCTAATTTCTTAATACCTCTTATTGCCGCCTCATTTCATATGTTCTCCTTTCTCTCAAGACGCCTCCAAACGTTACAAAAAACAAACATTCTTATTGATTTAGATTTCAAACTTCAACACCACCTCTTATTAATCAGAAGTGAAATAAAACTTCAGACTTTAGACCTCTTAAAAAACAAACGTCACTAAAATAACCTCAAAGTGTGCTAAAAATTACTTAATTCTAACATAAAATACATAATCTAGAAAAAGGTGGAAAAAACCCAATATTATGTTGAAAAACTATCTCAGATATTTTCAAAAAGCTAACTTATTGCTTACTAAAATGGCCCTTTTCAATAAGCTCATAAGCTATATTAGTTTATGGCTTCGGAGAATGCCACCTTAACTCAAATGTTGTTCTATTTCGCCAAAGAAGGTTTGTATTTGGAGGTTCCGTTGGGAAGGATTCTTGTTATGACGGTGCTTCATGACAAAGGGTTAGAC
Organism: Arctium minus; assembly: GCA_954870635.1. NCBI lineage: Eukaryota > Viridiplantae > Streptophyta > Magnoliopsida > Asterales > Asteraceae > Arctium > Arctium minus. The sequence goes on from OX941084.1 coordinate 24,588,189, forward strand.
TTGGACCTTAACTCTTTGCTTTCTCCATGTTGTGGAAGCGAGAGTGAAACCATTGAGCATTGCTTCATCTTTTATCCGCCCAATTATGGTGCAATATTTTTCGTTAGTGGGGTTGGAATTTTTCGTCGTCAACTTTGCTTGAAGAATTGTTCATTTGTACGACTTCTCTTGCCATCCCAAAATCACGACGACTTATTTGGAAGACAATAATATGGATGACTCTTTACTTGATATATAATCATCGTAATAATCTGTTTTTTTCTAATCAGGGAAACACTCAGATTGATCGTCTATTTGAGTTCCAACTCCTTACGTTTCTTGGATTTCTAGACGAGCCAATGGGTGCAAGATTTCTTGGACGGATTGATGTAGAGGTCAAGGTCTTGATGGGTATAGTTGGTTTGAGATGTTGTTGGAAATGCCTATGTGTTTTTGGCTTGGACTCTGATTTTTCGCTGCTGGAAATGAGCTTCGGTGTTGGTTTTTTTGTAGTTTTTACTGCTGCATTTTAGCTTTTGTGTTCAGTTTTAGCCTCCTCGTTGGTTATTGTCCTACTTTGCTTTTTCTCCCTCATTTTTGTTCCCTTCTTAGCTAGTTGGTGTTTTTCATGATTGTATTTTGCCTCTTGCATAATTTATTTCATCTCCTCTTGTACTTTTGTGTGTTTATGTTGTTAATCTAATTTCTTGTTTTGCCTTTAATTTTTTTTAGAGTAAACTACGATTTTTGTCCATGTGGTTTGATGTTTATAATAATTTTCGTCCCTGGTCTTTAAAAACTGTTTTTTTCGTCCCTGCGGTTTCCATTTTGCTTCTATTTTCGTCCCTAAGGCTAACTTTGTTAAAACGTCAGTTAAATCAAGGGCATTTTTTTTCTTCTTACATTGTTTTCTATTTAAAAACTTAAAACTCGTCCACTAATAAATTTCAAATGAAAAAAATAAAACCAACCCCAGGCCCACCCCCATCTCCACCGCCTCACCCCAATCCCTTTCCCCTTCCTTTGAACCTTTTCATTTTTCTCGACAACCCAATCTTCTCTTGTGACCCACAACTTAAGAACAAACAAACCACAATTTAGAACACCCAGCCAGAAAACCAAGAACATCCAACCCAAAAGTTAGCGCATTTTGATTCCTTAGTAGATGTCTGTGTATGTGAGAGCTTTGGATCAACAACTATCTATATAGAAACAAAATAAACTGTAAAATTAACAGCAGTTTCCAATGCATATAAGAATAAATTGTCGAAGCTTATATTTTTCTAGAATTTGGTGCACTAATAAACTTGAGATACGAGACATATGGATCATAGATCAGGAACTACCATCTATAGAAGAGATGTTTATGAAAATACAAAAGATAGACAAACACTAGTAAAAGGATGATATATTCTAAGTACTCAATGAAAACAAAACTCCAAAATAGTAGCCGGTTCGGAAAGATATGGCAATCAAATATGGATTTTGCAACAAGATGGCTTTAGCACCAACCTGGACAACCAAATTTTCTTCTTTAATCTGGTAAATTTTTCATAGGCTGCCTTTACTTGCAAGTTTACTTGGGGTCTTGATCCTTACATTATCACAAAGTAATTGGTTTCATTCGTTATCAATTGCCATTTCTAAATTACCTGCTTGTAATTTCTTGATTTTAAATCACTAGAAACCGTTTTGCACCATCTTTCCCAGATCTCCGTTTGATGAATCATCTCAATTATCAGCATCTCGTCTTTTCGTTGTTCAATCCTCAACCTTAAACGGTAACCAAAACCAGCAAAATTGAAAATGGTAACAAAAAATAAAGTCGATAACCAAACTTAATAACCAAAACCAAAACCAAAAACAAAATTGAGATCAGGGTTGAATATAAAGTTCAGAGTGGTACGATTTGGGATCAGAGCAATTATAAGGGAGGGAGGAAGAAAACAGGCCAAGAAAAGCAAAGAGAGGGAGAAAAAGAACACAATGTGGTGAAGGAGATCGGTGGGAGGAAATCAAAGGATGAAGATCGTCGGTTGTACATGCCGGTTGTGGTGGTGCTCACTGGAGATAGAGGGGAGGAGCCCAGTGCAGGGTTGGGGTGGAGAGAGCGTTGTCCTATTAGGGTTATTATATATATATATATATATATATATATATATATATATATATATAGTGTTTGGTTCATTTGAGAAATGGTAAATATATGAGAAATAGAGAAGTAATCTTAGCCATTCATATGGTCAAGATCGGATTTGACTAGTCAAATATTGCGGCTTTGACCGGTCAAAAGTTGCGGCTTTGACTGGTCAAAAATTGCGGCTATCCCAAAAATAGAAGGACAATTTCGTAAATTTTACAAAACACACGGACTGTGTTCATATATGAACATGTATAATTCACATATGAACTATATGTTCATATATGAACCAGTGCAATTCACAACTGAACTCTTTTAACGTGATTCATATATGAATCAGTTGAACTAACTAACAGATTCATATATGAACATTTGTGATTCATATATGAACCTGTATGAATCACAAAGATTTATATATGAACCTTTGTGAATCACAAAGATTCATATATGAATCAGTTGAACTAATTAACAGATTCATATATGAATCTTTGTGATTCATACAAATTCATATATGAACTCATCTCGTGTATTTTACGAAATTACCCCTCTACCTTCTATTGACCACACAAGGAATTATCCGGTGCTTCGCGGTCAAAGCCGCAAATGTTGACCAGATGAATGGCCAAGATTACTTCTCTATTTCTCATATATTTACCATTTCTCAAATGAACCTCTCCCTATATATATATATATATATATATATATATATATATATATATATATATATATATATATATATATATCAATCGAATTATCTATATATTAATATTACGTTAATATTTTAATTTTTAGTAGAAAAAGTAGTTTTAAGTGAAAAGACCAAATTACCACCAAGTTAAAGTACTTTTTCTAACAGAGTTAGTCTTAGAGACCAAAATAGAAGCAAAATGGAAACCATAGGGACGGAAAAAAGCAGTTTTTAAAGATCAGGGACGAAAATCATTATAAACATCAAACCACAGGGACGGAAATTGTAGTTTACTCTTTTTTTTTTTTTTTACTTTATGATTGTCAAACATTGATTTATTGTAACTTTAGAATTTGTTTTGGTATTTATCGTGTTTTTGCTGCTTTTTACATATTTAACTCTATATGTTTACGGTGTTGGTACAGTACTAGTACCAACTTGTTTCAACCGAAAAACTTGATAGATAGTTAAGTTGATTGGTATTGATAACAAAATTTCCATACTAATTATAAGATGAATCACACATGATATAGAGTAACAATCCTGGAAATGTACTATGTTCACCCCTAAATTTCACGCTGAAAATGGTCATATTTACACCCCATTCAAAAAAATATGATTGAAATGAGGACTATATGTGTACCGGGCAATGCAACAATATGTAAACTTTTATTGTAAATTGAAAATGGAATATTAATGAAATGCTCGTTAAAAGACAAATACAAAATTTTATGGACTACTAAAAAATTAAAGTTTTTTTAACCTATAAAATTAAATAATATCGATAAACACGTTTAAATATATAGTAAAATAATCGAGTCGTAACAAAATAGTTTATCATTATCTTTTAAAAGAAAATATTTGATTATTAATAATAAAATAGATTACATATCTATTTTTAGATACAAAATATATAAATCATAACAAAATTTGAATTAAACAACTTATATGAAAAACGAAATTAAGACATCGATATTTAAATAGGGTGGGTTCAAATGAAAATCGTTTTTTGGTTCTAAACCAGGGAACAAAGGAGAGTGTGTCACGTGTCCATACATTCACGGGTCATTCATGTATCATTTATGGTGAATACTAAATAATACAATATTCAAGATAAATAATACACGATGTATGATGAATAATACATGAATCATGAATAGTGCATGAACGTCTACCTTCGTTATTTATACTGAATGTGGACGATTGGGGTCACGTGTTGCACTATCTTTTGTCCCTTGGTTCACAACCGAAAACGGTTTTCAATTGAACTTTTCTCTATCTAAATGTATTCCATTTTTTTCAAACACTAAATTTTGTCGATTCATGATAAATTTTTGTATCATGTTGTATTTTATGAGTACAAACTAGTTTTCTTAACATTGTGGGTTTAGCTTAAATGATAATAAGACTTTGATCTTTGGGGATCCTCTTCAGACGTCACCAGTTCGAGTCCTGCAAGACCACTGGAATTTTCCTGGCTGCTAGGACCCTGAGGACTAAGGTTAGTCAAAGATACATCCAATCTACACCAAACATCCACGGTTGAAGAAGAAGAAGATGATATTAACATGTTAAACATTTACAACATTTAAAACAAAAATAATTTTATTTAAGAAATAATAATACAAAATGGTTAAATGCACAATAACAACATATTTTAGAACATATTTTGTTTTACTTTTATTTTGTAAATTTCGTTCATATTAAATAATTTAGTATTGTTATTTTACGTAAATAACAATATATTTTAGCTTGTGTTAATTGATATTGATTTACATATTTTAATTATTATATCACATAATTCGATTATCAAGACAGTTAAAGATTTTAAGGGACCGTTTACCAAACGTTTACCTGGGTAAGTGTTTAATTACCAAGTCACATATATAACTTTACCGGATGAATATGGTAAGGACCAAAAATCTTACCCGTTAAGAGCGAGACAATAACCAAAAGTCTTACACGATAAATGAAGGAGACGACTCTTACCACGGTAAGCGCTTACCAGGTAAATTGTTGCATACAATGTCGCTTTAGTGGACTAAAATCTTACCTGGTAGGTAAGTGATCGTGTTGAATTTTACCGGTAATTAAGCACTTACCGGGTAAGTGTTTGGTAAACGATCCCTAAATGTCTTAAAGATAACTGCAAGAGTTGTCTAATTGTTATCAAAGGGTCTTTGGCCTAGCGGTATCGGAGCCTTTGGCTTCGTGGGAGGTCAGGGGTTCAAACCTCACCAAAAATGAAGAGGGTGTGTAAGTTTATTTGTTGCATTTACCATATATATATATATATATATATTATATTATTTAAAAAAAAGAGTTGTCTAATTGTTAAATTCAGATTTTCATTATAATATAGGGTTACTTTCATTAATTGGTAATGACATTAAAAAAATATTATATTGATTTAATTTGATAATCACTCTAGTAGTCTAGTACACTGCATTGACAAAAATGAAACAAATATTATCCTAACATGTGTTAAACTTATAGGTCGTTTATCAAATGATTATCAAGCAAGTGTTTATCATATTTCACTTATCTTATTGGATGAGACCGAAAATATTTTCAGATAAGAGATGTATGAATGACTGAGAATTTTACCCGACAAGTGAAGGAAATATTTTTACCTGGTTAGTGTTTACCAAGTAAGATACGTTACCAACAATTCATTTTGATGAGTAAGAATAGGGGTGTATGTAGATTGAGTTGAGTGGTTTGAGACATCTAAATAACCTAACCCAATTACAATGATTTGAAAATTCTCAACCCAACCCATTACAAAGTGAAACCCAAAGCAACTTTTGTGAGTTTTGGGTTGGGTTGTGATAGCGGAAAATCGTATAGGTCCACAAAGTGGCCACTATGTTGCCACAATGGCGGTGCAAGTACACACCGAACACTATGATCGCTACAAGTAATAAAGTGGTAGAGTACCAAGATCGTTTCCACAGGGACTAGTCAACTAAGAATCAGAGAACTTTCCATGAACTTCTAGTGCTTGGTTGATTTTTTAGAACAATATCAATATTTTGTGAGTTTTAAGCGAATTAAACAACGATTAAACGGAATTAACAGTATTAAAGATAGGATGTGGGTACAAGCATTGACTAAGACTGATGTAGTAACAACTTGGTTAGAAACAAAATGACACACGACAGCCTTAAAAACCCTTTTCTCTCAAAAATGAACCTTCTCGGAACGTGGCCACGTTGTCCCCACTTTGTCACCACGTTGGCCAACTCTAGACTTGCCGACTTAACTAAGTAAACCTCTAAGGATTTCAGTTCCACCAGTATAGATATGGACGCCCAAATCTCTTTGTGACACCCATATCAACCGACATTTGAACCTTAGTTATAGTCATGCAAAAACCCGTATCTCTACGTGGTTATAAAAGACTTTCTCAAATCTTCTTTGCATCACCCAAGCCGTATTTCAGATATGCCCCTCTCGAGGTCTAAGATCTAATATTAACACTAACAAGTGATCGGCTTGTCCGCGTTGAGTTGAAGCCCCGACTCAAGTGACCAAGTCTAAGAGTTAGCAATGATAGCAACACCCAAGTGTTGCCTACTAGTCTTAGCTTTGGCTCATACCCACACCTAAATGGGTGTTTAGCTCATAATAACAGTAAAAGACATGGGAGAAGAAGGAGAGAACTTAAACATAACTTGCATAAATAACTAAAGAGTTGTTGCCAAAGTGGTGACAAGGTGGCCACTTTGGCGACAACTTTTACAAAGAAGTTAAAATTAAATGCAACTAAGTACAAGCTTAAAAGAGAGACTAGAAATTAAATGATTAAGCTCCAGAAGTCTTCAATGCTCCTGGAAGTTGTTGTGTGCCCAAATGGTTCCTCCAAGCCCTCATTTATAGCCCAAGGAAGAGAAAAGTGTTGATATGACTATTCCTCAAAAGTAGCTTTTAAGGAAGAGTGTTGAACTTTCCTTGGACCTCCACTTTTTGTCCTCTTCCTTGAATATTCTAGTGAAAGATCAGAAGACTCTTTACATTCCCTCAGAAGTCAAACTTTCCGAAAATGGCTGGAACTTATCAACAAATTTTCAGCTCATGTTCAACGTGGTGACAAGGTGCCAGAAAGGTGGCCATTTTCTGCACAAAAGTTAGTGAAACCGAAATTTTTGCATTCTTGAGACTTCATCATCATGTTTGAACACTTAAGACCAAATGAAGTAGATGAGAGACAAAAAGGGTGAAAATGTGGTAAAACGAATATAAAAAGAGAGGAATTAACTCTCAATATTTGAGAGTTATCAAGTTGACAGGTTACCATCATTAATTTAAACCAGATACGTATATGTGCGTGATGCGGCTCGAAACATCTCAAATCTAAAACTGAGTTCTCGAAAGAATAATCTTGTTTCATATTCAGTTATATTCTCCATCACACGATGCCAATTTTATGGTTTTATATGTTTTTAAATCGCATATCGGGAATATAAAATTCAAGGTTACGTTGTGTCAATTGGTAAAAAAAAAAAAGTATATATCTTCAATTTTTGGTAATTTTTTTAGTATCGTTCATCACTCGATTTACTCTTATACATGTATCACATAGGAAATATTGAATTGGCGATACACAAGTACATACAACAATTAAACAAAATGTGTTTGCAAAATATAAAAATGTGTTTACATACAAACATCATGCATGTCTTCACCTAAACAAGCGATATTACTTAGGTCTTGTTTGTTTTTTTCATTTTAAGCTCTTAATCACCATTTATGTATTATTCAGTCAGACGTTTTATAATTTAGACCGTTTGTTTGTTTGTTTTTATTTATTTATTATTTTTAGACCCTCTTATCTTCTTAATATGGTTTGGACAAAAAAATGGTAACCTATCTCTATTTTCGTCCAACACAATTCTTACGAGTTCAACGCCCTGAATTTGCAAAAACGTAAAACTCGAAGATTTTAGATCTATGTGTTGTTTTTCCAGAACATCTTGAATCACTTAAATTGGGCTTTTGGTGTGTGAGATATGATTAAAACTCCACAGTCTCGCAAATATATATGCCAACATTCTTCTTTTGTTTCTTTTTTCGTTTCGTCCTTCGATCGTCGATGTTCAATTCAATTGACGTATTTAAGTTGAGTTTTTTAGGGATAAAATAGACAATTATACATATTCAGACGTTTGTCAGTTTACAAAAACAAACAATCTTATTGATTTTGATTTAGACTTCAGCACCACCTCTTAAAAATCAGAATTGAATTCAGACTTCATACTTCAAACACCTCTTAAAAAACTAACGCCGACTTAGTTACATATATTTGTATGCATAACTTAATACAACTCTCTTGCTGCTATTAAATTTACGACAATAGCAACAATATGTAAATGGAAAATAATAATTAGACAAAAAAATGGAGAAAATGATGCTCAAAAAACAAGAATGAGACTCATACTAAAAAAATATAAATAAAACTTTATATTGTATATAAATACAATATATTAGCGACATGTTGAGTTGGGTTGAATTCGGATTAACCCGATTTCAACCCTATTAATTGAAGGTTTGACGGGTTGACGATTTAACAAGTTGGGTTTAATTGAGTTTTTTAAAGGTCGGGTTAACTGTTTTTTGTACAACCCCTGGCCAAGAATGTTACTTGATAAGATAAATAAGAGTGATAATTCTTTTTCCATAAATGCTTACCCGTAAAGGCGTAAACTACCCTATAAACTATATTGTTTAAAACAAAAAAGGAGTTAAAAACAAGTTTATTTATTTATTCGGTAACAACTAATGCTTATTAAAATATGATTACTTTAATTTAACAAATATATATAATATTGAAAAGCCAATATTTTCTCGATCGGTTTGTTCGTTCATTTGAACCTAAAAAACAAAAAAAGCGTGTTTGAAGAAAGTGTAGGTGTGGACGGATGACTAAAAAGAAACACGGGGTACACGCCAACATCTCACATTTATCTCGTGCTCAACTCCCATATTATTCTATTCATCCAGATCCCAACACCCCCATCATATTTATCACATCCATCATCCATAACTACTTCCCATTTTCTCTCTCTATCTCAATCTTAATTCTTCCATCATATCAAATTCAGTTTGTTGCTTTGAAAGTAATCATGTCAGGATCATCCACTGTTGAAATCGATTTCTTTCGTCTCAGAGGCGAAGCATCCGTCATTTCACCCGCTCCGAAGAAGCTTTCTGATCGTCGAGGTAGGTTTATATGTAATTTGATGTTGATTTTGTTAAGTTGTTTGATTTCTGTGTGTTAATCGGATTGTTTACTGATCGGAATCTGTACGTTTGCAGATATTCAAGGCGTGATATCGAAGATCAATCCGGAGATTCTTAAAACTGCGATTGCTTCTGCATCTGCCAATACGAGTTTCGTGGCGAACAAGTCGTGTCCGTCTCCTCAGCGAACTCAAACTCAAACTCTGCCTGTTTATAGTCAGGATTGTGGCGGTGTTCAAATCGCTAGAGGCGCTGCTCCGTTGACTATATTCTACAACGGAAGCGTTTCGGTTTTTGAAGTTTCTCCTGATTTGGCGGAGAGCATCATGAGACTTGCTGAGAGTGGAAGTTCACCAGGTTCTAAAAATGTTGTGGAATCAACAGCCGCGAATTCGAAGCCTGGACCGTCTCCAGGCAATCAAAATCAAGCTATAGCCGGATCACTCAACAAAGGTATGTATAATTCATTAATTAACAACTTTTGATTCTTAATTAGTTTTTCGTGAATTACGTCAACATTATACATACATACACACACACACATATATATATATATATATCCCTTGCTTATGTTTATTTGGTTAATTTTCCACAGATCTACCATTGTCACGGAAGAAATCATTGAGGAGGTTTTTGGAGAAACGCAACGAAAGGTGCGTATTAAATTTTTGTTTTCATTTAGCACTAATTTTTTTTGAGTCAATTACGTTTATCAGATCACAAAATATGATATATTATAAATTTCTTAAACATGTGATATCATATTTCAAAACTTAGCATCTCCAGCGAATAACATAATTTACAAATCAAACACAATAATATAGTACATATTATATACAATTAATTGATACTTTGTCGAAGGTCAAGCAACAACTAAAATTGGTTGTAAAACATCATTTTTCTTTTTACTTCTTTAAAAACATAAACACAAACGTAAACAATCAATTGACCGCCAAATGGGGCTTAAGAACATCTCCAACAGATTTTTTAAAAGTTTTTTAAAATGAAGAATAAAAGTTCAAATCTCTAAAAAAATTACAAAATTCTTCATTTTAATGATTAAAAATATTTCATATATTTAATAAAATATTATTTTTTTCTCCTAAATATTTCATTTAAAGGTTTCTTATTGGTAAAACGTAATAAAAAAACATTTTTATTTTATGATAATTACTTTTGGAGAGTTCTCCAAAATTTGGAGAAACTTGTGCATTTTATTCTATTTTCTCTATTTTTGGAAAATTTGTTCGAATAAAAAAAAATCTAAAATCCTTATTTTTTTCATTTTAGAGATTGATATAAGTCTTCATTTAACACCATGCCTGTACTTTTGCTTTAATTATCTATAACATTTTTGTAGCTTGAACAAATTTATAAATGTGAAAGCAAATATAGAAATTGTAGTTTTTAAATTTGAAAGATTATAATAATTAATGTGTTTTGTGTTTTTTCCAGGCAAGTGTCGATATCTCCATACGCGTATTCACAAGGAAACGCATCTTCGCAGTGCTGAAAAGAGGAAAGAGAAGATATATATATATATATATATATATATATATACACATCATCTGGAAACAGTCGACTTTTGATTTCTTTCTTTTTTCATGAAAAAGACATTGGGTATGGATGGAGTTAGCCAGTTAGGCCAGTTTCAGAGAAGATTCTTTTTCTATAGTTTGGATCCTTTTTGGTGGTCACCATCAACATACATTGACCACATTTGTTTTGTTTATTATCTACTTATGTTTGTTCAAATTTGACCAACTCATTTGTAAACGTGACTAAATATATATTTAATTCAATTTCCCTTTGAATTTATTTATTCAAATAACATTTCACAATCTTTTTGAATTCAATAAAAAAGAACTACATCAAACAAACGCAATCTTCCACTGATATGGAGTACAAACCAGGAATAACGTCGTAGTGATTTATTTTTGTTAACCATGGACGTCCGGGTCAACTTACGAGCACCTTGACTAATCTCAGAGAACAACCAGGAAAATCATTTATGACCTTGCAGGACTCAAACTGATAACCTCTGAGGAGGATCCCCAAAGACCCAACTCATAAGGTCGTGATTTTGGAAATTACGGCTAGGGAAAAATAGGATGCTCCTGTAACGAGATGAACAACTTTATTTGCAGACTATAAAAGAGAGAAACATTAGCCAACTTGTAATATCCTGTAATTTACGTGACATTATTATAGAAATAAATGTTTGGTTTAAATTTGGAAGCCTTATATAACTAGAGGGACTAGATATGTCAATAAGCAAAAAATTGAAAATTAGGAATAACTTATTCATGGGGATGGCTGCCGTATGGTTACTATCAAAATTAGAATTATATTTTTTTTTATATTTATCCTTTTGATTGAGTAATATTTAGTTGAGGGGAATAAAAACGTGAGTTAAAGTTGAAATAATTGGAGTTTTAAGCATCAATATTAGGGTTTTGAGGTTAGGTGTGTTGGAAGTTTTGATCGTGACTCTAAAGACTCGTTGAAGAAAGCCGATGGGATTTTCATTAGCGATTTTTGGATGTTAGCTAAGGTACGGATTCCATATTCTTCCCTCATTAATTTGTGTTTATTTGAGTCGTTATATAAGTGTACGGCTTTTCATGTTCCCCACTTTTGTGTTTATTCGATCCGTTATTTATGTGTTAATTCCGTTTACATTTATTTGATTCGTTACATATATATATGTACGATTTCATTGCCTTTTCTTTTCAACTCTTCCGTTCGATTTGGTTAATGTGTTATTTCTTCCATCAATTCGGTTTGCTTTCTCGTCCGGTTAGTCTACCGTTAGTTCTCTTTTGGTTTTGCATTCGATAAATCAAGGTTTGAATATGTTAAAAACGTCAAATCATATTTATAAATATGCTGATTTTCACTTTGAAAATTTCGTGTTATTTGTAAAAGTCATAACAAATCACTCGTTTATCGGATTAAGGCATACGATTAGGTTTTGAAAAGCTGGAGATGTCGTCTACGATTTACTGTCACACGAGAAAACTCTGATTTTTAAGCTAAAGTGTCTAAAATTTGGGTTTTTCGAAACTGGTCTCGTTTTAGACGAGAACAGCGCAATGTTTTTCGAAAATTCGTATAAAATCTATTTTAAATCGGATTCAGTCCATTCTTGATTCGTTGGAATCCTAAGACGTTTATTCAAAAATTTTGTTTAGATATATCTTTTTAAAACCTCCTTGAAGTATGAGAAAATATTGGAGTTTTAAACTTATAAAGTGTTGAAATAAGAATGCATTGATTTTGAAATGTTGCAAGTGTGAAATTCTTAGTATTTCGGATTTTATTCGCCATATGTTTTGGTATTTTGCAAGAGTTCCTGTACGAAATTGTGTCAATGGTTTACCACACTCGTGCCATTTAATTTCCTTCGATTCGTAAGTCTTTTAATTTAGAGTGTTTGAAAATAAAGCTTTTAAGTGGAGCGGTTAATATTTTTGTACGTTTAAATACTTTTTTTTATTCGCTTTGTAATTCGTATGATTTGAGATTCATTTAGTATGATCACATGTGTTGTGGCATATTTTGAAGTTTATACGTTAAGGTGTACCGAGCTACTAACCACCTATGGGGGTACCATAGGCACGTCATTATGGCACCGATGGCGTGACACCACCCGTGGCGGTGTGATCAGTCCACGGCGTCTCCTTTTGATTTTGTGTGCTCTGATGAGAGCTGGCGTTGTGTGATGGGAGGCGTATGGGTCGACCCTAGTTTGTAGGGTGGATGACGGTGTAGTGCCCAACACCGCATCTCACATTATTTAGTACAACTGGATGAGAATGTCCAACGTACGTGCCTATGTGACTTATGTCTGACACTTGTTGTATCTGTTTATGAGTGACATGAAACTCAAGTGTATGCGTTTATTTGTTCGAACTCGGTATGCAATCTTATGATATGATTTTGATTTAAGCTTCTCAGATTAGTTTGGTATTTAGTTGACAATATTTGTTTTGATTTGACAGTCTTGAACTTGGACAAAATTACTGTCTTGATATATGAATTTGGATTTATTCATTTTGTTATGACTTTTGATTAATCAATTAATTTTGAGTCTTTTGGTCTAATTTCTTTTGGTTTCGTGTTCTTTGTTTTGGGGTATTAAAGTCTGTAGTTGAAGTTAGATGTGGAATGATTATATTCAATTTAGCTTTCGTCAACACTCAAAAATTCAAGGCTCTTGTCCAAAATTCAGATTTTTATTATATTCGGTATTGAGTTCGATTATTCGTTTGTTATCTATTGTATCTGTGCACTGAGCGTTTGGCTCAGCCGCATTTCTTTGTTCGCGGCAGGTATTCGAAGGGAATCTAAAGGGTTTAAGAGATTCAGAGCTTCATCCTATATAAGAGGTTTGTTGGTAAGAGGTTGTAGGTTTTTATTAATGTTTTGATGTAAGTATTGGAAGAAAGAAAGTGTATCGTTCGAGGCAATTATTAGTTTTGATGGTGATTATTTTAATTAAGGTTTAATAATGCTCTGTATGCTTTTGTTAGCAGTTTGTGTTAGGTTCAGGCGTAACCTCCTTTTCCATCTCGGGAAGGGGGTGTTACACAACTCATATATCAAAGTTATACAATCGTATATACCACAAAACCCAATTATTCATCGTCTTCCAAATGCATGAGTCAACATCCCATCCCAACCAACATGTATCTTCGTTGGTTTTGGATTGTTTGATGCTCAATCATCTACAAATCAATGAACATTTATGTGTAGGTAGTAGGGTGACCTAAATCAGGACGCTCTTGACAATCCGTTGTAAAAGGATGGTTAATATGCATTATTACATCATTTTCCAAGCACAAACCAACAATCTCGACATTCTTCCTTCACAACATATTATTTGTACGTAAGCAACCAGAAACATTCGCCACATTGAATTACTGACTTCATCCGTTATGCCTAACCGCCATAGTTGCTTCCACAACCAAAGTTGGGGTCACCAGGTCAGTACAATACCCCAATGACCTCAGGCTTCTTAGAGCAGTTTAACATGCACTCTTTACTATATTAAAGTCGTGAGCGATCCCTATCCCAATACCACTATTTATCTTCAATACAAAGTTGTGTAAATGAATATTGTTACATGTTAATTATAAGTAATAACATTTATCAGGAAGAAATTTCACTGTTCATGAACAGTAACTTACATATTTGGTCCTTCAGGTTTTTAGTAAATTACAGATTTGGTCCTTGAGCTTTTATCTTTTTTTTTCTATGTTTATAGAGTTACAGATTTGGTCCCTATAGTTTTATTTTCCTCTTGGATTTAGTCCCCATAATTTGTTGATTCCAAAATAGACTTTCGATTTTGCATTTGCGTAACGTTTTGGTCCTCGAAAGTAAAAGTTGTTAGCTTCTGACCGTTAAGTAAATGACATTTCGATCATTTATAACTTTTTCATTTTCTAATTTAAATAAATAAAAGTTATATTATAAAAATTATTTTTATTATATAAGCATAAAAATAAGTAATAACATTTATCAGGAAGAAATTTCACTGTTCATGAACAGTAACTTACATATTTGGTCCTTCAGGTTTTTAGTAAATTACAGATTTGGTCCTTGAGCTTTTATCTTTTTTTTTTCTATGTTTGTAGAGTTACAGAGTTGGTCCCTAGAGTTTTATTTTCCTCTTGGATTTAGTCCCCATAATTTGTTGATTCCAAAATAGACTTTCGATTTTGCATTTGCGTAACGTTTTGGTCCTCGAAAGTAAAAGTTGTTAGCTCCTGACCGTTAAGTAAATGACATTTCGATCATTTATAACTTTTTCATTTTCTAATTTAAATAAATAAAAGTTATATTATAAAAATTATTTTTATTATATAAGCATAAAAATAAGTAATAACATTTATCAGGAAGAAATTTCACTGTTCATGAACAGTAACTTACATATTTGGTCCTTCAGGTTTTTAGTAAATTACAGATTTGGTCCTTGAGCTTTTATCTTTTTTTTTTCTATGTTTGTAGAGTTACAGATTTGGTCCCTATAGTTTTATTTTCCTCTTGGATTTAGTCCCCATAATTTGTTGATTCCAAAATAGACTTTCGATTTTGCATTTGCGTAACGTTTTGGTCCTCGAAAGTAAAAGTTGTTAGCTCCTAACCGTTAAGTAAATGACATTTCGATCATTTATAACTTTTTCATTTTCTAATTTAAATAAGTAAAAGTTATATTATAAAAATTATTTTTATTATATAAGCATAAAATAAAGATCCCTTAACATGCATCGCATCTCAATGACTGTGTCTTCTCCAACCCAAAACATATGTAAAATTTGTTTAATTCATATTTTTATTATAATTTAATTTAGTCCCCATAATTTGTTGATTCCAAAATAGACTTTCGATTTTGCATTTGCGTAACGTTTTGGTCCTCGAAACTAAAAGTTGTTAGCTCCTGACCGTTAAGTAAATGACATTTCGATCATTTATAACTTTTTCATTTTCTAATTTAAATAAATAAAAGTTATATTATAAAAATTGTTTTTATTATATAAGCATAAAATAAAGATCCCTTAACATGCATCACATCTCAATGATTGTGTCTTCTCCAACCCAAAACCTATGTAAAATTTGTTTAATTCGTATTTTTATTATAATTTAATTTAGGTTTAATAACAATGTAACTTTTTTTAAGTTTAATGATTTAATGTACCATTTGCCAATTTATTTTCGCTTCCTATCATATACACACACATCATCCTCATAAGGCATTTTGTAAATTATAGTGATGCTGCTAACAGACACAAAATGTTTTGTTCTCATAATTGGTGATGCTCAAATTTATGGTCTTAATATTTTTTTCCATCCGCAGCAACGCGCGGGCATTAATCCCACCTCGTTAATAAACAATATGGTTATTTTAACATTTTGTTATGTATTTTAGCAGTTTTACCAAACACTATACAAACAATTAGTCATGTCGTGTCTAATCTAGTACTGTTCCATCATGTCAGTCCACAAGTACCAAAATGCAATCAACATACTTGTTGCAATTTCTTATAGATGATGCGAATTTACCCGACAAGCCATCAAAATCAGATTTGACAAATGTCCATAATTAACGGGAAACAATTCTTACTACAAATATGTTGGTTTTGTTGTATCCAAAGAAGCGTGTATTAGAACATCCATATCAATTTTGCAATTAGTCTTGTAAAATGACATGGACATGTCATGTAGATTGCAAGAGTTATGACACTTTCTAAATTAAAATTATCATGTGCAATTACAGCTAGATAAACCATTAACATTTTTATTTAATTTAATTCAATTATTAGTTTGTTTAAACATTAATTATTAATATATATATATATATTAAATTTAATTCATTTATTAACTTGTTTGAACTTAATTTTTAGGATGTTTATTAAAATTTCTATCCACAATTTATTTTAAATAAAATGATATTTTTATGGAATATTTTTTTATTTAAATTACTAATTTGGTTACTAAAATAAAAATACATTACTATAAATAAATTACGAAAATACTACTACTAATGATAAACTTACACAAACATAAATAAAATTACATGAGAATATAATCTACTACCTCTAATTACTAAATAAAACATAAATATTACATCATCATTCATTTAAAACATGTAAATTTGTTTTTTTGTATAAACTTCGTTGTGCCTCAGTCATTGTTGATTTATCAATTTCCCTCAATTTGATTGCCAATTTTTGTTTTCAATGTTCTCCTTTTTTTTCTCACGTTCTTTTCTAATACACGTACTTCTTTTTTCTTTTCTCATTCTTGCATAATGTCTGTGAATTTGTTTATTGCATCTTTTATTCTTGTCAGTATTAAATTATGTTTCAATTTTTTTTGAAATATATAATATTTATATACGACAAATGCAACAAATAAACTCACATACCCTCCTCACCTTTGGTGAAGTTTGAACTCTTGACCTCCTAGGAGGCCGAAGACTTCGATACTGCTAGGCCAAAGACCCTTTGGTTAAATTATGTTTCAATTGCTAGCGGCATACTTTCAACAGATTCGAATAACAAATTTTTTTTTGCTTACCTATGTGTTTTATTCATTGTCAATTTATTTATAAAATATAGTGAAAGAAAATAAAAAATAAAATTTTAGTTATGTTTTATATTTTATAATTAATTTGTTATTTATATTATAATTTACTATATTATTTATAATATAATTAATTTATTATTTATATTATAAATAAATCATATATTATTAAAATATGTAAATATAAATTATAAAGTAGTTAATGATATGATAGTGGATACCGCTTTTGCAAGATGTATATAATTCTATTGATATGAGATATTATTGAAAAGTTGATGTGACACTTTTAAAAGAATATTAATATTACATTAATGTAGATGATCTAAATTGAAACATTATTCATTTAAAAGACATATGTTTGAATCTTCATATCCTACTTTATCTCAAGCATAGAAATTTCCATCAAGTATTCCTTTCAATATTTAACTCGTGTAAATATGACTACACGTCCATCAACCTAACTTGTCGTAGACACGAAACCTATCATCGGATTCACTAAGCATCTTCATTTTCTACTTGGTGTCAAAGGAAAGTAAATTACAGTTTACTGTTTACACTTATTAAATGATGAAAAATAAACCAATAGGCTGGACCAACATCTAGCTGGGAGAGGGCAATTAGGAAATCAAATATGTGTCAAATCGTAGACCCACATAGCAATTGGGATTGGAAGATACAAGATGTATGGTCCATTGCCCAACCCATTGACGATATAAATTATCATAGATAAATTCCAAATATTTTACCGTTAAGATTCTTACAACTAGACAACATACAAATAGTTGACGAATTCAATTTATTAGGTAAAACATCTTGGCTTTTCACCATGTGCAATTGAGACCACTCGAAATGTGGCCTTTTTGGATTCCTTGTTGGTATATGTAATAGGTGAAAGTACATACATATATGGTTTATGAGAATAATTAACTATTAAAATAAAGGTTCAACCGATATATAGTGCATATGAAAAAGATAATGGAATAAATTATTTCTGAAGCTGGTATTTTGGATTAATACTTAAGAGGTTAATTAAACATCCTTTTAAATAGAATTGTAGAAGATAACACATTTTGAAGAATCAAATTAAAGGGGAACTTTTTTTAGGCAAATGAATGATCACTTTAACGTTGTTTTGTCATATTGATCGTCAATGGAATCCATGCCCAACTAGATTATACCATATCTTCATTATTGTGAGGAATCAAATTAATACTTTGACGAGTTTTTGATTGTCGTAACAATACATGTTTTTTTATTAAGTCCGTTGGCTTTTAAAAGGAATGACTTTTCATTAAGTATTCAACAGAAAGTAGCTTAATCATTTGAGAATTCCAAATTTTGTGAGATCTGTGAGACCTGTCTTAAGCCACTAATTTAAGATAATTAACGTTATTTATTGATGAGATAATTAAGTAGATAATCATCGTTATTTATTAAATAAAAATTAATGCATTTTTAGGTAGTTCTACACATGTCTCTTTTTCTCTCTCTCTCCTCTCCTCTCTCTTTTTATCATACACACATACACAATTAAATGTGCAAACAAGGTAAAAACATTATGAACACAATGTAAACAACCTTAATTTTTTTACTAGGGTGTTCATAATGTTTACATGGTGTTCACAAGTGTTAACTTTAGATTTAGTTTTATTGTTTTTGTTGGTGTTCACAAGTAGTAGGTTTAGTTGTATGTATATTCAATTATGTGTGTACGAGTATTTTATGGAGAGATGATAGATGAGAAAGAAAATAGGAGATAAAAAGAGGCTTTTAATTTATATTTGATTTTTTTCAACTACTTCTTTATGATGTAAATTAGATCTCACAAATTAAAAAGATCTAATCAATAGAAAGATATAATTGTTTGTTAGTTTTGACACATATTTCATACAAATATGCGATTTTCATCCAATATATAATCTTTTAACTATTTGATGAACCAATACGGAGTTTTGTTGGATTTAAGGAAAAGATGCGACCAACGTTCAACATATTCAAAACCGGAAATGTTGCAATAGTTTATTTTCAACCATCTTTATCTTTCTTTATATATATAAAAGGAAAATCCAAGAGTGATGAGGTGACACCATGAGAGGTCTTCATTTCTATTTATCTAAATTCTCATAATTTTGAATTTTTTTTACTTAAAAGAATTGGCCTTGGTGAAGAGATGAAACATTGTTGTTAAGGTTGTCCCACATTGGTTGAAAGATAGAAAATTCAAAGATGAAGATGTGTGTATAAGGGGTAGATTAATGTTGAAATAATGTGAAATGGTGTTTAGTTAAATATAGCTAAACCCAAGTTTAATGATTAAGTTAAGTTCATATTAGTCATTTTCATTTATTTTAAAATGATTTTGACAAAGTTTAATGATTTTAAACAATTAAACAATTAATAATAAACCTAATCATTATTATTTTTTTGTAAGCTAACAATGTTAATATCAAAAGTTTTGTTAAATGAGTATTTTATTTTTTTAGTAAGATACCAAATGTTTATAAATCAATACTTTTTATTTTTATTTAGTTTTACTTTTCTTTATCTTTATATATATAAAAAAGGAAAACTTAAGATGATGACATGGCACAATGAGAATCAAGAATTCATCAAATTGTAAATTGTGGTGAATACCTCATTGTCCCACATTGCTTGAATGTTCATCCAAAATTTGACCCATTTTTTGATTAAATATTCTTTTTTCAAACAAAACATTTCATTTATAAGTTAATTTCTTTTTCATTTTATATAAACCAAATTATGAACAATCTTTGTACATAAAAAATCAAAAGCCTAAAATCTTTATATATATAAAAGCAAAACCTTAAGTCGATAGGTTTACATTTGCTTATCAGAAATTCTCTCTGTAAACCTAAACCTTTATTGAGTATTAATCATATGACTAGAAGTTGTGGCTCATTTATTGTTCTTCATTAATTAATTATTGTTCGTGATTGCTCTGTATCTGTGATCTACATATATCTATTAATAGACATAGATAAATTAAAAAATTTATCTTTTTTTCTTTTTAATTAATGGTCATAGATAAAATTTGATTTTTTTCTTACATAAATAACAAAAAACGATAAATTTCTTAAACACAACTTAAATTGAAAAGTTTTTTTTGGACTATTATAAACGGATTTGGAGATATATATCAAATAAATTGCATAAAAAAATTAAAATATTCAATACTTAACTTATTTTAAAGGTATTGGCAAGATTTTTTTAACGGTGTAATTTATAAAATAAAATACGTATTTTTAATATATTATTAGTTAAATTATAATTAATTAATTAATATTATAAAAGTATAAAATGAAAAAAAAAAAATAAAAAAAAAAAAGTAGAAAAGAAACCAAAAGAAAAGGAAAAAGAACAAACTATAAGCACTATAATTGCAATTTACTCTATAATCTAATAAAACAAAAAAAGAAAAAAAAGAAAAGAAAAGATAAAAAGACCAAAATACCTTATATTTAACTAAGTTTTTTAATTAAAGTTAGTCAGATGGACCAAAATTGAAACAAAATGACAACCATAGTGACCAAAATTGTAATTAGTTTAAAAGATGAACTAAACTTGATAATGGATGGAAACCACAAGGACCAAAAATGTAATTTATTTTTTTTATTACTTATCAATATCTCATTTTAAACGAGGGTGTTATTTGCACGAAAAAGTGCAAATAGTGAATGCAATGTTTTCCGATCCAATTATTTTTAATGAATGTCATTTCACTTAAAATATATTATTGTTATTATTTTTGTTATATATATATGTGTGTGTGTGTGTGTGTTTTGATTTTATAAATTTATAAATTTTGTAACTTTTGATTTTATTTTATTTTATAAATTTGTAACTTTTGATTTTATTATAACTTTGTAAAATATATTTTTCTTTTTGTAACAATTACATTTTATTATAACTTTGTAAAAGTGCAATTATTTCTTACCCGAATTGAACCGTAATTAAAAATAGCAACAAAAAATAGTTGGGGGTTAAACCCGCCAATTAAGTAAACTCGTTATAAATATAAGTTGGTAAGTTCACGCCTTACCCGAATCATCCCTTATGTAGCGTTTGATATATAGACTAGATAGAACTGGACAGTACAGAACAGGACAGGACGGGACTGAACTGGACATGACTAATTGTCTGTTCCACGTTTGGTACGATTAGAACAAGACTGGACAAAACCGTTAAAATGACCAAATTACCCCTATATCATATAATAATTCTAAACGATCTAAAATTATTATTATTTTTGTTTATATATATATATACACATTATCTTTATATATATATATATGTGTGTGTGTGTGTGTTGATTTTATAAATTTATTAAATTTGTAAACTTCTTTTGATCAGATCAAGATGCACCATTTGAACACTGGATGACAATGCCTGAAATAGATGTCTTGATTGCTTCAAAATATAATGTGATATTACATGTTATAAGTATGACCGGCAGCGGGATATACTTGTCGCTTAGGTCCACTCCGCCAGTGTGGTATGAACATGTTGTTTTTACAATTGGGTACGTTAATGGTAACCATTATGTGAAATTAGATATGGCAGAAGGATACCCGTTTCCGCAAATTGTAGGACATTTTTTCCATTACAGTTATCCGTGTGCTGCTGTATGGACTACTCGTATTCAGAGCGAATAAAGAATTACATGCAACTTTTACATGTTAATTGTACTACGGATAATGTTATTTTAGAATAATCGAATGTAATATAGATTATTTTATGTTTTATTTATATGTTAAATTGCCATATATATGTTTTATTTTTATAATTATATAATTATAAAAAAATTAGTAATATTTATATTTATAAATATTTATTTCTTTTTAAATCAAACCAAAAATAAAAAAAAAAACCCTTTAAAACTATATAATACAAATAAATAAAAATATATAATAAAAATATGAGTAAACTACGATTTTCGTCCCTGTGGTTTGATGTTTATAACGATTTTCGTCCCTGGTCTTTCAAAACTGCTTTTTTAGTCCCTGTGGTTTCTATTTGCTTACATTTTCGTCCCTCCATCCAATTTTATTAAAATTAAATGTTAATTTATTTAAAAATGGAATAAGTAAATTACATATTTGGTCCTTATGGTATATAAATTTTTACATTTTTATCCTAGTTTACATTTTTTTTACTTTTTCTTTATTTATTGTATTTCATCAAGACATTTATTTTTCTATTAATTATATTGTATATTTTCATAATTAATATAACTTTAATTATAAAAAGAATCAAATAATTTCGTTAAAAATACTGATAAATACATGATATTTTTTTCAAACTACTAGGTTTAAATCACTTAAAATTAATGTTTTATATCTGTTGATTTATTAAAGTTTTTTATTTATTTTAAATTACTATCGAAAAAAGTTTAATAAAATTCGAGAAAAAATAGTATTATTTTATAACAACCGATTGTTTTTTGTTAAATGCAATTTATTCCCACTATTCTAAATTTTCATTTAATCTTTATTTTCTATTAATTAATCAAGTTTGTTTAGTATTTAAATAAAACATACACACACATAAACACACACACACACACCATTTTAAATTAGGTTATATATTAAAAACAAAAAATAAGACAATAAAATGATAAGAAGATTTCAATATGGTGTTACAAAAATCATGCAATAAGTCATGACATGCCACAGAATTAACGTGATGTCAAACACAAGGCTTAAATCTCATGTTATTTAGAACATTGATGTATATATATATATGTGTGTGTGTGTGTTTGTTTATTTTAAATATTAAACAAATTTGATTAATTAATAAAAATAAAGTTTAATGAAAATATGGAATAATAGGAGTAAAGTGAATTTAACAATAAACAACCGGTTGTTATAAAATAAGACTATTTTTTTTCTCCAATTTTATTAAATTTTTTTCTATGGTAATTTAAAATAAATAAAAAGCTTTAATAAATCAATAGATATAAAATATTAATTTTAAATGATTTAAACCTAAAGCTTTGAAAAAACTATCATGTATTTTTCAGTATTTTTAACGAAATTATTTGATTATTTTTATAATTAAAGTTATAATAATTACGAAAATATACAATATAATTAATAGAAAAATAAATGTTTTGATTAAATACAATAAATAAAGAAAAAGTAAAACAAAATGTAAACTAGGATAAAAATGTACAACTTTATATACCATAAGAACCAAATATGTAAATTGTTTATTCAATTTTTAAAAGAATTAACATTTAATTTTAAATAAAATTGGATGGAGGGATGAAAATGGAAGTAAATAGAAACCATAGGGACTAAAAAAACAGTTTTGAAAGACCAGGGAAGAAAATCGTTATAAACATTAAACCACAGGGACGAAAATCGTAGTTTACTCTAAAAATATATAATAAAAATAAACAAAAGAAAAAAGAAAAGACAAAAAAAAGACAAAAAATTAAAAAAAACACAATCATTGCACCAATCATTTTGGTGCAAATAGCAAAAAAATTGGTGCAAATAGTCTCCCCCAATATCTCATTTTAAACCTACCCCTTTTAAAAAAGAATAGAGTAAATTACATTTTTGGTTCTTGTGGTTGCCATTTATTATCAAGTTTGGTCTCTATTTCAAATTAATTACACTTTTGGTCATTGTGGTTGTCATTTAGTTTCATTTTTAGTCCCTCTGACCAACTTTAGTTAAAAAACTTAGTTACATTAAAGGTATTTTGGTCCTTTCACATTTTCTTTATCTTTTTCATTTATTGTTTTATTAGATTATATAATATATTACAATTATAGTCCTTGTAGTTTGTCTTTTTCTTTCCTACATTTTTTTCATTTTTCATTTTTCATTTTATACTCTTATTATATTAATTAATTAATGATAACTTTAGTTAACAATACATTAAAAATACGTATTTCATTTTGTAAATTACACAATTAGAAAAAATCTTATAAATAACTTTAAAATAAGTTTATGTATTGAATATTTTCAAATTTTTATGCAATTTATTTGATATATATCTGCAAATCCGTCTACACTAATCCGAAAAAAAACTTTTCTATTTTAAGTTGTGTTTAAGAAATTTATCGTTTTTGTTATTTACGTAAGAAAAAGAAATCGAAATTTATCTATTTCTATTAATTAAAAAAATGTATCGTTTTAGATATTTTAATTAAGTAAATGTGGATAAAATAAAAAAACCTCTATAATATTATTTTTTTCAAAATATAACTTAAATTTATCATAACGAAAAATATATAACCAACCAACAACTACACATTTTCTTTATTTTATTTATTTTCATGAATCAATAGATTATAAAAGAATTATTTACAAGTAAAGTATGCATGGTTTATGAGCCCGCATTTTAGATCAAACAAAACAATAAAGGCTCGTTTGGTTTGAAGTAATGTTTTTGAGAGATTTGGATCTTATCTAAGGGTTTTGAATTTTTTGGGTATGTGGTTTGTAGTTTGGAATAGAACCGAATACCATTTTCTATATAAATTTAAGTTTATATTTTGATTTTTTTAATAAGAATATTATAAATTCTATCAATTGATACACATTTTAAAAATATGTAATTAATGAACTATCTAAAAACGATACATTTTTTTTATTAATAGACATAGATAAATTTTAATTTTTATATTACATAAATAAGGAAAAAATGATACTTTTTTAAAGACAACTTAAAATAAAAAAAAATTTGGATTAGTGTAGACGGATTTCCAAATATATATACATATATATATATATATATATATATATATCAGATAAATTTCATAAAAGTATAAAAATATTTAACTTATTTTAAAAGTATCGACAAACCTTTTTTAATGGTATAATTTACAAAATCAAATATGTATTGTAATGTATCTTAGTTAAAATTATCATTAATTAATATAATAAGGATATAAAATGAAAAAAAAAACTATACGGACTATAATTGTAATTTAGTATATAATCTAGTAAAACAAAAAAATGAAAAAGATAAAGAAAAGGTAAAATATCCAAAATACCCTTAACTTAACTAAGTTTTTTAACTAAAGTTGGTCAAAGGGATGAAAAGTGAAATGAAATAGCAAACATAATGACCAAAATTGTAATTAGTTTGAAAGAAGGATCAAACTTGATAATGGATCAACCACAAGGACCAAAAATGTAATTTACTCAAAAGAATATAATAAAAAAACAACCGTTTTTTTAAATAAAAAAATTGATAAAATAATAAATAAAAATATTAAGAAATTTATTTATTTTATTAATTGTACGGTAGGTTTTCAAAAGTATTATAACTATAATAATAAAAAACCGAATGACTTCAGTAAAATTGTTCATAAGTAAACGATATAACTTTTTCAAACTTTTAAGTTGAAATTTCTTAAAATTAATAGTTTTTTATTTATTTGAAGTTACCACCTGAAAAATTTAATGGGATTAGATAAAAAAAAATAGTTTTATTTTATACCAATGTGTTATTGTTTTTATTATATGTTTTTTACTTCCACTATTCTATATTTGTATTTAAACTTTTTTTTTATTAATTAATCAAAAAAATTAATATTTAAATTAAAAACATATATATATATATACTATATGTATATATGTGTGTGTAACATTAAAATATAATAAAGAAAGAAAAAGTAATAAATGAAAATTTAAGGATGAATATTTAATATTCCATATACCACAAGGACTAAATATGTAGCTTCTCAAAACAATTTTGGATTTTTAACATTAATTTTTAAAAGAGTTGGATGAAGGGATGAAAATGGAAGCAAAATGGAAACCACAGGGACGAAAAAAACAGTTTATAAAGACCAAGAACGAAAATCGTTATAAACATCAAACCACAGGGACGAAAATCGTAGTTTACTCAAATTAAAATTTAGTGTCAAAAGAGAATAAAAGATGGACAATTTGATCAAATTCAAAAATAATTTATCGATAGATTTATTATAAGACAAATATAATAAAAAAATAATTTAATAAATAATATAAAAAAAATTAAAACACATTTAGTTTTTCATACAAGACCTCCAAAATATCAGGAATGGCCCTACACTTGCAAGTATATTTAAGGCATGTCTTGGCCTTAAGGCCATTGAAGTGGGTAAGAGTGTTCATGGGTGTGCTATTAAAACCTGCTATGAGATTGATCCTTACGTTAGTGTTTTATTGCTTGATACATATAGCAAGTCTGGTGATATTTAGGATGCATGACTTGCTTTTGAAGATATACCCAAAAAGGATGTGATCCCTTGGAGTTTCATGACTGCAAGATATTCTCAAAGTGACCAATATGAAGAGACGGTGATACTATTTTGTAGGATGAGACAGGGACCGACTGTTCCTAACTAGTTTACTTTCGCTAGAAGGTTGGTCTTGATTTGAATATATATGTATCAAATGTCCTTATGGATATTTATGTTAAATGTGGGTTGATAGAAGACTCGGTTGAACTGTTCAAAGAATCAAAAACAGGAATGAGGTCTCTTGGAACAAACTAATTGTTGGTTTGTGCTTTTAAGGCATTGGAATATGGCACTAACTTTATTCTCCGATATGATGAAAGATCATATTCAGTTAACAGAGGTGACATACTCTAGCGTTCTTCGTGCATGTGCTAGCTTGACAGTCTTAGAGCCAGGCATCCGTATACATTTCTTGACAATCAAAACCTTATATTAAGATGATTTTGTGGTCGCAAATGCTTTAATATATATGTATGTGAAGTGTGTGCAATTTGTATTGATACAACATCATCTTTCCATCTGTTTCTTTGTTTTTATTGTCTAAAGACCAATAGTTTGAGTCTTTTATTCATTATTTTGCTTCTTTATCGATTTATATAGTTAAGTGGGCCTAATACTATATTGTGTTTTTTGGGCCTGTTTGTGATGTTTAGACTTTACTTTGCATATTAGTTATGCTACAATATGTAACGCCCGTAATTTTCGGGTAAGCATAATTTCAAGTCAATGTGGAAATCGATCTTTCAAGAAAATAGAAGAAATAGGATTTTGGATTGAATCCTAGATTTTATAGTCTTGCTAGATGCGAAATTCAAATATGAGTCCAACGGTCCTTTCCGGAGCGAAAACGGAGCTATAACGAAAAAGTTATGACCAAAACAGCGATCGGGCACACAACTAGTGTCAAGTGGACGTCTGCATAGGGAAGCAAGTGAACGTCCGCATAGGATCTTCCGCGGAAGCAACAAAAGATTCGCCAGTTTTCGTCTTGATGCAAGTGGACGTCCGCATAGGACTCTAAGTGGACGTCTGTATTGAGTCTGACGAAATTTTCACCCTTTTTCACCCTCAACTTTTCCCTCATCTCTCTCATACTTTTACCCCCACATCTAGATCTGATCTCCCTCTCCCTCATTTCGATTTTCTCATTCAAAAACCCAAAATCCTTTCTCCATATCCATCTTTCTCTCCTAAATCAAACCCCACACCATTTTTATGAACCTTAACCTTTCTAGAACTCATTTCACTTCATCTTCTTCATCAAGTTTCTAGGGTTTCATCCAACTTTTTTCTCCATTTGAATATTGGGAGTTTGTAGTTCATTTTAGTGATCCAAGAGGTATTTTGGTTGGTGGATTCAAGTTATGGTTAAGGTAATCTTCTATTTTCTTTATCTATGGAAATTAGGGTTTTGGTATAAGTTGAGATCTTCATGTAAAATGTTTAGGGAACGATTCTAAGTGGTTGGATATGAATATTAATGGTTGGAAACTTGTGGATCTAGGTTTTTGGAAGTTTTGGCTTGAGGATCTTACCAAATTTTTACAAGGTCGATGTATTTTTGTAACTCAAGTGTGAGGCTTGCGGTATCTTCTATTCATGCTTGTGGTAAATTGTTCGTTTCGACAACCTTTGTTATGGGAATTGGCCGGTTATTGCATAAGGGATGTGTAAAACCCTTTAGACACCGTGCTGATAACCTTGGTTTTGTGGGTAGGCTCGAAGAATGAAATTCGTATGTGGAGTTCTGTAGTAGCTCGAATTTTGGTGAAACTGTTAGGTGTCAACTTTTTGATTATGAGGCCAAGAACCGTTGCATATTTGGAGTGTGGCCGTTAAATCCCATGGGATATTGGTATCGTATGTAGTAATTTTAAGAAGTTTGGACTATGATTAGTGGTTGTAGTTGAA
This sequence comes from Arctium minus, assembly GCA_954870635.1. Lineage (NCBI taxonomy): Eukaryota > Viridiplantae > Streptophyta > Magnoliopsida > Asterales > Asteraceae > Arctium > Arctium minus. The sequence continues at coordinate 24,616,506 of OX941084.1, forward strand.
TGATTTTCCTTAGCTAGTAAGAGATTTGTCAATTGAATGTTTGGTGCTTGGGTGTATTATGGGAGTTGTATAATCCTTGGGTCAAGGACGACCGTCCATTTTGGAGTCTAATGGTACTCATTAAAACTAAATGGCAGTTCAGTAGTGGGAACGGTTGGATTTGGAATTTTGATGGTTGTGGTATTGATGAAACCTTGGGTTGGTTAAGGGAACAGTTAAAAGCGTGTAGATCCGGACTGATCGGAAGTCAGGATCTGCCGTTCGAGAAGTATAGATCACCTAAGGTTGGGAGACAACCCAAGTCTTGTGGTTTGAAGTTATTCTAGTAAGTTAAGCGTTTACTCAGATATAAGTGTAATGTACCTAAGGGGACATTTGTTGTATTTATCAGCATAAAGTTATCTTGATTGTTCTGTCAAGTGGATTAGAGACAACTCCTCGTAAACAGAGACATTCAATTATGAGGGCAACGTTAAATGAGAAGCTAGATTTCGAGGACGAAATCTGTAACACCCGTAATTTCGGGTAAACTTCCTCTATTTTGATAGTTCATTAGAATGTTTATTGACCTTACCATAATGTAATGTTACTTGGTTTGCCATACGGATTTGATCGTACGTTCCTCGTCGATGTATCGGGTCGTTTCGGGTCGAAAGCGCGCCAAGAGAGCCTTGGGCGACTATGCCTGGTGACTATGTCACTGGGCATAGTCACAGGTGTCATATTCGCAGGTGGGATGGAGCTCGCTGGTCAACAGACAGAAGGGGAGTGGTGTTTGGCGACAATGCCCAGCGACTATGTCGTGTCAATGTCGCACACGGCCTCCAGGGTATTAAAACCCATCTCAGCGATTTCGAACTCATTTGTATCTGATTTTAAGAAGCTAGGTCACGTTTTTCTCTCTAGAAGAGCTGGTAAGTCCCCTCTCATCCCTCTCTTGCCATTAATGCTTCCATCTACCTCAAGTCCATAATCATTATGATGTTTTAGGGTTCTTGAAACACTTATTGATCAAGTCTAGCCATCTCAAGCTTCATCTCATCTCTTCACTAATTACTTGGAGTTTTAGGGTTTTAAACTACAAACCCTACAAGGTGATTTCATTCACTTTTATAAACTTTATACATGCTAAAATGTGGATTTTCATCATTCAAAACAACTCCATCATTAATTGTTGCATTTCATGAATTTTGTACCTAAACCTAACTTTTGGAGTTTTAGGGTTTTATGGTAAAACTATGGTTTTTGGATTTATGAACTTTTAAAGTTGAACTGCTGATAAGTTTGTACATGGGAACTTGTTTTACTATAACCTTGGTTTAAACACTTGGGATCAAAAACTAGGGTTTTGAAATATCAAAGTGAACCGAATGGATGGGAAGTTAGAAAATGGGAATATGATTCAAATGGCAACTTGGAACCTCTTGGTAAAATTATGTGAGTAATTATGTGAAAACTTTCACTTGTAAATGTTTTAGTTGATATAATCACATATCGAATCACCGGTTAGCTTATTAGCTTTATGTGACATATTTGGTTGCATTGGGAGTCATGACCCCATAATTGTTGTTGCATTTTGTCCGAAGTTGGGACATTAGTTTCTCACGTCGAGGCACGTCTAGGCATCGGATTGGGTTGCAAGTCCTACGTGTTAAGTATTACGATCAAGGTTCTAAATGGCGTGAGGCGTGGCGTGGCGGCGAGGCCAAGCCTCAAGCCTTAGGAGCCATGGCAAAGCCATGGCGTTTTCAAGGCGTGACTTATGGCGTCAAATTTCTAATTAATATATAATAGTATATATAAAAACATATGTTTCGTTATTGTTACTCAATGAGTCAATAGTAATAAACAAGTTAAATTAGGTTATATATTAAAAACTTGCAAATAAAACATTAAAAACGTAAAGAAATATCAAATATCTCATTACGATAACTGTGCATTAGGCCATGGCATGCCATGGGCTTAACGTGACGTGACACACAAGCCTTGGTGCCATGGCGTGCCATGGCGGCTGTGCGGCGAGTTTTTTAGAACATTGATTACGATATTGGATGAGGATTTTAACGTAAGGGCCCTATGTGGTTGAAGTTGACTTTCCGTGGGTGTACGTTTAAAACCACTGAGCCTAACATCCCTTGGGTGTACTTTTTATGTGTATTGGTTTTACTGACTTGTCAAGTGGCTTACTTTTGTGTTCCGTCACTTGTGTTAGTAAGCGGGTATCCCCCGTTAACCCAAGAGGTAATTGTTTATAGTAAATAGTACTATCATTCATATTATTAAATCCATTTCTTTTACTTACACTTATCATTGATTATTTCTAAATACAACTGTTTGATCTCACTAGGCTTTAGCCTAACACTTTCTCTTAAAATGGCATGTATAACAGGTCAACCTAGCTGTGGGGTGCGTCGGGATTGAGTGGATGACCTTGGGGTCGAGAGCGGTCTTTTTGGAAGATATATAGACCGATCCAACGGTGATAGTGAATACACATTTTGGAAGAATAGCGACACCCGACCTTAATCTTTCTTGTCTAAGTTAGATTATTAGGTTGTTGAATATTATTATTCATTTGACTTAGTTTGTAAAGGCCACAACTATGTTTTCCCGTTTACGGGAAGATACTTTGGGCTTGATTTATTAAGTCATTATTTATCCAGATTTACTCATTTTACAGTCGTCATATTGCAAATTTTCGAATTTTATTTCCCTCTAAAATTTAGGGTGTTACAAAATCTCTTTCAAGGTTGGGAGGATTGTAACGCCCGTAATTTTCAGGTAAGCATAATTTCAAGTCAATGTGGAAATCGATCTTTCAAGAAAAATAGAAGAAATAGGATTTTGGATTGAATCATAGATTTTATAGTCTTGCTAGATATGAAATTCAAATATGAGTCCAACGGTCCTTTCCGGAGCTATAACGAAGAAGTTATGACCAAAACAGTGATCGGGCACGCAACCAGTGTCAAGTGGACGTCCGCATAGGGAAGCAAGTGAACGTCTGCATAGGATCTTCCGCGGAAGCAGCAGAAGATTCGCTAGTTTTCGTCTGATGCAAGTGGACGTCCGCATTGAATCTGACGAAATTTTCACCCTTTTTCACCCTCAACTTTTCCCTCCTCTCTCTCATACTTTTACCCCTACATCTAGATCTGATCTCCCTCTCCCTCATTTCGATTTTCTCATCCAAAAACCCCAAATCCTTTCTCCTTCTCCATCATTCTCTCCTAAATCAAACCCCACACCAATTTTATGAACCTTTACCTTTCTAGAACTCATTTAACTTCATCTTCTTCATCAAGTTTCTAGGGTTTCATCCAACCTTTTTTCTCCATTTGAATATTGGGAGTTTGTAGTTCATTTTAGTGACCCAAGAGGTATTTTGGTTGGTGGATTCAAGTTATGGTTAAGGTAATCTTCTCTTTTCTTTATCTATGGAAATTAGGGTTTTGGTATAAGTTGAGGTCTTCATGTAAAATGTTTAGGGAACGATTCTAAGTGGTTGGATATGAATATTAATGGTTGAAAACATGTGAATCTAGGTTTTTGGAAGTTTTGGCTTGAGGATCCAAATTTCTTCAAAGGAGTTCAAGTTAGGAAAAATCTAGATTTAGCCTAAATCTAGTAAGGTGAGTTCAAGTTGATTTGTGAAAACGTTGTACATGCCAAAAATGTCTATTTTAAAGTGATTACGTGTTTACATTATTTTTATTAAATGTTGGAACATTTGAAGAGTTTTACTCATTTTGGGTTATTTGGTTTTATAAAACTTTTGAAACACCCACATTTGGGATTTTTGGACATTTTGATAAATAAATCATGTTGATATGTTTCTTTGATGATTTAATATATAAATGGAGGTCATTTTATGTAATTGTCCATTTGGTGCATTTGATTTTATAAACTGTTTGGAAAATGCATATCATTGTGTTATGAGACATTTTGGAAATATAAGGGTATGAGTTCATTTGGAAAATAGATTGTCCTAACCAATGATGAGTTTTAGGTTAATCATACATTTGGTCGTTGTGTTTGCATAACCGTTAGTTAAGTGCGTTTTATTGTTTACACTGACTTTTATTGTACGATAAAGTAAATGGTTGAGCTTTTGACTCGGTTTAGATGAGTCTTGGGGACATTCGTTCGGTTTTAATAGCCCGTTGTGGAGTTTTGAGTATGATGGCGGTTATTGCGCATCATTTGAGAATTACATGTTTTGAGTGCGTTGGTCATTCAATTGGAGTCATGTATTATTATAGACTGTAATGTAATGGATCTATAGTCATATGAGTCATTCTTTAATATTTTTAAAAAGGGGATATTATTTCATGTTGGGACTAGGATTAGTTATAGGGTCATCGAGGGCCTCATTGTGCTATTGACCTCGTGATGTAATTCTTGAGTTTGTTTTTATGGGATAGTCATTTCCCATTTGTAGCTAGTTGAGACATTGGACCCTAGGATGACAACTTGGTACGGTTATGTGGGACCGGATACTAGCCCTGGGTCGTAAATGTAATCATAGTGAATGAGTATGACTAGGAATCATTGGGTGCCCTCCCCCACATCTTAGTACGAGCCGACGTGTTCGTGGCCTTGATCCTAGTATGGTGAGCTCAATAACTTGGAATGTGGCCTACTTTTGTGTTCTGCCACTAGCCATGGAATTCGGGTCTCCCCCGTCTTCGAAAGGTGTTGTTTTGAGTATTTAGTTTTATCCTTGTTTTTCGATGATGTTTTGACTTTGGGGTATTCTCCATATGTTATAATTTTGGAGGTTTGAGTTTACTCATATTTTGGTCGTTTGGTTTATATAGTTTTATTCAAATTTCAATATTTGAGCATTTACCATTATTCACGTTTTGAGTAAGTGTTGGGTTGCATCACTTCATGAAAGAATGTTTTGGCGTTGCGACATTCATTTATAAAATGCGTATTATTGGAAAACGGGTCGTTCTCATACTTAAAGTAATTCATTTTGAACGATCATGATTTAAGTTGCATTATTTTCGTTTAATGATTTTTATAACCATGATAAAAACTCTTGAACTCACTATAGGGCTGAGCATCGGACGGGTCGGGTCGGGCCCCAAAACCCAGAACCCGATCGGATATCGGGTGATGGATAAGAGCCCCGAAATCCGACCGAATACACTTAAGGTAGATCGGGTTTTGGGTGGTCGGGTCACGGATATGTTCGGGTCGGGTCTTCGGGTAGAGTAACAATGATTCAATCCAAGAAGTCAAGAACCCAGAACTTTTCAATTCTTCAGTTTCAAGATTATCTGCTTCGATCTCTCCCACTTTCTCATCTTTTCTTTTCACAAGCCAAGAATTAATATATTTTTCTATCTCAAAATTGTACCTTTCCTTCCCCCATCACAGATTCATCCCATCTTTCTTTCTCTCTCTCCCTCTGCTACGGTTTCTTTTTGTTTTCTTTCTTCTTTCTCAGAAATCAGAAAACCCTTTCAGTCTCTATCGCCATCTTACTCCTTTTTTGGTTTCATCCTGCGCCGAACAACAGAGGTCAGAGAGAGAGGTGGTTCACCATTTTGTCTTCTATTTTCTATGACCGGTGGGCAGCGGTGGCCGGTCATACCAGACTGATCGAGAAGAGAGAGAGGCTATTCTGGAAATAGATCAAGAACGAGAGTGAGAACTAGAAGGGAGAAGTTAGGTTTAGAAAATGTAGATAGTAGAGTTATAAAACAGATTTTAAAATAATAGTAATAATAAGTTCGGGTTTTCGGACGGGTTCGGGTGGGGGTTGGGATACCCGCCCCGATCCGTATTACCCGCAGAATAATTCGGGTTCGGGGGGTTTGGGTGATCGGGTGAGTCATTTTCGGGCAGTTCGGGTTTCGGGTCGGTCGGGTTGTTCGGGCCGGGCGGGGTTTGCTCACCCCTAACTCACTAGGCGTAAGCTTAACCTTTTTATTTGTCGGCATGTGCATCAGGTTCCGTTTCGAGATTAGTTCTAGTGACACTGTGAAGATATGAGTGTTAGTTGTGTGCTCGAAGAAGTGAATTGCTTGGTGAAATCTTCCGCATTTACTTTGGATATAACGATTGTTATTGGGTTTTAGTAACACCCGACTTTAATTAGTCATTATGTAAGACTTTATTTATTTTGTTGATGGTTCAACCTAGAATTGTATTTCAAGCATGGATTTGTGGTAAGAGATTTTACTCTACTTTGAGGTATTGTTGAAAATTTTTAAATTAGTCGCTCTTTCCAAATTTGAGGGTGTTACACAACAACATGAATACAGAAGGATGAAGGACTGCTGCAGCATGTATGCATGGCTTACTTTTCAGTATAGTGCTTATATTGAATTAGGGGGCGTTTGGTTCGCAGAATATTTTGGATGGAATGAAATCTGTCAAAGGAATTTGAATTTGAAGGAATTAGAATGGAATGTTGTCAGGTTTGACCACCTGTTTGGTTGACAGAATTGGAATGAAATCTGTTAAATGAATTGAAAATTTTCTGTTTGGTTCACAGATTATAGCTTCGGAATTGGAATGGAATTTTGGTAAATGACCAAAATACCCTTTTTGATTATTTTAATTTTTTTAAACAAAATTTACTTTAATGAAATAATCATTAAATAGTTTAATATATTTAACTAAAATTGCTTTGATTATTTTAGCATACGAATGATGAGAGAGAGGGGGGGAGAGATAGAGGGGGAGAGAGAGAGAGAGAAGAGAGATAAAGAGAGAATAGAGGAGATAGAGAGAGATATGAGTGAGAGGGAGAGGAAAGAGAGAGGGGGAAAGAGAGAGAGGAGAGAGAGATAGAGAGAGAGAGGAGAGAGAGAGAGAGGAGAGAGTGAGTATAGAGTAGAGAGAGAGAGGAGAGAGAGAGTTAGTGTTTGCTGATAATCAATATCAATAGGGTTTAGTTTTGGGTAAAGGGTAACTTTGGAATTATCAAAATATGAGATTCCATTCCATTGAAATCCTTGGGTTTTATGATGGAATGTTCAAATCATATATCTATGGAATTTATTGGAATTCAAAGATTCCATCCATTGAAAAGCTTGAACCAAACAAGGGAATGAAATCTGGTCAAAGGAATTCAACATTCCAATTCCACCAGATTCCATCACATTCTGCGAACCAAACGCCCCCTTAGTTTCATCCAAGTACTTTTGTCAAGTTTGTTTCTTTGAATATTTTATTCAATTGTTTTTCTTCAATATGCAAGAAAACGAAACGATGATAAGTTAACCCCTTAGTTTGGGTGTAAAGGGATGTTGAATTCTAAACTATATGAAGTATATATTGCTTATAGAAATGAGGTTTACTTCTAACCTTTTATTCAAGTTTATATTAATCATACATCTTCTTGACAAATGGCCAGTTGCTAAAAGTGTTAAAGTGTGATAAACTTGAGACCCCAAGCCATTAAACACACCCCACTTGGATGACATGGAAATAATCTTTTTAAGATACTCAAAAATGAATATTTATTCATATCCCATGCAACTTAAGAGGAGAGACCGAATGTGTGGACCGTATCACAAGAGTGACACTTGAGATATGTGGAGTAGTGCTTGTCAAAACCTTGACCCAAACGACTCTTAAGTTGATGGTTGGATGTTAAACATCATTTTCTAAGCTACTGGATCTACTGCTGCAACATCACCTTGAGTTGATGTATGCTGCAGCATCCGTCCACCAGATTGTTTGTTTGAAGACACAACTGAACTTTGCACCCTTTCATTTTGAATCTATGTTTACTTTCCAATTTACTGCTTTTTGTTTACCTTTAATTGCAAATCACTCACAAAGATATCTTCTTCCAAATTCGTCCTCTGAAGTTGAATTTTCTTATTTGACTTCCTAAGAATTCTAAGCTTACTTTCTTTGTGGATCAATAACCGATATCTTACCCAGGGCCATGCTATGGCCTGTTAAATCTGTTCACTTGAATAGGGCCCCCAAAAAATATGGGGCCCAATATTTATCTTATTTAGGGCCTCCTAATCTGGAAGCGGTATAATAGCCTGTAGCCCAAAGCCCCAAACCCAAATAACCTCATCGCCTAATTTCAGTCCAAAAGCCGAAAGTGAGAATCATCAGTCTCCTTCTTGGTGCCTCTCGTTTCTAGGATCCGGCCTTCTACTGTCTCAACTATTCCTGATTAAGAATCGATGATTGAAAGTCCCTAAGATGGATGATTCGGTTCTTCAATGACAAAAACAACGACTAATGGCAAACGACTCCCTCTTCTTCCTCTGTATAATACGACAGGTCCGTGAACTATTCTTCAATCTTCATCCTACAATCGGTCATTGGTGAATCTAAGAATCTTCATTTCTCAATCTCCTTCATCTTATTTCTTAACATCAAGAACTAATTTGCATATTTGGACATGGAACTTTTGGTTCTTGATAAAACATTCATTGGACAGTTGTAACACCCTCAAAAATGGAAAGAGCAACTAAGTTAAAACTTTCAAATATACAATAGTTAAGAATAAAATATATTCTTCAAAACATCACTAGAGTCACCATGAATAGTAATCTAGGTTAAACTTCAACAATTGATAGGTTGAGTCTGGTGTAGAGGCTAATTAAAGTCGGGTGTTACTAAAACCCAACAACAGTTGCTCTTCTCAAAGACTAAAGTGGAAGACTTCATCAAGCCACTCACCCTTGCACATACTCCTAGCATTCAACACTTCACCAAAACTCTACAACCATTTCCTCCATCCAGAACCTAATGCACATGCCGACAAATAAAAAGGTTAGGCTAACGCCTAGTGAGTTCAAGAGTTTACAACATGAAATAAATATATTTGTAGAAGGGAAAGAATACAGTTTAAATCATAGACCTTCAAAAGATTTACTTTAAATATTAAACGACATCGTATTCCAACAGCACACCTTTAAAACAAGGAACCCAACTTGAACCTTATTTCGTGAAACCACTTTAATCCCAAACTCACCCAAAACGTGAATAGTAAGCAAACTCCCAAATTTATAATAATACAAATAAAACTTTACTTCTCGAAACACCCAAACGTGGGCGGGCATGATACACAACCCATAAACCTTGAGTACACAAATCCGCATATGCAAAACGTCACCAAAAACATAGATAATAAGTTATATAATTTAAATACCCAGATATCACCTTCCGGTGACGGGGGAGACCCGATTCCATTGTACGTGGCGGAACACAAAGTTAAGCCACATAACCATGTTGTCGAACTACACCTCAGATCGTGACTGTATTGTCTGCTCCGCTGAGCTACACCTCCAGTCGGACTTTATTTCAAGTCCCAAACACCGTATCCCCCATTGCCTACTCTGTTGAGCTACACCTCAAGGATACACGATCTTATTGCCTGTTCGGTCTCTAGCGTAGTTTCATCCTCAGGGTACTCATTCGACCCCTAGTGCCTACTCCCTAGCATTCAAGATAGGAGCCTCAACTCCTTAATTGATAAATCCCGATATCTAACCCTCGTGCACAAGAATTAGACATCCAATCCCAAGACCCATGGTCCCGAAGTACAACCCATAAAGGTTCCTCTTCGCCAAACAACCGGGACAACATTAATTCCAACACGACATAATTTTCCCAAAGTAAGAATCCCAAGAGTCCTCACCATCAAATACGACTGACTTACATGCCTATGGATCCAATGCATTACAGTCTATGATACATAACTCCAAATGAATGACACACGCACTCAAACATGTATTCTCTAAAATAAAGCGCAATAAATGCAGCACTCACCCAAAGCTCCACTTTAAGCTATTAAACCGGACAAATGTCCCCAAAACTCGGTGATTACAAAAACTGAGCCTTAAGCCCAACCAGCAAATGACCATATGCTAAAAGCCACAATGTGCAATAAAATGCAACCAACCATGACTATGCAACCGACCATGACTATGCAACCACATGCTCCGAAATGTATGAATACAATCCAATATCATTTAGATTTGAAAAAATCATTTTCTAAACAAGTTTATAACCACATAGGTTTACAATGTCCGAAATATTAACAAGGTTGGGAATGACCAAACCCCAATGACTCACACGTTGGTATTTTCAAACCATTTTATAACCCGAAATACACCTATTACCAATAATCACAAAAATGTATTTTTACCAAATACCCTCATTTATGTAAATGGTTATCAAATCATTTTCATTATGATACATTCATCCAAAAATCCCCAAAAATTCCAAAGATGGGTATTTTACAAGTTTATGAAGTCAAACACTTCCAAATAACCAAAACTTATCAGATAATCAACAGTTAACAAATTCATGTATAACACATAAACACTTTAAAATGAACATTTTGGCATGTACATCGTTTTCACAAATCAACTTGAACTCACCTTGATAGATTTAGGCTAAATCTATATTTTACCCAACTTGAGCTCCTTTGAAGAACACTTGGATCCTCAAGCCGAAAACTTCCAAAACCTAGATCCATACATTCCCAACCATAAATAATCATATTCAACCATAAATAATCGTTCCCCAAACTTTATACATGAAGATCTCAACTTATGTCAAAGCCCTAATTCCATAGATGAAGAAAAGAGAAGGTTACTTTACCCACAACTTGAATCCATCAACAATGCACTCCTAGGTCACCAAAATGAGCCACAAACTTCCCATCTTCAAAATAGATAAAAGGTTGGGTGAACCCTAAGAATCTTGGTGGAGAAGATGAAGATGGAGGGATGATGGTTCTAACTTCCAAAACTTGATAGATGGTGAAGAATCACTTAGATTTAGGGGAAAACTCTCAAAAATGGGTTAGGGTTCGTATTGGAGGTTGGAGGGTCGATTTGGGAGAGAAAAGGGGGAGGGATTTAGGGTTTGTGTGAGAAATGAGGGTAGAGGCCGGATCATTTCTTTTAAATAAAACAAATTGGTCGCGCGCGGATGGCGGCGCGGTTCTACTCTCCGCGCGGACCACTAGAGCCGCAAGTAGACAGAGCCTCGCGCGGCTCAACTCGTACAGAGAGTCGCACGGGGCATTGTTGGTGTTTTCTTTCGCTTCTCTTCGGCCAAAAATTTTGTGGTGTTACAACAGTGAACAACATAATAGGTAAATTCAAATATAATATCTTAAATTTGATTTTTTTTATCTCTCTAGTTGTTGTCTTTGTGTAAATTAGATTTTTGTTTTTACTTGTTTAGGTTAATAAGTGTAGGTTAATTGATTTAGAAATTAAGATACTAATGTTCATATTGTTTAGGTTAGGATATCAAAGTTAACTACTGTTTATGACTAATGACTTTATTCTCATAAATCAGAAATTTGATGTTGTTTATCTCATTTTGCAGTACAGTCAAAAGTTTTGGGACTTTGGCACTTAGGACTTACTGTTTGGGACTTTATTCTCAATCCTCAAGCCAGGTTGTTTTGTTCCTTTATACCCTTTTGCTTATTTTAGTCTCATTATGTCTTCTAGGGTTAGAAAGTATGATTTTGGATGTGAAAAACGTAAAAAGAAAAAAAAAAGAATTGAAGAGATAATAAAGTCTCAAAGAGGATCTCTTGATAAGTTTGTCACTAAAGAATCACAATCTTCTCTTGATAATCAACATGTTGATACTTGTGATGAAAATCCTAATTTGGAGAATTTCGTTGACAATCGAAATGACTCCAATGATGATATTAATGTTGATGATCCTACAAATGTCAATGCAAATGCTTTTAATGATGTTATTGATGATACTAATGTTGATGATGCCACTAATGTTAATGCTAACGCTTCTAATAATGTTCTTGATGATACCAATGTTAATGATAATGCTTCTAATGATGTTCTTAATGATACTAATATTGATGATGCTACTAACGTTAATGATGCGTTTAATAATATTGATATATTTGATCCAAGAAATTGGGACTTTTTGTATTCTAAAATGATTGATGTGCTAGTTGCAAGTGATCCTAAAAGAGACTTGTCTGTTCAAAAAGGTCCTAAAGACAAACTTTCTAAACGATTTTCTGCCACATGGTATACTAGAATTTTATCAAATGGGGAGAAGTGTGATAGAGATGATAAGGACAATATCTCTACCCAATCTCATTATTCAATCAAGGATACCAATATTTAATTTTGATCCTCTATATTATTATTGTAATATCTTTTTTGTTTAAAATTATTCTTATCAATATTTTTTATTTAATAATCATAAATAGGTTGTTTTGTTTCCCTCTCAATGAGGTGCAATTGTATGTATAAATAGCCTTCATAGTTGTTAATAAAATTTATCAAGTCTTTCATCCTTTACATGGTATCAGAGCCTTGATAAATCTTTTCTCTCAACCAATTTCTTATCATGGCAAACAACGACAACACCATTCCTAACTTATATGGACCTTCAAAACCTTTTGTTCTAATCAACTTCTCCAACGTCATCAAACTTTCTCCTACCAATTATATATCTTGGAAATCTCAAAATCCAAGCCATTTTCTTTGGCTATGACCTACTCAATTTCGTCGTCGATGGCTCCCACCATTGCCCACCCAAAACCATCAAAAAAGACACCAAAACCGAATCCAATCCGGCCTATCAAACTTGGCAACACCAAGATAAACTCATCTTTGGGAGCCTTCTTGGCACCCTCTCCCTCTATTTTCACTTCACCATTATCACCACTTCTTTTTTCTCTCCCTTTTATTGGAAAATAACACAACCATCAAAACACTCAAAGCCCATATTCTTTTCCCATCTTTCATACAACCCAAGTCTTTCTTCTCTCATATCACCAATATCACCACTTTTTTTCTCCCTTTTCTTGGAAAATAACACAACCATCAAAACACTCAAAAACCATATTCTTTTCCCATCTTTCATACAGCCCAAAGATTTCTTAAAATTTTCATAAAAACTCACATCCAAATAAATCCAACAAAAATGGTGTACGCTGATCGGAGAATAACCAGTCTCAACCCCCGCCCACCTCGCCGAACTTCGTCGTCTCTCCACCAGAGCCGTCGCCTCATCACCCTCCACCCCAGTTCCAGCTCGCAACAACCTTATCTCCTTCACTTCACTCACCAAACCATTACCTAAATCTCGCCTCTATAGGTTACTTGCCAAGATTGGACTTTCCCAATGGACGTCCATCTTGAGGGGGCGTGATAAGGACAATATCTCTACCCAATATCATTATTCAATCAAGGATACCAATATTTAATTTTGATCCTCTATATTATTATTGTAATATCTTTTTTGTTTAAAATTATTCTTATCAATATTTTTTATGTAATAGTCATAAATAAGTTGATTTGTTTCCCTCTCAATGAGGTGAAATTGTATGTATAAATAGCCTTCATAGTTGTTAATAAAAGTTATCAAGCCTTTCATCCTTTACAAGATATTGGCTTGTCTATTCGGTAGAGCTCGATAAGGTATTTTGTTTTTGTTGTAAAATTTTTAAGAAAAGACATGTAAAAGGTCAACTAACAAATGATGGATTTGCGATTGGTCACACCTTAGCACTAGACTTAGGGAACATGAAACAAGTATAGATCATGTATAAACTTGGTATGATTTTCGCCTAAGACTTCAAAAGAATCAAACCATTGACAAAGTTGTTCAAAGCCAAATTGAGAAAGAAAAAAGTCTTGGCAAGAATTGTTGCTATTGTAAAGTTTCTTGCAAAACATAACCTTGCATTTCATGACACTAATTTAAGATTGTATAAGAACGGTAACAGTAATTTTTTTAGGCTTGATTGAAATGTTGGCCGAATTTGACCCAATTGTTCAAGATCATGTTCAACGTATAACTAACGATGATATGCATTTTCATTATCTTGGCAATAAAATTCAAAATGAGTTAATAGATTTGCTTGCTAGGAGAATCAAATATGAAATTATTAAAAAAGTAAAAGAAGCAAAGTATTTCTCCATTATACTTGATTGCACTCTCGATATAAGTCATTAAGAACAAATGTCTTTAATATTAAGGTATGTAGATGTCTCTTCTAAAAATGTTAGCATTGAGGAGTCTTTTCTATGATTTTTGGAGGTTAATGATACAACAGGCCAAGGTTTGTTTGACATCTTACAAGATGAATTAAAGTGTCTTGGTCTAGATATAGATGATGTGCGAGGACAATGTTACGATAATGGTTCGAATATGAAGGGAAAACATCAAGGTGTACAAAAGAAATTATTAGATATAAATTCTAGAGCTTTTTACACCTCTTGTGCTTCTCACAGTCTTAATTTGACTTTGTGTGACATAACCAACACTTGTGGTAAAGCTAGAGATTTTTTTTGAATTATTCAGCGTATTTATACAATATTTGCTAATTCTACTAAGAGACGGCAAGTGTTTAAAGATAATGTGAAGGGATGGACAGTCAAGTCATTGTCAACGACACGTTGGAGAGTCGTATTGATAATGTAAAAGCTATAAGATTTCAAGTGTTAGATATAATAGAAGTTTTACTTCAAGTAGCTGAAACTGATAACAATTCAAAAATAAGAAGTGAAGCAAAATCTTTAGCACAAAACGAGCTTGGTGATTTTGGGTTTCTAGTGTCAATAGTGGTTTGGTATGAAATATTATATGCCGTAAATTTGGTTAGTAAGCATTTACAGTACAAAAATATGCTAATTGATGTTGCTATTAGACAAGTCAAGGGGTTGATTTCTTTTTTTTTGAAGGATATAGAGAAACTGGATTTTTAGATGCTATAGAATCAGCGAAGGAAATTGCTACCAAATTGAATATTGATCCATTGTTTCCTCAAAGACGTGAAATTCGAAGAAAAAGACATTTTGATGAAAATCCAAGTGATGCATCTGAAATTACTTCACAATTTGCAAATGAGTCATTTAGAGTTAATCATTTCTTATGTGTTGTTGATCATGCAATTGCTTCACTAAATAGGATATTTGAACAATACCAAGAATATGAAAGTGTGTTTAGGTTTTTATTTACTTTTGATAAGTTATGTTCTTTAGATAATGCGTGTCTGAAGTCTTCTTGTACTAATTTTGAAATTGCACTTAAGAAACACGACCAATCTGGTGTTGATGGGAATGACTTGTATGTGGAATTGAAGTTACTTCAAGATTATTTAGCGAATCAAAAGATGAGACCTGTTGATATTTTAGACTATTTGAAACATGTTGGATGCTTTCCTAATGCTATTATTGCTTATAGAGTTTTGTTGATTATTCCTGTAACTGTTGCATCGGCAGAAAGAAGTTTCTCGAAGTTGAAGTTGTATTTACGCTCCACGATTAAACAAGAAAGACTAAATAGACTTGCCTTGATAGCTATTGAAAGTGGATTATTGGAGAACGTTAATTACGAAGAATTGATTAAAGACTTCGTTTCGAAAAATGCTAGAAGAATGGTCTTGTTTAAGTGAATGTCGTATGTTACTTTATTATTTTAAACATTTTATGTCCTTTTAATTTGTAAGACATTAGTACGATATGAACTTTTATAATTTATTTCTTTATTACTCGTTTTATCACCCACTTTGTAACAGGGCCCTAAAAAAGTTAGGAATGACCCTGATCTTACCGTATTACTTGTAAAAGACGATAGTGTTTAGAGGTGTATACTTGCATCACTATTCATTTGCCTTAGTCTGATTTGTGCTAATACAATCAATATCACACCAGTATGCCAAATGTGGCAGTATTAGGAATGCTCGTTTGATTTTCGACACGATTAACAAAAAAGACGTGGTTTCATGGAATGCAATGCTTTCAGGGTATTCCATGCATGGTCTTGGTGGAGAGGCTTTGCGTATCTTTGAAATGATGTGTAAACTAGATGTTAAACTCGATCAATTAACATGCGTTTGGCGTTCTTTCAACATGCAACAACATAGGTTTGTTAGATGAAGGTCAGGCTTATTTTACTTCCATGTTACAAGACTATTTTTTTAGACCTTGCATGGAGCATTATACTTGTATGGTATCACTTTTTGGAAAACTAGCTACCTTGGCAAGGTTGTGAAACTAATTGATCAAATTCCTAGTGAACCTAGCATAATGATATGGCGTGCTTTGCTTGGAGCCTGTATGATCCATAAAGATGTTGAACTTGGTAAGTTATTTGCTTAGCGTGTTCTTGAGTTGGAACCCCAAGATGAGTCTACTTATGTGCTTTTGTAAAACTTGTACGCCAATGCCAAAAGGTGGGATATTGTAGCTTTGGTTAGGAAAAATATGAAGAAGAAAAGAGTGAAAAAGGAACCAGGACTCAGTTTGATTGAGAATCAGGGTATCGTTCATTATTTTACAGTCGGTGATTCTTTCCATCTTGACATTAGATTAATCTACGGGATGTTGGAGTGGCTGAATTTAAAAAGTAAGAAAGCGAGTTATATCTCTAACCATGATGTCATATTACTTGACGTAGAAGATGATGAAAATGTAAGACTATTGTGGGTACATAGTGAGCAATTAGCTCTAGCATTTGGCTTAGTTACTACACCATCAAGATGCCCAATTTGTATGATAAAAAATCTCATAATATGTTCGGACTTGTAACAACCCTAAAAATGGGAGTAAATTAAAACCTGGATTTAACCGAACAAACCACTACAAAAATAAATAAGTCATCACCCAAAAGGGGAAATTGTAAAAGCGTTTACAATACAAATATAAATGATAAACGATAACTTACTAATCTCAACTAAAGTAAGCTAGATTAAGGATGAGTATCACTATCATCACCAAAAGAATATCATCTTCAAGTATTGCTTGCTAACAAAAACTATCAATCCTAAAAAATGCCCAAGATGACAAATGTACGCTCCCCTCAAGCCTTGGAAACCCCTCCGCTAAAGGAACCTGGATATACACGTCATTAAAAGAAAGTATTAGTCTTTCGTCTAGTGAGTTCAAACAAATGTAAAACGACTTTAGAAAATATTCAATACCAAATCATGATAAGGACACGAGTTTATTATTAGTTCAACCCTTTGTAACACCCTCGAAAATGAACAGAGCAACTAATTTAAAACTTCCAAATTATACAACAAAAGGATATAATCTATTTTACAATCATCACTTGAGACACCTCAAAAGAATATTGGATTTAACTTTAACAACTAAAGGTCAAGTCTCGCATAAAGACTAATCAAAGTCGGGTGTTACTAAAACCCAAAAGAAACAGTTGCTCTTATCAACGACTAACGCGGAAGACTTCATCAAGCTACTCATCCTTGCACAAACTCTTAGCACTCAACACTTCACTAAAAACGCTAGAACATCTTCCCCCATCCGGAACCTGATGCACATGCCGACAAATAAAAGGTTAGGCTAACGCCTAGTGAGTTCAAGAGTTTACAACATGAAATAAATATATTTGTTAAAGGGAAAGAAAGTAATTCAAATCACAGACCTTCTGAAAGATTTACTTTAAATATCAAACGACACCATTTTCCAAAAGTACATCTTTAGAATAAGGAACCCAACATGAATCTTCTTTCGTAAAAACCACTTTAATCCCAAACTCAACCAAAACGTGAATAGTAAGCAAAGCTCTCAATTTATAAGAATATGAAATAAAACTTTACTTCTCGAAATCCTTCAAACGTGGACGGGGCATAAACACAACCCATAAATCTTGAGTAAACAATTCCCCATAAGTAAAACGCCACCGAAAACATAGATAATAAAAAGATACAATTAAATACCCAATTAACACCTTTCGGTGACGGGGGATACCCGATTCCATTGTACGTAGCGGAACACAAAGTTAAGTCACATAGCTATGTTGTCGAACTACACCTCAGATCGTGACCGTATTGCCTGCTCTGCCGAGCTACACCTCCAGTCATGACTATATTTCAAGTCCCAACACACCGTATCCCTTATTGCCTGCTCTGTCGAGCTACACCTCAAGGATACACGATCTTATTGCATGTTCGGTCTCTAGGGAGTTTCATCCTCGGGGTGCCTACTTGACCCTTAGTGCCTACTCCCTATCAGGCAAGATAGGAGCCTCAGCTCCTTACTTGATAACACTCGATGTCTAACCCTCGTGCACAAGAATTAGACATCTCTACACCAGACTCAAGGTCTCGAAGTACAACCCATGAGGGCTCCTCTTCGTCAAACAACCGGGACGACATTAATGCCAACACGGCATAATTTTCCAAAGTGAGGATCCCAAGAGTCCTCACCGATACATACGACCGACTTACATGCCTATGGATCCAATGCAATACAGTCTAAAATACATGACTCCAAATGAATGACTCACGCACCCAAAACATGTATTCTCCAAAATAAAATGCAATAAATGCAACTCGCACCCAAAGCTCCACTTAGGTTATTACACCGGACAAAAGTCCCCCAGACCCGACAATGCCGAAAACCGAACTAAAGACCCAACAATTTTCGTAAATCTCCAATGAAAGCCAGTATAAACATCGAAACACGTTTGACCGACAATTATGTAAACACCACGACCCAAGAGTAATTAATCCAAAACTTCTCATTGGTTGAGACAAAGTGTTTTCCAAATGGACTCGTTCCCTTTATGTTTCCAAAATGACTCTTGACACACTGACATGCATTTTCCAATGGTTTATAAAATTGTATGCACCAAATGGACAATTATACAAAAGGACCTTCATTTATATACTATCATCAAAGGAACGTATCAAAATGGTTTATTTAACAACATTCCCAAAATTCCCAAAGATAGAGGTTACATAAGTTTATAAAGTTAAACATTTCCAAATAACCAAAATTTATCAGCAGTTAACAATTTAGTGTAAAACACAAACACTTTAAAATAAGCATTTTGGCATAATGGCAAGTACATCGTTTTCACAAATCAGTTTGAACTCACCAAATTTAGGCTAAATCTAGATTTTACCCCAATGTAGCTTCTTTGAAGAAATATGCATCTTCCAAGCCAAAACTTCCAAGGCCTATATCCATAAATTTCCAACCGTAAACATAAATGTTCAACCGCATAAAACCATTCCCAGACATACTACATGAAGATCTCATCAATACCCAAAACCCTAATTTCCATAGCTTGAATCCACCATTAATACACCCCTAGAGCACCAAACTAAACCACAAACTCCAAATATTCAAATGATGGAATGATTGGATGAACCCCATGAACTTGGTGAGGAAGATGAAAATGGAAGGGTTATGGTTCAAGCTTCCAAATCTTGTTAGATGAAGAATAATAACTTGATTTTAGGAGAAAAACTCCCAAAATTAGTTAGGGTTTGATTGGGGAGGTTGGGGGTCGATTTGGGAGGGAAAGGGGAAGGAATTTGAGGGTTTTGTGAGAAATGAGGGTTTCAAGGTCGATTCTCCTTTTATCAGCTCCTTACGCGTCCGCGCGGGTGGTGGCGCGACCTGATCCGCGCGGAGAGTCGCGCGGACCGCTGGAGTTGCGAGGAAACAGAGCCTCGCACGGTTCGTCGTGCGACTCAACTCGCGCAGAGAGCCGCGTAGGGCAGTGTGGGTGCCTTCTTTCGCCTTTTCTTCGGCCAACGATTCGGGGTTTTACACCCTCATTTACCCTTGAGGGAGTATAATGTTTCACAAAGTTACGGGGGAGACCCGGTTTGCCATTGACAGAGACGGAACACAAAAGTAAGTCACATTACAATGTTATAGAGCTTCTATTATCCCACAATTGGTTATCGAGTTCAACCACCCATGGTCTATAGTTCGAGTTCCCAATGGTCTAAAAAAGACTCATTCGCTAGAAGTCAAGTATCATGGATCACACGGTTATCGAGTTCAATCACGCACGGTCTATAGTTCGAGTCCCGCGGTGATATAATCCCCATATCTATCCAAGTGTGGGAACAATCATCCCATTCCATAAAAGTTATGTAATTGCCTATGGATCCATTACATTATTGTCTAGCATGTGACATTTTGCTAGAGTATACTAAACATTCCCAACATATATTTACACATTTGTACATAAACCCATTTAAAAAGTGCGGTTCATAAATTTAATACTTCCACATAAAATTTAGTCTATGCTCATAACTTTCCCAAAATCCATCAAAGTGACAAGATGCCATCCTTTATATAAGAAAAAACAACTTCCATAGTCAAAACATTGTTTTACTCAAAATCATTAAAAATTAGTTTTGACCTAATTTTTCAAAGTTGTACAAATGAGGATAAATGTAATAGAGATCTTAAAGAGACATAAAATAGCATTTAAGACATGTATATAAAGTGGAAGGGTTGTGAAATGAACTCACAATACTAGGTTTGTGTGAAAACCTAGAAATCTCAAAACCTAGAATTTTGGACAAGATGGTGGTAGGAGGAACTTGACCCTAGCTTCCAAAATCTAGTGTTGATGGATAAAATCTTCAAAGCAAGGAGGGATGGAGCTATTAATGACCTAGGATCGGTATAAATGAAGAGAGAGGGGAGAGGATGAGAGCTCTTGAGTTGTGGTTAAGAAATGAATGAGAAATGGCCAAAATTTCGGATTTAATAAAGCTCTGCACCCCGACCACGATGTGCCAGGAGATAGTGCCCTTGGCAAGGTCGTGGGTCACTATCGCGACACATGTACCGCGGCCCCCTGGACTCCCGCAATGGTGCCACGGCGGGAGTGACCTTCTCACAATTGCGGGGCACTGTCTCCCTAATTGTACCGCGAGGCACCTTGGCCCAACGATTGTCCCCTCGGCGACAGTGACCCTGTCACAGTCACCGGACATAGTCGCTCAACACTAACGTGCCCTAAAAATCTCACTCTTTTCTCACACGAAAGACGTTCGACTTAAAGGGAAACATAAATAGCCATTCTCATCCTAGTCTACAAGTAAAAATTTGGAATTTCGAGATGGGAGGAGTCTGATAACTTACTTGTAAATACGGGTGTTATAGGACTACCATTATGTCCTCGAGATTATATCCAAGATTGTGCAATGTGCGATTATCATCAGAGATATAAACCAGTTTTATCACTTTAAAGATGGGATTTGTTCTTTTGGCGATTACTGGTGAAGTACTGGGAAGTCTGTTGTGGATTGGATATATTTCCAAAAGGCTATAGCAATTGGCAAGTCATGCAAGTATACACGGCTCACTAGCATCGTCCAAAGCAAGTAATAATGGTAAGTAATACCAGATATCGTACCTTAGGGATCTTCAAAGCAAGAATAGTAACCAAAGTTAACTTTAGAACAAGATTTCAAGAGTAACAACAAAACAATATCTTTTGAGAGTTGGTAACCAAAGTACTGAAATGTAACAATAAATAAAAGATAGTATGGGTGCAAGATCAGGTTGGATTTCAACAAACAGAGTGCAGTGAACATTGCTACAACATTACAAGGTGCTGCATCAATAACCCTCTATCTTTTCAAAGTCTCGGGTCATCTAAGATGCTATCTTGGCAAGCTTTTTGGTCAATCCAAACGTATCTACAGGTAAGCATCGTCTATCTTTTCATGCCCCTTTTGAATGTCTCTTAGCTGTATATGTTGTAGTTTATAAGATTATGCTACTTTATGATAATATTGTTGTAGCGTCAAATATTTCTTGTGGGAAATTTCCCTCAGGCATGTAGCTCAGTTGGCAACGGAGCAGTGCGACTTTGCTCAAATAAACAACATATTCAAGTTCGAATCTTGCAGGAGACGGGCTTAAACCCCTCTGCTAGCCCCAGCCTTTGCTTAATTCTTTTGTGGGAAATTCTCCATTTTTTATATCATGTAGCTAAAGCAGGAGGCAGTGCTCAAGTTTTGTCTTCATAATTCTGCTTTGATCTGGTTTCCCATTTTCTTTATCATTGTTGTCTTCACCAAATGGTGAATGAATCAAATGACCATATTTTCACCACTGTTATCCAAATAAAACCTTTGACTTAGGGTTTGAGTTGATTTGAAAAAAATAGGCATTTGTACAGTTTTGTGTATTCACCTTTTGATCGGATATAGTGGACCGAGGGACTCGTGTACACGTCCCATGTTGTGGATGTATAATTTTATTGTACACTGAGAATGTAAAAATATAATATTCGAAATCTATGAAGTATTCTTCCACATTAGTATATAACTTAAAGTTTATCATTTATTTGAAGTTTTGACTGTATTTATTAGTTGGTTATCAGTTAACTTTATAGAATTCAAACGTATAATTGTAAGTTTGTAAGATAATAAAAAATTACAAAAATGTGATAAATGATTAAATGTTTTATAACATGATGTACTTCTTTGTCACAATTATTGAGAAGACAATGAATATGTTGGTGTGTATTTTTTTTTTAATTTTTATTCGAGTTTTTGTTTGTGGAATAATCAACGTGCAACACAACCAAAATATGATAGGAAACATTAAATTGAATACCAATAAAAGAAGGATAGAAATATACCATGATTTATTGTGATTGGAAATTAGACCTCTTTTTTTCGAGTTTCAAGATTTTGAAACACAACTAAAGTGCTATTTCTTCAAAGCCTTGTGGGATTGGCATGTAAGCTGACCTACACCTCGATTTCCATAGAAAAAAATGATGCGTATATTTGTTAATAAGTATTAGAAAACCAACAATAGTTTAAAATCTGTTGCACAACATAACCAAATAACAAACAGGCTTGAAAATGCAAAAATGTATGACATGGCCAACAAATTCGTACATGATATGATCGTGGAGCGTGCCCCATGCAACCCTAGGCCCTACCACACACGACCTTGGCCATTATGATTTTCTCTTCGACTACAACTTACTATTTCATACTTGAAACCATACTAATCAACTTTTAATGGATTCTAATCACCTGATAGGATCTAAATATCCACTATTATCAATTTTAGATCACGAAAACTAATATATAAGAACAATTTAAGGGATTTAGCATGCCTAAAGTGACATGCTTGAAGACCAAGCTGATAAATTTTCTAATCAATTTGTAAACATTCATAATTAGATAACAATAACAAAATTTAATGCAATAAATACATACCCCAAAAAAAAACTGTTATAACATGCACCCTGCAAACAACTTGATACTACATGCACTTTGAGATAATTGTTTGAGCTTTATTGTGACATCATAGATGTTTGTTGCTCAAGATTATCTCAAGAAATATTAAGGACTAGTTTTGTCAATTATTAAGACTTCAAGTGTCCACAATATAAATTTCTAAAAGTTCACACATGCACCTACTTTTGGTTGGATTTATGCAAAACAAAACCACTATTTTAGTATACATTGGTGGCCTTGTGTATTATTAACCCTAAAAGTAATGTTGTAAAATATATATATTTACATAAAGGTGGAGAGATGCTACATTTTAGATATTTATATATTGCACTAGAAGCGTACTCGTATAATGCAACGAGATACATCACAATTTTAATGTTTCATTTTATTTATTTTTTTTGTTGATTTACAGTATGATTTTGGATGGTTTTGAGAAAGTGATAATGTTTTTTTTATAAATTTGTTTAATTTAGGCTTAAATGCTTAATAATATAATGTTTTTTATATATAAAAAAATTAAGTATTTTGTTAGAATTCAATGATTATCTTATATATTTTAAGAGTGAATTGTGAATTTGGTCCTCGTGTTTTGTTACTTTTTTTGACTACGGTCCCTATAGTATGTTTATTGTGGATTTGGTCCCTGTGGTATTCAATTTATCTTGGTCATGGTCCCTCTGACTAACGCATCCGTTAACTCCATTAAATCAAGGACTATTTTAGTCATTTTGCCTAATCTATGTCTTTTTATGATAAGAAAAATAAAAAATATATTTTTAACACACACACACATATATATAGATATCAAAATAAATAAAATAGGATGTTATTGTATAACTTGATTCTTTAAATTTAAAAAAAAAATTAATTATATTAAATATGATTTTATTTTATTATTTTATTGTAATGGTGGAAAAAGTTATGATTTTATTGTTTTAATGTAATTAAAATTTTAATTTAAACAAACTAGATCATAAAATTATATCTTATTTTATTTAGAGCGAATAAAATAAGATATGTTTTTATGATTTGATTTATTAAATTAAAACTTTAATTATGTTAAAGGCGATACAATTTTATTGTTCTTTACTATCATTGCAACAAACAAGCTTATTATCGATATTTTAACACCAAAATCATTGAAAATCATTGAGAAATGAACTCTAATTTTATCATCTTAAAATTAGAGGTTCCAATTTTCATATTGTTTTTCAATCAAAAACTCAAAACAAACCGTTTAGATTTTAACGAAATAAAATATTTAAGTTACGAATATTTTAACTCACAATCACAAGGCAAAACGTAGAACATCATATGTCAGGTAACACCAACATGAAACATGTTAGCATTTAGAAAATAGCGAAAATTAGCTATAACATCCATCAATAGAAAGATACGACATGGTCTTATCATTATTCAGTACTCCTTCCGTCCCAAAATAAATGTTCATAATAAAAAATACACACGGTTTTAGAAATGTGTAATAAAGTTTATTACACTTGTTAATTTTATTGTGGGTTAAAATATTCGTAACTTAAATATTTTATTTCATTAAAATCTAAACAGTTGAATTTTAGTTTTTGACTGAAAAACAATATGAAAATTGGAACCTCTAATTTTAAGATGATAAAATTAGAGTTCATTTCTCAAGTTTTCAATGATCTTAGTGTCAAAATATCGATAATAATTTTGTTTGTTGTGATGATAGTAAAGAACAATAAAATTATATCGCCTTTTAACATAATTAAAGTTTTAATTTAATAAATCAAATCATAAAAACATATCTTATTTTATTCGTTCTAAATAAAATAAGATATAATTTTATGATCTAGTTTGTTTAAATTAAAATTTTAATTACATTAAAACAATAAAACCATATCTTTTTCCACCATTACAATAAAATAATAAAATTAAATCATATTTGATATAATTATTTTTTTAAAAAATTTAAAGAATCAAGTCATACAATAACATTCTATTTTATTTATTTTGATATATATATATATATATGTGTGTGTGTGTGTGTGTGTTAAAAATATATTTTTTATTTTTCTTATCATAAAAAGACATAAGTTAGGTAAAATGACTAAAATGATCCTTGATTTAATAGAGTTAACGGATGCGTTAGTCAGAGGGACCATGACCAAGATAAATTGAATACCACAGGGACCAAATCCACAATAAACATACTATAGGGACCGTAGTCAAAGAAAGTAACAAAGCACGGGGACCAAATCCACAATTCACTCATATTTTAATGACATCTAGAAAAAATAATCAATTACATATTTAATAATATAATTAAAACAAATTTATAGTAATATAATATATTAATTAATAGTGGTACATGGAAAAGTCTGTATAAAAGGAAAGTCCTACACATACCAAATTGGTGGGTGTTAGAAGTCTGCAATAGTAATATTTATTTTGTGCTTTGAAACTTGTAAATTAAAATATTTTTTAAATATTGCATAAAATGATGGTATCTTATGTCTAATAATTTGTATTCAAAAGTTTTTTATTTGTGCTTTATAATATAGTATAAATATAGATATATAGAAAATATACTAATAACTGTATGATATAAATTGTATTAATAAAATATTTTTTTTTTTCCAAAAAAAAAAACATATGAGGTGCTGTGCATTATATCTTTGTGTGATACATAAATTAGTGCCACATCCAAATATAGTTGAAGACTACCCGATAATCTTCTTTGGTAATATAACTTGTTCTTACTAAAATAATTGATTAATTCGGAACTAGCTATGGATCAAAGGCTTATAAAGTTACGGTTTAATCTTATAGAAAGGTCAACGAGGTTTAATCTGAGGAAAGGTCAATTGTATTGATTTGGGAATAAAATATATTTTGTTAAATGAAAATCGACCTTTTGAGCAAAACGCAAGACTACATGTTAGCTGTAAGTCCCATGTGTTTTTAGCTGTAGTCCACCTTTGGGGACTTTTTTAGTTCGTTTTGTTGATTTAGAGTATTTTTTTAGTTTTTTGGTTTCTAGAAGGACTTTATTGGTTTTTTGGGTTTATTTTGAGGGTTTTTTTAGGGTTTTGCTTGATTCTGAGGGGCGTTTTCGGATTTTTAATTGATGTCCCTTATATTTTCTAATATTCATGAACACCCTCAACATTTAGAATATGCACTTTTGATACTCCAAAAAATATTTTACTTGCGAAAATCAGTTGAGGGGTGCACGAGACCTCGTGGGTCCTTCATAGGTCTTCCCCCTCCTTTGAACCATGATGGTAAGTTGTTTAACCTATAATCTATTTCTTATAAGGGTTCATAATTCTAATTCCTAACCATTATGGGATGGAAGGGTTTTGCCGATTTTAGGACGATGTGGAGGTGGGTCTAGATCACATGAATTAGTGTTGCGTCCGGGGGGTTGGGTTCCGGTGAAAAGTTGAGGTAACGTGAGAAACGTGAGAAGTGGTTATTAACCGTTGGATGAGAAATAGATGCATTATAGAATGAGATGTACCGTGATAAGATGAATCGAGATGCACTAGATCAATTCCTTTTTAAGCCACAAATCATGGGAGGACATTTGTTTAAAAATGATCAACGGTTCAAATCCATTTCTCACGCTTCTCACGTTAACCTCAACTTCTCACATGATTATTCGTCTGCATCCGGATTACTGATACCATATTTATTTTTAAAAAAATTCAAACAAAAATTCAAAATTATATGCTAAAAAAGATACAAAAGTACAACTCATTATACATCTAGAGGGTCGATCTAATGCCATTATAACGTCATAAACCCGAAGCAACATTCCAACATATTAATTTAAAAACCAACTTAAGATAAAATGTTATCAATATTTTAAAGGGGGTTGTTATATGCACCATCTTTAGGTCAAAATGAGGTCAAATCATGCATTGAAAATGTAAAAAGAGCATTGAAATTGTAAAAAGAGGGGTTTGATGTTGATGGATCTGAGGAGAAAATTAATAGACTATGATGTATTTAACAAGTAGGGAGGGGTACATGTATCCTAACCCTATTTTAAATTTTTTGTTCATAATTAACGCAAAACAAGATGACACAAATGATGTATCAATGGTTATGTTTGATTGTTAAGCAGCTTGTCACATAAACAAAAAAATATAAAATCATTTACAACACGATCGAAAATTTAGGTTTTCTTCTTTAGGCCAATCACCTCTTTATTACCAAAATCATCAATTTACAACTTTCTTTCTGTAGCTCTGATTACTTTCCAACCTCGAAGATTATATAGACACATTATTGTGAATATATAAATAGAAAAATAATAGTAACATAACATACAATAGAATATTACAAGTGACCAAATATTAATGTACCTAAACATTATTATAACAAAAAGTAACGGAACTGATATGCAAATAGTAGAAAGATGAGGGTTTATTTGTGAAAATTTCACCAAATACATGATGTTCCACGTACAGCCCTTCCTAGATTCAACCCCAATTTGAATCGCTGACGTGTACGGCCAAGATCCCATATGAGTTTCCAGCTTAGATCTGATAGGACTCTACCCCACCCTAACCCCCTACCCCCACCCCGCTTTTCTTTCCTTTTAATTTTTCCTCTTCGCCTCCTTCGTTACTCCCTGCTCATCTCTTTTATCGGTCTTCTTTCGATTCACTCTCTGCTTGCCGTTTGATTTTGATTTGATTCGATTTTGATTTCGAAGGTATCAAATCAAGGTTTTGATTTTGGCATTCAAATCTCAGATTTTGGGATATAATTTTCAAAATCGCATCACATTTAGGGCTAAAAATAATTTCAAACCCTAGCCTTCAAATTTGTTACGGTTTTCCCGTTTCTTCGGTTAAGTGAAAGATCCGTGAAGATTAGACCTTCCACTTGAAAATTTTTGTTTCCATAGACGTCTTGTATAATCTCTTTGGAAGGATTGTAGTCACGTAAGCTGATTGATTAGCCGATTCGAATCTATTTGTAAAAAAAGGACAAAAATCAATGGGGAAAGATTTATTGGTATCTCTAGATGTGGATGTAGAGGAAGGTGAAATATCCGATTCAGCCTCTATTGAAGAGATCAGTGCAGATGATTTTTCTAAGTCGTCGGCGATTGGGACCGAGATTGCTGCTTCTAAGAATGCAGCCGTTGACGATTCCAAGCAGCAACAGCAGCATCAGAAAGTTTGGACGATGCAGGATCTGTTAAAGTATCAGAATAAGTATCAGATTTCTAGGAATTACGCCCCTGGGTTGTATAATTTCGCCTGGGCACAGGCTGTTCAGAATAAACCTCTTGATGATTATCTAACAACCATGAACACTAGTAGTACCACTGATAACAAGCAGCCCTTGTTGAATGGTGTTGGTAATAATAATATTGAGGTGAAGGAGGAAGAGATGGTAAACAATGATTATATCACCATCGACGACAGCGAGAAGGAGGAAGGGGAATTGGAGGAGGGTGAAATTGATTTGGATATGGAGGTTGTGCAGGCTAGTAAACAAGGAGAAGGAGAAGAGGATAATGTGGATAAGTGCATTAGTTTAATTCGTCTTGGATTGGAGGGTATAACTGTGGGTGATGCAAAGAAGTAAGTTACAGATAAATTAAGCAAACTAAATAACTAATTTGGGTACTGAAAATCTTGAACGTTTGGTGCAAAGTTCAATTAATTGATTAACGTTAATGATTTGCCTGTAGATCATATGGTGGAGTCTGTTCCAGACTTGGGGACTTGGTGGACAGCTTGTCAAATTTGCTTACTGAAAATTCCATCTCCAACAAAGATGATTTGGTTCAGCTGGCATTTTCTGCTATCCAGCTTGTTAATTCAGTAAGATATCATCAAATTATTGTTCTCTTAGATTAATAAGTCTCTCAAAGCTGCATTTTGTTTCAAAATATTGTTAGTCTTGATTGTTGTTGTGTCATATAGATGAGAGGGCTAAAAAGTTGTTGATTGCAGGTGTTTTGCTCCATGAGCCAAAATGAAAAGGAGCAGAGTAGGCACTTACTATCAAGGTCTTTTATCTGTCATTGTGTTTAATTCTTTCCCCTAGCGTTATTTATAATTCATTCGGAATTTAAATATTCTGCTATCTTATTGCTGTATGGCATGGTTTCTATACCCTCTGTAATGTATCTTTTTTTACAGGGTACTGACTAATGTGAAAAG
The DNA here is from genome assembly GCA_954870635.1 of Arctium minus. Classification (NCBI taxonomy): domain Eukaryota; kingdom Viridiplantae; phylum Streptophyta; class Magnoliopsida; order Asterales; family Asteraceae; genus Arctium; species Arctium minus. The sequence continues at coordinate 24,645,660 of OX941084.1, forward strand.
CCAAAGGCCTGTTATTTTCTCACCTGAACAATTGAAAGAGGTGTGGTTTAAAGCAGATCATATAACTTTATCTTGTTGTGATAGAATATTGATTCCTTTATTGTTTTGTTTTGACAGGTAGAGATAATGCTTGTGTCATGTAACTCTAATGTTGTTTGTTCAAGTGACTATAAAGAAGGAGATATACCGATTACTCACTTGGTGAATCAGGAGGATTTTGTTTTCTCATCCCTGATAGCTAATCAGGAAGTGGCTTCTCCAAGTGAGGACTCTGTCTTAGATGCCATGCCTGTTGGAACTTCAGATCAAAATCCCAAACAATCCGAGTCTTTGAAAATACAAACATCTACTTCCAAGAACAGGGTATTGCTTCCTCTTCTTGACCTTCATAAGGATCATGATGTGGATAGTCTTCCATCACCAACACGGGAAACTACTACACATGCTTTACCTCTAGGTAAAGCACTCTTTGTTGGGGATGCAGCAATAAGACCAGAGTGGCCTGCCCCTCGGGGACTTCTTGGAACACAAAATACGGTAGTACGTCGTTATGAAACTGATGCACTCAAAGCGGTATCTACTTACCAACAGAAATTTGGACGAAGTTCATTTTTGTCAAATGATCTTCCAAGTCCAACCCCTTCTGAAGAAAGTGGTGATGCAGGTGGTGATTGTGGTGGAGAAGTTTCCAGCTTCTCAACAGTTCAGCATGCAAACTCTGTAACAGAAGCTACTTCAGAACAAAAAGATGCTTTAAGCATTCCCCAAGTGGAAAGCCCTAATGTGCAATTATTTGCAAATGCTAGGAGTGCTGCCCCTGTGTATTCCACATCTAGTTCTGTGATGAGAGTTCCAAACAGAACAAGGGACCCTAGACTCCGATTAGCCAATACTGAAAGCTCTTTGGATCACAACCAAGGCACTTTACCTTTGTCCAGTAAACAACCTGCAGTGGAACCACTTGATGGATTGCCCGGTTCAAGGAAACAGAAGACTTTTGATGAGTCTGTTCTGATAGATGGTCCTGCACCAAAAAGACTAAAAAGCGAATTTGCAGATTCTGTTAATCCTAGGGATATTGCAACTGTCTCACAAACTAGTGGTTGGTTGGAGGATAGAGTTCCTGCTGGGATGCCGGTATCAAATAGAACAGGAAATGTAATAAGTGAGGCCAGAGGCTTAGAAAATGCTGTAACAACTTCTGCTTTGCTCAATACCAGTAGTGGGAGCGTGCATATTCCTACTACAGGGGGTACTCCCACCTCAGCATCCTTGCAATCAATTCTGAAGGATATTGCAGTGAATCCGGCATCGTGGATGAATATAATTAATATGGAACAACAGAAATCAGTTGATCCTGCAAAATATGTGACGCAATCTCTAAGCCAAAATTCTTTTCAGGCATCCATGCCAATGACTACAGTTGCCTCTCAACCATTGGTACTTGGGCAGAGGTCAACAGCTGATACGCAAACAACGCAGCCAGCTTCAACGGTCAGCATTCACTCATACTCCTATCTTTTGTGAAAGTTTCATTTATTGTTCTTTACGAAACGGTCATTTACTTATGTTATGGTCCTTTTGCTCTTTCTATGGCTTGGGCAGTATGGTTTGTTTTGGTTACTTCCTTTGCTCCTTCAAAATTTTGCCCTACCTTCTATTTAAAAAAAATTAAACCATTCATATGTGGTATGGAAACCTTTTTGTTACCGGTGGAACTCATACCAATGTGTGGGTACAATTAATGTTAGCTTGGTTCGGCCTTTTGGGATGATAGCTTATATAGTTACCACTTTCTCGTGTGCAGGCGTTATTTGTTGTATTAAGCTATTGTCATATGATCTCCAAGTGTATATTTCTATTTCATGGTCTAAATTTTGATGTTTTGTAGGATGATTCTGTAAAAGTACGCATGAAACCTCGTGATCCTCGCCGTGCTCTGCACAGTAAATCATTACAAAAGCCAGGTTATGTGGGTCCTGATCAACCGGTTACCAATTTATCAACTGCTGAAGGGACTAAGGGGAACCCCAAGCAAGCAGATCCAAAAGCTCTATCATCCCAACCTCTCTCAGCACCGGATATCGCCTGGCAATTCACCAAGAATTTGAAAAATATTGCGGATATTGTGTCTGTGTCTCAAACAACTGCGAGTGCCTCTGTTCAAACGTCTTCATCACAGCCAGCACAGGTCCATCCAAGTTTTGTGAATATGAAAGGGCCACCTGCACAGCCTGGCCACCTTCAGAATGGGATTGGGCAGACATCTGAAGAATCTGCTTCGACCCCCTCCCAACCACAAAACGCTTGGGGGGATGTTGAGCACTATTTCGGACGGTTTGATGACCAGCAGCGGGCTGCCATTCAGAGGGAGAGGTCAAAAAGAATGGAAGAACAGAAAAAGATGTTTGCTGACCACAAGCTATGTCTTGTGTTGGATCTAGATCATACCCTTCTGAATTCAGCTAAGGTATTGATTCTCCTCTTATTTGGCTATTCTTAATTTAATATAGAGAGAATTCTGCTTGGAGACTAAATCTAATTGCTATATTAATACTGCCAGTTTTCTGAAATTGAACCAATGCATGATGAGATGTTGAAAAAGAAAGAAGAACAGGACCGTGAGAAGCCACATAGGCATCTCTTTAGATTTCCTCACATGGGTATGTGGACCAAACTGCGGCCTGGGATATGGAACTTCTTAGAGAAGGTAAACATTTTGTTTAATACAAATTTAAGAACTCAAATTGCTAACTACAGCTGTCAGAATCTTTAATCTTTGCTTTCCCTAACTTCAGGCCAGTAAGCTTTACGAGCTTCATTTATATACAATGGGGAACAAACTATATGCTACAGAGATGGCCAAAGTGCTTGATCCAAAAGGAGTTCTATTTAATGGACGAGTTATCTCGAGGGGTGATGATGGTGATAGTGTTGATGGAGATCCCAAAAGTAAGGACTTGGAAGGGGTTTTGGGTATGGAGTCAGCAGTTGTGATAATAGACGATTCTATAAGAGTTTGGCCTCATAACAAGCTTAACTTAATAGTTGTAGAAAGGTATACAGACCCTTGATTCAAACTGTAGTTGTTTCTTAGTCTATTATTCTTTTTTAATGTCTCAACTTTCAACTGTATTTGTTTCGCAGATATATATATTTTCCCTGTAGTAGGCGCCAATTTGGGCTTCCAGGTCCTTCACTCCTTGAGATTGATCATGATGAGAGACCAGAGGATGGAACTTTGGCATCTTCTTTGGCGGTAAACTCCTCTGATCCACTTGCCGTGAGATTTGAGGATATCATACCATACCTGCTCTGATATTAGCCTTGTTGAAATGCAGGTTATCGAGAAAATACATCATAATTTTTTCTTGCAACAATCTTTAGACGACGCCGATGTTAGAAATATACTAGCATCCGAGCAGAGGAAGATTTTAGGTGGGTGTCGTATTGTATTCAGCAGGGTGTTCCCTGTGGGCGAAGCCAGTCCTCACTTGCATCCGTTATGGCAAACTGCCGAACAATTTGGTGCCGTGTGCACGAATCAAATAGATGAACAGGTAACCCATGTGGTTGCCAATTCTCTTGGGACTGATAAGGTACTTCATCTTCACCTGATTCTATAAAATTTCACAAAAACACTGCTTTACGACTTGTTTACGTTACGGGTTGATTTCTCTACTTTGTATCAGGTTAATTGGGCCCTTTCTACAGGAAGATTTGTGGTGCATCCTGGCTGGTATGTATTGAATCCTTATCTTTCTCAAAAAAGAAACACATTGATGTGTTTGTTAAATGAATTTAACTTGGTTTTTATTTTGGAAAAATGAAAACAGGGTGGAAGCATCAGCTTTACTTTACCGGAGAGCCAATGAGCTTGATTTTGGTGTCAAACCTTGAACATCTCCTCTTATTTTTTGGGAATGATATTGGCCCTTCCCCCCCTTAAAGTAAAAAGGATCACTTAATATTGGGGGAAAGAAACCAACCACCACCATAACCTCATGCTAAAGTTACACTCCCCCCCCCACCTACAAAATCCCATTGAACCCATCAACGAGAGTAAACAAGTTGGTCGTGAGAAGGTGGAGCCACTGAAAACTGGGAGGGAGGGTAGGGTTGAAGTTGACAAACGGTGGCGGTAGCAGCGGTGGTGGTGGTGGAGGTAGGAGGGAGGAAGAGAGGGGTTTGTTAATATATCTTAAATTACTAAAATTGAATGCACCAATAAGAGTTGCATGGTGATGTCAAATTCAAGGAATAATGGTTGTGGGAAAGATGTTTGCTTAAATATCAAAAGGAAATTAATTTCTGGAAACACTGACCAAACTAAAACCGGTTTTACTAAATTCCAAATTTATAGTACTAGCAAATTACTATAAAATAAGTAATTCCATCTGCGTGGTTTGTTTTTTCTTTCAAGATTTTGACTTCCATCATCGCAAAACAAACATTGCAAATACCAATGTTGAGAAATAGGTATGAAATGACTTCCATTTTGATGGATAAGCCTTGGTTTCAGCAATCTTTTATGAAGGCTCCACGTGGTATTACAAGTCAAAGAAGCATTGCTTCTAATCCAGCCAGGAGTTGGTGATATACACAACATCTGATTCTGACCAAATAACTTGCAAGAAATGTGGGCATCAGAATTGCGTTATGGAGATGGGAAATAATCTGATAAACAAATGGAAATAAGGTCAACTTTTATATGAGATGGGAAACAAACAGAAGTTTGAAAAGGGGAAATATCCCTATTTTTGAAGCTACATATGATCAGAGCCTTCTGTGTTACAAACCATGGAAGGGACCATAGAATACAGAAACTAGTGAGGATGGTATGAGTTTAGAAGGTAAAAACAAAAGGAAACAAAGACATGGTTAATTATTAGATGCATGTCCAATATATTGCTTGAAAACTTCTTGTGAAGCTGAAACATATCCCAATGTAAGGTATAGGCCAATATGGTAAGGTACTAAGGTGGTCATTAATTAGTATGGAAGAAGCCAAGAAGAGGTACTTGCATTGCAGTTGCAGAAAGACCATTTTCAAACACACTACTCCATGCCACATCATATGGAGAAGTAACACTACCCTTTCACCCAACACCAATATCTTATATAATGCTCCAATTTATTTATATATAAGATTAATTCCAACTAGATTAGTCTTAGGCATAACTTAGGACACTCTTTTCAAAAAAAAAAAGATTAATTCCACCATACATATGTAACCTTCCATCACAAATCCATCCTTATAAAAATCACTCTTAGCTAGGTCTAATGATTTATAGCATTAAGGAACTTCCATACCATATCAAATTACATGGAAATGGATTTATTAACTGAAAGAATTGCTTACCAAAGAATATCGTCAGGCTTTTTGGAGTTTCCTAGTCTTGTTTTCTTTTGGTGACTGTGGGTGTCTTTACACATATTGTCACTCATATTGTAGGGTCTTGAAGGATGGACATCCAGAAAATTCCCAATAGTTTTGAGGAACTCGAACCGGTGACTTTTGGGAAGGAACCCCAAAAGCCCACACCTTATTATCAATCAACTAACCCCTCAAAATTAAGCTTCAAGTGGCTTTGATCTTGACATTACATGGATGATGCATTAATTTGATTTCTGAAGAGTCAAACTCATCACTACATATGATATGCTCTAAAGGCCAAACCAACCCATCTCCATCACAAGAATAAACGAATACATTCTATACCAAAATTAAACCAACTCCCACACCGTCGAAAAAAGTAAGGTGTTGTTTGTTTTTCAAGAGATCTGAAGTCTGAAGTCTTATTTTTCTTCTGATTAATAAAAAGTGGTGAAGAAGTATGAAATCTAAATCAACACTGTATGTTTATGTAACGTCTGAAGGCGTCTTGAGAGAAAGAAGAGCATGTGAACTGAGGTGGCAATAAGAGGTTTTAAGAAGTTAGGTCACCACTTCTTATTTTAGACGTATTTAAGAGTTAAGAGGTTCTGAAAACTGAAAAAAAAACAAACAATCTAAATGTAAAAAGGTCTTAATGATTCAGACTTAAGAGCAACCCTTAAGATATATATAAACAGTATGAGCTCATATTGTTTGTTAGCAGATTAACGAGCTTAATGGGACTCACAATTTATTTGGCTTAATGATATAGAAAGTGGGTTTTTAGTAAGTTTTCTAAAGGGTGCTTTATGCGGAAAGCCAAATTTTCTCCAAAACTTTTCCTTCCAATTAAAAAATACTCTCATTCCATCTATGAAAAACCTCTCTCAAACAAAAAACTTCCAAATCTATACAAACAAATTAATAAAAAATCAACCAAACATCCCCAAAGTTTTATCAATAAAAGACAAATCCAAGTGTGTTTGGATGCATGCGAGGTTGTCTCGACGTGCTTTTAAAATCAAATAATCATCTTATCATTGTTATAGATACTTAAATAAATTTATATTTATTTTAAAATTTCATTTTCAAGTTTTTGCAAATGTAATTATTGTGACAATAAAAATATCAAACTTATATTTCACAAATATCACAAAAATAATCATTTACAAACAACATTGCAATGATTACATTTAGGGGTGCTCACGGGTTAGGTTGATCGGGTTGAAGGTTTTTTAACAACTTAACCCAATATAGGCGGTTTGAAATTTTTACAACTCAACCCAACCCAATCAAAAGTATAACCCAACCCAACCCAACCCAAACCGTTCGGGTTGATCGGGTTGGTCGGGTTGTGTTTAAACAAGATGAAATCAAATTTACAAATATAAACATAAAGAAAACATTTCTTTGAAATACAACCGAATGACCGATAATTCATGAGAGTATGTAAGTTCATAAAAAATATTACGATATTACATATAAAAATGTCTAAACCAAATGATAATATGTCAATCAACAACAATCGTTTTAGACGTCTCCAACCCCGATGCTTTCGCTTTCTTGGCCTTGAGGTTGGTCGTGATCATCAACCATTTGGTACAACTTATCCATAATTCTTAAATCTTAAATATATCACATTTAGTTAATTTTTTAGTTTGCACATATATATATATATATAGTGGAAGGATATTTTGCAACCCTTAAAAAGGTTGCAACCCTTGCAACCCACATCTTAACCGTTGGATTCATGATCGACGGTTATTTTTTTTCTCTTTTTTTAATTAAAAATATTGGGCCCCATATCTTTTATAACCGCCGATCATGAATCCGACGGTTAAGATGTGGGTTGCAAGGTTTGCAACATTTTTAAGGGTTGCAAATTAAACAAACCCTATATATATATATAGGGAGAGGTTCATTTGAGAAATGGTAAATATATGAGAAATAGAGAAGTAATCTTAGCCATTCATCTGGTCAACATTTGCGGCTTTGACCGCGAAGCACCGGATAATTCTTTGTGTAGTATATAGAAGGTAGAGGGGTAATTTTGTAAAATACACGGGATGAATTCATATATGAATCTGTATGAATCACAAAGATTCATATATGAATCCGTTAATTTGTTCAACTGATTCATATATGAATCTTTGTGATTCATACAGATTCATATATGAATCTGTTAGTTAGTTCAACTGATTCATATATAACATATTCATATATGAATCACAAAGGTTCATATATGAATCAATTAAAAGAGTTCAGTTGTGAATTGCACTGGTTCATATATGAACATATAGTTCATATGTGAATTATACATGTTCATATATGAACACAGCCCGTGTGTTTTGTAAAATTTACGAAATTGTCCTTCTATTTTTGGGATAGCCGCAACTTTTGACCGGTCAAAGCCGCAATATTTGACTAGTCAAATCCGATTTTGACCATATGAATGACTAGGATTACTTCTCTATTTCTCATATATTTACTATTTCTCAAATGAACCAAACACTATATATATGTGTGTGTGTGTATGTGATGTGTGTGTGTGTATGTGTGTGTGTGTGTTTAAATTTATTAAACATATGTACAAAGGAGTTATATAGAGATGAATAATAGATTGAGAATATATGTAAATGAAGAGGGTACGCAATAGTGTAATTGTCTAATTTACATATTAACATAAACTTAATAATCATATTAAATCCACAAAATAAAAGGATCGGGTTCATCGTGTTGGGTTGGGTTCAAATAAAAGTAACCCGATATCAACCCAATACCTACGGTTTGAAGATTTTACAACTCGATTAGACATCGGGTTGCTTCGGTTTGAGTTATTTCACGTTGGGTTGTGTTGGGTTGATCGGGTTGATCGGGTTTTTGAGCACCCCTAGTAGGGAAGTTTGTATTAGGGATGTTTGGAATTGCTTATTTAAAACAATGTATACTTTTTTTTTAAATTGCTTATCAAATTATGTGGTGACATAAAAGAGTTTTATAAAAAGTGTTTGAATTAGTTTATTGTGGTACCAAAATATAATAAGCTAATAAATTGTTATTTAGGAGTGTTTAAGATTGCTTATCTATACTATCTATATCTATATCTATACTATATTATAAAGCATGGATAAAAAACTCTTAAATACAAATTATTATGCACAATGTATCATCATTTTATGCAAGATTTTAAAAATCTTTTAATTTACAAGTTTCAAAACACAAAATACATATTACTACTGCAGACTTCTAACACCCACCAATTTGGTATGTGCATGACCTTGCTTTTATGCAGACTTTTCCATTTATCACTATCAATTAATATATTATATTACTATAAATTTGTTTTAATTATATTATAAAATATGTAATTGGTTATTTTTTCTAGATGTCATTAAAATATATAAGATAATCAAATAATTCTAACAAAATACTTTTTTTTATATAAAAAACATTATATTATTAAGTGTAAATTAAAAAAAATTATAAAAAAACCATTATATATCACTTTCTCAAAATCATCCAAAATTGTAACAGCCGGGTTTAAAGTGGTGAATTAGAAGTTTGGGAAAAATAGTAGAAGGGATCCATAGTAAAGGGGTCTAGAATGAAAAAAAAAAGATTAATAGGGATTTAACCTTAGTGACCTATTCTTTTGTGGGTGGCGGTTGAGAATTTTAGGAGAGCAAAGGGTGAAGGCTTTTGGGAAGAAAAGAAAGCAAGGGAGAAGGCTCCCATTTATTTCATCCTGCATCATCTCCTTTCCAAGGTAAGTTTCCATCCTATACCTTATGCTTGTTGGGGATTGTTGATTTAATTCAATCACCTTAGAGTAATCCGGTTACTAGACCTCTCTTGGGTTTTGTTTGCGATTTTAGGAAAAAGGGCAATGGTTTTGTTTCAGATTAATGGCTCTTAAGAGCACTATAATCTAAGTAATTTCAAGCTCTAAATGTTAATGGATAAAGGATTGAGTTCTTTGATTTTAAGATATTTTGGGAACTGCATTTTCATTTATCGCTTCGGGTTTTTGTTCGTTCGAGTCGTGACCGGTTGGCCCCGGTCGATTTTGGTTTGGCTTGGGGCTTAAGCACCGGTCGTTGAAAAGGACTCCGATCAAGCAGTAGACACCGGTCAAGTAATTTCTCTGGGCGATCTTCTCCACCCCGGTCGAGGGAGGGTGCGACCCCGGTCGCCCTATGATCCCGGTCGCCAAGGCATACTGGTCGACCTCTGGTTCCGGGCGTGAAGCACACCGGTCGACTCTTTGGCCCCGGTCGAATTCTACTCCGGTCGATTATGGGGGGATCCGGTCCCCGTCCTATGCTTATGGGTTGTCAACCATTTAGTTTAGCTAAATTGGATGTGGGCCACCATTTTGTCTAATTAAATTGAAAACTTTAGACCGAAGTCCAAAGTGGTAAGGAAATGTTATGATGGGGTTTTTTTAGCTATGGCCCACTTTAATAATTTTCAATAGTCTAAGAATTTCAACTTTATAGAAAGTTGGTGGATTCTTTCAGATAAATGTTAGATAGTTGGGATAAGGGAGTTAAGGTCAAACTTCGTTAAAGTGGAAAGTCTAAGGGGTTCTCTGGTCAATGTTTCCTTTATAGGTTTCGGACCGAAATATAGAAATAGACGCGAGATTCGAGCTAAGGACACCAGGTGAGTTTTTCTGAACTAAACCTTTTGATGGCAAGAGCATGTGAAGTTTAATTTCTAAACTTTGATTTATTTATAACAGCATGATTTGATTAAATTGTACAAGTGTGTTTAAATTGTTGAAATTTACATGTATGCATACATTCTTTGTGGATCTTTTGACCTAAGTCGGGGAGTGTGGCCCGCCTACTCGTGCCGGGGAGTGTGGCCCGTTTATGCCGTTGGGGGTGCGTCCCAACATTAAGGCAGTGCGAGTTAGACACATTGTCTTTGAAGGTCGTGTGGTCAGTAGCGTGTTTTACCATTATGTGTTTATACACTTATATATTCTGGTTGCTTATCTGTTAGAGGGAACTCATTAGACCATCGGTCTAACCCTCGCTCTTTTAAAACTAAAAATCTTTTCAGGCCGTTAGGAAGTAGGCAGAGCTGGTAAAGGGAAAGAGAAGGTTTAGCGGATCCTGATAGAAGACTGCCAATTAGTCTTCTTATTAAATTTCTCAGTTGTGAATAAGTTGACTTTTAAAAAAAAAAACCTTGATTTGTTTATTGTACGCTTGGGCCCGTTTTGGCAGAGATTTTTTTATTAATGTTGGTATTTTAATATCATGAGTTAAATTCGTTTGATCGTTTCTGGTTGGGTTGTTATAGTTGGTATCAGAGTCATAGTTTAAGGGATTTAGGTGACCGGTTGGGCCTAAACTTAAACTGTGGAATAGATGTACACAACTGAGATATAGGAAGCCTTTAAGAAAGACCCTGATCATTGTGAGGCGTGATAACAATAGTGAGTACTCTCATGTAAGGTAAATTCATAATTGCATCTGGCCAATGCCATTATAAATTTACAGGTACATGGGCATACTCAATTGCTATTGTTGAATGTGGTTCAGGGTAGAGAGTCTATCCATAGATTGATAGAGTTAGTCTAGCGTGTTGTGGAAGTTCGTCTTTGGTAGTAAGGTTAATACCGTTTAGGATGCGTATTGTGCGGGATGTAGATGTTTCGTTGAGAAAGGACCTCCTGGGTCTATAAGGAATAGAATGGTGGTAGGAGGTGGCTTCTGCCCAAGGGGAATCTTTGGTCTAGTAGAGTGGTATATTGATTAGTGTGAAGCAAGGGAATGTTAAATTCAGGAATCGAATGTTAGAATTGAGGCTTCTAAAGTTGTTGTTAATTGAAGGGTGATTGAGAGACGTTATCAGTGTTGGCGGATAACATGTGGAAATGATTGGATGGAAAAGAGTTATTACGGGCGGGTTGTTGGGCCAGAAAGAGGACGTTTGATTTATGAATCAATAGTCACGGTGGTGATTAGATGTTGGGTTTCCAAGATTGTTAGAAGACGATGGTACCGGAGGGTGTAGTACAGTGGAGGACTCCTACTGGTTGGTCAGAAGCAAGGAGTCAGGGATAAATTATAGGGAATGTAAACAATCGACCTTTTTAGAGTGAATAGCCTTCAATGTCATCGAGTCCCATGCATTGAGTGTCAAACAAAATTGTTGGAGTTTTTTTTTCTTATAATCCATATCAGACGTTTTGACGAGTGTGTGTCTTATGAGGTAGTTGTTTTTAAAACGTGTCAACGCTTGCGGATATGAGTTTGAATTGAAAAGACAATTTTTGACTTTGGGTGATAAATTTCGATTTTTGGTCTGGGTGGGGAATTTTATATATCTCTTTATAAATGAGTTAACGTTTGGTTGTAAAAAAAAAATCAAAACAACATTTGACCGCATAATTTTATAATTGAGTTGGGTTCAGGCATGTATTGTCATATCAATGAAGGTGAGAGTCGCTTGGCACGCTCAATGTAAGCAACTTTGTAGTATTTTATAAATCGTGGGTGTGTAAAGTTCATTGGAAATAATTTCCGTTGTGTCAACACCGATATTGGGGTGTGATGAAGAGGAATTTGTCGTAAAGTTGAGGTCGAACGATTCTTGAAATCGTTGTGCATGGTTAAGTCGGAGTTGTGTCGTGTACACTCAAGTTTGTCCTAAAATGTAGGTATCTTCAAAAATTTTCAAACGTGTTAAGAGTTTAAATGTTTTCTTTTATATATTTGTGTATCATGCATGAAGGCTATGAACTCTATAGGTCGTGGGAGAGGTTGCAATTAAGAATGACGAAAGTCTTGAGAATGGAAGAGTATCGCTCGATAAGAGGGTAGTAAATATTTGATATTGGTATTCTTCTATGTAAGGGTGGTGAATAGCAGAGATGGTTAATGGAAGCATTAATCTATGACGTTAAGGATAATTATACTATACTGGCTTACCGTTTGCTCCATGACTTGGATAATGGATGTCAGCAAATGTTTGTGTTTGGAGTGGAAATTGAAGTCGTAAAGATATCTTTGGCATTTAGCTGCTGCAGTGAGAGATGTAGGTTTCATTGGGGATCCTTGTTGGTTGGAGGCATTGTGGAAGTATCCTAATGATGACTGTTGTTGTGGAAGTCAGTAACCATTTTTTGGCTAATAGCGAGACGTTGAAAATGAAGTAGTGGTTATGGATAGTTTTGAGGCGTCGTGCGAGGAAGCGAAGAGCTATTCAGAAAAGGTGTGTACCTATTGTGATGATGGACAACCTTGTGTGGATCTTACAAAATGGAAGATCGCTGGTTTGGTCAAGTGGTTCTTTATCGTTGAGGTTTGTCGGTTATGTAGGAGAAAAGTTTATTTAAAGCTCGACTGGGAGGGGTTGCTCTTTGAGCATTTAAGTCTTCGAGGTAGTACGCTTAATCTCACAGGCTACTGGAGTTTGATTCAAGCAGGTCGCGATGAGCCGACAAAGAGCGTTACCTTGTTGAGGGGTTGAGAATCATAGTTTTATAATTTATCCATATTGAGAAAGACAAGGTCGTTAAACGCCTTGAAGTCTGATTTCAGTATTATGGCCAATGAGAAGAGAACAATATTTGAAGGTGTGCCAAGTGGTCGTAGAGGCTTGCAGTTACTCTGGAATGAAGTAGTAGAGTGATGGTTGTAACCTTGGGTTAGGGATGTCTTTATGACATATTTGGGGGTGCAAGTCATTAAAAGAGTAAGGGGTTCTCTTGAGGATATGTATAAGACTGGTGTTATTGTTATAGGAGGAGCGTCCTCATCTGAAGATCGATGGAGAGTGATCTGAAAGCGGTAAGTAAGTGGTTGGAATGCGTGAACGTTTGGTTAGTGTTCGGATATTGCTAAGTTGAGAATAATTTTGTCAAGTAAGGGTTGGCGGTTGTCTAAGATAGGAACTGTGTGTTCTGGTTTTTGCAAATTCTGGAGTGGAATTATCTTATATCCCTAGAATGATGGTTGAAAGTGTAGAACTGCTTAATTCAAGGGGTTGTGTAGTAGATAGGAAATCCGTGGGCATGTGAAGTGTTCTTTGGAAGTGAAGGGACAATAGCAGAGTGGGCAATCCTGCTTGAAGAACGAGAGTTGGGCAGAGTTATCCAGTAGTGGGTAATGTTTCGGAATAGTTTGGTTGTCTATCTCTCGTAAGAATTGTGGGCAATCGATTGTCTAAATAAATAGTAATGTAAAGGTGTTCGACACATCTGGGGATCATGTTTGGAGAGGGAAAGTTGGGAGTGGTGTATGTATAGCGTGTATGATTTGGGTAATGCTGGTGAGTTTGTGATCTTTGTGGTTCGGGGAAGAAAGTGCTTTTGCGACAGACGTTTACCATATTAAGAGAGATTACTTTGTAATGACAGGTTGCCGGATGAAGGAATTCATATTTGCGAGCCTCTAGTGAGGTCTAAGGTTGACTAAATGTTATGTCAGTAAATTGGGTGGTTATCTCTAGCCAGTGAGGCGTGTTGTCCTGGTGTTGACTCCGATAAAAGCTTTGCTTTAAGAAAATTGTGATTAAATGAAGGGTGAATTCGATGGCCACGTATACCTATGTAGTTGATCAAAATGGCTTGGACAATTGTGTGGAGCTAAGTAGGAAATATGAGCTACGAATCCCAAGTGGAGGCAGGATAAAGTTACCAGCCACGTCTTGGAAGGGGGTGATCTGATTCGGAAAGGAGAATAAGTTAAGACCGAGGTTTGTCGGATAATTTTTACCATGGAGCTGCAAGGTGTTCACCCTACCTTCCATGTGTCTAATCTGAAGAAGTGCTTAGCGGAAGTGGATGTGGTGATACCATTGGATGACATTCGGTTAGATGAAGAACTATGTTTTGTTGAAGAACCGGTGGCCGTCTGAGATCGTAAAGGGAAGAAAAGTGAGGTACAAAGAAATCCCACCGGTGAAAATTCAGTGGCATTTTCCACAAAGGTCAAGAGGCGACCTGGGAGCTGGAGTCAGTCATGAGGACCCAATAACCCTGTTTGTTCGGCGAAGGAATTCCAGGAACGGAATTCTTTTGAGGGGGGGATATTGTAACAGCCGAGTTTAAAGTGGTGAATTAGAAGTTTGGGAAAAATAGTATAAGGGATCCATAGTAAAGGGGTCTAGAATGAAAAAAAAAAAATTAATAGGGATTTAACCTTAGTGACTTATTCTTTTGTGGGTGGCGGCTGAGAATTTTAGGAGAGCAAAGGGTGAAGGCTTTTGGGAAGAAAAGAAAGTAAGGGAGAAGGTTGCCATTTATTTCATCCTGCATCATCTCCTTTCCAAGGTAAGTTTCCATCCTATTCCTTATGCTTGTTGGGGATTGTTGATTTAATTCAATCACCTTAGAGTAATCTGGTTACTAGACCTCTCTTGGGTTTTGTTTGCGATTTTGGGAAAAAGGGCAATGGTTTTGTTTCAGATTAATGGCTCTTAAGAGCATTAGAATCTAAGTAATTTCAAGCTCTAAGTGTTAATGGATAAAGGATTGAGTTCTTTGATTTTAAGATATTTTGGGAACTGCATTTTCATTTATCGCTTCGGGTTTTTGTTCGTTCGAGTCGTGACCGGTTGGCCCCGGTCGATTTTGGTTTGGCTTGGGGCTTAAGCACCGGTCGTTGAAAAGGACTCCGGTCAAGCAGCAGACACCGGTCAAGTAATTTCTCCGGGCGATCTTCTCCACCCCGGTCGAGGGAGGGTGCGACCCCGGTCGCCCTATGATCCCGGTCGCCAAGGCATACCGGTCGACCTCTGGTTCCGGGCGTGAAGCACACCGGTCGGCTCTTTGGCCCCGGTCGAATTCTACTCCGGTCGATTATGGGGGGATCCGGTCCCCGTCCTATGCTTATGGGTTGTCAACCATTTAGTTTAGCTAAATTGGATGTGGGCCACCATTTTGTCTAATTAAATTGAAAACTTTAGACCGAAGTCCAAAGTGGTAAGAAAAATGTTATGATGGGGTTTTTTTTAGCTATGGCCCACTTTAATAATTTTCAATAGTCTAAGAATTTCAACTTTATAGAAAGTTGGTGGATTCTTTCAGATAAATGTTAGATAGTTGGGATAAGGGAGTTAAGGTCAAACTTCGTTAAAGTGGAAAGTCTAAGGGGTTCTCCGGTCAATGTTTCCTTTATAGGTTTCAGACCGAAATATAGAAATAGACGCGAGATTCGAGCTAAGGACACCAGGTGAGTTTTTCTGAACTAAACCTTTTGATGGCAAGAGCATGTGAAGTTTAATTTCTAAACTTTGATTTATTTATAACGGCATGATTTGATTAAATTGTACAAGTGTGTTTAAATTGTTGAAATTTACATGTATGCATACATTCTTTGTGGAGCTTTTGACCTAAGTCGGGGAGTGTGGCCCGCCTACTCGTGCCGGAGAGTGTGGCCCGTTTATACCGTTGGGGGTGCGTCCCAACATTAAGGCAGTGCGAGTTAGACACATCGTCTTTAACGGTCGTGTGGTTAGTAGCGTGTTTTACCATTATGTGTTTATACACTTGTTGAGTTTAAATTATTTTTGGAAAGATATATTCTAGTTGCTTATCTGTTAGAGGGAACTCACTAGACCATCGGTCTAACCCTCGCTCTTTTAAAACTAAAAATCTTTTCAGGCCGTCAGGAAGTAGGCAGAGCTGGTAAAGGGAAAGAGAAGGTTTAGCGGATCCTGATAGAAGACTGCCAATTAGTCTTCTTATTAAATTTCTCAGTTGTGAATAGGTTGACTTTAAAAAAAACCTTGATTTGTTTATTGTACGCTTGGGCCCGTTTTGACAGAGATTTTTTATTAATGTTGGTATTTTAATATCATGTGTTAAATTCGTTTGATCGTTTCTGGTTGGGTTGTTATAAAAATCGTACTGTAAATCGACTAAAAAACAAAAAATAAAATAAAACGTTAAAATCGTGATATATCTCGCTGTATTGCACGAGTACGTTTCTAGTACATGTAAAATAATCAAAAAAATCATAAGTTGTTTCAAATAACTTGATAAGTAAATATGGACTAACTTATTAAGGCATTGTTTGGCAAAAATAAGCTTACTTATTTTCTGGGTACATGTTTGGATGGTCATAAGCTGCTTATAAGTTAGCTTTTTGAGTAGCTTATGAGGAGTTTTTTGTGATTATTCCAATTATGCCCCTCATTAATATTCATAATTATATATTAACTTTTGATTATAAATAAATAATTAATGTTCTTTTTGGTAAGTTAAATGCTTATAAGCTAGTTTTTGGCAAACATGACTTTTTCATCGGCCAACTTACCAACTAGTTTGTCAAACATAGCCTAAAAACAACTTATTTGCAGTGACAAAAAGTCACAAACAAATTTTTTTCCTCAATCCAAATACTAGAAATTACGTATCTACAATGACAAAAAGAAATAAACAAATAAACCATTTAAATAAGTAATTCCAAAACACCCTCTTAATATATGTATGTATATATTATATATTATAACATTTATCAGAACACTGTTCATGAACAGTGTTCTGATAAATTACATATTTGGTCCTTCAGGTTTTTAGTAAATTACAGATTTGGTCCTTAAGGTTTTATCTCCCTGTTAGATTTAGTCCTATGTTTGTAGAGTTACAGATTTGGTCCCTATAGTTTTATTTTCCTCTTGGATTTAGTCCCCATAATTTGTTGATTCCAAAATAGACTTTCGATTTTGCATTTGCGTAACATTTTGGTCATCGAAACTAAAAGTTGTTAGCTCCTGACCGTTAAGTAAATGACATTTCGATCATTTATAACTTTTTCATTTTCTAATTTAAATAAATAAAAGTTATATTATAAAAATTATTTTTATTATATAAGCATAAAATAAAGATCCCTTAACATGCATCGCATCTCAATGACTGTGTCTTCTCCAACCCAAAACCTTACGCCTTCCCCATCAATCCAAGCACATAGTCGTAGGTGATTCACGCACCAATTTTTTATTTATTAATAAAGTAATTTATCATAATTTATTTTATGTTTAATAATGATGTAAAAGTTGTTTAATTCATATTTTTATTATAATTTAATTTAGGTTTAATAACAATGTAACTTTTTTAGATTTAATGATGTAATGTACCATTTGCCAATTTATTTTCGCTTCCTATCATACACACATCATCCTCATAGGGCATTTTGTAAATTATAGTGATGCTGCTAACAGACACAAAATGTTTTGTTCTCATAATTGGTCATGCTCAAATTTATGGTCTTAATATTTCTTTCCATCCGTAGCAACGCGCGGGCATTAATCCCACCTCGTTAAAAACATATACCATTTGAAGATAAACATTAATAATATACATGAATTTCTAAATATATATCTGCGACAAAGTCTAACATTATTAATTGATTCAAAGAAATGACGTTTATAGCCCCATCTATTTTTGGAATATTGACAAACCTTGTTTGACCAAAAAAAAGTTTTAAGTTTAATTTTAAAATATATTTGTTTATCAATAGTTGTTATAAAATGTTATCCCTTCATCTTAAAATAAATATCCATGTCCTAAAATAAATGTTCACTTTTAAAAAGTAAATTGTCATTTTTGAAAAATAAGTTATTACTTTCCCAAAATAAGTGGTCATTAGTTCATTAAAAGTGTAATAATTATACTTTTATAAAACCGTGTGCATTTTTTTTATTGTGGATGATTATTTAGGGACGGAAGGAGTATAAAAGTTTAAGATTTTCTCACACAAATCAGTTTTCATGAGATCCATGAGACACAAGAGTCTATAGATCAGTAGCGGACTCATGATTTTAGGTGAGAGGTTGCACAAACGAAAAGCTTAAGAAAAAATTGTTGTCGATGTATTTTTAGCCAAATTCCCCTATTGGGGGACTTTTTATGTTTTGGGTTGATTTCGAGAGATTTTTTAAGCTTCCGTCTTGATTCGATGGGTTTTTTTGGTTTTTTTGTGTTGATTCGAGGGATTTTTTGGGTTTTTTTGATTGATTTCAAGAGATTTTTTTGATTTTTTTGTTTGATTTCGAGAGTAAATTTTGGTTTTTTTGGGACTTGTGCACCTTTCACCGCTCAAAAACGTATATATCACGGAGCACCCCCTTGTAGTTGAGCGGGTGCACCTTACGTACCAATTTCCCCCCCCCCCCCCCTTACGAAACGAACTTGAGTGGGTGCACGGGAACCCCCATTGGGAAGGGTAGGTCCGCCCCTGCTATAGATGTTGGTTTTTTAAAACTCATCGAATCTTTACGTAAAAGATCGGATTTTCACAGCAAACAACACTAAACTTTTACGAAAAACTGCAGCTTTACCAAACCGAACCTTTACCTGAAAAATACAATGAATATTCATAAGATAATAGACCGAAGTTTCATGAAAAACACATACACAACCTCCACAACATATCTCACAATCTTATAAAAAGTGGTTGGTTCACTGAAAGGCTTTTGACCTAAAGGTATCTATGTTACTGATAAAGTCCAACTTCTCAAGAACATCACCAAATGTGAAAAAGGGTGTATCGGTTTGTTTGCAGTATATAATAATATAACATACTTAAACAAAATGATTGGTTCTCCGGAACAAATCCTATATGTATAAAATTATATAATATATATAGGGGTCTCTCTCAATCTCACCCCTATATGTAGATGTATGTATGTATGTATGTATGTATGTATGTATGTATGTATGTGTATATATATATATATATATATACGAAACTTTGTGTGAGAATAAGATGAAAAGTGTAAAAAGAGATCTGGACTTTTGATCACTTTTACTCTCACCTTACCCATGAATATGCGTTTCTCATGGGAAATGATTTGGTACATCTCGGTGTATCTCATTAATGTTAATTTTTAATTTATGATTGATCTAAAGGTGGAGATCTCTTCTTACTCTTCTCACCATAATTTCTTTTCTTACTGGAACCTAACCTTTATTTATATATATATATATATATATATATATATATATATATATATATATATATATATATATATATATATATATATATAGGGTCATTCAAAGGAGAACTTGGTTATTTGTGATAACCGTGAGATCCAATTATAACCACAAATTAGAGGATAAATTAGGAAATAAATAATTTTGGTAATTTTTAATTAAATTCTTAATTAAAGGTTATTTTAGGTATTCTATAAATCTTCTCTCTCCAGTGATCATTATTCCGGCGAACACATGATGCACATTGTGATACCCTTCATAAAACAACAAAAATAACAAAAATAAAAAAAATGTTATGTTATCCTTCATAAAATTGTTAGGAGTAATCAACCACTTGAATAATAATTATATATATGGACAAAATTATAATAGAAATCTAAATTCTTAATTATAAAAACTATGTAATTAACATAGTACAACAACAATCAATTGAGAAAACACTAATTAAATTCTTACTTGAATAGAAGATTCGTGTAAAAGTTGAAATCGATTAAGGCCTGCACGTAAAGCAGTGTCCTAAGACAGAAATTTCGCTCGTATAGCGTCCGTCTAAAGGATACAACAATCGTATTCAAGTATGGAACTTGAATCTATCGAATCATATGTGTTTTGGCGAAGAACGGAAGAGGAGAAACCCAGAAAATTGAGAGAGAATGATCAGATTTTTGTTGGAAAAAAAATGGAGGGAAAATGTGCAGGATTTATAGGTTGTTTCACCAACCGAAATTAACTGTCAGGAAGCTTCGCGACTTGTGTCGCGGGTGAACTTGCGTGCAAACCCGCGAAAGTTTCTGTCCGTGGAAACTCCAGTGCATTTCACGGAAACTCACTGTTATCCTGCATCACAATCTCCACCGTCAATCTATCTCGACCCCAAGAGCCCCAAGGCCCAAGGCCCATCTTTGACATTTAATGTATATATTAATGTCAATAAAAGCCTTTCAATCACACCACAATCCAAGTCAATCATTCAAGGAATTCATTTATTGCTCAATGGATTGGATTTATTAAGTGATTGAAAGTTTGACTTGGCTCCTATGTGGGATAAGTTTCTCCTTTTCTTAACTAAGTTCCAACAATACCCCACATTTTCTATTCAAACCCAAATAATACCCCACATTTGAATAGAAAATAAGAAATATTATGGAACTTATGTTTCTATCACCAAGCTAGTTATAATATGCATCAGAAAATGTGTCTTTTGGACTTGAACCTTTCCTAGTGAATACCTATCGGATCTACTTCGTGGATAGTGAACAGATGTCTTGAACTAGCCACTTTTTGTAGTAAATCGAGACAATAGATAACACATATATTATATCTATACATACATAGATTCTTACCGTTGTGTTCATTTCGGTCGTGAACAAATCCTTTCTTCATGAGAGTTTTAGAAGACGTAGCCATATCCGTCCTCAAAGATGCGACCACACATCAGTCTCACATAGGTAATGCCGATCAAGAATAATCCGTTGTATTCTACTAAGAAGCTATCAGCATTATTAAGAATAGAAAATTCAACCCTAAATCATCAACGGAAAATTACAAAGGAAACATCATAGGAATAGGCATACCTTTGTTTATTGTTGCTTGAGTTGACCCCGACTAGTTTGCCTATTGAACCTAGACCATGGGATCTCCAATTTCGCTAGGTTAGGTTGCCGCCGAGAAAACTCATTGTATTGGCTTTAAGCCCATTCCCCTCGATGAAAAGGATACTTGCTCTCTACTTAGGCCTTTTGTCAAAGGATCGGCAATATTCTCCTTTGACTTTACGTAGTCAATGGAAATGATTCCATTTTTCAGCAAGTCCTTAATTGTATTGTGGCGTCTTCTTATATGTCGAGACTTGCCATTGTAAATTTGGTTCTTTGCTCTTGTGAGAGCAGCCATACTATCACAATGGATACAAATGGCAGTCACGGGTTTTGGCCACAATGGAATACCTTCTAGGAAGCTCTTTAGCCATTCGGCTTCTTCAGCGACTTTGTCTAGAGCGACAAATTCTGCTTCCATAGTTGATCTTGTATTCACAGTTTGTTTAGACGATTTCCATGAGACCGATGCACCACCAAGTGTAAACACATATCCACTTGTTGACTTACTCTCAGAATGGTTGGAAATCCAATTGGCATCACAATACCCTTCTATGACTGGAGGATATTTGGTATAATGTAACCCGTAATTCATTGTGTATTTCAAGTATCTAAGCACTCTTACTAGTGCATACCAATGATCTCTTCCCGGGTTATATGAGTACTTGTTGACTTATTCATTGTGTAGTCTACTCACACTATATGCTATATCCGGTCGTGTACAATTCATGATATACATCAAGCTTCCAAGAACTTGAGTGTATTCTAATTGAGCCACACTTTCTCCTTGATTCTTCTTCAATTGACTAAAAGGATCAAATTGAGTCACTACCGGTTTGTCATCATAGTGAACGAACTTACGAAGTACCTTCTCAATATAGTGAGATTGGGTAAGAATGTAACCATTTGGATTTCTTTGAATCCTTATACCAAGGATTACATCTGCTACTCCCAAGTCCTTCATGTCAAACGAGGAGTGCAACATCTTCTTGGTTTGATTGATTACATCTAAGTTCGATCCTAATACTAGCATATCATCTACATACAAACATATAATGACATAGGCATGTTTGTATTGCTTCACATAGACACACTTATCACACTCGTTTATTTGAAACCCGTTTGATATCAAAGTGTTATCAAACTTTTCGTGCCATTGCTTTGGTGCTTGTTTGAGTCCATAAAGGGACTTGATCAATTTACATACTTTATTTTCTTGACCTTTAACAACAAACCCTTCCGGTTGTTGCATATAAATCTCCTCATCTAACTCTCCATTCAAGAAAGCAGTTTTCACATCCATTTGACAGATTTCCAAATTATGAATTGATGCTATGGCCATCATCGTTCGTATGGACGTTATCCTTGTGACCGGAGAGTAGGTATCAAAGAAGTCTTGACCCTCCTTTTGTAGATATCCTTTGGCAACTAGTCGAGCTTTGTATTTCTCGATAGTGCCATCGGGTCTCAACTTCTTCTTAAATATCCATTTATGGCCTATTACTTTATGACCCGGAGGTAGGTCAACCAATCTCCATGTATTGTTTTGTACTATGTAGTCTATCTCACTTTGGATTGCCTCTTCTCAATAAGGTGCCTTGGAAGAATCCATGGCGGACTTATAAGATAGAGGTTCTCCTTCAACATTAAAGGCCATAAAATCAGGTCCAAAGTCTTTGGCTATTCTACCACGTTTACTTCTCCTTGGTTCCAAATCTTCTTGAACCTTGGAGGTTTCACCTCTATGTGTTGGATCAAGTTCAATTGTTTCATCTAGAGTGTGTGTGTCATCATGCAATCTTTTCCTTGAACTAGAGGCTTTATCCTTTTTTTCTTTGTAAGGAAAGATAGTCTCAAAGAATTCTGCTTCTGCAGATTCTATGATTGTGTTGTTACTTATGTCATTTACACTAGATTTATATACTAAGAATCTATATGCAGCACTATTATGAGCAGGTCCAATATATACACAATCAATGGTTTTAGGTCCAAGTTTAGTCCTTTTTGGCAAAGGCACTTGAACCTTGCCAAGGCAACCCCACACTTTCATCCTTTTGTAAGATGGTAACTTTCCTTTCCATAGTTGATATGGAGTTTTATCACTCTTCTTGTGGGGGATCCTATTTAGGATCATATTTGCAGTAAGGCACGCCTCACCCCATAAATGATATGGAGCTCCGGACGTGATCAACATTGAATTTATCATGTTCTTCAATGTTCTATTTTTGCGCTCGGCCACTCCATTTTGTTGAGGTGTGTATGGAGCGGTCGTTTGATGCACAATGCCATGTGTAGCACAAAATTCTGCAAATTCATGGGATTCGTATTCTCCTCCCCGATCAGACCTCAGAATCTTGATTTTCTTGTCGAGTTGGTTCTCGACTTCGGCCTTATAATTCTTAAACATATTTAAGGCCTCATCCTTTGTAGGGATTAAATACACATAGAAATACTTACTGCAGACATCTATGAAGGTAATATAATAGTTCTTACCTCCTCGTGAAGGTGTTGCCTTGAAATCACATAAGTCTGTGTGAATTAACCCAAGTATTTCATTTGATTTTTCAACGGACTTGTGTGGATGATTTGTGTATTTGGCCTCAACACAAACCTCACACTTAGTCGATTTGTCAATGGAACATTTAGGTATCATGTCAAGTTTGATCATTCTTTGAATGGATCTAAAGTTGACATGTCCTAATCTAGAATGCCAAAGGTTAGAAGGAACAATCATGTACATGGAACTAGCAGTGCTAGGGCCTGCCTTATTATTATTTACATTGGCGGCATCCAAACTATTTACAACGCTTAGTTTGAAGAGCCCCTCATTGAGGTAAACCTTCCCAACGTACACACCACCCTTGGTGATGACAATCTTATCAGATTCGATTACAACTTTGAACCCTTTCTTACTCAGAACAGTGCCAGAAATCAAGTTTTTAGTTATGCTAGGTACATGTACAACATCAATTAAAATAAGATCTTTGCCGGAAGTCAGCTTCAAGTTGACCTTCCCTTTTCCTTCAACCCTTGCAGTCGTGGCGTTCCCCATGAACATCGGCTCCCCATCGCTCACCTTTTGGTAAGATGCAAACATGCTTTCCGAATTGCAAATGTGTCGGCTTGCCCCGGTGTCGAACCACCAGTCCACCATGTTTGTAACCATGTGGGATTCAATGACACCAATGAACTCATTCGGGGAGTGGGTGAGATTGGCATTACTAGAAGATGCCCCATGTTCTCCACCACCACTTCCTCCGGCGCCACCATGGTCACGCTTATATCGGCAGTCCTTTGCTCGGTGTCCCGGCTTACCACATACCCAACAACAAGTCATCCTTTTAAACTGTTTCTTTTGTGGGGGGGCCTTTTCCGGTATTGAAAGGCCTCTTGGTTGCAATTGCCTTTCCCTTAAATTTAAGGAACTTAGGCTTGGATGAACTTCCTTCCACCATGTTGGCATGTGGTTCATTTAAAATGGTATCGGCTTTGTCATTAAGTCGGTTGTCCTCTTCAACTCGGATTTTGAGAAGCAACTGTTCAAATGTTATTTCCTCCGTAAGATGCTTCAAGTATACCTTGAAGTTCTTCCACGATGGAAGTAGCTTCTCGATTATGGAACCGACCACAAAGTTTGCATTTAAACCCATACCCTCAATTTCAAGCTCATGGACAAGTTTTTGCAATTCTTCCACTTGTTTTACCACTGGTTTTGCATCAATCATCCGGAAATTCATAAATTTTCCCACTGCGAACCTCTTGGAACACGCCACTTCAGTTTTGTACTTGGCATCCAAGGATTCCCAAATCTCCCTTGCCGTTTGGAAGGTAGAATATATGTCGTAGAGGGAATCGTCGAGAGCATTGAGTATATAATTTCTGCAACTATACTCATTTGATCTCCAATTCTCAACCGTTCTGTTATGTGCGGACACCTGAATTTGCGTAGGTGCAGCCCCGTCCGCCCCTTCCGGAAGATTTTCCGGTGGCTCTTCCTCAGTGAGCACGTTGGCAACCCGAAGTGTTGTCAAATAGAAACAACATCTTTTGTTGCCAACGTCGAAAGTCCGAACCCTTGAATATCTCGGGTTTCTCCACATGACTTTTCAACAACTGTGATTGATCCATCGCTCCACAACAAAAATTTATGTCTTAGATTGTTAGGAGTAATCAACCACTTGAATAATAATTATATATATATGGACAAAATTATAATAGAAATCTAAATTCTTAATTATAAAAACTATGTAATTAACATAGTACAACAACAATCAATTGAGAAAACACTAATTAAATTCTTACTTGAATAGAAGATTCGTGTAAAAGTTGAAATCGATTGAGCCCGTATAGCGTCTGTCTAGAGGATACAACAATCGTATTCAAGTATGGAACTTGAATCTATCGAATCATGTGTGTTTTGGCGAAGAATGGAAGAGGAGAAACCCATAAAATTGAGAGAGAATGATCAGATTTTCGTTGGAAAAAAATGGAGGGAAAATGTGCAGGTTTTATAGGTTGTTTCACCAACCGAAATTAACTGTCAGGAAGCTTCGCGACTTGTGCCGCGGGTGAACTCGCGTGCAAACCCGCGAAAGTTTCTGTCCGTGGAAACTCCAGTGCATTTCACGGAAACTCACTGTTATCCTGCATCACAATCTCCACCGTCAATCTATCTCGACCCCAAGAGCCCCAAGGCCCAAGGCCCATCTTTGACATTTAATGTATATATTAATGTCAATAAAAGTCTTTCAATCACACCACAATCCAAGTCAATCATTCAAGGAATTCATTTATTGCTCAATGGATTGGATTTATTAAGTGATTGAAAGTTTGACTTGGCTCCTATGTGGGACAAGTTTCTCCTTTTCTTAACTAAGTTCCAACAAAAATAACGATACACTGTGATACACTTTGTAAACATCAAATATACATTGTGATATCCTTCATAAAACAACGAAGATACATTGTGATACACTTTGTAACAACGGAAATACATTGTGATACCTTTCAAAAAACAACGAAGATGCTCTGTGATTCCCTTCATAACACAACGAAGGTACACTGTGATATACTTTGTAAACATCAAATATACATTGTGATACCCTTCGGCAAACAACGAAGATACATTGTGATACACTTTGTAACAACGAAAATACATTGTGATACCTTTCGTAAAACAACGAAGACGCACTGTGATTCCTTTCGTAAAACAACGAAGGCACACTGTGATACCCTTCGTAAAACAACGAATGACATGCTTTATAATACACTTCGTGAACAATGAAAATAACTATGATACACTTCGTAAAACAACGGTACCTAAAAATACACGTTGTGATACATCTCTTCCATTCCATCTCCGACGAGATTTGTGTTACATCTCCAGCGAGATCTGAAACCAAAGAGAGGGAGGGTTTGGAAACCGAAAAACTGTACCATTGTCATCAACATTGATTTTCGAAGAAGAAGAACCCTTGGTCTGGTGTTATACGAGTTTATTGCCAACGGTGATTTCCACCCTACGGGAGCTTCCAACATGCAAAATGGACGTGGAAGACTGGAGCACCAAGACGCCTCCGAGTTGGATACTGGTGCACGACGGAGACGCCTGGGAAAAAAACCCACGATGCGGCAGGTTTTAGCTACACTGAAAGACATACATTTAATCACGGCAGAGCTAAGCTGACGGACTTTTTTATGTTGAATGGTCGTAGGAGAAGGTCGGGTTCACCATTGAAGGTGGGAGGCGGTGGTTTCAAAGCATTTAATTAGGGATAAAATAATGAAATCAATTATATAAGGTAACTGATTTGAATGGGTCAATTAATAAATTGATTTCTTTTAGAAAATCTAAAATGTCAATTTACTAAATTGTCCTTTTACTTTATTTTAAAAACAACATTAATTATATTAAATTAGTGGCTAATATTAGATCTCACAGTTACCACAAATTATCTAGTTCTCATTTGATTATGCCTCTATATATATATATATGTATGTATGTATATAGATGCCTAATCATATGAGATCCTAGTATTTTGTGGTAACTATGAGATCCAATCTCATCCATCCATCGTAATTTATTAATTTTTTTATTAATTAATAAGGGGGGTTATTTTAGTCATTTGATAAATTAAATAATATTAAAAAAAATTGTAACTGAAAATATCAAGCCCTTATCAATTAAATATTGAGTTTCCTTGAATATCTCAACAAATTGATTTTGAGATATTCTCCATGCTTGGGTTTGAAATTCAATCGTATGAAATCTTCATTCTTGATGTCGAATTCTGCATCCTTGTTCCATCATTTTCTTTTGTACCGAAGTCTGCATCCTTTCACCATCCTTGCTTCATATCGTTGATATATCGTTGTGATCTGTGTTGCAAATAGGTGTCACATAGTGTCACACAATGTGATATAGTGTGTTATCTTACAGCTAAAACAATACCGATGCATGCTATCTTACGTGATACACAGTGTCACACAATGTGATACATTGTGTTATCTTACGTGATATAATGTGTAACCGAAAGACTTACCTCCTTCGTGATACAAGGTTGTCACACAGTGTCACACTATGTGATATATTGTGTTATCTTACGTGATACAATGTGTAACTAGGGTTAAAATCATTGTAGATTGTTGTGATTTATAGTGTAGTCGAAATAGTGTAATCGAATTTGATTGATATGTTTCAGTATTGTGAGGTTATCATATCTGATTCATTGCCTAAATTATTGGTACGTGCCTAAATTAGATAACACTGAATTTCAATGTGTTTTGACATTTTTACCCTTTTTACCTATTTTAGTGGCCTAAAATTCTGTTTTTAATTAATATTTCTCTTAATTATTTTAAACCCTTAATTATTTAGATGGATGGATGGATGGATGAGATTTGTAACACCCCCAGTCCCGTGTGGCTGAGGACAGGGTGTGTGTCACACTTTTGACCCGAAACCCAAATATAAACTAATTAAGCATTAGGATCGGTATCAATCAATTTAAACATAACCCAAAAGATAAATTTACCCTTCAAAATTTGAACACAACCGGCTAAATATAGAGCGTAAAACACCTGAACAATAATTACACTATCAAAAGATCCACCGGATTGGAACTTCAGGTCTACTCGATCAGTTCCCAGAATTTCCCCGAATATTTTCTACTGAACCTGTCGTGTCAGAAAACAAAAACACGGCTGAGCACAATTTGCTCAGTGAACGGATTAAAAATAAAAATATAAAGAATAATAACGGAAACAAAATCAATTTGTAGCAGAAACAATCATAATAGTTTGACATAACAGAAGTCAAAGAATAAGTCAACATATGAGTTATAAAATACTTTTAAACAAAAATGTGGTAAAGCATCGTATAAAAATAAATTACAAGACCGGTTTCCCAGTTCATAATCACAAAGAGGATTCAACGGATGAAACCTTCAATGTGTCATAAATTCCACGGGAGGATCAGTCCACATGGGTTGTGGGATGAAGTGCGGGCACACACATCCATTCCCGTACGCAACAAATGCGTATCATAATGCGCATATCCTAGGACCAGTCCATACACCCCCACCCATGCCTAGGTAAAGCTCACACTGTAGAGCACCAGTATGGGGACGCTGTGGTTTACGAGCACCACAGAGCGTCACAATGATCTATGTCCTGACCACTGTGTCATAATCATGAAAGTTAAAGAAAAACAATAACAATCATGAAATCTATCAAACGATCTTTATGGTTCATAATATTGTTGAAAGAATGATCAATATCAAAATCGTTCAACTAAAGTCTAAAATGACGTTTCAAACCTCACATAAGAATAATAGTTGAATGAACATGAATACTTTCAAAGTATCGTTTTTCCAAAGTGATTCATAAAGTAGGCACAAAATCATAGGAATGTCGTTGTACAAAGGAATATCGTATTTCGACAAAATAAAAGAATTTCGGATTCGAAATACATGCACTTACTTTTGTAGTGTCATGATTTAATCATGGAATGGATAATCTTATCAAGGGATTATCCTCGTATAGAATGAAGTAGGGAAATCCGTACCTGATATCCAAAAAGTGCTTAAAATGCTTCCACCAAACCTTAGCTCATATCTTAGACCATACGCGACCCTAAGTCATATCGAATACACATTTAACACCTAATTAGAATATGATATAGTCGTTCCTTTCTAAACAAGATTGTAACTACACCTCTCGGGATTCCATAACAATTGGACTCATGATGATTGAAGCTACAGTCTATTTACTATAAGGTAAATAAAAACAGCAGCAGATTTTCGAGTAGCTGCAGACCAGCAGCTAAAAGCTGAGTTTTTGAGCAACTTCGACATAGATTCAGGTCTCGGTGCAAACTACAAAGTTGTAAAGGACATAAAGAAATTTCTAACTGAAAAGTTTGAGCTTATTTGGACATACGGTTGATTTTATACGAATTTTTGAAAACAGGGACAGAAAGTTAAAAATTCACAGAATTGTAAAAATGGTTGTGGCATTTTATCAAACACCTTGTGGGCAATAAACATTGAAGCTCAAAAACCATTTTAATGGTTCCATTCATTTGCCCACTTTTGATACCAAAAGTTAACCAAAACCCAAATTTAACATTACTAACATATAATGAACCTAATACAACCATTTATCAATCTTTACATCTAAGAAATCCTTAAGAAAACCAAGATGAAAATTTTGCAATCTTACCTTCAATCTTTGGTCTTTTAACTTCAAAATTACAAGGAAATCATCTCCTAAGCTTCCTTCAACCTAATACATCAAGATTTTCACAAAAGGGTTTCAAACCCTCAAAACCCATAAACAAAAATTTGAAGAAAACTAAAACCAAATGGTACCTACATGAAGCTCTTGATGAGTAGATCATTTCTCCAATTCGGTTTCTCAAAAGCTTAAAAGATTAACCTAACTTTGTAGAGAGATGAAGAAGGGTTGATAGATGTAAATTAGAGGTGATGATGAAGATGAATACCTGAAGAATGAAAGAAAGAAATCATATTCTTATGTTTATAAGCACTTTGGCCAATTGACAAAAATGGTCCTCCAAGATGTGAGGTTTATAAATTTAAACTATGTACAAGCTATTTGAGCTTGGGTACAAGTCTACGATGCGTGGGTATTATAATTCTCTCTCCCCTTAGGATAATTCTTCCTCGAATTAAAAGAAGTTAAAGGACTTACAATTATACTTGAAATCGGGATACTCCTGACGGAAACGGTCTTCCGGTTCCCAAGTCGCTTCCTGAGAATCTCGATGTCTCCACTGAATCTTGACATATGGAATAGAACGGTTCCGTAGTCGTTTCACCGTACGATCTAAAATCTGCTCAGGTTCCTCTTTATAAGATAAGTCTACAGCTAAATGATCTAGCGGATAGTCAATGACGTGTAGAGGATGATAATTATACCCGCGGAGAGAAGATACATGAAATACATCATGTATATGAGACATTTGTGGCGGTAAAGCTAACCTGTATGCCACCTCACCCACACGTTCGAGAATCTCGAATGGGCCAATATATCGAGGACTGAGCTTTCCTTTAATGCCAAACCGACGAGTGATTCGAGTAGGGGAAACCTTCAAAAACACATGATCCCCGACATTGAACTCAAGTGGTCGTCGATGCTTATCCGCATAGCTTTTTTGGCGTGACTGAGCTTCGCGCATCTTTTGCTTAGCCAGCTCTACCTTTTCGTTAGTGATTCGGACGAGTTTCGGCCCCTCAATAAGTTTCTCTCCCACTTCGTCCCAACAAATCGGGGTACGACAACGGCGACCATATAAAGCCTCATAAGGTGTCATACCGATAGAAGCTTGTCAACTGTTATTGTAGGCAAACTCTAATAAACAAATATACTCGTCCCAATTGCCAGACCACTCGAGTACACAAGCTCGCAACATATCCTCAAGTGTGTGAATGGTCCTTTCTGACTGACCGTCCATCTGTGGATGGTAAGCAGTACTCATACGTAGTCGAGTACCCCATGCCTTTTGTAGACCTGTCCAGAACCGAGAAGTAAATCGAGGATCACGGTCAGATACAATAGATACAGGAGTACCGTGAAGACGAACAATCTTCTTCTTAAAGATATCAGCCTACTTACTGATGGGATACAACTCATGAATAGGTAGAAAATGAGCTGACTTGGTCAATCGATCAACGACGACCCATATAGCATTATGTCGTTTAAGAGTTCAAGGGAGTCCGATGACAAAATCCATAGTGATATGCTCCCATTTCCATACTGGAATCTCCAATGGCTGTAACAAACCACTGGGTCGCTGACGCTCAATCTTGATCTTTTGGCATGTGAGACATCTAGAGACATAATCAGCTATGTCTCTTTTTAAACCGTTCCACCAGAAATGTTGTTTTAGGTCTCGATACATTTTCGTGGACCCTGGATGAATAGAGAATGGAGAACTGTGTGCCTCATGAAGAACAACTTCTCTAAGCTCGGACACATTAGGTACACACAACCTGCTACCATACCAAATTACACCATCATCATCAATAGAGAATTTAGACGAAGAATCTTTTTCTATCTTATCTATGATTGCCCACAACTCGCCATCAGACTTTTGAGCCTCTTTGATACTGGAAATGAGAGTTGACTCAATAGACAAGGCAGCCAACCATCCATCTCCACGATATGGACAGAACTCGATCTGAAGGTGCTCTAAATCCTTTTCTATTTCCTGCGGAACTAGAAGACAAGAAACTTCACCTACGCTTTTTCGACTCAAAGCATCAGCTAC
Organism: Arctium minus; assembly: GCA_954870635.1. NCBI lineage: Eukaryota > Viridiplantae > Streptophyta > Magnoliopsida > Asterales > Asteraceae > Arctium > Arctium minus. The sequence continues at coordinate 24,677,381 of OX941084.1, forward strand.
GACATTCGCCTTACCGGGGTGATATTGAAAGTGAACATCATAGTCCTTAAGCAACTCGAGCCATCGTCGTTGTCTCATATTTAGCTCTTTCTGGGTGAAGATGTACTTTAGGCTCTTATGATCTGTAAAAATATCACAAGTTTCGTCGTATAAGTAATGCCGCCAGATTTTCAAAGCAAAGATGACTGCAGCAAGTTCGAGATCATGAGTTGGGTAATTAGCCTCATATGGCTTCAATTGTCGTGAAGCATAGGCTATAACTTTCCCATGTTGCATCAATACACAACCTAACCCATAACGAGATGCGTCACTATAAACCTGGAAACCATCGGTACCCGAAGGTAAAGCTAACATCGGGGCAGTAATGAGTCGGCGCTTTAATTCCTCGAAGCTACGGTCCTGAGCCTCACCCTAAACAAACTTAACTCCTTTACGAAGTAACTGAGTCATTGGTAAGGCAATTTTAGAGAAATTCTCGACAAAGCGCCTATAATAACCTGCCAGACCAAGGAAACCACGCACTTCAGACACATTAGTCGGTTTCGGCCATTTAGAAACAGCTTCAACCTTGGTAGAATCCACCTGTACACCATCAGCTAAGATGATGTGACCAAGAAACGTCACCTGCTGAAGCCAGAATTCACATTTAGAAAATTTCCCGTATAGCTTATTAGATCGCAAAACCTCTAGAGTTATACGTAGATGTTTAGAATGCTCCTCTTCAGATTTAGAGTATATAAGAATGTCGTCAATAAACACTATGACGAACTCGTCCAAGTAGTCTTTGAACACTCTATTCATAAGGTCCATAAAAACAGCAGGAGCATTCGTCAACCCGAATGGCATAACGACGAATTCAAAATGGCCGTACCGAGTACGAAATGTTGTCTTTGGAATATCTTGCTCCCTAACTCGGAGCTGATGATAACCAGAACTCAAATCAATTTTAGAAAAATATCTTGCCCCTTGAAGTTGATCGAACAAAACATCGATCCGAGGCAATGGGTACTTAATGCGCACAGTGACTCGGTTCAGTTCGCGATAGTCAATACATAGTCGCATAGAACCGTCCTTCTTTTTGACAAACAGAACTGACGCTCCCCACGGATATACACTAGGTCGTATATAACCTTTATCTAAAAGATCTTGAATTTGCTCCTTGAGCTCTTTCATTTCAGATGGAGCCATACGATAAGGAGCCTTTGAGATCGGACTTGTGTCGGGCAACAGTTCAATAGAAAACTCCACCTCACGATCGGGAGGGAATCCAGGAAGTTCATCCGGAAATACATCCGAAAATTCATTAACCACAAGAATTAAATCAAGTTTAGATGGTACCTCTCCAGGATCTGTGAGTGCAGCCAAGAAACTCGCACTCCCCTGCCAGACAAACGGTAGCATGCATGTATTGGTTGAAGGAAGTGGAAATGGCTTTTGAGTCAAGAGAGTGCGATGTCTCGCAACGGGTGAAGTTCGTTTCCCAACTACTTAGGGGTGAGGCCCTGATCTGGTGGAACCTCACACGGTCTGCCCTTACTCCCGAAGTTTTGATGAAGTTGACTTGGCCGGTTTTCAAGCGGAAAATTATGGACAAATACTGCAGTGAAAGGTCATTGGACAAGTTGGAAGCGGAATTCCGAGGGTTGAAGAAAGGGACTCTATCCGTCGCTGACTACTCCACGATCTTCCTGGAAAAGCTAAATTTGGTAGGACATCTCGTCCCGGATGAGAGGTCAAAGATAAAAGCTTATCAGTAAGGGTTGCCGGCAAGGATGAGGACGACAGTAAGGAATGCTAGGGGTTTGACCCTTCAGGATGTGATCGAGGAGTCTTTGCTTATAGAAGACGATTTTGAAGCAGAGAATGATGAGAGAACTGCAGTGGGTGAGAAGAGGAAGTGGGAAGGGTCGTCTAGGCCCATTCGTCGGTCTAAGCCATTCGCGGGCGGAAGAGTTAGTGATAATCGTCGTGAGTGGCGGTGGTGCCACAAGTGCAAAGCCAAGCACTCTGGCCCATGCGACCCAAAACCTCATTCGGGTCCCATGGAGTGTGCCAAGTGCGGCAAGAAGGGCCATACGATCCGGGATTGCCCTATCCGAGGGCCGGTATGTTTTGAGTGTCGGGAACTGGGGCACATGATAAGGGATTGCCCGAAGCTAATGGGTGGCCACCGTGGAGGTTCTTTGGGATCGACGGCTAGGGTCGAGCAACCGTCGAGAGCGCCGAGCCGAGCTTTTCGGATGACTACCGAGGAGGCAAAGAAGACCGCTGATGTTGTTTCGGGTACGTTCCTAGTAAACTCCTTGCCCGCTCGTGTTTTGTTTGATTCGGGTGATACGTGTTCCTTTGTATCGGACGTTTTCTGTAAACAGTTTGTCACTCCTATTAGTGTTATCCCCGATGCGCTAGTGGTAGAAATAGCTAATGGAGATCAAGTGATCATCCGAGACCGTTTTTGTGATTGCACTCTAGAGGTTGATGGGAATTCTTTTGGAGTAGAATTGCAACCTATAGCTATAGGAGGGTTCGATGTAGTTATAGGGATGGATTGGTTGGTGAGGCATAAGGCTGACATCTTTTGCTCTAAAAAGATGATCCAAGTGTCTCTACCGGAAAATGGTGTGGTCACCATCTACGGGGAGAAAGGGAAGAGGAGTAATCCTATCATCTCTTCTCTTAAGGCTCGCAAATTTCTAGCGAAGGGTTACCCTTCGTATCTGGATTATGTGGTGGACACGAAGAAAGAGAAGAAGTCGGTGGAATATGTGAAGGTCGTGCAAGACTATCCGGACGTCTTCGCGGAAGACTTACCCGGATTACCGCCGGAATGGCAAGTGGAGTTCCAAATAGACCTCACCCCGGGAGCGGCTCCGATAGCCCATGCTCCGTATCGATTGGCCCCAACTGAAATGAAAGAGATGATGACGCAACTTCAACAACTATTGGAGAAGGGCTTTATCCGACCGAGTTCGTCACCGTGGGGAGCACCGGTTTTGTTCGTGAAGAAGAAATATGGATCCATGCGGATGTGTATCGACTACCGAGAATTAAACAAAGTCACGGTGAAGAACAAGTATCCTCTACCTCGTATCGACGATCTTTTTGATCAACTCCAAGGCGCGGGATGTTTCTCAAAGATTGATCTTCGGTCCGGATACTATCAGGTGAGAGTGAAGAAGGAAGATATCCCGAAGACGGATTTCCGAACGCGATACGATCACTATAAGTTCTTGGTGATGCCTTTCGGCTTAACCAATGCTCCGGCCGTATTCATGGATTTGATGAACCGTGTGTGTCGCCCATTCTTGGACAAAACCGTGATCGTCTTCATCGACGATATTTTAATCTACTCTAAGGACGAGTCCGAGCATGGGAAACATTTGCGTGAAGTGTTGGAAGTCTTAAGAAGGGAGAAATTGTTTGCAAAGTTCTCGAAGTGCGAATTCTGGCTTCAAGAGGTGCAATTCTTGGGGCATGTGGTATCTAAAGATGGAGTAAAGGTGGACCCGGTAAAGATTGAGGCGATGATGAGTTGGGAGCCTCCAACAAGTCCGACGGAGATTCGAAGTTTCTTGGGTTTGGCGGGTTACTACCGGCGTTTCATTCAAGACTTTTCCAAGATAGCTACACCGCTCACCTCACTCACAAGAAAGAACGTCAAGTTTCTTTGGACCGATGTGCAAGATCGAGCCTTTCAAACGCTCAAGAAGAGATTGTGCGAAGCTCCAATCTTATCCTTACCCGAGGAATCGGAAGACTTCGTAGTGTATAGTGACGCTTCCAAGATGGGGCTTGGATGCGTGCTTATGCAACGTGGAAAGGTGATAGCTTATGCGTCACGACAATTAAAGGATCATGAGAAGAACTACCCGACTCATGACTTAGAGTTGGCGGCGGTAGTTTTTGCGTTGAAGTTGTGGCGACACTACTTGTATGGGACAAAGTGTACTATCTTCACCGATCACAAGAGTCTCAAATACATCTTCGATCAAAAGGAACTCAACATGTGGCAAAGAAGGTGGCTTGAGCTTTTGAAGAATATGATGGCGGATGCATTGAGTCAAAGAAGCCATGATGGTGGCGTCAAGATGTCCCTTACAAGGATCGATGTAGTATCGAGTTTGTTGGAAAACATAAAGACGAGTCAAGTGGAAGCACTTAAAGAGGAGAACCTCAAGTCCGAAGTCATGTTAAAGCAAAGGGAGCACTTAACGGAAGACGGTCGTGGACTCAAGCTCTTTCAAGGAAGAATTTGGGTGCCGAAGGTCGGGGTAAACCATGACCTACTTCTTGGAGAAGCGCACAAGTCAAAGTATTCTATACATCCCGGTAGCACCAAGATGTATAGGGACTTGAAATTGAATTATTGGTGGACGGTGATGAAGCTAGATGTGGCTAGTTACGTGGAGAGATGTGTCACGTGCCTTCAAGTCAAGGCGGAGCATCAAAGACCATACAGGAGTTGGCAACCGTTGTCCATTCCCGAGTGGAAATGGGACAACATCACCATGGATTTCGTGACGAAGCTACCGAAGACCTTGCGAGGCCATGACACCATATGGGTAATTGTTGATCGGCTAACCAAGAGTGCACACTTCCTTGCGATGCGGGAGACTTTGCCAATGGAGAAATTAGCCAAGATTTATATTGATGAGGTGGTGTCAAGGCACGGAGTTCCGCAATCTATCGTATCGGATCGGGATAGTCGCTTCACATCGAACTTTTGGGCAGGCTTGCAGAAAGAGTTGGGCACTAGGCTGAATTTGAGCACGGCATATCATCCCCAAACGGATGGTCAAAGCGAGAGGACGATCCAAACGCTAAAGGATATGTTGAGATCTTGTGTTATAGATTTCGGAGGAAGTTGGGACTCAAACCTACCTTTGGTAAAGTTCGCATACAACAACAGTTACCATTCTAGTATCGGGATGGCACCATTCGAGGCATTATATGGGCGGAAATGTAGAACTCCGGTCTGCTGGTTAGAAGCGGGCGAAAAGCGATTCGCCGGACCGGAAATAGTTCAAGAGATGGCGGATAAAGTGAAGGAGATCCGAGAAAGATTGAAGGCGGCTCAAGACCGACAGAAGAGCTATGCGGACAAGAAGAGAAGACCGATCGAGTTTCAAGTGGATGACCGTGTCATGTTGATGGTATCTCTATGGATGGGGATTATCCGTTTTGGGAAGCGCGGGAAGCTTATCCCTCGTTTCCTTGGACCCTTCGTCATTTTGGAGAGAATTGGTTTACAAGCCTACCGGTTGGACTTACCCCTGGAAATGGATGGAATACATCCTACGTTTCACGTGTGTTACCTTCGAAAGTGTCTAGCCGAGGAGGAAAGCGTGATTCCTTTGACGGAAATTCGGGTGGATAATGGGAATCGTTGTGTTGAGGAACCGAAGACGATCTTAGAATCGAAAGTGAATAAGTTACGTCATAAGGACGTGGTTATGGTTAAAGTTCAATGGAAGCACCATCAGGGTGCTAACATTACTTGGGAGTCGGAAGATGATATGAAGAAGCGATACCCTCACTTATTTAATTAGAATGAGATTTCGGGAACGAAATCCCAATTAGGTGGGGAGGATTGTAACACCCGGAAAATCTAAAGGTAAGTATTTACTCCTCACATCCTACTAATTGTATTATTTGAGTAACTGAAGTCCTTTATGTATGCATATTATTCTTCTAACTTGCTATTTGAGTTATATATTTATAGAAATGATTAACCTCACGCTCGTTTTTGTATTTGTCTAAGTTTTCGGACGGTCTGGAGTGTGGCGCGATAGTGCCACGCTACAGTGACAATGTCACTGTCGCCGGTCACTATCGCGGTGGATGTACCGCGGGTTGAGGGTTTGGCGCGACTGTGACCGCGCGATAGTGACATTGTCACTATCGCGAGTCACTATCGCGTGGGAGGTACCGCGAGTTCTTGAGTTCACGCGATTGTGACACGTGACAATGACATTGTCACTGTCGCCGGGCACTGTCGCCGTCGGGGGGCTGAGAGTTTAAATGAGTCCTTATCTGATTTTAACTTCATTTTTCTCATTCCTCTCTTCTCTTTGGCGATTTTGGAGCTCCCAATCTGATTCTCTCCCTCACCAAACCCTAACCCTCATAAATACAAACCCTCTTGGTGGTTGGATCTTGATTGCTTGCCATAACTCTCCTCAAGGAAGCTTCTAGGGTTTATAAAGCTCAATTTCTCATCTCCAAGTCTCATCTCTTCAAGCTAGGGTTTCATATTTTCTAGGTTTTTGTTCGAAAACCTAGATTGTAAGTTTACTAAACCTTTGTTAATACTAGATACACATCATTATCTCTTACTTGTGTTGTTGTCTATTTTGCTCTAAATGTTCATATCTATATGTCCAAGTATTTGGGTTTCCTTATGGAAATATGTTGGAAATATGTGTAAGAGTATTATGCTATGATTTATTGAGTGGGGATCTTGATATGGTGATGACTTCTACTTGGGTTATCTTTATTGGTGCTATCATGTTTATTTGACTAAAATGATTATTACATGAGTCCTATGTTGGACCTTATATGGTTAGGATAGTGATATTGTACCCATGGTTGGTATGGAAATATACTTGGTTGAAATATACCTCACAGACCTCCTATATGTTTTATGTTTGACGAACCAAGTCAGTAGACACTAGGAGGATGTAGTCTTGGGTGCCACCGTGTTGGTATGTGCCTAGACCTCTGCCATTCGGGGTAATGCCATGGTTGTAGTCCTCGGATGTGCCGGGACTTTGGGGTGTCACTCTTAGTAGATGGCATCAAGGTACATTGTCTCTTTAGGAGGAACTTGATTGGTGCTATGGGTATCCCCCATTGACTCCACATCTGATAAATTTGGTTAACTGCTAATAAGAATTTGTGATTGCACTATTATGTTATTTCTTGTTCAACTCACTAGGCTTTTTGGCCTAACACTTGTTTGGTGTCGATGTATATCTCAGGTTCTAGCAGCGCCGGTTCTAAGCTGGCATAGGTGCTTGGGTGAGAGCTTGGGGAAACTTGTTTTTGGTCATACTTTTGGTAGAAGAACATGTGGGTTTATAAATGACACCCCTTTTGTAATCTCTTTTCTATTTATATAAATTAGATTAGTTGGTTGTTATTTATTGTCCGTTAAATTACGACTGTAATTAAACAGGTTTGTATAATTCCCCATTTTTTGGGAGGCTCTTGCTATGGCAATTTTATATACCTCATGTCCGTTTTTTTCGGATTTTTGTTATCCCTATTTTTAGGGTGTTACAATGGTGGTACATGGTGTTTGATTTACCTTATGAAACACATAAGTTGTTTCATCTGGTGAATCTGTTTGTTTCATTTTGTGAATCTGTGTGTTTCTTCTAGTGAAATAGCATATAGATGAAACATTGTGATTATTAACCTTATAAAAAATAATATTTTTTTATTATATATGATTCAATTGGTGAGTATGTGTTTCATTTGGTGAATCTTTGTTACCAAAATGACAATTATGTTTTTTTCATGTGGTGAAACAGTTTTCAAGGATCAAAACCAAATTACTACCTAGATTGGTTTACACGGTTTTTAACTTTTTGTGGTTCTTATTTGATTATCGTCCTATATATATGAAGGTGAGATCCGGAGAGAACCCTGAAAAAAAAAAAGAATCGAAGAACTCATCTAAGCCGTCATATTAAGATGATCCAATAGCTATGGTTAAAAAAGTGGTTATAACCATCTTTTTTTTAAAAATAAAAATATCTTACCCTACCTTTTAAATCAAAAATTGATGAAATATAACAAAATTTGGAGTGTGAAACAAACTATACCAAAAAAATGATTATTTTATTATTTTTAATTTGACATCCATTTTATATATTTTTTTCATCCGTTTTTTCATTGTTCTCCGGGTTTTTTTTGGAAATTATCCCTTGATCTTTATCCTCTCTCTCTCTATATATATATATACACACACACGAAGGATCATTTAAGAAGAAAAATTAAGGTGAGAAGGTAAGAATGAATATGGACCATTGATCACTTTTAATCTCAAACTCACCCTATGAATCATGTTTGATACCAGAATTGGTGCGGTATCTCGGTGCATCTCATCCTAATGTTAACTCAACAGTTCAGATCCACTTCTCACGATTTTCACCCCCACCGTCAACTCAACTATCCTTTTGCCGTTTTGTTTTTTTTATAAAGGTAATATATAGGAGGGGATAAAAATCTCCTGTCCCAAATTATCATGTCCCATTGATGTCTACCAATCACATGAATACACGTCATCGGATAGAGAATATAAACTTGAATTAAATAAAATAAAAAATATATAAAATCTTAAGTGTCTTAATTTGGTCGAACAGTAATAGCACATGGGATTTTGGAACAGGAGATTTTTAATCGATAGGAGGTGGTATATTTGAGGGCCTAGCTAGCTAAGCTGGAGGTATCACCATTTAAATAGCACAGCCTCAAGGCTATCGAAGGGAGGTCTCTATTACTGGAGACGAAAGCGATCCAGAGCTGCTTCATCTGATTTTGATTCTTCATTTCTTCTACCTTCTCCCATGATCTCGTCAATCCGTATAGCTACATCCATCTCCTATTCACACTTCAATCAACTTTTACCTCAAATTAACTGATTACACAAAGTTGATCAAAATCATCATCGAAGAAGACGACATGGATAATCGACGTTTCTTGTGGGAGCACAAGCAGCAAGAAGCACCGACTGAGCAGATTATCAAAAAGGAAGAAATAGTTGAAGATCGTGATCATGGAAGTCAAATTAGTAGCAGCTACAGATCAGACGAGTGGTCCAATTCTAACCTTCATCCTCCTCCTCATCATCATCAGATCGTAGGATCTGCAACTCAAGCTGCAGATGATACTTACGGCGGCTTCATCCCCCAACAATCAACTCATCATCTACCTCCTCCGTCGACGATGATAACACCTCAATTACAAAATCAGCAACCTATTGCACCACCTGATCATCGTCAACAAGGTACTCCACGGTTCCCTCCCTTTCCTAGCTCTTCTCTGTGATCTACTCATATCGTATCATTATTTGCCACCAACAAATATCGATAACTTAATTGCTTCTTAGATTTTGAATTTTATGCGATAAAATACACGTATCTATCAGATGAATCTGATAGATCGATGTTTCTACAAGTTTTTTCTGCTTGAATCATATTTATTTTTGGGTGCAAGTAGCGGTTCTACATTCCACTAAACCCTAGAAACATCCGCGATGTTCTCTTCGTTTATGCTATATATATTTTCTTAAATTAATAGTAATAGTATATGTTCCTGACTAGTTTACATGAAGCTAGTCTTAGTTTAATTACGTGCGATTAATGCTATTTCCCTGCCAATTTAACTGTCTCTCTAGTCTTTCACATATATGCACTGTGCATACATACATACATATATACATAGAATTAAGAAAACTGTTCTGAGAAACCACATGGAGGTGGAGACTGGAGATATAATCAAAAGAAGCTACGTTTTTAATTAAGATTTTCAGAAATGAATGGAAATGAAATGATAATGTTAGTTTCAATGTGAACGCGTATATAGATTTAAGGACTTATCCATTTGCGCATATGCTGCTGCAACCTGCTTGTAGCCAGATTCAATGCACTGCCTGCCTGCCTACCTTATGTTTTACTTTCCGTGTACAACTTCCTCTCTCTCTCTCTCTCTCACATGCCCGCATGTTTATCACAAGACACTTATTTCACAAAAATATTATTAGTTACAATCAATCACTGTCAGATAGATTTAATTATCAACAACTTAGTTATGCCCTTTTCCTTTTTATGGTTTACATGTTAATCTTTACTTTACCCAAATTTGGTGCATCATTTGACCAGATTCAATGGTTGTAAATTTAATCAAAAGCATTTTTGTCTATATTCGAACTTAATTAACTGTTTTCCATTAATGTGGAAAGCAAGCATTATGGTTTCATTATAATTAGTTGAAGTATGCATGTACATATAGGTGTATGTATGTGTGGTATATAGATAGGGATAGGTTATTATGCAACATTTTACATGGTGCAACCCCTCTATCCACCATTTATTTTATTTTCACATTTTTTAATTAAAAAGTGAAAATAAAATGAGTGGTGGATAAAGGGATTGAATGGGGTTACACCATGTAAAGGGGTTGCATTTGAACACCTCTCATATATATATATATATATATATATATATATATATATATATATATATAGGTTAGCTTTATTTGAAAATCCATAAAATTATGGTAACGTTAAGAACCAATGTATCATATGATTTTTTTCACATATTTTTTTCTTCATCTTGTAGTAAGTGTATTAATTAATATATATTTGTTTCGTAATGTGTTTGTTTTACATATATTTGTTTTATAATTAATGTGAACATCTTTTATGTGTTTATGAAACAAAAAATACAATTAATGAAACAAACACATTGTGAAACAAAAATATGTCAATCTAGCCTTAGACGGAAAAAAAAGTATATGAAAAATACGTTATAGTAATAGATCTTAAAAATTATCATAACATATGAGGTTATTAAATGCGTACATACATATTTTTTCAGTGTTAAGATCAGGTTGCATTTATTGGACAAATAGAATATATTGCACTTGAAACGTTATTTGTTTATAGATAGATAGATAGAGTCGAAGGATCGTGTGAGGAGTTAACGTAAGAAGGTGAGAAGTGGATCTGAACCGTCGATCACTTTTAATCAAATGCTCTTTTATGAATTGCGACTTAGAAGAGAATTGATCTAGTGCATCATCTCATACTAATATGCATTCATTTCCATCCAACAATTAATAACCATTTCTCACGCTTCTCGTATAAACCTCAACTTCTACGAGAAGCCCAAGTTATATTTAGATTGATTGATAGATAGTTTGTAGCCATCTAAAGGAAGAGGTGGTGTAGGTGCCACATGGGCTTCTAGAATCAGAACATTTGGCTTTGGATGACAATCGATATACATCTCACCTACAAAATATTCTTAAATCAATCAATTGATACCTTATTTTGTCATTTTCTAACCCCCCCCCCCCCCCCCCCCCCCCTCTCTCTCTCCTTTTTTTTGCTCTTTTTTGCTTTTCATAATCCAGGATCAACAAATTGGACCGATCAAAAAATAATCTTTTAACTTTAAAGGATTTATTTTTATTAGCATATTGATGGTAAATCTTCACAAATTCTTTTATGTTTATTTTTTGAAGATTCAAAATTCATTTTTATCACCAACATCTTTGAAAGTTAAATAAATTTCTATGAAATACTTAGTTGTTGGTTTATACTTAGTTATAAATTAAAGAAAATCCATGATATATTAAACTTATGAATATTTTACAAAGAATTCGTAAATCTTACATGACGGTTTTAAGATTTACTTATCATCCATCTAAATTAACATATTCATTTCTTGTAGTTCATGTTATATATTGATGGTCCATCTCTAATAAAATCACTATATGTATTCATGCAGTATACTTGATTAATTTTTCTTGTATCATATACTAGTTATATTTGTTTTGCTTTTTCAAAAAAGCAAGTGCATGCATGTTTAATTGTGAATTGATTATTGATACCTAACTAAAGCAATTCATTCTTTTAGTTTATACTTTCATTGTTATCCATTGTTGACATAATGACGTTTTGAAAATTGAATTTTCCTTTTTTTTTCTCTGTTCTCATTGAAAATCAAAAGGTATTAATGAAAAGTCAACATAGGTTGTAACAGAAGATTGGTAAAATGATATTTTAATTATTTGGTGGTTTGTCGTTCGTAGCAAAACAAAATATAAAAACATAACCTTTCCAGAATTAATTAACAGATTGATGTTAAATTACCAAATCCTAAATTATGGATTTATATGTCATTTGCATGCAAAGCAATTACACTGCTTTGCAATAACATGTAATTACAAGTATTCAGACTTGTTGTTTGGCATGTAAATTTGTTATTGATTATATATGTCTTTTTTCTTATACTACAACAAAATTGAGTTTATATGACAAGCAAAATATCGAAATGTCTGTTTTGTATGACTTAAGTTTATAGAATCAAACAATTGTGCATCATATATTAAAATGTTACAATAAGTTATATATGATGTTTTTGGACGTCTTAATAAGTTTTTAATACATTTTTTAAAATAAGATTTCGTATTAATTAACATTTATATAAGACTTTGAAAAAGTGTCTTATAAACACATTTTTATACGAAACGTGTTTTTATAGGACATTTTTCCAAATAATACCATATAAAAAATTAATATGACACATACTTTATTCCAATAGTTCTATAAAAAAAAACTAGCGAAGACGTCTAAAATATTATATAAACTTATTTTCATGCTTTTATAAATTACGCACAATTGTTTGGACGCACTTCACTAGAATATTTATACATTTTTATGTCATATAAATTAATCCAATTTTGTTATAGTGTGAGTATGAATGTAATAAACCCTTTGATGATTAAAAAAACGTGTTTGGTTATAATATAGTAAATTAAAAAAGCATACTTAATTATATGTTTTTCACTTGTTTTTTGTTCTCTATTCTATGGAGTTCATATTTTCTTTTCATATATCTTCTCATGTTATACAAATTACAATTTATAAAACAAAAATCTTCGGTAATACATATATACTTGGTCAAAAGTGATATGTGGTTCATTAATTGTTTAGTTAATTAGGTTTGTTCATGCGATTGAAAATTTTGAATCTCGTCACTGCACTTTTCATATTGTCTAATATAAAACTTGATCGATCGATCACGACTTTGCATCACATCTTTGATAAGTGGTGCGCGATTTTATGGATGAACGCCTAATAATTTCACCCTCCGAATGAATTTTCGGGTTTTGCATGCATTTAATAACAAATTTCACCTATCGAATTATAAGCTGCAAAGATAAAGAGAGAACAATGTACATGTGTTTTAATATGTTTCTTGTAGTTTTAATTATAACAAATTAATAATTAAACTAGATTACATATAATTAAGATTTAATTGATTGGTATGGTGATATATATAGAAACAGTTAGCGTGAGAAGACATTACAGAGGAGTAAGGCAAAGACCATGGGGAAAATGGGCAGCAGAGATACGGGATCCGAACAAAGGTGCGCGTGTTTGGTTGGGTACATTCGAAACAGCCGAGGGTGCAGCCCTTGCTTATGATCAAGCTGCACTTCGGTTCAAAGGCTCCAAAGCCAAACTCAATTTCCCTGAACTTGTAATTCAAGGCCAGTGCGAACTGCGTTATACCACCACCACCACTACTAGTAGCCCTAATTCACAACCACCACCAGCTGGTGGTGGTGGTAGGTCAGCAGGTGGGCAGCAGCAGGAATTAACCATAGCCACCAATTATCCAGACCTTGTTCAGTATGCCCAACTTCTTTCTAGCAACGATGCCCAATTGCCTTACTTCACCTCAGCTCTATATGATCACCATCCTAACCAGTCTTCTTCTTCTTCGGTTTCATACTACGATATTAATAATAATAATCCAATTAGGGATCCAGCTGGGTCCGATGTAAGTTGGGAACAGCAGTGGAAGGATGGTTCTGATCATCCCAATCAGAAGTGATCGATCGAGCAGCATAATACATATATATATTATCTAGTGGTGCGAATAAATGTTTTTCTTTTGAGTAATTAATTAGCGGATGAAAAATATCTGAGACTTTGGCTTGCATTCATTAATGAAGCAAGCTTCAACATGGCCATGCAGATATATATATGAGTTCAGAAATTAATTTCATTTGTTTTCTTTGTACCACTCTTTGGGATTGATTGATTGATTTTCAATATATGTTTTTGATTGGATGGGTTTTTCGGTGTTCTCTCCAGATTTTTTTCATATATATATATATATATATATATATATATATATATATATATATATATATATATATATATATATATATATATCGAAAAGGTTCAAACGAGAACATTACCATTTTATGAGAATCCGAGAATACTTGGGATTAGCAACTACCCCATGTGATAAACTAGTGATGTACACATGATGGACACCCCCAGGTCGCCCCACACTATTTCGTCCCCATCTAGTATCGCATGTGAGATGGTTGTATGTTTGTTTTCGCGTTCTCGTAAAATAGTACCATTCTTGTTTGAACTCCCACCTATACGGAAGGATTCAAATAAGAACGCCTTCATTTTACGAAAATACGAGAACACTCTTTTGTTATAGTCAATCACATATGATACACACATGTGATACTAAATCAGAGACGTGGACAACCTTTGGTGCGACCTAGGTCGCAGGCCAAGTCATCCACACACCACCATGTCGTATCACGTGTATTATCACATGTGATAAAAGTGTTCTGGCTAAGGTTCAAACGATAACACCTCCATTTTACAAGAACGCCAGAACACCCTTAATCACATGTGATAATACACATGGTTAATTGGGTTCCGGTGAGAATATGAGACGTATGGTAAGAAGGGTACGTAAGAAGGGATCTCCACCCTTTTGATGCATATTAATTAGAATGAAATGCACCGGATCAATCCCCGTATCAAGCACGATTGAGTCGTGGGTTTGAGATTTTTTTTTTGAACGGCAAGTTAACGCACACACACGTTTCAGCGATATTGAGCCTCCATTACGGGCAATCCCACTAATCCGCTACGACCCGGCCCAGCCTTTGGCTGAACCCGACCGGCAGGGTAGAGGGTCCCATAAACTGGACCCACCCGAACCGGTCCCGGACCCGGTCCCGAAGGACCAGACCCAGAGTCTGGATATCTCAGGAAAGTGTCGCTCGTGGGAATCGAACCCGGGTAGTGTGGCTTTCACCCCACACCCCCCCCCCCCCAGGATGTTACCTATCCAACTAAGCTAACCCCTTTTAAAGTGATCAAGGGTCGAGATCCCTTATTCTCACCTTTTCACCTTAACTCTTTTTCTCACACAATCTTTCCTCTAATACACATGAGGGGATCTGGTGGTGTGCGTACGACATATCCTGCGACCTCGGTCACGCCAAAGGTCGTCTACAACTCTGTTTTAGTATTACATATATGTGATGGATTATAGTATCACACCAAGAACACTCTTATCACACGTGAGGTGACGTACGGACAAATTGGCCCGCAACCTAGGTCGTGCTAAAGGTCGTCTGCATCTCTAATTTAATATCACATGTGTATCATATGTTATGGAATATAGATATCACATGTGATTGACTAATAAAAAAATGTTTATAGATTAGATTGCATGTGGGGTGGGGGATTAGAGATGGATATACATGAAACATAAGATGCATGCGTGAGCGTGGGTAGTCCCATATCATATCACATGCTTTAATAAAGTAGTCTGCCTTATTAGGGTTTCAATTCCTATCACCCTCTCTTATTATTATAGCAGAAAGAAAAGATGACGATTTAAAAACCTTATATATAAGATTTTATTCAATAATTTTCAGGTTTAAATATAATTTCACAAATAATATCAACTTGTTTCAAAATATAACTATACGCCGCATCTGAAAATTGTATATTTAAAAGTTTGGTTTAAGAAGAATTTATAAGTAATTGGCATGCCTTTTAAAATAGTTCTTTCAAAATATATCTTCTTTAAACTATAAATACTTACATTTATTTTTTAATATTGTGTTCACAAAATAATAATTTAAATGATATATATATATATATATATATATATATATATATATATATATATATAACCTTATACATACGAGTTTGTATCTTCACTTTTAAATTTGTAATGGAGTAGGTTAAGTGCACGACTATTATTTACTAAATACACATCTATTTTTTAATATCATTCCTAGAAACATCAAGACACCGTTATTACATTTCTAATATATGGTTTTATTTTATTTTGATATAACTAAACATGCATTATACATATAGCAACACCTGTGGTTTAATAATAAAATATAAAAGAAAATGATTTAAATTTTTTATACTTACTAATATACGATTTGCTTCACCCAGAAATTAAACAACTCACAAGCAAACTTCACATCGGAATAGAGAATGTTAAATACATTTTATGTCAAAATCAACTTAAATTATGTATATAAATAAAAAATTAGTAGATAATAATATATAAAAATATATTTATCCTACCTATATTGAAAAGTATAAGATGTGTTTTTTATAGCAAAAAGAAGGAAATAATAATTGGGATCACTTTCGGCAACTAAGATTTCAAACATTGCGGCTTCTGTCCTTTTTACCTTTCTTTCACAAGTTCTGTTATCACCATCATGGATTCTTTAGCAAACGATTTCTGATAAAAATTCATTAAATTTTATCATATTGCAAATGTTTTGTTATTTAATAATTAAAGTATTTTAAATTGTTTTAACAAGGATGCTTTCTAGACCAGCTTTAATTTATGTACGTAATGATAGATTAAATAGGAAGGGTTGTTGCTTTCTTAGATCCAACGATATCTTTCTTGACAAAAGTTATCATCAAGTACGGTTGCATTCCAATATCGATATCATGCTCGATTTGAAAAGCATCAAGGGACCTACATAGATGTCAGGTATGCACATGCACGCTCTCAATAAAGTTTTATAGCTTATAAATTGTAATATTATTTTCAAATAATTTGTTTTGTTCGGAAAATGAGCATCGTGATGAGGACTACAATTTTAATTCAGATACATATTGTTGTTTATTTAATTAACAAAACATACTATAATTTATGAAAGAAAAAACATAGTTATAGCTTTATAAACAAAAATATGTTTTCAAAAGTTTTATTAAACTTTATGTGCCGTCACAAATTGAGTTTTTGAAAGAAGGTTATTTAAAATTAAAAATCATAACTTAGGGCCATTTATTAAACACTTGCCAGGTAAGTGCTTGTCAGTATCATTTACCTTACGGTTCTTACCTATTGAGCATGAAATCTTACCCCATAAGAGTCATAACAAGGACCAAAAGTCTTACTCGGTAAATGAGGGAAATGACTCTTACCCGGTAAGTGCTTACCGAGTTTAAGACGTTTACCAACAATCAATTTTGATGGTCAAAAATGTTATACGATAAGATAAGTGAGGGTAATATCCTTGCCAATAAACTCTTACCCGGTAAGCATTTTAGTAAACGACCCCTAATATGTTTCTTTTTGACATAAGAATTAATCTATTAATTTCTTTCATGATAACCATTTTTGGAGTTCTGTGAATTTGGACAATTTCAAATATCGTCTTTAAAGAATCTATTAGAAAAAACTTGCCCAAAATTATGAAAATCTGTTAAAGATGCTGTAACTAAACAAAGGTATTAACTCTTAATAATAATATAATTGATATAGCATTACGAAATAAATCATTTCCATTTCCTGAAGTTACAAAGAAAGCTGAAATTAGAGTTTATTGATGTAATCCTCCTATTAGAACTCCCTTCCGATGGGTGCTACAAAAAGAATTTATATAAACGAAAATTATTATCAATAAAAATTAAGTCGTCAAAACGGACTCCACCCAATCCGATGTATATTCGTATGCAACAAATGTTACGGCACCAGCCGGTGCAGCTTTCACGATCGATGGCACGATCCCTTTGTAAAGTCCTGCCCACCCCTCCTGCTGCATGATCCGCTTAAGTGCATCGTACATGTTTCTGTATGCACGAGCCTCCACTCGAGCTCCGTACCTCGGATGTCTTTGCAATCCTTCAATCTGTACTCAAACCAACCATTTCATTTTCATCATAATAAACGCCACAAAACCATCATAAAGGTCTACTTTCCAATTTTACCCTTAGTTACGAGATAATCCAATTTTACCCTTAGTTATGAGATAAGAAATTCATTAGTCCATTTATTATCAAGGGTAAAATTGGTATTTAGTAAATTAGAAGGTGTGATAATTATACATTTCTGAAACTGTTGAGTAATAATATATAAAACCTTAACGGTTTTTTAAGGATCTGTAAAACTATTCTCACATCAACGCAAAGATGTTGCCATCAAAATCATACCTGAAATCGCTTCTTCACAACATCAAGGGGATGACAAACAGCCTTAGCACATGATCCGGCAGCAAGCCCGCAAAGAAAAAGCTGAAAGCTTGAGAGAGTCTCTTCGGAGTGTGTTGCATCTGACGACCACCGTGCATTCCAGGCCTGAAACCAAAAATCAGAATGTATCATATAAGAATGTAACCAGGTTGGGTCGGACGGTTTGAGACGCTAAAACAACCCAACCCAATTATAGTGGTTTGAAAAAATCAAAAATCCCAACCCAGCCCATTGCAAAGTGTAACACAACCCTTGCTAATTAGTTTCATACATTTAAGCATAACTTAATCCAATTATTTTATTGCTATTAAATTTACGGCAGCGAATTCGACATATAAAAAATGGTGCTCCAAAAACGAGAATGGGGCTCATACTAGGTAGATATAAATAAAATTTTATATTATATATGAATATAAATAAAATTTATCAAAATTAAATATTAGCGATGGGTTGGCGGGTTGGGTTGGTTAGAACGCAAAGAAGTTGCATTGCAGATCAATAAATATGGGAAGAGAGGAAATATGATGTTATTACTTACCATGGTCCAACGTTTGAAGGAGTCGTAGGTACCAAATTGCAAGCCAGCATAAGGAATAATCTCAACTAGAGTAGGCGATAATCCAGCATACAACCCACGAAAACCACGGGTGTTCATAATTTCAACAAATGCCGACCTCATATTCGGATATATCTGCATAAATAAAAGATATCTGGTAAGAAAAAATATTCAAAAGTGTTCCCAATATGGAGACAAAGTTGTAGCTGCAAAAGATATGATAAAATTCAATCATTTTCAATAGAATTTAAATATGTCAAGCGCAAGCAAATTAAACCTGTCAACCCTTAATGTATTATGGGGGCTCAGTTTATTTCATACAAACAAATATATGATCAATTTACGGATCCCTTCCCCGCAAATGATATTTCACCTATAAAAATCTGAGAGAAAATTTAGCATCTGCTGAGAATATATACAAATATGTTGTCAATAATGTTGGAAATAAATGTCAAATTTATATTTATGGTTTATTTACTAAAATACTCTCTCTTCATTATCCATTATCTTGTAGAACCACTCTATCGCTTCGTCAAACTTCTTCGTAAAGAATTTCTTGTTTCTTTTTACAATTGGCCAAAATCATAAAGGTTGTCAATTCTTCAAGCGTTCGGATATACACAGGCGCTAGACTTCCGTGTATTTTGATCTTCTCTTCTTCCACCAAGGGCTGTTTACCTTTATCCACCAAATCCGTACTTACGGATTTATCGTCTCCTTTCTTCATTTTTGAACCGTCGCACATGTGAGTGATTTTACACTTCAAATCACTCACTTCTATTTCGAAGCCTTGGAGAATGAGTTGTCTCATGCTTAAGACATTTATATTTACTTCCGGTACAAACGATACGTATGGCACAACGTACGTTCTTTCGTTCGTGTTTAGGCTTATTTCACCGATCCCATGCACATGTAAGGAGTCGAAGTGTTGTTCTTCATTGTTAACGAAGAAACACTCCTTGAGAGTATCGAACGTCTCCTTCGTAGGAGACATGTGCTTCGAAGTCTTGGTACTTACATACCAAACCGAATTCCATGAACCAGTGTCCGTACCTTCGACTAGACAGTCTCCGTTTATGACGGTCCTTTCGGTGTGCGTTTGTTGATAAGGCAGCAGCGGACCGAACGTGTGCGGTGTTGGAACGTCGCGACTTGTTCCAACTTCGTCCGTACGTGTCGTCGGCCGCGAGCGTGCTATATTCCTTGGGCAGTCCCATGCGAAGTGGCCCTTCAACATGCATCGATAGCATGTTGAGTTCTTGACTCGTTTCTCCCCCATCACGGCTGTTTTCGAAGTCTTTCCCAACTTTGTGTATTTTCTCGTTTATAATCAATAAACTTTGGTTGATTCAATCTTGCAATTCTATATTTCGATCCAACAAATAATGTGTCAACAAATATCTAATATTCAGGCTTTTGGTTTGAACTACCAAAAAAACTGCATCAGAAACTGCTCAAAAAATAAACATATATTGTTCTTGGAGTGAATATCAGAATTTATTAATGAAGCTTCATGTTAGATGTTCATGTCAAGAATAGCAGAAAAGTTCGATATAATTTGATGTTACCTCTTGCTATAGTGTATAGAGGGATGTGCAATGGCGGCAATTATGGTTCGATATAATTTGATGTTACCTCTTGCTATAATTTGATGTTACCTCTTGATCCATTTAGTTGATAACTTGACCAAAAAATTATGAAGTACTTAGGATTCGTAGTTTTCTTTTCATATGATTCATCTGAACATTTTGTAAACCCTTGTGTTTAACTAGGTAACCACACGGTCGTAATTTCTCTAGGTGACCAACAAAAATAACCGAGTACAGGATCCCTTGTTAATTTGGATGCTATCATCCATTGAATGTCGATATATTTAGAACGAGCAAGTGCTACATAAAAGAGAGATCAAATTACAGGACTCTTACAATTACATATTCCCCTAGTTAAATGCAACCTGAAGAGCCTCGGGATCCCTTCACCAAACCAAAATCCAAGCTTGTCAACTCAATGATTTATACATACATTTATTTGTTTTATGCACTCAAAACCTTTTTATAGATGAGTACGTAAACATGCCTTTCTTTTACTCAACCCATTTCATTAGATAAATGGGTGGATAAGCATACTTTGTGAAAAATAGACTAATTATGTTTAACCTAAATGATTAGTGCAAGTCTAATGATGTTGGACGTATTAAGGGATTGGATAAACGAATATTACAATTATTAAGCTAAAGATACCAGGTGAGTGCATCTAGTCTTCATGATTGAAAGTCAACCTAACAATTATCATTATCATTAGAAAATCTAAAATGGGTAAAACAGACAGCAAAAAGCTGTTGTTAGCAAGAAATGATGAAAACCATCAAGACAAATTGTAATATTTGATTTTGATCAAGTTTGTCATGTGTAGAGCAGCTGAGGCATTAGGGGGGCAACAATGTTTAACATGAAAGAGTGAAAAAATGGTGAGACAAATGTCTGTGGCTGTCAGCTGAAATTTAGATGTACTGATGTACAAACCTGCTGCGTAACAATTGATTCAAGGCAGAACCATAAAGACAAGCTTTTCCAAGATCAAACCAAAATTTCATAAATAAAAAAGACACACATACTGATATTAGAAAGATTAGAATGTTTGAAATTGGAAAAGGGTGAGCTCGGCTGAGAATTCTTGCAAAGCATATGCAGGTCTGAATGGAGAAAGTAGGCATCCCCCTCTCCCTTTATATAAATAGAGAAGCCCTCACCTTACAAACTTCATCCAAAACTAAAAGTACTAGAGCACTGAGCCTATAGAGAGAGTAGCTGGAGTTATTGCAAGTAAACTAAGAGTTCTTTCTTACCCGAGCTTCGAATTGAATACTACGCACCCATCTTTGTTTTAACCTACTTGTCGTATTTTAACTACAGTACGTTACTATTTACTTCGACTTTGAGCTTTACGCTCATTTTGCTTCATCAGACCAATTGAATCAAAGTTATTTAATAATTACTTGTTTTATGAATTTTTGAAATGACACTTGTTGTGGCTTGGTAGCTTTCATGATTACATTGAGCCATTAATTCTTTAAACATAATAAATATGAGTTCTTATCACCTAGCTTTGATACATGTGTAACGAAATGATATGAGAAAGTATATGATTGGTTTTTCTGCATGGCATCAATGTCATATATTTGGCTGGCATACATTGGTCAACTAGAGCAATATCGGTATACCATGAAACATGACACACCTATAAGAGTATTGGGCAAAGCCTTTTAAGAAGGCAAAACTGACGGAACACTCTTACACAGTACTACGGTAGTGCGAAGCCTTCTCAGACAGCAGCAAGGCCTTTCTGAGTGATGGTGCCGTGGTAAAAATACATACCAGCAAGTTGAGTAGGAACGAACAAATATGATCTCATATGGGAGAAAATTGTGATATTACTAGAGTCGTGTTATTTAACAATATTCATGTTTATTTGTCATATTGTTGCTTCCATGACATTCTCATTTTTATAGTATTTCGTTGTGTTGATAATTGTTCTTTTGATATCAATAATTCATAAGCTACTCTTGCATAAATATATTCCTACCTTTTGTGCATAATTGTCTGTTGAGCATTGTCATTCACCCCTATCATTTCCCCAACCAGCCTTTTGAGGCAGGAATGTCTAGAGATAGGGAAAAGGCATAGTGGACACATAGTTGTGGGACTCAAAGATTTCTTATGTATTAGTTACAATACCGTAGTTCTTTGAGGATTTGCAATGATATTATGATTTTAATGCAATGATGTTTTTGTTATGCTTCAGAAAGTCGTAATACTTTTTGTTATTAGTTGAGAACTCCACCCTACTCCCCAAATTGTGTTACAGTTGGATTATGGACATCGAGGTGAAGGGTGTGAAACAAAATTATATATAACATTACATGGATCAGTCCTCCAGGTTGTCAAGCCTCATCCGCTATCAAGAGGTGAGCTTAGGTGAAATCAGAAGGAACATTGTAAGCCACTGCATTGACATATTTTTTGTGTGTGCAAGCCGAGGGCAGCCCCAGACAAATATCACTTTGAACTCAGTGTTTCGTGATTGGTACCTTGCAAGAGAATAGCTTACTAATAGCCTAAGATAGGCATGTCTATGGGTAAAGATCCCCCAAGACCAATAATTGCTTGGTTGAAAGTTCGCCTATTAAAAAAGAACGACTGAGGGACTATGTTTCCCCACAGGCATTGCCCCATGAAGATCTAAGAAATCGCACCATGTTTGAATTACATTGGTTACGTTCACACAACTGCACCAGGGTCATCGATTTCCCTATATTACATGCAGTTAGCAGTTTTCAGGCAATTTGCCGACAGACTCCACATTATAGCCATATGTTATACATATCAAGTTTTCATACACGAAATGAACAATCTTATATTCCATTGCTAGGTACAATAGAACATGAACTCTGCTATCAGGTACAACAGAACATGAACTCTGGTACCATTAGCTTATGAAATGATCAAAGCTACAGGATGATCAACACAAAACGAATATTTAAGATGTTACCACAAAATGCATATAATAGTAAAGCCATTATACTCATGAATTTCTATTTTGTATGCAGAATCTTAAAATTATACCATGAGCATGTTCAATATGTCAAAAAAATGAAACTCGACATATGGAGCTTCAGAATCTGGGTTTAACTGTAAATATTATTCTGCGGGAAGTAAATGTAATAGCATTTTTATGCTTCTATGCACGTACCTTTGGCTCCCCTTGAGAAGCTAAAATGGTTCGTACTAGATCAAACGGATAGGACCCAACTGTTGCAGCACATCCAGCTAGCGCCCCACTCATGAAGGAGAGGTATGGACTTAAATGAATGTGATCTTCTGCATGACAAAGAGGCCCGGTGTTCGGGAGGTGTGAGAAAAAAATTTGATCAAAAAATCCAAAATATATATAACACTTATCTTCCAGTTATTTATTCTAAACTGAATTGACACGTTCGTGAACAGCAATACCATTCAATGGAGTCAAAGGCAAAAATATAACATTATTGTCCCTTCTACTTTCGTATCAAAGAAGCTGTGTCACTTTTCATAACATAATAAATTGCAAAATAACAAAAACCTTCATGTGCTTCATGAAAATAATATTGAGACAACACCCATGTCCCTCAGTCATCCTCCCTTTCCTTATCTTTCCCTATCCTAGTAGAGTAAAAAATAGAAGTCAAACTTAGACCACCAATTGATGAACCCAGAACTGACGACAGCAACAATCCCTAATGTTAAGAGTATATATATAGGGTTGGGTTCTGGTGAGAAGTTGAGGTTAACATGAGAAGCGTGAGGAGTGGTTATCAACCACTGGATGAGAAATGGATGGACATCAGGATGAGATGCACCAAGATAAGATGCACCGCGATACACCAGATCAATTCCCTTCTAAGCCGCAATTCATGGGATTGCATTTGATTAAAAGTGAACAACGGTTCAGATCCACTTCTCACGTTAACCTCAACTTCTCACACGATCCTTCGTCATTATATATATATATATATGCATTCACTAATATGCAGACTAGAATTGTCAAACTAGAATGATTAGTGTTACAATATATAGATATGTTAGTAATGTTCTCATCTTCAAATAATTACTCTCGACAATTTTGAAATGACGAACGCATGATTGCCACATAAACTCCAGTGTTAAAGAAAATCTAATACCAGCCGACAAGTGATTAGTGCAATTAAGCTTTCAGTAACCTTAAGTGACAGCCCTACCTCAGGCAATAACAAATTCCTATAAACAAATCTCGACTAAGGGGGAATGCATTAAAAGAAATAGCTGTCTAAATCGCCCACCAGTTAGACAAGAAAAGGGTACTAGAAATGCTTTTGGGTGAATAAGACTCTTGTATGGAGATTCAAATTCAACACAGACCCGACTTAGAGGACCCAGAGGCAAAAGTTTTCACTTTATGCAACACCATGAACTGTATAGCCGTGTATGGCATGACCATGAGAAGTGCTGGGACATTGCCACGCCAAAAGCCCTGAAAAAGGAACTATGTTAAACACGGCCAAATAAGAATGAACATCTAGTATAGATGCATAGATGAAAAAAAATCCTTGGTAAAGATATCAAAAAGTAGAACTTATAGACCAGTAGCAGAAGTTGTGGCCTACATCTAGATGGGGTCTTTGACAACAAAATAAAGTCAGGTACAAATATGTGTGCACAACCAATATGAACAAATAGAATCTATATTGTGCCAAAATAAATAAACAAAATTTCCTACAAACAACAGAGATTTAAACCACAGATCATGCAGACAAGCACATAGAAGTTGGACTGCATCTTGTCTTATCATCACGTTGTGCCCAAACAAAATGTTTAATGTGTATTATCAGATTGGAGGCATTTAATGAGGCTGTGGAACGTTAAAGGCTTTGTCCTGTCAGTATGCACAGAGAAAAGGTAGAAAAAGAGAAACAAGCAAGTAGTATACTTTGTCCCACAATTAGAAAGACAGCCATGATAAATAGAACTGGTCTATAAGACTCTGTAGATGACAATATAATCAACTATGAGAATCACTGCACTCCCTAGTACAACTACATTGACTAGTGTAATCAATAACAAATAATTTGAGGGACTGTGCTATAACTTAACAAATAAAAGCCATTGAAGTAAGTTTGAAACCTTGAACCAACAAGAGAGAGGTATTGATTTAAAAATAATAATTGAAGTTTCCTAAAGGTGATGCATTCCCTAAAAATGCACCTTTGGGAATTCAGAAGATATGAAGTAGTCCCCCCCCCCTTTTCCAAAAGAATAAATGATGAGGTACGACATTCATACAGAAAGGAGGTTCTCAATGTAATATACATAACCTCCCTTCCCTCAATCAGTTAAGGAGTGCTTGGTTGGAGGCTTTGGATGATAAGACTCAAGGGAAAGCAGACTATTTAAAGCATCAAAAGCAAACAACAGCATTCAGCGTACTAGTTGAAGGACCCATACCGAAAGGCCTTCCTCTCTAAAAATGTCCTTGGATGCTTGAAACATTCCAGTATATTTGGAGTTCCCATATACATTTTTGTTGAGCAATGCAAACGTAGTAGTGGGTTCCAGTTGAACCTGCAAATATAATCAACAATAATTATGTTCTCAGTTTAACTTGATGTCATAATCAGCCAAAAATTAGAATACACTCATTTTTCAAGAGGTCCAAAATCGACCATCAAGATTGATAATATCAAAAACTATTTGCTGCTGATAAGACATTCAGGAACTGTGACACAGTATAAACCCAAATTCTATTACCTAAAAGAACTTGAATAGTTATTTCCCATTATGTTTAAGGGGTATTACTTAGAGTCTGTAATTTGAGCATCCAATGCCAGCCACAATGCATCAGTACTTCTGAACTAAATGTAATGAAATCAAGGGGCACTTGCATTACCAACTTTGCCATAAAATTAATTGGAACCCCATTCCTATGTGTAGCACTAACATGCATGAATATGATGTGCCTTGATCATCAATCAAGGCGGCGTGTATCTACTTGACAACTGTCATTCCGATCGCGAAGGGCCTCCATAAAGGAAACGACAAAGTGTGTTGCTAACTTGTAGTTTGAACTTTAACCTCGATATAGTAATCATATTTCCATAACCGGTGCCAGAAAACATAACGGTAAACAAAACTTATTGCAAAAAA
Source organism: Arctium minus (assembly GCA_954870635.1). Taxonomy (NCBI): domain Eukaryota; kingdom Viridiplantae; phylum Streptophyta; class Magnoliopsida; order Asterales; family Asteraceae; genus Arctium; species Arctium minus. Next base: position 24,703,731 of record OX941084.1, read on the forward strand.
TTCACAAATGGTTGGCTGTATTCCACGAATTATTCCATCCATATTGATTAGTTTCCCAAAAAGTAGAAACTTTGGTATATATTCTGGATTGGCAATAACATCATGTTCCTATTACAAGAAGAATAATATGAACGGACATAAATTATTACTTGCTTTTTCCTTAAAAGATGCTTATATTTGTTTTTTAAACTAATACAGCAAGGGTCAAACAAGTAACAAAGAAAAATTCACCTGAAACCGGATTTTAATAACATCCAAGGGGGAAGTAACTGTTCGAGATATAGCTCCTGAGATAGAACCGGCCGTCGCATCTATAAACGCCCTTTTAAGTTGCCCTGGCTCTTCCATCTCCCCAAACACCAGCACAGATTAATGCTAAAACCTAAATATATAAAATATAAATTTTCAAACAGAATAAGCACAACTTGCAGCATATTCAAATCAAACCGAAATTAATCACTCAATCAAAAATCATTAGGGTAATCGTACAGCCCATAAAAATAAATTCATCGTTATTAATACGTAATGTTTGTGAGCGAGATGAATTGGGGGTAAATTAGGGTGAAATTGTGAATACTTACTTAAACTTGTATATCCCTTTAGAATCGTAATAGATAATATAGAAAAAGGATACAAGAGGGAAACTATAAGGAACATGACATTAATACGAAGTGAGGATACCTGAGAAGGAAGGGGAAGAAGAGCAGAGCCGCCGCCATTGATTATTGGAAAGTGGTGAGAACGGGAGGGAGGTTGCCGCCTGAAGATGCGAACGGCGGCAATTGGGTGGCGCTTTTTGGGAGAAGAAGCGGTTCGATTGGCTGCTTTGCGTTGGCTACCGGAAATTTCTCTTGTTAATATATATAATCGTACCACGGTTCTATATATATATATACACCGGAAAATTACTTATAAATTGAAGATATTTTTAAAAGATGTATATGTTTTATATAAGAATTTAAAAATGTTCTCAAAAATGTATTATATTTATAAACTTATCACTTTCCTTTTCCATAATATTATAGTTTTTTTTTTCAGAATGTTAAAAATAATTTTTTAGAATAAAAATTTTAGTAAACTAATATTAAAATTGATTGGTATATGTAATATTTTAGGTCAATCGCATCATTGTTTATTTTGTCTTTATTTCCATCATAATTTTAAAACATATATGAAAAAGAATGTATTCAATATATTATAAGGTAAATATTTGTTTCCTTTCTTAACAAAATCGTATTTCATAACTTTCAAATAAATTACTATTCTAACTTATCACGACAAAGATAATTACATGTTGAAAAACCAGGTAAATAGATTATAGAAGATAAATATAGAATTATCTCTATCTCAATAAATTATTTACAGGATTATCATATTTGATTTTAAATTTATACTAGAACAGTTATTGTATGAGGTACTTTATCTTGGAATGAATTTTTATTCTTTTATATTTTAATTAAAACTGTTTATGCAATAATACAACATTTAATAAAAAGAAACCAGATTAGAGGAAAATAAATAAATAAAAGTTAGATTAAATTACGTTTTTAGTCCTTATAGTTTGTTAAAAATTGTGGATTTCGTCCTTGTGGTTTTGAAATTTCAGTTTTTATCTCTATGGTTTGTAATTCATTTCAATTTTCATCCCTGAGGTCAAAACACTACTTTTAAGCATGAAGAACTAAAATAAAAATGAATTGTAAACCATAGAATGAAAAAAAGTAATAAAATTTAAATCTTAAGAACAAAAAAGGTAATGAATTATAAAGCATAGGGATAAAAATCGTAATTTTAAAACTATAAAGACAAAAATATAAATTTTTCACAAACCACAGGGACTAAAAACGTAATTTACCCTAAAAGTTATTTACGGCATTGTTTTTTTAACATATATTTTCATACATTCCAATGTTGACTTCTTTAAAAAAAGATTCTCTAAAATTCTTAGAGCATCTCCGACAGCATTGCTAAAATAGAAAATTTTGACTCTTTCTTTGTTATTCCTCTCCAACAGCTTTGTTATATGGTTTGCTAAAATAGAGAAAGATAAAAAAATCTCTAAATATAGAGAATTCTCTATAATCTTTAAATTGGAGAGAGAAACATTATTTTATTCAATCCAACCAATAAGATTTAATTTTTAACATTTTATTTTAAGTTTTTTTTATAAAAAGTGTATTGGGATGATAAATTATGGAATATTATAATAATATAAATAATGATTGATTATCTAAAATAGAAAAGTTGTTGGAGTTGGAAGAAAATGTTTTTAGAGATTTTGACTTCCCATTCTCTATTTTAGAAAAAAAAGTAGCAATGCTGTTGGAGATGCTCTTATAGTACGGTAATCTTGAAATTTTGTTTCAGATCTTCAACAAAAAATTTAGAGTAAATTACGTTTTTAGTCCCTATGGTTTGTTGAAAATTTCTATTTTTGTCCCTAGGGTTTTGAAATTACGATATTCATCCCTATGGTTTATAATTCGTTACCTTTTTCATCCTTAGGGTTGTTTAGTTCACGTATTTTGAAGGAATTGGAATTGATAATTCCCTTGACCAAATTCCAAATTCTATGTTTGGTTCACATAATGAAAATGATGGAATCATTTGAATTCCACACTTCAATGAATTCATCATTCATTGGCTTAAATGAAGGAATTGAATTCCTACTAACCAAATGTGTGGTCAAATTTCATTACAATTCCTTTAAAATCAAATTCTTTCGATGGATTTCAATTCTATCAAATTTCATTCTGGGAACCCACCCCCCCCCCTTATGGTTTAATTTTTATTGTTTTTCATCCCTATGATTTAAAATTCATTTCTATTTTAGTCCTCCTGCCTAAAAGTAGTGTTTTGGCCTTAAGGGCGAAAATATAAATGAATTGCAAACCTTAGGGACGAAAACTGAAATTTTGAAACCATAGGGATGAAATTCGTAATTTTTAACAAACCATAGGGATTAAAAACGTAATTTACTCAAAATTTTATTATTCTTTTAAACTAAAATATTAAAAAGTTATAACTATTTTAAATATTTATTATATTATTAAAAAAAATTATATTTTTTATCAGGTTGGGTTCCGATGAGAAGTTGAGTTAATAGTGAGAAGCGTGAGAAATGGTTATTGACCGTTGAATGAGAAATGGATGCACATTAGAATGAGATACATCGAGGTAAGATGCATCGAGATGCACCAGATCAATTCCCTTATAAGACGCAATTCATAGAGGGCTTGAGATTAAAAGAGATCAACGGTTCAAATCCACTTCTCATGTTTCTCACCGTTAACTCAACTTATCACACGATCTCATCATTCTAATACACTTTTTAATATATATATATATATATATATATATATAATTCAATCTCATTTGTAGTAACCAATAAAAAAATAATTTCTCTCTCTTCACACAACAAATTTTTAAAAAATCTCTAAACTTAAGGTTTTCTATGGTTTTTTCTATTTTAAAGAATAATATAAAGAATCTGTTAGAGCAAAATAGAGAACAAAAACCTCATTTTCTCTATTTTAAAATTTTTGTTGAATATGCTCCTAAACATCATAGTTAGATGAATTCATGATAAATTTCAAATTATATTATTTAAAAAAAATATTGTGAACTTGATGTATACAATCAATATATTGCTTATTTTTATTTCATAAATTGTTATTTGAGCAAACAATTATTTATTAAAAGTTTGTGTAAAAATATTTAAACTGTTCAAACAACTAAAAATAACATGAAAATTTTGGCAAACAAATTTATCTTCATATATAAAACCTCAAACGCAAATAATGATCATCAATAGTGCATAGTTGTAGATTCGGTGGTTGACGTAATGTCGTCGTAGGCGGACCATGCATTAAAAAGGGAGAGATGCCCCATAACTTCAACCCAGATAAAGTAAAAAAAAAGTCATCTTCCTAACGGGTGGTGTATGAAGTCTTGCCCCTCGAGCTCTAATATATGTTTCTTATTGTTAAATATTTTTATGGATTCGTCACTAGTTATCATAATTAGAGATCTGACGTATGATGTGTTTCATGAGGTTAAAATTCAAAGTGAATTAAAAAAGCTTTAAAACTTTTTAACATAAAACTAAAATATTTATGATTAAAGTTGAAGAATTAATATAAAAAAGTTGCAAACTTTATATCAATAATTGAATGAGCACCCCCATTAGGAAAGAATATAGATCATAAAAATCCTTCAAACTTCACAAAATATTCAACATTTAACACAAATATTCAACACTTAAATATAAAAGATGCATCCTTAATGTGGTAACATTTATTGGTCTCTATCGTACAATAAAAGCTCAAACTAGTGATCATCTAAAATATTATTGGCATTTGAGATTATCCTCATATGTCACCGGTACGAGTCATGGTCACTCAGGATTTTCTGATTTTTTTTTTTCAGGCATGGTATTAGGGGGTTGATAACTCTCAAACCTTGAGAGTTAATTCCTCTCTTTTCGTATTTATTTTACCACGCTTCACCTATTTTGTCCCTTACCTCTTTCGTTTGGTCTTAATTGTTCAAACATGGTGATGAAGTCTCAAGGTTGCAAAAATTTCGGTTTTACTAACTTTTTGTGTAGAACGTGGCCACCTTGTCGTCACGTTGCGACGTTGGCTGAAAATTTGTGGATAAGTCTTGGCCATTTCTGGAAAGATTGCTTCTTGAAAAAAATAAAGAGGTTTCTGCTCTTTCACAAGAATAATCAAGGAAGAAGACAAAAGGTGTAAGTCAAAGGAAGGTTCAATACTCCTCCTTAAAGCTACTTTTTATGATTGGTCACATCAACACTTCTTCTTCCTTGGGCTATAAATTGAGGCTTGGGAGACATCATTTCAGCATCATCAATTCCAGGAGCATTTACTTTGATCTGGAGTTTAGCATTTAGTTTACATTATCTCTTTAAAGTTGTAGTGCAGTGCATTTAATTCTTGTAACTTCTTGTATCAGTTGTCGCCACGTTGTGGGCACTTTGGTGACAACCTTTAAGTTTTATTTATGCCATTTATGTTTATGTATTCTCCTTCTTCTCTCATGTCTTTTATTTTTATTATGAGCTAAACACCCATTTGGGTGTGGGTATGAGCCAAGACTAAGACTAGTAGGCAACACTTGAGTGTTGCCATCTTTGCTAACTCTTAGACTTGGTTGCTCGAGTCGGGACTTCAACTCAACACGGACAAGCCGATCACTTGTTAGTGTTAATATTAGATCTTAGACCTCGAGAGGGGCGGATCCGAAATACGGCTTGAGTGATGCAAAGAAGATTTGAGAAAGTCTTTTATAACCACGTAGAGATACGTGTTTTTGCATGACTTTAACTAAGGTTCAAAATGTTGGTCGATATAGGTGTCACAAAGAGATTTGGGCTTCTATATCCATACTGGTGGAACTGAAATTCTTAGAGGTTTACTTAGTTAAGTCGGCAAGTCTTGAATTGGCGAAAGTTGTGACTTTGTGGGTGCAACGTGGCCACGTTCCGAGGAAACTCACTTTCGAGAGAAAGGGTTTTTTAAAGATATTGTGTGTCATTTTGTTTCTGACCATATTGTTACTACATCAGTCTTAGTTAATACTTGTACCCACATCCTACCTTTTATCTTGTTAATCCCTTTTAATCGTTGTTTAGGTTGCTTAAAACTCACAAATATTGATATTGTTCTCAAAACTCAAACAAGCACTAGAAGTTCATAAAAAGTTCTCTAGTTCTTAGTTGACTAGTCCCTGTGGAAACGATCTTGGTACTCTACCACTTTATTACTTAATAGCGATCATAGTGTCCGGTATGCACTTGCACCGCCACTGTGGCAACATAGTGGTCACGTGGTGGACCTATACGATTTTCCGCTATCAGGGGTGTTTGGGATTGCTTATTTAAAACAACTTATGCTTATTTTAAAAAGTGTTTATCAACTTATGCGGTGTCAAACCGGAGTTTTTAAAAAAATGTTTGGATTAACTTATTGTGGTACCAAAACGTAATAAGCTAATAAGTTGTTATTTAAAGGTGTTTGAGATTGCGCTTATACATATAAAATAACCAAAAAAGTCGTAAGCACTTTTCAAATAAGTTGAAAAGTTAAAACCAAATGGCTTATCAAAAAGTGTTTTTCATCGGTTTGACACCGCTATAAACCATTTTAATTTTTTCCCATCCATGACACTCAAAAGTGTTTATCTTCAATGTCAAATCGCAATAAGCTAAAAAACACCTCAAATAAGCAATCTCAGACACCCCTTTAGTCGAGGTGCCCACAAACTAACCCGAACACCCGATTAAAAAAATAAAATATTACCGGCTTAAATTTCCACATTCAAAAGAAAATAAAGATCCAGTTGACCATATAATTTGATACGATTTTGTAGTGCAACCGATAACGGTGGCCTCCCAAACCAAACCAACAACAAACAATGGCTATGGCTACTGCAAATTTGGCGTCTCTTTCACCATTCTCCAATTCCAAACTCCCCTCCTTTCATGGCTACAGAAAACCCACTTCTAGTTACAACACCACCCATCTTTTTAGGGTTTCTATCGCTCCCTCCCCACAACTCCATGGAAACAGACTAGTTTCATTTGGGGTCAAGTGCCAGGCTGCAGGAGATGATGGTTTCTTGGACCCTCCTAGGGTTTATCAAGGAGTTTACGGACCATGGTCTGTTGATTCCACGGACGTCCGTGAGGTACTCACTTAGAAGTTAGAACCATATGGATTCTTGTTTCTATTTCTGTTGTATAGAAAACCCTGTGATGATTCTCTTGGTGTTGTAGGTGATTTCATACAGGTCAGGATTAGTGACAGCTGCAACATCATTTGTTCTTGCCTCATCAACTGCTTTCTTGCCTGATGATTTCTTTCTGGCTGGGTTCTTGAAGCAAAATATCGATATATTATACACATTTGGGGCTACTGGATTAGGGTTGTCATTGGTTTTGATTCATATTTATGTAACAGAGATTAAACGCACTCTTCAGGCATTGTGGGTTCTTGGTGTTTTTGGGTCAGTTGCAACCAAAATATGTCTGGCTCAACCAGCTGATGAGAGTTTGGTGCAATATGTTGTGGACCATCCAACAGCTATCTGGTTCATTGGTCCACTGTTTGCAGCACTAACTGGGCTTGTATTCAAAGAAGGTAATGGTTATGTAAATAACTGAAGTAGTTGCATAATTGAATCAGATTGTTTGAATCTTTCTTGGTTAATGTTGAAACAGGACTTTGCTATGGCAAGTTGGAAGCTGGTATTCTGACATTTATCATTCCGTCTCTTCTTCTCGGCCACCTGGTACATGAACTTGATCATTTGGTGTGTTAATTACGGTTTAGGAACGAAGATAATGCTTATACAACATTGATTTTTAGGAATATTTGATCCTTTGGTCTGTTAATATTCAGCATCTGTTTTTTTTTCTGGACCAGAGTGGTTTAATGGATGATGGAGTAAAAGTGACTCTGCTTGGCGTGTGGATGGCACTCTTCGTGATATTTGCAGCAAGAAAGTTCACTCAGCCTATTAAGGTAAATTCCACCATTAAGATGGAATTTGTAATTGAAACATACCAAATTTCTGATTAAAACTGATCTATCTGTGCAGGATGATATTGGAGACAAATCTGTGTTTACTTTTAAAGCTTTACCTGAAGAAGAAAAGGCAGCTTTGATACAGAAACTTGAGCAGCAAAAATTCTCAGAATCATGAATTGGACATTGGTTGATGAAGACATGGTCCAAGGTGCTGAAGCTGAACTGCTATTTGCAAGAGAACCATAAGTATACCATTACAATCATTACAAATACTGTAATAATTAAACATAATGAGTTTACCTGTAGATATTTTTAAGCTATAGAATGCAATACAGTAAAACTTATTGTATTTGAGTTCCAACATTTGTACCATTTCAAATGCCATCCCAATTCCCAAAACACAACCAAGATGGTGGATGATTTGAACCAATATCAACATGTAGGCATAACTTTCATGATTGTTACGAAAATAGCATTGCAAATGTGACCTAATATCATAGACATCCAAAACGCATCATAAGATCACAACCAGTGTTAAATATGGCATAGTTTTAACCAAAATTGCCACTATCTATCTGCAACCCTTTTCAAAAAAAAGCAAAAAAATTGGAAGTCATCACCACCCTCCTACTAAGTCTTCTTGCTTCTGGTCCTGGCTCCTGCACCTGTAGGTGACGAGCATTTCACATCACCATCTTTCTTCTGCTTTGAAGTCTTCCTGTCTTCCTTTCCCACTTCACCGGCCTTTTTATCTTTAGATTCACTCGGTTCTGTCTTCAGAGTCGCAGCCTTGGTGTCATTGCCGGTAGGATTAGCATCTTCATTCATCAAGATAGCAGTCTCCTCATGTAGCTTCTTGTTAGGTGTGTTGTCAGTAACACCTGCTTTCCTTTTCTTGTTTTTAAGAGATTTGCCCTTTGGGGAAGGTTTTGCAATGGCTTCACTTTTCTTAACAGCTTCATCAGATACGACTTCACCTACAGCAACTGCCTCCATAATCTCATCTTGGACCTCAGCTTTCGGCTTCTCCACTTTGCCATCAGCCTCAGAACTCAAATCTTTTACCTCAGCCGCAGCCTCCTTGTCTTTGTTTTCCTCTATAACATCAACACTGTTCTCATCTGTTTTTGACACTTCTTCTCCCAAAACTGCAGTTTCCTCCATTTCTTCTTCCGAAGCTGCACTTTCCTCCATTTCTTTGGTCTGCCTCTGAAGTGATTCGATCACACTCATCAATTCTCTATTCACCTGTCAAAAGAATAATGCAAAATGCTTATTCAAGGCTTCTGAAATACACAAAAGAAATACCATAGAGGCATAGAGAGTCCCATCTTGAGACAAAACGTATTGGTTTGTCTCATTCATGGACTGCACATTTTTTTTAAATATTTTGAACACAACTAGATAGTGACCCCTTCTACTTCTAGCATAGGCATAGATGCTTATATACCTGTGGGTTCTGCAGGTATTCAGAAATGTCATTTGTACACGATGGACATTTCATGATATTCTTCTGTGCCCTTAATGTACGTCTACCTTCACATGTCCTCTCCTTTATGAAAGTTTGGCCAGCAAAAGTATCCTGCAAACATGACTTGCAGAAATTGTGTGCACATGGAGTAGTAAGGGGGAGATTCATCACTTTGTGGCAGATAAGGCAGCAGAACTCTGCAGTAGAAAATACTTCATGAAATTAACATTTGACATATTCATAACGAGCTATGAAAACTGACGGCAACTGGATTTCTGCCTGCATACACCTAATGTCATGTTTCAAGAAATTGACATATAGCACTCGAATTGATAAAGCACAGACCTTTCAGGAGTCGTTCACTCACAGACATCATATGTGTCTTCCGGCGGACTTTCTTTGTATTTGTCCCAACCTCAACGTCTCTACTGTCTGCATGTTTTCTACTTCCAGGCGGAGAGATTTTCCATAACCAACAAGCTTTCTCCTCCTGCACAGTAGAAATGAATAATAGGTTTGATGGAGTGTAATTGCTAAAGCAGGCATAATAACAAGAAGAAAACATGTAGGAAACAGAAA